>OZ020269.1:34410043-35025799 GCA_963971225.1 Melieria omissa
CGAAGTTAGCCGGTTTAGGTATTTTTTTTAAGGTCTCTTCATCAACGCCCAGATTTTCCCGATGGGGCGTATTCCTGAACAATTTGAAGGATTCATGTTTTTCTTAACAAAATTTATGTTCTTCTAGTCGTACCACTTTAATATGGGCTTAGCATAGCAATAAGTTAAGTCGGCCCAAAACAAAGCCTTGTCAGTGTGTTTTTTTCAGCAACGGCAGCAATCTCTTCTTGAGGCACTAAATTAGGTACATTTCAGCCTTCAGGACTTGTTCGTGAAGAATGAAGCCGTAATTTTTCCACACTTGCATATTGCTTGCCAAACAAGAATCTTTCTGCCGAATTTGTCGCAAAAAAAATATTTACCGGCTTTTGAAACTTCACTGCCCCTTGGAACTGTGTAGAATTGGGGTCCCTGGGTCCTTTGTAGTCAAATTTTAAGTATGTTTCGTCGTCCACTATGATGCAATACAATTTTTTTTGCTTTTTTGTTGTTAATTTTCTGCACGACATTCCTTTGGTTGATACCCATTTGGACAACATTTCCTGACGAAGTTTTTTGGAAAGTCCTCTCATTTGTAAACGTGTCGATACTGCACATAATTTTTCACGAAAATAACAATTTGAAACTCTGGAATCTAGGAAATGATATTGCTAAGCAGCCAGTATTGCATAGGCCACTTTATATGATTTTGAAAGTGTATTTATGTATAATTTTCGATACAGTCCTCATTCAATTTGCTTGTAAACAAATACAAGTTTTGCTTACATGGTTTTTGTTTTAATATCGCGCATATTTTGATTTATTTGTTTAGTATTTCGTTAGAATTTAAACTTCCTTTAGTCATGACAAATAAAGTGAGCAGTGAACAAAGAAACTAGTGGCCAAAGAAAAATATCAGCTGAGTCCTTAATTTTAAAATTTTGAATGAATGTTTCCATATTTTGTTGGATCTTTTTTGTTTTAATTTCGGCGCTTTCATTTCACCACTGCCAAGTGTGACTGTGCCGCTTTAATTTGTGTCGTATTATGAAAATTCTTTGCTGTAACACAATCAATTTTACTCGCTGTGGCTCTGCTTCTACATCGAACGCAAGTCCTTCAAAAAGTTGTGCTGTTAAATTGAGTTGCTGTTTTGCATACAAGACGACGCCTAGGCGACACCGGCACCGACACCCCGCCACACTGACGCATACATTTGCATATATTCCTGCCTCGAGTAATATATTGAAACTTCGAACTTATCGGCGAGAGCGTCGGCAAGTTTAGTTCGTCGTAGCTGGCAGCCATATGTTGCAAGTGGCACACACTTCAAAATTGCAACTATTAGAAAATTGAATGCGGACTTCCCCCGCCTTTTCATGTACAGGACCCACTCTGAGCGACTGCTCGCACTCGAGCTGCAGGCCAAGTGCAGCCAAGTGAAGAAAGTAAAAACTTCCTCGTCATCTCTTTCCATTGCTTCGTGTTATTAGCCTCGTGCAATAGATTAAAATTTCATATCCCCCTCATCTGTTCGCGCCGCTACAAAAATCAGAAACTTTTGCAGCATAGCAAGCACACTGCCAAATGGGCAGCCGCTCATGCATAAACAGTGCTGCCAGATGTTTCGACGAAAAATGATTTGAAATAATGTTTCGTTCAAAGTTTGAAATTTGGGCATTTGCCTTGGAAGTTATGTACAATAAATAAGTTGTAAGAGTTTTATAGGGTTGCTACGTATTTCAAACAAATATATAAAATTGGCAATAAGAACTACATTACACTTATTCGTTTTCAAGTTCTCTTTTCTCAAAATCCTTATTTGATGAAATGGCAAGAATTCAAGATATACCAAGTGTAGCCGTCATATATGTACGATTATGTATATAATATATTTGTATTATATGACCATACATTTCACACAATTTAACCATAAAAAGTTTGCTAAACATTTTTAATAATTTTTTATAATCATTAATATTTTGCAATCAATTGTGGCAACCTCCAACTACTTAACTAAGTACATACATATGTACAAAAAACAGTCCCCAGCACGTCGCTAAAACTTGCTGCCATTTCTTCGGTGTCTTTAAAATGTTCACAAATTATAAAAACAACAATTATGGCAACCTTGAGAACACATTTTAGAAGTTGTATGTGTGTGTTTTCGCAAAGAGATACTCGCTTCACCTGAATGATCAATGCACGCAGCCTTCAAAGAGACCATCGCAACTAGAAAACTTAACGTTTGTAAAAGTTTTGGGCAGCAGGAAATCGAAGGTAAATTTAATTTGTTTGCTGCGCTTTTGACTTCTTTCGTACCAAAATCGTAATTTGTTTCCTTTTGGCTTCTGTACCGGTTAAGTAAAAAATTATATTCTCAAGGCAGTTCAATCGATAACATTAAATCTGCGTTGCTGAATTTATAAATTTCGAAAACCATGTTTTGAATTGGAACTAATTCCTACTTAAGATTAATTTATGTGCCCAGTATTTTATTTGTTGGTCGTTCGAAAGTCGGGTTTGACGACTTATTATTCATGTACCTAGAAGAGAAAAATGTAATTTTTTGTAGATAACGATGACAAATTATTGAAAAATGAAACTAAATAAAGCTTCTTCTTGACTGGCACGACAGCCCGTTACCACGGCTAAGGTCTATGTTAGCTACCCGCAACCACCCATGTTGTGCATGTGAATTTTTACAAGGTTGGAAGGGACCTACAGTTTTATGCCGATTTCGAACGGCGAGTTGGGAGCTTCTTCATAGGCAATTTTTCATTTCCTACTGAGAGGACAGCCGCCGAAAGAAAAATTGTTTTTCTTGTTTGTTTTCGGTGTTAACGCAACGGAGTATTGAACTTGGATTCATGCGCCGCATTTGACTCGTAGCCCAACGCACTAGCCAGCTGAGCTACGGCGAATGCCCTAACTAACTAAATAAAGCACTTTCCTAAAAAAAAGTGAAGAAATGTGGCTCCAAATGGGTCAAATGACACACCACACTCAGGTTAGGTTAGGCTGCAAGATTCCTTTAACAAACTAAGTTTCGTAGATTTTAGTTGGTGGACTAAGTTTTAGTTAGTTTAGTTAGTTAGTTTAGTATTTGTATCGAATATTGTTCTGAGATCTTTATTCGTTCCGAAGCTTTATATGAACAGTAAATTTGGTGATCCTGATCATACGTATTTTTTTCCGCCCAAGGTCAGCGCTGGAACTTAAGTTAATTCAAATTTCCATCAGTAGGGGAATTCTTTGTAAGGTGCCACCCCATAGCTTTTTTGCGCATTACTCGTTAGAAAATTAACTTATCGCCAAAGTTATTATACCGTTGGGTTTCAAAAGCTATGATCCAAGGTACACTTCATTTGAATTTGTCGTAAATACGAATTTTACAGCATATTTCCCAAAGTGTTAAAAATCGACATCCTAAAATTTTTTAATGTAAGGTGCCACCCCCTTAAAAAACCGCTAAAAACCTAAAAATCTCAAGTAAAAATGCATGATTTAGAAAATTTACGAAAGATTATTGAATTTAATTTGAATTGAATAGAAAATGACCAAAAGCAAACCGAAATTGAATGGTAACGAATAAAACGAATAATTGTATGGAAATTAAAGAACAAAACTGAACTAATTTATTCCTCATGATAGGATTAGAGAAAAATTGACTAATAACACTTTAAATTCATCGTAATGACGATTCCGAGCAATAAAAAGTCATTTTACCGATATAGGACCACAAAACAGTGAAAAAGGGGGGTGGCACCTTAAAAAGAAAAAAAGGTGGCACTTTACATTTTTATGTCATTTTGGAAATCATTGTATACATTTCTTCCTTTTACGATATGCTCGGATATCATTTCGGATAATGAAAAACCATTAAAAATTAAGTCCAGCACTGATTTTTACCTAAGTTTTTTGCACGTATTTGATTTATTTTTAACGACAAGAAAAACATTCAATTTTTATTTATATGTTTTTTCCTAACCAAATTTGACACTTATTTACCCAGACCACGTTATTGCATCTGTTTCTTCAAAAACCATATTTAAATTGATGTTGACATACATACCTTAAATGACAATAGGAATTTTGTTTCTTGGACTGCTGGAACATCGAAATCGAGCAGGGGTGGCACCTTACAAAGAGTGGCACCTTACAAAGAATTCCCCTACTTATTGGTGTCGGCAAACTATTAAAAATCATAGAAAAACTGAGTACATTTATTTATTCAAACACATAAAGTATGTATGTAACATATGTATGCATTTGAAAATATAGCCTGACAAGGTTTCATTTTAATATTGTCTAATTGATGAAACACAAATGCAAAAGACAAAGTTCTCACTTGAAAGTTTTCGCAATTCAATTCGGCAATTCAACTGTTTAGGGGACATAAAGCAATTGCCGGGTTCACTCCTATATACTATCAGGTTATTTTGACCAGGCTATTTCTTCTAGTACAGTGTGATTAATTTCGACTTTGTTATGTTAGCATTCCGGGAACTCAAACAGCTGTCAGTATCCTCGCATCACTAAGAAGTCAATTTTTAGTATTCGTCAACACAGTTTCGAAATGGATGCGATTTTTTGCTTATTTCATTGCCGCAAAAGATCTCTCAAGGCTACTCTGTTCTGCGCGCGCCTTCTCCAGTTGTTCACTCTAGGAGATCATAGGACGTGGATTAATTGTTCAATCGTTTTACAAATCGTTTGAACGAACAGTAATTACCGAATTATTGTCGGTTGTTTAGGCTTTTATTTCCTTGCACCAGCTAGAGTCTACAACGAACAATTATATACGTCAAAAACCAATGTCCTAGTTCCGCCATACAACCTTAGATGTGCGAAAGAGCAACAAAAATTGTCTTGAAATGTTTAAGGGCTGCAAATGGCAAAAAACGGCCATTATTATCGGCAGATGAAAATTCTGAAGATTTACGAAAATTTCCGTAACTTTTTTAAGTTCAAAACTTATGATGGATCACCCTGTAAAAGAAGCACAACCGACCTTCACACAGCTGTGGTCAAGTAAGACTGTCACTGCCAACAGCTTCCTATGTTCCTTTGACTACCGTATGACATTCGACTTGAGTTTGTAATCTTTGCAAAAGTTTGCAAAGTGTTGTGCGCACGTCTTTATGTATATTTATATCTTGCATAGTTAAGTACGGGGGGGAGTTTAAGTACGGGTTTCCGGTGGGAGATGCTATAGCTTCATGAACATTTTTTAGTTCTTTATTAGACAAAGACTTTAAAAAAAGGCCCCGAATTTCCCCTCGAAGGCTTTGGTAGGCTTGTACCAAAGTAGTGTTGACCTACTTACTCTTAAGTAAAGTAAAATTCAACTGTAATATGTGTATTGCTTAAAATTTTCACTGCCTAAGATACACTTATCTATATATGTATCTAGATAGTAGTTTGTTTGATACTTTGGGCTTGGTAGGTCTTGCACCACTGGCGGGCATCGTTAGATTCCTCCACAGCTCAGGTTGATTTCAGTCACTACCGAACACTAGAAAAGAAGGGCCTTAGAAGCCCTTGAGTGTTTTAATTGAGTATGCAGAAATTCGCTTCACTTAATCCAATCTAGCCTGGTCTTACCTAACCTTACTTAAACCACAGATAATTGTAACAATTCCCAACAGTTTAGAATTAGTCGTAAATAGTTAAACAAATGAATGTGCTTATTCAAATAACTTACTCCTTTTTTAACAAGAAAAATGTCTCTGCCACTTCAAGTCACCTTCACCTGTCGACCACATACTAAGTTGACTTAAGTCAACTTTCTGCTTTGAACTGCAGCTGAGTGGTCTCATTAAACGAGTTCATATCTATTTAAGATGCGAGATGCCAACCGCGTTGCTTCGACCACTCTCCGCATTAATTTCACCCCTCGTATTTGTCCCATTATTCAAAAACTTTTGGCACTACTTGCTCAAAGTAATCGCCGTCTCAAGTTGCAGCATCGCAACTTTAATCCAAGTTCTTTTCCAACCCATTCAACTTTAAAACACATTCACGAAATGCATTTACCGAAATTACAAACTCTGTAAGCGCACGTCCCGGACGAGGCAGCTCTCCGCCCACACCAGCGCCGGGCAGCGCGCCCATCACCATTTGCTATGCAAATGTCAAAAAATAATTTCTTTTCAATTTCCTCAAAGTAAACAGCCAAAGGCATAAATTTTCAATTCAACATTTTGCCCTCGGGAGGGAAAATAATGCAACAGCAAACTGCAAAACGCATCACCGCCGTTGGTGGACGGACATCGGCCAACGTGCGCAAATATTCAATTTCAGCTTGCAACTCATTGCGCTGCAACAACAAATGGTACATTTGCATAATTCCGGGCAAACAAGTAATTTGTAGCCATTTTTGTGACGCCATCGCAACCAAAATGCCACCGCGTTGCACGGCTGCACAGCTGCACGTCGCACAGTGGCGCGGCCAGGGGACGGGAAAGTGACGAAATGACATTTCAGCAACTTTGCTTGAAATTCCATCGTGCGTTGTTAATGAAATTATGGGATTACAGTGTTCCACTAAACGCTGCCGCAGAGGGCCGAGGTCGCACTGCACTTTTCGTCGTTTGCCAGCTGAGATATGAGCGCAATATAAAATATAAATTGCAGCGCAAAATTGTCAATTTGGACGAAAACTATTCACAAATTTGTGCTGGCACTTTGTCAAACCCATTTGAACACTATTTATTGGAACGAATTAGCGACAGAAAGCAGTCGCTTCTAATTGGAAATGGTGCGAACTGCGCAGGATTGGCTATGCTCTCTCCTACAGTTTGTAAAACGTCTTGAAAAGATATGCGTTGTTTCTGCAACGTTTCCTTTGGTGTGATAATGCCACTAATCATAAATTATCAAATATATTACAAAAAATATAAAATATATATATTTAGGTCAAATAAAATATTTTCATGTAACTAAAACACATCATTTCGTTTCGCTGTGAGGGGTTTTTTAAGCAACAGGTGGAAATTTGTCATAAATACTGGTCAATCCGGTTAATAGGTAAATTTTTATAATTATTGGTGAACCCAGCAATAATCGATCTTTTAACCCTTTAGACCCCAAAGTTGCCTGAGAGCAACTTCAAATAATTTTGTCTTCTTATAGCAAAAGCTACGATTGATTTATGGGTTTAAATTAAGGAAGCACCAACAATTTAATATTTGTAGAAGTAAATTTAAAGCACATTACAAAAATGATACCGTTATCCCCAAAATAATTTCCAATAATTTGCAGCGATATCAGGGAAAGTTTGTGTTCTAATTGAAGTCTACGAATTGGGCGCGTTTGATCAAAACGCTGTTTCTTTAATAATGGTTAAATAAAATCAAAAAGTGATAATTTTGTATTTTTCCATAAATAATAAATAATTTTTCTGTAGCTAAGAAATATTGATACATAATTTATTTAACCCGTTTTAAGCTAAAATTCTTCTTCTTCTTAGTGTTTCATGATTTAAATACCAAAAAGTAATAACGAGACACAGGGTTAAATTCGGGGTCGAAAGGGTTAAATACCATTCACGTTTCCTACAAGACGTTAGAAGCTCTTGGTCAATAAGTCCATAAAAGAAAATTCGTTGAAGAAGCTGAGCCTCTCATATAATTTTCATAGGCCGATCGAGGTAATTAGTGGTTCGAAAATGCATCAACTGCTACACCATAGTTGAAAGGCACTTAATGGGGTCTGCGATAACATCAATTTTGATGAAAAAATACATGTTTTGATTTTGTTTTTTGAAATTACGTTTGCTTTATGCGCAGACGTTTGCTTTATTTAACTACTTACTGCAACATGCAAACAACGAAAACTTTATATACTCAAAAGTTTCGACACTTCGAGAATGTTGATTTTTCAATGCAATGGTTTGTGCCCCCGCCATAAATTACATAATCTCCCCCATTAAAGTTTATACATTTTTAGATCACATCTGGTTTTTTGTTTTTGGCATTTTCTCCACTGCAATTCTAAAAAAAAACGATTGCGTCTGTCTGCAGTCCAGTTTAAGTTTTCAAAAATATTAAATAAACACAAATACTGTGTGTAAGTAACGTACAACCTTCACATGTGCATGGCAAATTTAAAGTGTGGTTTGTTCAAAAGTTATCCGAGTAACGAATTTCACTTTTGTTCAGTTCCAGCTTATCCGGCTGCAGTCCCTTTCGCAGTCTCAGCGCCGCATGGCTGCAGCCGCATCCGCAAACTCAACTAGCAAATATTTGGGTAGTTTGTTGGTGCAATTCTTCGACATAAAATCCCTTAAAAAGAAAATCACTGCAGTTTACTTCAAATTACAGACTTTCTCTCGACCCGACCTGCACACAACACACACAGCCATCAACCTTTGTGCCACCGCTGGGCAATGTGTGGCCAGCAAAATTGCCATTCATTGCCGAGCATATGCGAAGCTTCACATTTCCATTCGCACAATGGGCCAACGTACGCAACATATGAACACATTAGGCGCAGCGGGGGGCACACCGCACCGCCCAGCGGGTCCAGCGTGCTCCAGGAGTAGCTGGCTGCGTTGCCAAAATGTTGGGCGGCCGCACTTGTCGACGCACACGGAGCGGCCCTTTGCCAAACTTTTAATGGTCTCTAATAAATTTAAAGCTCAGTTTGCGTTCATTTGGTAATTGCATGTGAATAATATTTACATTCCAGCTTTTGCCAAAATAAAACCCGAGCACAAGAAGTCACATACACACACGCGCACAAACACGCATGTTGTGCGCCCTAGCCGGAGGTGAATTTCCTGGTGTGGCGGTTTGGCGGTATGTGCGGCGCAGCGGTACTTAATAATTTATAAATATTCATTATTACTATTTTAATAAGCGAGAGACTTCAATGCGGTCGGCGGCATGCAGCCCGCAAGTGGCCGAACAGCAGCGACAGGATGCGCAAGAAGTGTGGAGACCGGAAGCTGAAACCCTTTGGAGAGCTGTGACTCCTGTGCGGCAAGTGCAGTGTTCACAAAGTTGCGTACGTTAGATTTTCGGATTCGGTTTGATGACTAAGTCCGGCGAACGATGAAAGTGTTTATTTATATTAAATTGTAATGCAAAGAGTCATTAATATTTTTGTTTCGGGTTGGCCAACACTTTCCTCGGAAATTCTAAAATATTTAGTGTGCTTTTGCGGTGTTGAAGAATTTGGGATGAAAGTGGTATTCACACGCTTACAAAGAGGTTTAAGCTGAAAACGTGATAGTCAAACTAAGACTGGATTTGCTGGAAATTTTATTTAATTTTATGGGATGTTTAAAGAGAAAATACTTAGAGATTGATGATAGTAGGAGACGTGATTAGTTTGAAAATTTCTCACTTTTTGTTCGACCTTTAGAATTTTTACTGTTTTTGCTTAGTTTTAAAGCTTTCAGTAATATAAAAGTACATTTTGGGACTACCTTTCTTACAAAAAATGACTTGCAAACTAGTTTCTTTAATTTCCAGTAATGAATTTTTATGCATTTTCGGATCCCTCTATCATAAAAAGTGGAATACGATTCATACGCTGCTATAAATTTCCATGGAAGGTCATTCCCCGCGGAAATTTTTGACATTTGAACTTTGTAACAAATTAATCAGTCGTTAGTAATTAGTTTTAATTGCATTGTGAAACATCTAAACAAATTCGGAAATGAGTTCTTATTCAGCAAGAGCTCGTTGTGAAAGATTTATCCCAGCCGAAATTCAAGAAATACTGTGCGAAAGTAAAAGTGTTGAAGAATTTTTCATTTCCGAAGGCGAAGAAAAACACATATTCCATCAGTTGACAACGCAGGAATAGAAGCCTCTGACGCTGAGCCTGCGGGTTGCATAGAAACTGACCATTTCATATGACTCGAATGGTAGTGACGAAAAGAAATATCCAAATATCGAACTATGTGACAAAGATGGCCAGCGTTGGCCTCGATTCGTCCTACAATATATGCACCGCAAAAGCTGTGTTCAAAAGTATTTTATCAAGTAAAATATGTGACATAATTTTACGTGAAACCAACCAAAAAGGACGCTTTATTCAATATATATAATCGAAATCGGAAAAATATGAGTTATCAACTTTTTGGGCTTATGACGCAAGAATTTCTTATCATCTCCAAGGTCAATTGTACCCGGGAAAACCCGCTGAAGGCGAATGTCGATACATGTAAGCGAGAGAGTTGTTTTGGATCTGGTTTTCAAATATAAAATATCTTGGAGTTTATATAACCAAAATCAAGTTTTCGTTTCCTCAAAATCGATTGAGTGATTGTTTTTCGTTGACAAAATTGTTTTATTACAAATTATTAACTTTAGGAAAATTTTACTTACAGAAAAAATCTATGAAATCTACGCAACTCCATATAAAATGTATTGGGGTACCCGGGTGCCCCAGCACACGGGTAAGGGTGTAAAAAGTGAAATGTTGTGCCACACCCTCAAAAATACAAAAAAAGGGATTAAAGACTCGAAAATAAAGACAGAATACCATTTTGGGATTTTTTTAGAATAAAATATTAAATTACTTAAATTCTAATATTAGCGAGTAAGGTTAAAAAATGAATAAATTGTTTTTATTAATTCGTATTTATCTATGTATGTTGTTCTTTACTTACTTAAAGTAAAATTCGTTTGCTGAAAAATTTTGATTTTGATGTTTGATGTGGTGATTTTTATTTAAACTAGAAAGTTTTGGTTTCGGCCGAATATTAACAAAAAACATCGAAATTCGGTTTCGGTTTGCGCTGAAAAATTTTGGTCGGGCACTAACTAGCAACATTGTAGGCAAATTTCTTTTTCATCTGTATAGGCCAAAAAAACATTTTTTTCTCAATCGGATTGTTGCGACTGATGATAAGTGGATTTTGTATAACAATAGACAATTAGGACAAAAGGTATAAGTACATAGTTCTCATAATATAGAATAAATCTCATCTGCAGCTCTGAAAGAAAGTCTCTATCCAAAAGAAAGGCTTTGTTGCGTGTTTGGAGGAGTGTAGATAAAATGAAGAAGTATGAGCTGTCAACCCTGGAATGCCAAATGTCAAAAGTGTCAAAATTACTCGATCTATAAAGTTGTTGAGAAATAGAGGCCTGCTTTAGCCCACAGAAGAGGAGCGATCCTATATTGCGATTCCATATTGCAACAGTTTAAAAGATAAGTAATGGCTCATCTTTCTAACCTTACTGAATAATAACTAAAAATACATCCAGTATTAAAATTATTTCCATACATACAAAAAGATCAGACATTAGGGTTTTACACTAACATCCACTACGAGGTCTGCTGGGACATTTTCTACTACCACTAAATAAATGTTGTGATAGGTGAATTGTTTCCACTAATCACAGATTTTTATTTAGTGGTAGTGCAATTATCTTCCACTTATTTTTTTTAAGTGGTACTTTTTACCACTGTCACAAAATAAAGTTAGTGATAGTTGAAAATTTTTCCACTATCACTTATTCTTTTCCCCTAAAGTAAAAAAAGTAAAAGCATTTTAAAATTTTCGTTCCTTTAATGTTGTTTATAAATTAAGTCTTAATAACATTTTTCTACAATGTTCCACCTGAAATTTTACTCCAAAATGATGTGCGAACAGAGCTGGAATATTATTTAGCAGACCCAGACACGTCTTTTTTGTGCTTTGATCGATGTCCTACAGTAAAAGCGTTTTTTTAAATACGTCGATTCCGTCCTCTACCCCAGTAGAACGTTTGTTCTCATTTGCTGGCATGGTGAATGATCCTCGGAGATGGAATCTCACCGATGACAATTTTGAACGTCTGGTCACAATGAAAGCAAATAAGTTGTTTAAATAAAACATATATTTTTGCACATATCGTTAATAGTGTTTTATTTAATGGTAATGGATGTCCTTGTTTAGTGACTAACTAATAACTTACTTTTCACCACTGTCACTAAATAAAGTAAGTGATTTATGGAAAAAATGCAGCTATCACTAAATGTACTTAGTGGTAGTGAAAAGCATAGTGCACTATGAATTTTGTGTAAAACCCCAATGTCTGAATGTCTGTTAAAGACACACCCACATCTGCTTTCATTAAGCTTCCTTTTTGACACTCCACAAAATTCTAATTTTATCCTTCTATTAAAATAAACCGGATTCATTGCGCATTTACCAAATTCAAGCAATTGAAATCAAAATAGCATACTAATTATTATCAGTCATTACACGGCGCAAACAATGTACGATTCTCTGATCTCGGTGCCAGACGCCGCCTGCCAGCAGCTGCTCCATTATCACGTCCCCTGCAAGGGCAAAGGCGCAGCCACCCACACACATTACGCCACAGAGCCGCGGCAACTTCGGCCAGCCGCGCGCCTTGCAGCAATATTTACACAACACCTCCACGCGCTTTGCAACAACGACGAAGTCGAAGCGTGAATGTTCACTGCTTCATAACCGCAATAACAACACCAATAACAACAATAAGTATGTGTGTGCGTGGGTGCGTTCCTGCAGCAATATGAAAAGGAAAACATGCAGAAACAAAAAGCCAACATCCCAAAGTGCAATCTTCGGCGAGGGCGAGCACCCGACGGGAATGGCCTTCGCAACTCCGTGGTGTGCTTGTGGGAGGCGCGTGTGCGCGCGTCTAGCAGCGGGCGGCGGTGCACGATAACAGGTGGTTGCCGCCACGAACATTGCCATTATGGCCGGCGGACGATCTGCCCCCCAAAGTCGACGTCTGTGCCGGTTGCTTCGCCGCAGCGACGTTAAACAAGCTCCAAATTAAATTAAAACCCTCGGAAGCAGCGCCAGCAAAATATGACCTATCAAAGGGGAATTTATGGCTGGCGGCTTGGCCGGCACAGTTACAAATAGCGAATTTCGTGCAGCTGCAAATGAATGCACTGGAAAATTGGCGAGAAATTAAATAAATGAGTTGCGCGCAAATGGCTCGAAGTGAAGGAGCTGAGGTTCAAGAAGGGTTTCTTTAAACGCGTTTTGACGGAGCGTATTGTGTACGAAATTATGTTTAGAAGTCCATTTACAGCGACGTTGCTCCGAGAGTCAATAGAGACCTCCAATAAGCTTCACGTAAGTTACACGAACAATGAGCTCCAAGTGGGGTTTTGAAATTTCAGCCCATACGTGCGAGTTCCATGTTTGGGCAAAACTAGTATTTTGTTTATTTTTTTGATAAATTTGAAACTTTGATAAATTGTACGGAAATCCGACAGAGCGTAATTTTTTTTTACTGCTTTAAAAAGCTTTCCTTCGACATAACATAAGTGCAACCGTTTTGGCGAAAGTAATTTTCAGTGGATATTGCCAGAACAGTTGTTGACTCCGCAAAAATAACAAACAATTTATTGAGTTTTCGATAATAAGACAGTAGAACATCGTTTATCCGGCACTCAATTATTCGGCGCAGCCCAATCGGTAAACCAAACAGTTTTAATATTTCTTACGTTGGAGCATTTTTTAATAAAAGATTTACTGAAGATGCGAATATGTATTCTATTTAGACCAGCGGTCGGCAAAGCTTACTCTTATGAGCAGTACGCTCAGCACACGTACACAGTACGCTCTCTCACTTAGCCGTTGTGCAGGTATAATTTACACAGTGGAGAGAAATTTCACTGCGCTTACTAACTCCATTTCATTGTAAATTTTGCCGACCCCTGATTTAGACTATTTATAGGACCGGCATTTTTCCTTATCCCATGCTCGCCGGATAAACGAGGTTCTACTGTATAAAACAATAAACAATATTGGATCGTTTAGTTATTAAAATGGACAATGTTCGCTTGGCCGCTGCTGTTTAGTGAGGCATTCAAATTACGTGTTTTTCTCAATCTAGCTGCTGAGAGCTAGAGAGAGCAATGAGCTGGAACGTTTTTTGAAAACTATGAGTCAGAAGTGCTGTTGTTATCCAGAAACAGATAGAATGGATTCTTCATTGACTTTTTACAACAGGCTGTGAATGAAAATTAAACAAAGTCCCACAGCAAACAGAAAATTGTGGTGCTCTCGTTTTAATGAAAACCTTTTCTTGACTATGCTTTCTATAACAACACGAAAGGTACAAAATCTTTATAGGGTTTTCAGTTAAAATCCTTGGAGAAATTAAGTGCTATAATCTTGTTTTCACCAAATAAATATTAGAACTCTATGATTTCATTTCTTGTGAGGACCGCCATAAGTTGTATCCTTGCATTCGGAAGCCTGTTTACATCATCTGCATTTTGTAAGAACCGTTACTCGTTAAAAAATAGCTTACAAAGAGTAAAACAGTAGACAAAAAACTTTTAATGTTTTAAACTACTAAGGTAAATGCGCCTAATTCCGTGCTAGTCCCTAATTCCGTACTATCCAGGAAAACATGGAATAATAGGAAAATGTGAGCACTTTTTGAGAAATGTTTTTTCCAAGAAATCGTCAAAATTTTTCTCTTTCATGTCAAGTTCTTCATATATATGTGATTTAATCAATTTTTGCTTTCTAATCTCATTTATCTGAAAAGTGGTGTTGATAGCGCACGTACGCATTTTTTTCAATAAAATGTATTAAGGCCTAGGCAAAGATTTCTTAAGACTTTAAGCATTTATTTTTTAGTGCAAATATGCTTTTTAATATGCAATTTGGTAACTTATGGTTTTTATTCCTATTCCTTAACTTCATAAAACGGTTTTTGTGTATGTATTACAACAAAATCGTTATTTATAGATAGTACGGAATAAGGATCACTTCATATCTCAGGTGCGCCTAATTGCGTGCGTAGAACGGAATTAGGGACAAATGAAAATTTTTGAATGCACATTGTTCTTGCCCTATTGTGTAAAATTTTGCAAAATTCAAATATTTAATCAATAGTAAATATTACAAATGTACATAGAATCTAATTCCGGCATACTGTTTTACTAAAAAATAAGTAAATCTTATTAATTGAAAATTTGGATAATGTACCTAAAATCGGGCTAAATGGCTGAAAACTGATAATTTTCTAATTTTCTAAAATCGTTATTACGACGAAGTTTTTAATATACTGCTCCTTTATTTTCATATTAAAAAGCATACAAATTATCATACTTAAACAATTTTGTTTTTTGGCAGTTATTTAACAAAGAAAAGCATAGTACGGGATTGCGCCCACTTTTTTTGTCCATGTTCCTAATTTCGTTCTTCATGCTTTAATTTAGGAAAAACTAATCTTTTATTTAATACTTATTCTACATCTCCTCGTGGTTGAGAGAGTATAACGTCGCGATGATATCTAACGGCCTGTTGCTAAATTAAGTGTGACTAAATTATAATTCTAAAAGATCTCGAAAACCTCCTACTGTATATGCCAATGGATGAAAGCACTGCTTTATGGAGACTTCACCGGCCTCGTCGGACGAACGAATGAACTGTAAGAGTCAATTCGGGGGCTATGCATTAGAGTTGCATTAGAATCTAATGGACTTCGAGTTAGCCGCAAGCCTTGAGTTCTAGTTCATCAAGATAGTTGAAAGTTTCAAGCAATGACGGCAAGAGACAATGCGGTTAAACAAAAATATAGCCTTGTTGATTTCTATCGCTATGATAAAGAACTAATTTGTTATCAATATTCCATTAACGACATCTACCGTAGTACAGATTTGTTAGTTTAGTGGTCGCCTGAAGTGGGCATGGTCAATTTTATAAAGCTTATGCTTGCCAAAACTACACGCAGAGTCATTTAATACATATATCGCTTTACAAACATGTACTACAGCTGGCCTATCAGGGGTATCAAGTGGGCGTGGTCAAGATTATATAGCCTATGTTTACCTCAATGAAACACAGAACTATCAGTATTGATTTTCACACATGTCGCTTTATTTTGCTAGTTTAATGTACACGGTAAGTAGGCGTGGCGGATTCTATATCGCCTATGTTTACAACAGTAACACAGTGATACCCATATCGTCTCACAAAAGTATACCATAGTTGGGCGTAAGAGGGGGCGTGGTCAATCTCAGATAGCCTACGTACCATTCCCCTATATAAGAAATCGTTTAGTGCTTATTTCATCTAAATCGGTTCAGCGGTTTTTGCCTAATTGTGGTTTAAAAAAGCAACGTCACATTGGTTTTCATATAATAGTATAGATAAAAGCCCATAATACGTATAACAAGCATATATATTAAACGTTAAAGATAATCTGTTCCTAACTAAAACGTCTCTTGTGTATAATAGAAATTTTTTTTTAACAATTTCATCTGGTTTGCTTGAAAAATTGCTGAAAAATAAAATAGCACGGAATTAGGCATACATCAACACGGAATTAGGAACAAACAAAATTTTTTGTACGGAATAAGGGATAAAAACTGATGTTAGAAAATTATTAATAATATGCAAATCCAATGCAACAAATTTATATTTTATAATTTTAAAAGAGAAAAAAATTATATATCATTGTAAAACACTTGAAATTATAGTGCAACCCCTTTTTACAAGGCTACAATAATTCACTGTTTTTTGATCTGCCTTAACATGCCGGAATAGGGCGCATTTACCTTATAGGGTGTTTTTTTAGAGGTTTGTTTTTCGAATAGAGATAAAACTGGCATTTTGTGGTCAAATCTGGCAACTCTAATGTTATTTATGTTCAGTTTGGTTTGCCATTTCATCATGAACAGGTTGACAAAAGAACAACGCTTGCAAATCGTGCAAATTTATTTCGAAAATAATGGTTCAGTTCGCCAAGTTTCCATTTTATGGTCGACATAATCGTCCATCAGAGCAATTAATTCGGTGAACCATGGGTCGTTTTCGCACTACGTTTACTCTATGTGATAATACGCATCCGCAGAGACGTCGAACAGTGCGCACCGAAGAAACAATTGCCGCTGTAGAGCAAAATGTTGAAGAGGACCCGAATGAATCGATTCGCCACCGTGCACAGCAATTGGAGCTTTGTCCATCAACTGAAAATTGGACCTGTAGAATTGGCTTTATTCGAGCCAGCCGCGGCGGCCACATGCCCGAAATCATATTTAAACATTAATGGCATAAAATTATCCTTCCAATAAAGCCAAATTGATGGACATTAAAACGATTTTCTTGTGTTTTATTTCAATTCGAAGTTCTATACCTCTAAAAAAAACACCCTATAAAAAGTTCAGCAAAATTCTGCATTAATTTTTGAATATTTTCACCCTAAAAGTAACTAAACCGGAAATGTAAAAAGTTTACTTTCTATTATTTGCTACGTTTTTGTTTTGTTTACTTTTGGCAAAAATTCATAAAATTTACAATGTGTGGTGTGAGAGACTTGACAAGACAAGACTTGGTCGGCAGCAAAAACTGAAGAAAATTGTGAATATTGTTTAATTTAATAAAAATAGTAGTATTTTTTTGTTTCAATACTTTTAAGTTATTTAATTTAATCAAATATCTTTTGAATAAATAGAACATTTGCGTTTTTCTGCGTTTGTTGAGTCTTGAGTTCTATATCTTTTTTCGCCCTGATGCTGATTAATGTATATTCAATATTTCGAAAATTTTTTTATTTTATTTGAATCGTTAGCCGCATAGACATATTTTCATTAATAAAATCACGTGTACCAAACTTCATTAGCTTAGGACTACTCCTTCTACTTTTGGGCAGCTAGTACTGACTTGTCATATTGTGCAATGCCCTTTTTGGACTTTCGTAACAGTGAAATTATCACAAATACTTTCGAGAAGACGTAATTCAAATTTAAATTAGTTAAATAATAAAATGTTTCCTAACGAGAAATTTAGAGTTGTTGCAAATACACATTTATAAATGCTATAATGCATTTTATAAATGCTATAAGTGTAAAGCAAGCCAAATATCTACTAGAGACTTGCCGCTGGCGATTGCTGCAAGCAAACAAGTAAAGGAGAGTGTGCGGCATATGCGGCCAATACATTTAAACAATTATCAAATTAACACCCGCACCTTGGTGACTTATTCATCAGGTGTGTCCGTCTGCGAGTGCATGTGGGTAGTGCACTTTGAACGCTAATATTGACCGAACAGCTCCAACTACGGGCTCTATCAGACAAAGGCCTTCGCAAGGCGAGCAACTGCAGCGGCATTGTGGCATTGAAATTTCCATCACGTGCTCAGCTGCTCGCTCGCCCTATGCCAGGCTACGCTGGCCTGCCACGTACAGCTAAATTATGTGGAGCTCGTGTTGCATATTAGAAAGTCATTTAAGTGCAGACGGGGCTGCCATTGCAACCGGCGCATTGGCTCGGCTGTGGACAGCAGCTACAGCCAAGTGCCGGGCTTGGCGAGATGCAGCGGCAGTCGCTGGGGCAGTGCTGCTAGGATTCAACAGCCTCATGTCGATGATGCCAACATCGATGCCGGCGACCAGGGCTGCCAATGACGCGCCGATACCTTGTCTGAACTACGGTCATCGCTTAATTGGAGCGTTTGTGCTTTGTTGTGAAGGTGAAGTGTGCGAAAATATGCTTGAAATGGTTTTATTTGACATTTATGAGATGAAAATGGAAATTTGTAATTACCATTTGAAAGTTATGACAGGCCTAACAACCTCAATGCGATGATAACAGTAATTTGATGACGGAGCTGTTGAAGTTGATTTGCTGCAGTTGATGACTCGCCAGCTGAAGCCAAAAAGTGTGTGACTGCCGGAATAAGAGAAATTTGAATAATGCGGGTAGTTCATGCTTGATCTCGGAAATGGAAACCAACTTGATGAAGGCAGCAAATTAATTAATGATTTATGAGCGAAAATTTGAGTTGTCTCTATGTGAAATACAAATATTCCATGCAATGAATTATTGCTTTTTAAGTTGGTTGGTGGCAGTCGGGTGACCAACTCGGTTATAAAGTTTTTGCCATTCCAAAAAGGATCACATTACTGTAAATCATTTCCCCTTATCATATCTGGAAAAAGGCTTTTAATTCAGTTAAGCTTGTGCTGAGAGCAAAAAAAAACTACAAATTCATTGTGAAATTGATAGTTGAATACAAATACAACCGATAGCCGTGGCATCTTGTGCTCTATGCATTATAATTTTATGTATGAACTGCTTAAAAAACTATTTATGAATATTAGTTTTTGCTGTGTCCAATGTTACCAACCATCCGGTTTTCCTCGGAACAATCCGGCTGTGGAAGCTTTGACGACGTTTGGTTGCAAAAAACAATTATTATGAATACATGAATATTTTCTTATTATAAGTGCCATTTTTTTTATACTTGTTTTTTTTTATTTTCTTGGGACTAAAATGTTTTATTAAAAACAAAATTGTATTTACAAATTCATTTATATTAAAAATTTGAGGTGGTTTTTTTTAGATTGAATCCGATTCCAAGCAAACAACTCTCAATGTTGGGTGGGTAGCCTTGATGACCGTTGGATTCTACAATATGATAGCGATTTTCTTATCCCTAAACACTTTTTCAATGTTCAATAGTCAGTGAAACGAGATGCTTATGCAATCCTAATATTTTGTAAAAAGTCTGTATTACAGAGTATTTTTATGAAAAAAAAACTTTTATAAATATTGCACCATCATCATCTTTAGCTTCAATTGTCCAATTGAGGGCATGTCAGATGTATAATAACACCTTACATCACCTGTGTCCATATGACACCTCGCATAGACACAAAGTGCCCCGAGTCAATTCTATCCTACCGTTGCTTTCGTCATTGAACTGATAAAAGTGCGCAGCAAACTTCTTTGTTGCTCTAATATGCCTGCAGCAACAACAACTCGCCATTCACCCAGCAACTTTCAATACATTGCAATCGGTTTCATTTCAATTGCAAATTCAGCATTCAACTGGCTCCAACGTCAGTCTCGTCTTGTGATTTGCAACACAATGTCGCATCACGGCAAATCAGTGCCGACGTGCGTGCAATGTCGCGACGTTAGTCGAGCGCAAAAGCGTAAACACCTCCAGAAGCATTAGGGTTGCGTCGGATATCAGTGCGGCTGTGGATAAAAGCAAAATTTTAGAAAGTAAAATACCGATGTCGATTGGCCTTGTGAATGGCTCGAGGAAGAACTTTGATGAAATGACAATCTGATGATTGACATTTATGGACGGATTTAATATCCTACAGACTCTTGTCCGCAACATTACTAAGAATATTATTAAAATTTTGCGAGCTTTGGAAATAAATTTGCTTTTCTAAATTGCTGTATTCCCATATGTACTCCACATACATGGGTTACCTAATTGTTTAGGTAATTAATTTAAGTAGATCTTGACAAAAGCAATCGATCATTTACGCGCAAAT
Source organism: Melieria omissa (assembly GCA_963971225.1). NCBI lineage: Eukaryota > Metazoa > Arthropoda > Insecta > Diptera > Ulidiidae > Melieria > Melieria omissa. The sequence continues at coordinate 34,430,282 of OZ020269.1, forward strand.
TTAAAGCAATGAATGCCATTTAAATCCAATGAAAGCCTATTATGCACTTTGATGATTCAGTAAATCTATGAAAAGTTTTCTCTCTACAGGTCAAATGTATTTCTCGAATCGGTTCAGAAAAGGTAGTAAAGATCGCTGATTGGCGACGCTCGAGGGAAAACGAACATGTCATGCATGACCCGATTGAACTTTGGCACATTGTATTTCGAACAGATTGAGTAAAAATATGAACTCCATTGCATAACAGGGACGTACATATTACCTCCATAATTAAATTGATCTCGAGTCAAAGTTCATTCTCAATTCATCGTTTTAAATAACCAAACAAATGTCTTTTAATCAAAAATATATCTGGACTTCAGCTGCATTAGTGCGAAATAATTTTTTGGGAATAGCTAATTGAAAAATTGTTGGAATTGGTTAATTAATTAATTATTAATTAAATTAGTTGTTAATTTAATTAATTATTTATTTAATTAATTAATAAGTTAAGTTAATTAGTTTGTTAATTAGTAAGTAAGTAAGTTAGTGAGTAAGTAAGTTAGTTAAATAGGTAATTAGAATTTAAAAAAATTACTTACATTTATTAATTTTTTTGCTTTTTATTAGTTTTTTAAGGAATTCTATTTGTGTTTCTGTCTTCATGGAAAAGTTATGTTTTGTTCTTCACTTCACTTTATTTTAATTTTAATTAACTTTTTTATTTCTGATACCAATTTTGATCCCAAAAAGAAATGTACGTAAACACAAATTACTCAAAAATACACAAATAATTTTTAAAAATATATACAGTGCGAGTTGTTTACAAAAAAAGTCTAAGTATATTTATATAATGAAGTTGGAGTTTATACGATTTCTAGTTCTTCAAAAAATCGGAATTTCATACCACTTCATCGATTCGATGAAGCAACACATATGTAAAACACAAACACATGTGTAAAATATGATTATCCTTCTAGGGTTGAGAAATGCGGATGCGGATCTAAGGCACATCCCTAAAAATAAGCAAAATATAAACAGACGCGTGCAGTCTGTCGAATTGCAAGCTGCAAAAGTGCGTCACTGTTGTTGTTGTAGTGCTTTTGTGCACCTCATCCCAGTGTCAAAGACGCCCTCTGTCTTCTCTGCCACCCACCACGCTTTCCCGACAATTGCATTATGTTTGCGGTGTCTGCAAGTGTCGGTGGTGCGGCGCGACGCGGTGCATCGCAAGTGGAGTGTGACAATCGCATTTTGGACAGACATTCGAATCGCAGTCGAATATGTACGTTTGCCTTTGAAATGCATTTCTTCCTTTCTCTTTTATGCGTAATTGAGTGGAAATTATTTACTTGGCGCTTTTCGCCATGTGGCTGTGCGTGAGAAAAGCGTGAAAATCGGATGCATTTGGTTGCGTATTTAAATTATGAAAGCAAAGTGTAACGAGCCAACTTTAATGTTTTAAATATAAATGTTTAACTGTTTTATACCTAAATAATTACATTAAAAATAAGTTATGATTTGATAATTACCAACAAAATAGTAGTAGTAGTAGAATTATGTGTAAATAAAATTGGGGAAAGTGAACAAATAAATTTTGCTATTAAAACTTTGAAAACATTCTCACATGACTGCATTCTAATAAAAATATTTCAACTAACTCATTATAAAAACAGAAATCCATGATATTTTGTGAATCGAACTTATTTCATGTACAAGTAATTAATTAGAATTTTTGTATGTATGTAACTGTATGAAAGGACGCGTCGAATATGCGTCGCTGAACTGCGCAAAGTGAACAATTGTTTCGCAGCTTTCGACAGGATACCAACATTGAATAGTGAAACAATAAACAAGGAAATTGTTTCTGCGCAGAAACCGAAATTTCTTGCAACGCCTTTGATTTGACTTTTCTGCGCCATGGCTAAAAACATGAAAGGATTAGGCAAAAGGCAGCAGCTAATGCGATGGAGCGAAGACACTTGCCTCCAAGCCACAATATAAATTCCTGTCATAGCTTCCTTGAAACGAAGTCATCGGCAGAACTGAGCTCAAGCACACCTACACCACGTGCCATCCAGCATTCACCCCCACCCCCCCGCCCACATCGTCAAAACAGCAGCTAACCGCCAGACATTGCACACTTGGCCAACGGAAACAGCGCAGACACGTTTTCAGCTGGAATTTCTGGCAAAAATCAAAAGACGGCTGCTGCTGCTCGGCGTAGGGCGACGGCAAAGTGGCTGGCTGGGCAATTTCCTTGCTGCGTCGTTCCGTCCAACGCCAAATGCGGAAATGGCTCGCTGAATATATTTTTGCAAAAGTTTGGAATAATTGTTTGCTGTAGCAAAGCGCACACCACGGAAACTTGTACGCGACCGCGGCGTGGGCGGGGCGAGGGCAGGCGGCGACCAAATTCCAATGGGAATAAAATGCAATGGCGACGTTCAATGGCTGACACAAGAAATAGTTTTGGTGGAACGAGAACGAATAAATTTCGGAATTTTTGATTATGGAATTGAGCAGGAAATGCTTGTGATGGCTCTGGCTGCTGGACTGCTGGACTGCTGGTTTGTTTGCGTTTTGTCATGGCAGAAAATCAATTGCAGAAAAAAGAACTAATTGTAAGGAAGAAGAATTAAGTGCGAGTTAACCGTTGACGAGAGAATTTGAATGTAAATGCTTTAAAGATAGAAATATTATGTACAAGCAATTCGTTTTGCATAGATTTCATGCAAAAGCTGCTTTAAATTCGGGCTGCTACCTTTTGAACCCCAACGGTTTATAAGAACTTAATAAGAGACACAGAAATACATAATCGATTGATTTAATGCAAATAGATTGATAGAGCATTTAACGAGCCTAATCTGTTTTACACATTCGCTTGAATTGTGCATTGCTTAGTAAATTATAATCATATCTGTTTAAATCATTGATTTGTACATTATTTGACAAGTTTAAATACAAATAATTGAAATTAATTTGAACATATCAATAAAATATTTAATTTGTGACTTGTTCTTTTTCTGCAAATGCAACCCTGTAGTAAAACACAATTCGCTTTGTTCGAATTCGCCGTGTATGGCCGGCTATCAGCTGCGCGTAAACAAAATAAACAGCTGTTGGTCGAAGTGAAATAAGTGTGGCGCTAGTTTTAGATTAACTAATTTAACGATTTTATTTGCTGAATTAGATGAAAGAAAACAGTTTAGTCTCACTTAATTAAATGGTTATTCAATTTACTGGTCGCTCGTGTGCTGAAAGTGTGAATTGCGCAACGAAACAAAATTGTGAAAATCCCTGTATCACTTGTTGCTTTCACGTGCTTCTACTTGATCTCGTATGTAATAAATAAATTGCGTGAATAGCTTAACATTAAATTTTACCAGCGCTCATTACAAACAATAAGAGCTGCGTTAAATAACTCTGAGTACATTTGAAAATAAATTTGTTCCATATAATTGTGCAATTGATGCCGTGCGAATGCCAATGCAAAAATGTTGCCCAAAAACTGCAAACAAATCTAAAAAGCCAAGTTCATTGTGCCGCTCGCAGTTGAAATTCAACGTTCAATGCCCGCTTCAACTTTGTGCGGCGCTGCCACTGCGCAACAGCCAGCAGCAGCAACAACAATTCACAACCAAGCCAATCGCATTGCCCCACATGCACAAACAACACTAAAAAGTTTGTTTCGTCCGGTTTTTGCTGCAGTTTACGTTTCAAAATAAATTTAAGCAACCAAAAATATAGCAATTTGTAGAAAAGCTACTAACTTTTGTACTGAATTAAGTTAAGTGGGGGGAGGCTTGTTAAACCTAATCCATGGCAATTCGTCGAGTACAACCAGAACCAGGGACCAGAATTTTCATTAGGGGTTTTAGATTAGATGCAGTTTTTGGAACATTGTCCTGTCGGGAAGAGTATGTCAAGTCGTCGGTACTGACTTTTTCGTACTCGCAATTTTCTTTTGGACTGATGGTTTGTCTTGTGGATGCTTGGTTCTTTTCTGTAGTAAGAAACGACCCAGAGTCTACCTGAGTTCCTTGTATTGCCACTCCGACTCAAGAAGCTAACATAGACTCTGACTCGAAATTATAATAAAAATATAATTTTTAAAATAGTACTTCCATGTTGAAAAGCGCAAGAAAAATCAGTATGGGATCATAAAGATTTTTTCAAAACAAGTAACACAAGGTCGTTGATAAGAAAAACGAAACCAGAGATGGCGATAAAGAATAAAACATTCATATTTCTCTGACGACGGTATCGATGTGCTGTTGTAACACTTCGTTCAATAATGTGTGTGACTAACTAATTAAAACACATTTTTTTGCCAAAATTCGTTTTTATTCATCAACATAGTTCCCTTTTAGGGAGATACAATCATTCCAACGCTTTTCCAATCTTTCGATACCGCCTTTGTAGAACGATTTTTCTTTGCCTTCAAAATAGGCGTTAGTTTCGGCGATTACTTCATCATTTGAGCCAAATCTCTTACCACGGAGCATCTTTTTGAGGTCTGCGAAGAGCCAGTAGTCGCTGGGGGCCAGATCTGGAGAATACGGGGGATGAGGAAGCAATTCGAAACCCAATTCATGCATTTTTGCCATCGTTTTCATCGACTTGGGACACGGTGCATTGTCTTGGTGTAACAACACTTTTTTCTTCTTCATATGGGGCCGCTTAATCGCGATTTTTCTTTTCAAACGTTCCAACAACGCTATATAATAGTCGCTATTGATTGTTTTCCCTTTCTCAAGATAGTCGATGAATATTATTCCGTGCACATCCCAAAATACTGACGCCATAACCTTGCCAGCCGATGTTTGTGCCTTTGGACGCTTTGGGCGGCTTTCACCGGTTGCATGCCACTCAGCAGACTGCCGATTTGACTCTGGAGTGAAATGGTGGATCCATGTTTCATCCGTTGTGATGTACCGACGCAAAAACTCCGACTTGTTGCGCGTAAACATGTCCAAACAGCTCTTTGAATCATCGATTCGTTGTTGTTTTTGCTCCGGTGTGAGCAAACGCGGCACCCATTTCGAAAACACCTTTTTCATAACCAAATGTTCGTGTATTATGGTGTGTAGACTGCCTGCTGATATCTTTAGAATGTCAGCAATCTCCCCCACTTTCACTTTACGGTCGGACATAATGATTTTCAGTGTTTTTTCAACGTTTTCCGGAATAACAGCGTCATTTGGCCGTCCAGTAGATGGAATGTCATCGGTGTCTGTACGACCACGTTTGAATTCGGCATACCAATAACAAATGGTTCTTTTTGATGGAGCAGAGTCCGAATAATGTTTTTCAAGCCATTCCTGGCATTGAACAGTATTTTTTTTCATTAAAAAACAATGATAAATCAGCACACGGAATTGCTTTGAATTCATTTTTTTTGAAAACTCAAAAGTAGTGTCACTTAAAGCACTGTAACTTGTAAACTAATGGTCGGATTGACATATAATTTTGACAGTAAGCCTAAAAAGGTTCACAATTTCGAAAAAAATATTGATTTAGTATTAGTGCCGCCATCTATGTGTCAGTCACATACATTATTGAACGAAGTGTTAGGAACTGATTTTTCATGTCCGTCTGACGATTCTTATTCCTAATGCTGTGTTGAAAAGTGTTTCTTTGGTTGAAAGTATGCACGGTGTGTCTGCTGAAACCAGAGTCAACACTGCGACCAGTACACAAAGAAAGTTATACGTAAAAGTTTCGCACGACTAGAAAATTTCAACTGTTTGCTTCACTTTCATTCGTTTGCGTCAGGAATCTCAGCACGCATTGCAATGAAATGACAGCAGTAAAAGCTAACAAAAACGTACTTTGCATAATTTGTCAGACTGCTGGATGCAATGTCCAACTTGTTGGTCTAATCTGTTTATCTACAAGATAAGCCATGCCATGATTCTCACTCAAATTCAGAGCCACCGAAGCAGAAGCCAGCAGGAAAAAATTAAAACTTTGAAATCTGCACTCGGCTGACAGTGCGCCACGTCCAGCTGTCCGGCCATTTCCTTATCAGCAGTCGAAAAAGAAAGAACAGCAAAGGGCATCGAAAAAACAAAACATGGCAGCCAACGCCACAACCGACAGTCCGGACCAGCAACATCAGGACAGCTCCCGCATGAGCATTGTCGGCGCAACAACAACAGCCGCAGCAACATCAACACCACAACAGCAGCGGCGGCAAGAACAACAAACTTCAACTTTGCCGAAAACACTCGACTCACTGCTGGTCAGTGCAGACGGGCAGCAGCGTGTGGAATTGAGTCAAATCGAGTTGATCTATCGCGCGGAGGGTAATGCAAATTTGGTGCTTGCATTGCCGCAATTTAAAAAAGTTTTGCGTCTGCCAAAACTGTTGTCGGCCGCCAACAGCCAGTCAAAGCAGAAACGCGACGAAGAGAGGCAGCAACACCAAAGCGTTTCCGAACCGGCTCTGAATCAAAATGTAAAAGGTTAGTTTTTGTGGCAGGAAATAATGCGGCGTTGCGGCATGGCGAGGCGTTGCAATCAGCAATAAGAATAAGGCAATATAAATACATGGCTGTTGCATGTTTGTTGCTGCATCGAGCCGAATATTGGCACAGGATGCTGCTTGGATGTGTTTGTTTCATTTATATGGCAATCATTTGTCGATTGCTCGTCTCGCTGCTGCTGCGCCATAATATTGCTGTCGTTGTGGCGGCCATAATTTGCAAGTTTGGCCTTATTGCAGCTAATTTGTTTGCCACTGCAGCTCCAAGTGACAACTTGACAATGGGAGATTTTGCGGCTTACATTCAGATAATGCGCCGTCTGCTCGGAAATGAGTTTGTATTTGAGACGGATATTGTGCGAATACCCAACTTGGCGGACAGACAGTGGATAAATGAGCACATAAGAGCCGCTCGACCAGGTAAGCAGTTGAACAGAGTAGAAGAAAGCGCACTGCTTCTGGAATGGGTTTCTAAACCATTCAAAATAAAAATATTTTTTGTGTATATGTATGGATGTTTATTCCATTAAGTTTGTAAGGTGACAATGCACCTATTGGGTCTGTTTGAGCAGAAGAGGTTAACGATTACTCGTGATCTACGTCTGTAAGTGGCGTATTAAGACTAAGACTAATTGCCGAATGTGTTTGTTATCATAAAGCTTTACATTTTCCAAGTCAATTTAATTAACACTCCGATGCCCAACAAGGTCCGTAGGGACCTATGGCGTTTTAAAATCCGCGACATTTCAATACGGAGGGAGTGATGAGCTGGAGATTTTATGACTTCTATAAATGGAATATTTAGAAGCTGCTAAAATAGATTTCGGCACGATTGCATGTATTTTACTACCATAACTATCGCACTGAAGTCATTTAGGGCGTCGATGCCCGGTCCGCAGGGACCTTGTAGGTAGCTCCATATAATTTGCTTTTATTTTTTGTTAGTAACTATAAATAGTTAGTGCCAAATATTGATAGCAGCACAATTTCAAATAAATCATTGAAATTAAAATACGTACGGTGATTGGGATCAAATTGATATGCCGCCGTACGCGCTTTCATAACTGAGCATGAGTGAACAACAAGCAGTAATGCAGACTTTGGTCAGATATTTGGAAAACAATGAAGAACCTTATTCATTCACCGAGAAGACAAATTACAAAGATTTCTTGCCATACAATGAAACATATGATGCTGAAGTTGAACTGAATGTCACTCTGGCGGTTGAAGCTGACTCCGACAACGATGATCAAACTCCATTATTAATTTGATAATGGCTGAAGGTATTGCCTAAGTATATATAAAAATGATGAAAAACTGAATAAAAATAAAAATAAATATATATAAAAACCCATTACTCTAAAAAAAAATGCCATACTTGCAGCGGCATACATGCATGAACAGCTAAAGCAAAGTTAGGCAACTAAATGCAATTATTTTGTATTGTATACGTTTTTACCTATCTGTCTGTAGTAACAAATACACATGTGTTTACTAAAAAATATACACGAAGCTTAACTTTTTGGCTCTCCAAACACATCTACACACATTTTGTAACCCTACATTATAAAATTACACATCTTATATGCAATATTACAAAAAAGGTCCCTGGGGACCTTGTTGGGCTTTGACCGTGTAAAAAATTATCGGTTATCGGAGTGTTAAAAATAGATTTTACGTCACGACATTTTTCCATGCGATATTATGGCTCCCAATCTACTAGGGAACACTAATTTCACAGGTATATACATACGTATGTATGTGTGTTATAAGTCGAGGAAAATAATAAATTCAAAGAATCCCGGCAATTGCAAATCTTTTCCATAACGCGTAATCATGATCAAGTCCCTTTACAACATAATAACTTTACAAGTTGACATCGTTACGTATATATTAAGGGCCCAGTTTTACGCAAAATTTATTGCACATTTGAGTGATTCGTTCAGGAAATTGTTATCTGCTGGTAGGTAGCAATACCCGTTTTCAATTTCCTCAATTTCTTTATAAGCTGCTGCACACTTAAACTGCATCAATTTTCTCTTTCATGGTATCTGCCCACTTGAATTATATTTTCTTGTTTCTGGCGCATTTTCTTCTTTATTTTCATTACTATCATCTTCACAAAAATGCAATCGATCATAAAAGTTCTCCCATGTTCTGTGTCCCCGCTTTCGTCTTTGCACACCACTTGCTTCGACACTTGCAGCACTAAAGCCACAACATGCCACTCTTGTTGCACACTGCACTTCACTGGACCGGTTGATGGCTCCACCTACTCGGTTTTACGATCCATGCACTGCGAGCCCCCCCCATTCCCAGGTGACTTATTAAGCGTTTTAGTGCGCTGCCCAAACAATGGCAGACAAAGAAGATAGAACGAAATGAGACAGGCAGGTGGCCCGACACACAGTGCAGCAGCAGGCGCAGCTAGAGGCGGAGGAGCAAAAGGTGCTGGTGCTGCTTAAGTTGTCAAGGTACAACTACACGAGCAGGAGTAACAACTACAGAAAAATGTTTATAAAAATTCAAAATTGAAACCGTGGACTTGCCGGGCACAACTTCACGATATTTGCGAGTCGGTCCATGTCTCGGTTATGGAGGTGCAATGTAGCAGTTGTAACTCGCCGTATTAACCTCATTTGAGCCACTCGAACGCCCGCTGCACTGTGCCTAGATTGGGGTGTTGCGTGCTCAGTGCGCCAAAGCCAAAGCAACTGTGCCGCATCCGCTTTGGTATATTTTACTAAAATGCACATTTTTCCTCTGCCACTTCAGCAAGCCTGCTACTCGTCGTTCGCTTTTCCGTTTGCTTTTTTCTTTTTGCCTTTCATGTGTTTTTATTTTGGTATTTTCCTTGGCACTTACCCACATTACCCGACGACTTTCTACTTTCATGTTGGGTGCGCTTTTGCCTGGTTTATAGCACATCGCCTGGATAAAGAATTTTGCGGAGAATTCGGACTTTTGTTGCCAGATGCTACGCGCTTGCCAATAGCGTTCGATATTTTACTTTCCAATTTACAGGTGAGTTTGGCAGCATTGCCATTAGATGAAATATGATGGAGCCGGCACGGGACTCCTCCACGTTCGTACATTTTACGAGTGTGCTTTCTTTTTCTCGCTTTTTGTTGTCCGCTGCTGTTGTTGCTTGATGCAGAGGAAGGGAATACGGGGGCAATTCTGGTTTCTATTTCGTTACACAGGGCACATGCAGCGATAATAAATCATGCGGACTTGTTTTTCGAATTAAATTGGATGACAGTGTAAACAGCGCTACACACGCGTGCACGAGTGCACTGTCGTGTTACAATGTTTGCAAATTTTTTTGGAAACCCACTTTTCCACTGGAATTTCCGATCGTTACAAGTGCACTTCAATTAAGTTGGGGTGTTGGCAGTGACAAGTTCACTGCACTGCGCAAACAAGGCGCCACATTTGGAGGAAATGCAAAGTTTTGTAATTAATGCACAACTAAGCAGTGGGTTGCAAACTGCAATTTTGATGAAGTAAATGTAATGGAGTTTGAATAATTGTAATTTGTAATTGTAATCAATTTTAGAAATTCTGTAAAGAAATATATATGGTTTGATTGCAGGTAAAATGAGAGTGGCTCAATTTTTCTCTCTACGCGAACCATTTAAAGTCGTTGGTGAAGCTCTCGCAGAGCATCAAAGAAACAGCCCTCCAAGTAGTGCTTTCTTTAAGCAACAAACACGGCAGGTGCTGGACACTATCTATTCTCGCCTCGTCTCTGCAGCTTCCGCAAATGTCATTAGAAAAAAGACCCAGTCTTAGGAACTCTTCATAAGATAGTAATTTTACGAATTCATTAACTCTCTCACTTCGGGAGAAAGGGTTTTAAAATTATTTTAGTGTCGAAAAATTTTTCCCAGAAGATGTTTTTGTAGGAGAAATTTTTAGGCGATTATCTTAATAATATAGAGAAAATTAAGTCTCTGTTTTTTTATAACTTAAATTCACTCAAAACTTTGCTCAAATTTTTATAGCGTTTTGTTCTGACATATTGCAGTTTCCATTCAGATTTTGTCTTGATTTGGTGTTTTTTTTCAATTATGAATCTCTGCACCAGCACTGTTTTTCTCTTTTCAAACTTTCATGAAAACAACAACTATCACAACAACACCACCAACAACGACAACATCGATCCCAACCAAAGGCGAAATTAATCGGAGACACATACGCTATCGAAATAAAACCAAAACAAGGTTGGTCGCTGCCAAGTGACGCCAATGATTTATTCGATATAAAGCCAGCTGCAAGAGCGACAGCACAAACAACCGCAGGAGCAGCGACTTCCTGTGGCACGGCACCGAAGCGGGCAAAGCTGGACAACAGGTGTCGCTATTGTGCCATGCAATTTTTGAAGGTAAAATTCGCATCCACCCACAACCCGCAGCTCGCTCACTCGCCCCCATGCGGCATGCCATCACTCATTGGAGTGCAACTGTGCAACCGTATTGGGAGTGAGAGAAAAAATATCGTCGACAATGGGAGGCAAGGAAGAAAACTGCTTATGCAAATGCCTCAGCTGCAAATCTTGTCCTGTTCCTTTGTTAAATACATATGTATGAAACGCACTTGTAGCACTTGTCTCGCATCTTTTTTCCTACCAGCTACGACAGGAAAAAGTCAGCAAACGCAGCGCTTATTGCCCCTTGGATCTGTTCTCCGGGTAAGTTGCCTGCCAGCTGGATAGTTGGTAATTTTTCAGTTTTCTTAGCTGTTGGTTGTTCAAGCATTTTAATGCTTTTGTTTCGCATAAAAAAAATTGCATAAAATCAAACAATAAAAACTTTAGCAACTATTGAGTTGCGCGTTGCAATGTTTGAGCGTAATTTGAAATCAATTAACTTCCAGCTGTTTTTTCTGCCTTCTCTTTGAAGCCTTTGCGCCTTATTTTCTGTGTCTTTAGTGCACAAAAGTGGAGCAGTCTGAGAACCAAGATGAACACTGCAGTTTGGCCTGCAGTCTGCAATTTCTGCTTTAACTCAGTGCATGCAATCGTGCACGAAATTTGATTTTCCTTTGTGATCTCGACCTCTTTAGAACACTTCTTTATGCATTCTTTATTTTTTTCTATATATTCTTTGAACATTACTGCTTGCCGTGGCATCTGATGGGCGAATGAAATGCAGCAAGCCGCCCAGAATGTTAACTGCACTGGATGCTCTTTTCGAATGCCCGCAAAACAATCTGAGAATATTTCAAAACGGAATTCAAATTTATGGCGACCAGCAGCACCCGATTTCCGAGCAGGAATTGACGAAGACACACTTTCAAAGGTAAGTTCGATAAGCTAGACTTCAGTTTAAAACTTGTGTGTGTTTTTATTATTTAATTTTGTAATTGATAGATTAAAAGTGAATTCTTATTGGAGAAATCTAATTCTGATTGAGATGTAATTAGAAGACTAGTTCTTACTACACTTAAAATATTCTATTCTAAATAAAAATTAAATTCTAAATAAAAAATAAATAAAATAAATCAAGACCTGCCATCAGTCAAGTCAAGTTGACCTTCTTTTGTACGTTTTTCTTTTATTCACATTTGTCCTAAAACCAAATTCAATAAAAATGAAAGCTAAACAATTCATTTATTTATTTGCGCATTTCTTTTCTTGTATTTGCATTTTTTTATGCTCGTTCGGATGTGCACTTGCGACATTAAATTCTATGAAATTGCATTGGAAAAAACACAACACAAACGCACCGATGGCCACAATCACAACAAAAACAATAACAATGGCGACAACAAACTGAAAACCCAACGAAAATGCTCCAGCGACAAACTGCAGCTTATAAAGGATTTGGTGGTAAAGTGTCTGCTGTGGGACTACGACGGCGAAGCAAAAGCAGAAGCACAGGCTGGCGCTGGTGAAATTGTCAAAGCTGTCGCTGGTCAGCCACACTTAAGTGCAGCAGCAGCAGCGGGAGTGAAAGTCGAAACAGAAGCAGAGCCAACAATTCGAGCGTCAACACATCAGCCAAAGACCCGCACAACAGCAACGCCAACGCCAGTGGCTATGGCAACGACAACGGAGACGTTCGTCAAGGCGACCACTCCGGCATCGAGTGCGGCGCCAGAGCCGGAGCCGGCGACGCAAGCACAAATCACTGAAGTGGAAATGCTGTGCTTACCGAAAAACTGTGTGCTGCAGAAGATTTTGCATTTACAATTGTTGGCCAAGGTGAGCGAGCGTGTTGAATGAGATTTACGTCGGTCCGTGCCTGCTGGGTGCGCCCACGTGTGGGCTGTCGCGTGGGAAGTCACGACAGTGCAGCAAGAAAGAACAACACGGCTTCGTGGCTGCGTAGCTCTTGCACCGGGCAAATGGTCGCTTTTTTTTACCTGAAAAACGAGCAAAAACGCATAAAGTGATATTTAAAGAGGACAACAAGGTGAGGTGTAGTCGAAGAGCGGAAAAAATAACAAATTGCCTGGAAAGTGGTTGAAAAGCGTTCGGTAAGTAATTCTCAGTTGGACGTTAGCCAAGACAGTCCGAAATAAAAGTCTGCTCCCAGCGCTATGGACGATGGTAATGCGATGACAAGGCCATATGTTGTTGTGGTAATTCGCAATTTATTGTATTATTATTCGTTATGGTTCTTGATTTGGTGCTGTGTGTTTTCAACATTTAAGCAACACTTTATTGCCACTTGCAGCGCAATTTGCATCTAATGCGCGCGGCAGGATATGCACAAAAGTCGGACAGAACGTACAACGCCTTAAATTCGCTGCTGTCGAAATGTGCTGACGATGTTAGCTACGAACGCTTGCTGCCTGTGGAACAGTACTTACTAGCGGCGACCGCACTGGACTGTTCAATTATACTGGCGTTTCAGGAAATATCAATGAACTGCAGGTTAACTATAATATATTTACTCCAGTTTATGCAAGTTTAAGTTAAATAGTTGATTAATTGAAAACTTTAATTTCTAGCCCACCTACCAACATGCGACACATTGTTCAGTTATCCAAATGCCCAACACACTTCCTGACCAAAGTGACGCTAGTGGACTTGGATCCGAAACCCGATAGCCACTTTTTCAAATATGTTAAACAAACGAAAGAAGCCTACAAGTGTTGTGAAGAATATCTGTTTCCGGATACATGATTGTCTGAGTTGTATAATTCATCTATTGAAATTATTTCTACTGTGAGCAGCGTATTGTGGAGAAACTTCATTAGAAATGAAATCAAATGTAACATTTAAGAACCTTGTTGCACCAGCAAAACGCTTTATGGTGTGACACGACAACAACATAGTTGAACAAGAAATGTTGAACCTTAGGTGGCCACACCTTAAAGCATTCACAAGTTTCTGCCATCAAGACAAGCAAATTTAGTATGTACTCTGCAACCGGTCAGTAAGGACTTGCGAGGAAAAAGATCGAATTTGTGACTCAAATTGAATTAAGATTTTGTATAAAAAGAACTTTAGATAAACCTTGAATTGTGGTTGAAATCTGTCAGTTGTTAAATAAGTTGAACTTCTTATCGAAATGTTAAATACAAATTAACAAGAAATGACTTTTTATAAGAATATATTAAAAAACAATCCATGGGAAGCAAGTTTGATTGGCAGCCTTGTCATTGCATTTTCTCTTTCAGCAAGTCTACGCTACTGCAATCTTCAATGTGTCACATTTCGCATGTGTAGCGCTTGGTAGTATGGAATCATCGGAGGAAAAAGCGTACAAGTATAACACTCCTTAATTAATTTCTACACACCCACTGTGCGCCAAACGGAATAAAAACGAAATATCGCGCGTAGCGAACAGACAGCCACATGCAAATATCTATACGTGCCAAGGCGTGTCAGTACTACGTCGGCATGGACTGTGTGCCACGGGCACACCAAGCTAAACGAGCGTCACTCCAGGATAACAGCAAACAGCGCGCCAGTGCAAATGAATACTGGCGAAATGCTGGCACAAACGCTTCAGTTGCCGTCAGTATGGCAGCAGTAACCGTAGTAGGAAGTTGACACACTCACTTGGGCAAAGGAAGCTAGCAGAACCCGGCGTATTTGAGTTTGTTTGAGAATTGTAAAAGTTTGCAAACGACTTGAGTGGGCGCACAGCGCAAGTCGGACCGAAGAAATGGGAAATAAAATTGTTACCTTTACGGAGCAGCAATTGGATGATTACCAAGTGAGGATTTAATTAATAAAATTCTTTCAAGTTCTGAACAGTGAAGTACATAGTTTCTAATATTTGAGAAATTGTTTTTGTTGTATATTGAAAAAGGATTGCACGTTTTTTACACGCAAGGAAATTCTACGGTAAGTAATGCCTGACCGGTAATCCTTACAAAATCAATAGACAGAAGACAAAGTCTTAGTGAAAATTTTTGAACATAAGGAAGTGATAAGCTATAATAAGCTGTTCAGTGCTAGTCGGCGGCATAAATAATCAAATTTATTAAAGTATTTCTCGCAGCAATACCCAAGACTAGCGTTAACCACTACAATGCTCCTGAAAATATGCTTCCATTTATATTTTCACTGTCAGAGCGATGCTACCAGTGCCACACCCAAATAATGTCCAATTTTTTTTTACCAACCGTATTGCCATCAGAAAACAATTTGGCTTACTCTTTTGTGTAGAATCCTTTGTACTTGCATTCGTTTTGTGCCAACCGAAACCCCAATGCACAACAAATGAATTGTTATGGTTTTGTTATTTTTGCAGCTTTTTATTTCTCATTTCTTGCATGCAATTGAGATTTTATGAATCCATTTATGAAAACACCACAGTTCGCCATTCAACACATTAATTTTTGCCTTCCTCTTGATTCACAAACCTACACACTTTAATGATTTAGTTTCGGGTTCTTCGGAAACACACACCTAGGTTTTTTTAAGCTGACCATAAAGCCCTAAACACTGCATTTCGATTTCTCGCGGTGGCAGAGTTTGGTTTGAGCACATCACCTTCGTTTTGAATATGGTTTATTCACACAGATCGTTAACTTTTAATCATGGCGATGATGGTTTAGTAACTATCCACACTTTGGAAGTGAGTTTGAGAAAAATGCTTTTTTTAGATTCCGAACTGGGTACTGGCAGTCTTCGATACTCAATTAGGATGTTGCTTGTGTCGAGATTCGAACCGGAGATTCACTTACTTTTAGTGCAACGAACCAACCAAATTAACTAAACTGGTATTCGCAGCAATGGTCAGCTCTAAGATTCGCCACACCGAACCGCACCTACGTGTCCTTTTATCTGTTTATTCATTGTGCTTCGCCAGTTAACTTTCGCTCAATTTCTACTTTGCGCAGCGTGCATAAGCGCTTTCGTGAGCTGCGTCCCGATTTGGTGCCGCGCCAAATGACCGAGGGCCAGGCGTCTAGTGTCAAGGTTCCACGCGAATGCATCGAGAAAATGCCGGAGCTACGTGAGAATCCGTTCCGACGCCGCATCTGCGAGGCATTCTCACGCGATGGCCAGGGCAATTTATCCTTTGAGGACTTTTTGGATGCACTGTCCGTGTTCAGCGAGCAAGCGCCAAGGGATATTAAAGTTTTCTACGCATTCAAAATTTATGGTGAGTTGCTTGCTATTCTCGTTATTATTTTTGTTGTTGTGTCCTTTGTGTGTGTGATGTTTATTTGCGATGGCTTCGCGTTGACGTTTTTTGCGTGAATGTATAGAAACTGGTAGTAATATGGCTGCCCGATATCTCATTCAACTTCATCAGACGAGTTCATATTCTATCGTTTATATTTTCATATTTTTATTGATTTTTTACTGGTGTCAATCAATGGTTCTCGTTAATTCACTTTTCGAGGATACTTAGGACCTGAAAAAGCCTTATCATTTCCATATTTAACAACTATTTGTATTATTATCTGAAGACAGTCAAACCAATCGAAACGCCATATTACCACCATTTCCCGTATGTACAGAATTTTTATTTTTTGTCAATTGCCCGTTAGCGCTTTTCCTTCATGGCTGCCACACAATTGCAGGAGCGCAAGAGGAGCAGAGTTTCCCCGAAAACACTCAGTCTTCGGTGTGGACAATGTATGGCGACTCGGTCAGCGTGTGTTTGCTTATTTGTTTGTATGTAACGCTGCAAAATTATGTATTTTTGACATGTGAATGCACTTTGTTTAAAATTTACTTTATTGCTGTACACCATCCCCATCTCCATTCCCATCTCAATCTTTGTCACCATCTGCATCAGCCGTCTGCAGTCGCAGTTTTTTTCGTTCCATTCTGGATGCCTTTGTCAACATTCAAGGATACGCGTCCTTCTGCTACGAAACAAAAATTATTTTTACTGTTTTGATTCTGACTCGTCCATGACTGACTTCCATGCAGACACACAGCGAAAGTCGGGGGTCATACCGAAATTCAACATATGTACATACATACATATAATATTTTCAAATGCACTCGTAAGAATGTGCATGCAGCACAACCAACTGAACTGAATGTCCCAAGTCGAAATGTGTGACGGTGAAGCCGTTTCCGAGATTTATTTGCCAACACAAAATGGTTATAGGCTGTTGTACTCGAAACATTGAATCGTAAGTCAGCCAAAAGGAGAAAACGAAGTATTATCGGAGAGAAATATTGTGGTTTTTTTATAGTTTTGCTGGTGGCTAAACAGAAAATCGAATCTGACGTTGAGCATCGCTTCAGAATCGAGTTCCAACACAGAAACGGCCGAGTCACGGCAATGGACATGGGTTATAAATTTTCACACAATTGGTGCTTAATTCAAATCATTAATGCAGTGTTTAGTTATTAATTAGGTTAGTGATTTTTGCTGTCTTAAATCACAAATAAAGTCATGATGAGGTATCGCTTCCCAAAGGGACTTTGTTAAATTTGTTAATGAATAGTTTAAGTTGGAGCTGTTTTCTTCATTTGCGTTTTTTTCCAATAGTCAGTAAGATCTTTATATTCATTGGCTTATTTAATAAATAAATATTTAAGTATAGGATATGTAGGCTCAGTATTTAGAGAATATCACTGCAGCAGACTAACCTTTATATTCAATTCATTTATGTTTAATCTCCTTAATAGAATTCTTCATGTGAAATACACAAACTTCGGAAATAAGTTTTTGGTCGAAAATTCTCTTTTGCTTTGATAAACAGTCAAACAAATGAGCAACTTAGTAGAACCACACATAGAAAGTATTATCGTTATTTATAAACTTTAATTTGTTTTGATTTTTGGTTTTGTACGAAATGATTATACTTTGAGCTCTGGTCGACAAAAGAAATTCGTCCGTTTGCGTTTGAAGTGTCACCGCATCAATTTACTATTTATGTACGAATATTTATTACTTCGACTGTGGCAATAAATTTGCCAACATTTTCATTTGGCTAATCTTCTTAGTTTCAATTTTCAATTTCCTTCATGTCTGAGCACTTTTGCACGCCCCACTGCACATTCATTATGGATTTCATGAATTTCTAATTGACACAGCCAATGAAATAAAACCTCGCCAAATATGCATTCGGCTTAGGGAGAATTGCAATCAACGTTGGCTTATTAGGCAGATGGCATTCTTCCAGCTTGCCGCTTCGGACAAACTGCATCGGCAACAGGCAAAAATCAATGCTCGGTAGGCATTAGACGCAAAAACAAGAACCTGCAGCCATCAGCGCAGCCAACAATAAAACAAAGTCAAATGGCACAAACGTTTCACGCTCACAATTGATATTCCGGCTTTGCATTCGAAATGCAGCGACATTACAAAGCAAAAGCAAGTCAGTCCCAGTCAGAGGTCATTGCACGTGTAGTCAGCAAACATAGCCCACTCACCCAGTCCCGCAGTGCCGCCTGACCCGCCCGCTTAACCTCTGTGTGTTCGCTTCTTTGCAGATTTCGATCAGGATGGCTTCATCGGACACGCCGACCTGATGTCCTGTCTCACCACCATGACCAAGAACGAGTTGAGTCCCGAGGAACACCACCAGATTGCCGACAAAGTCATGGAGGAAGCGGACGTGGACGGAGACGGCAAGCTGTCGTTCCTGGAATTCGAGCATGTCATCTTGCGTGCGCCCGACTTCCTGTCCACATTTCGCATACGCATATAGAATATTTGCCATACTCTGATTATTGAATGTGGAGAATGCGGAGAATAAAGCACGCAGCCGAATCGAATCGAATCGGATCGAAGCGAATTGAGTCGCATCGAAGCGAGTGAGGCGAGTTGACTTCATGGAAATTTGCGCTTATTGCTTGTGTGCGTAAGGATAATAAATGCATTGCTATGTCAAATGCATTCTAAACGTGGTCGGAGGGATGCAGTACAATCGACTGCGCATTCATATGCGGGTGGTTCGAGAGTGAACGAGTTTTCGAAAATATTTGAACATTTACTGTTCATATTGTGGCTGGTGGGGGCAGCGCACCAGCGCCAGTTGGTTACGATATGCAAACAAGTAAACAAACAAACATTGAAGTATTCATACATTCTTGGCGAAATTTAATAAAACTGATTGATGATATCATCCACACATGACGACGCACTTGGAGCGACGACTCCGCAAAAGCGTCACCAACAGTCGCCACTTACTTACAAGTGCTTACAACGAAAGGACGTCTTGGAAAACGTAATATTCATAGGAAAATAAAAGGATGGGTATGGGGAGAAGAAAACAAACTCTTCAAACTGATTCAATGTTCGACACATCGGTCATTCTAAAGTAACGGAGAGGACAAGTTGATGTACGTAATAGTAATGGTCTCCATTAAGAGTTCGGTAATAGAGTTCGAAGCAAAAATGTGTTGCTGAAGAGTGTTGCTGAAAAATGTCTGTAAAACTCAAAGGCAGACGATGACGCCAGAAATGATTAATATCCCAAATTTTACGTACTAAAGACTACACTGAGTACCTGAAAACTAGTATAAGTATTATTTATTAGTAGTATTAGTTTGGCAGCCGCCGTGGCTCAGTTGGTTAGTGCGCGGTCCAAGCGAGTCGCATGCAGAGCGACGCAAGATCGAATTCTGCATGTAGTAACACCTAAAAAAAATAACGGGAAACTCGTTTTCTCTTTCGATGGCTATCCTCTCAGCTGGAAATGGCAAACCTCTGAGAGTAAAAATTGCCTATGAAAAAGCTCCCAACCTGCCGTTCGGAACCGGCATAAAACTGTAGGTCCCTTCCACCCGCGTACAAAATTCACACGCACAACACGGGTGGTTGCGGGAAGCTAGGCCTTAGTCTCGCGTAAGCGGGCTGTCGTGCCAATCAATTATTAATTATTAGTATTAGTTTACAGGTACTGCGAATCGTCCTTAAGTTGTTCAACGTATTATCGTCTTTTGGGGACCAGTGCACAACAAAATCAATCTTTTTTTACTACAGTTTTGAATTCTGGCGTTCAAGTTAATTTCTGAGCTTTGATGTATTCAGAGACCTATAGTAGAAATTTATGGCGTATATTTTCGTGGTACATTTTGTCCTTAAAAAAATCCTGTTTTACAGGACATATTTGGCATTTTAGAAAAAAAGGGTCAAATTGACACATTCAAATAGGAGCTACAGGGTTAAAATGCTCCACAAAAATGTTCTTGGTAGTATTTTACATCAAATTGTTGAACACATCATATACCTAAAATGTGAGGTGAGGGAAAAATTTGACCCCCCTAAAAAAAATTCAGACGTAAACTTTCAAAACCCCGATACACGTATATTTTTTTTTGCCCCCTCTACCAGAATCCGTTGTCAGAACCTTGTTATTTTTTTTGTGTTTACAGTGTAATTGAATAATTATAAAAATATAGTTTTTATTGGTCAATGAAGTTAGCAATGTTAAGTTACTTAAAGTTAACCCTCTAGTTCCCAAGTTTTTAATCTTGTGAAAAAAATTACCAGTGATAGTTTTGGGGTGGAGAAGTAATGTTTGTTCGGGGAAAAAAATGTCATGTCATAGGAGGCGTGATAGAGGGTGCAGAAAGTAGAAGGCCTACAGGCCTGCTTGGGAAACAAAGCCAAAAAAAATCCCATATGACAATTTTTTTTGTAATTAATTTAACTTTTTAATTTTTTTTTATACATATGTAAGCATAAATAACGGATAACAGTTTCAGTTCATACACGTAAGAGACCATAAATAAAAAGGGGTGGGGTAAGGCGAGGGGTAATGTGTCGTGGGGTAGTTTATACACTGATTTTGGGGGTGTTTAAACTAGGAAAACCAAAAATATCGGTATAGGTACATATATATGGCGGTTCTTAGTTTTTTTTAATGCCTTGTTATCTTTTCACACAGATGTCGACAAATCTACTCCATGAAATAAAGGACTAGGGGAGACTAGTTCTCTCATCTACCCCCGCGGACTACGCCTAAGTAACATGATCTGTTTTACATTCTGGTGTATCAAAATTTCGGTTCAAATCGATAAATAATGCTTAAATAGCGAAAAAACATCTTCAAGGACTGTTAATTATTTAGGCTTTTCATCTCAAGCAGGCCTACAGACACTCTAGGGTTTAGGTTAGGTAGGAGGAGTGTAACAACTTTTTTCATAATTTTCTTTTATTTTCTCAAAGAACACATTAACAGCTACTCACCAATAATTTTTTGAAATTTTTGTTTCTCACACAATTTCAAAAATAATTATTTGCTTACTTTCTCACGAAACTTCAAATTTGTCTTACAATTACTGCCGTTGTGCGTGTGGCAGCGTTATCTGACTACATTTATTTTATAAAATTGAAATTTCCCTTTCCAGACGTGTAAAATCCGCTAGAAAAATCATAAGGTGTAATTTATAGAATTTTTTTAAGCTTAGGATGTCTACAGGCCTTCTTGGGAACTAGAGGGTTAAGGAACTTGAACTTGCTTGTTCTGTTGTTGAGATGCGCAAGACTGTGCAACAAACATAGCCAAAAACAGACTGGAAGCGCAATAAAAATATGTTCATTCTAAAGAGAAGTAAGCTAAGGGATATAACTGGTCACTGTATTCGTGATACTCACTCTAAAGGAATAGGAACTGACGAGGAAACGAGAAGGCACGCCCTTTGCACCTGACTCGGACGATACCATATGCTGGGGAAAAGCAGTTAAAGTGATATCTCGAAAAGCGACATCAATGGTTAACAAGACAAACATCCCTGAGGAGCACATATTAACCTATTGTGATGCCACTTGACGGAGGAACTAGGCCTATTTTCTCCGCTACGCAAACCAGTTGGAGCTTTTAATAAACGAAACTTTATCTCGTGTAAGGGCAGCTCAGCCAAGTCCTCCAGGACTTTGTTGAAGTTGTTGTACAACAGCTTTGTGACAGTTGCTATTGTTTCTTCTTCTATTTCTTTCTCTTCTCTGTAGTTTGTACAAAAATCATTAAAAAGACGAAACTAACCTGAATATGAATGAAAGTATGAATGCTGGCTTAGATAGACAGAGAAAGATTCAGTAGTTTTGTATGTTTAACCAGCAATACTTAGCGACTATCATATAAATCATAGCTCTCCGTTTAGGCAAATTAAACCGTTAACGACGTCAGGTGTTGATTCTCGGAAACTGAAAAACATGCTTTGCATTTTTTATGTTTTGAAGTAGTTTCAACAAGCCTCAAGTCAATGGGTGTAATATATGTATAAACATTTTGTTCAAAAATAAAAAAATATTAGTAAAATATTATATACGTGTAGTGTCCGGCCGAATATTCGGTTTCCGTTTCGGCCCAAATAAGTGGTTTCGGTTTCAGTTTCGGCCAAAAAATGCACGAATAGCCGAAACCGAAACTTTCTAAAATATTTTTTACATTTTATTGTGTAGCAGTGAAAGGAGGAGTAATTTAGATGCCACCAATGTAAATAAACTTATTTTTTTAGCATATAATATTAAATTATTGAATTTTGAATATTAGAGAGTAAGGTACGAAAGGGTGATTTTTTCATGTTTATTTTTTTAGAAAATAAATTCATTTTTTTTATTTATAAGTATTTATTTATTTACGTAATGTTTGCTTGCTCGTTCTTTATTCACTTAATGTTAAGTTCGTTTGTTGAAAAAAATGCTTGATGCGGTGATTTTTATTTCAACTAGAAAGTTTCGGTTTCGGGCGAATATTAAAAAAAAAACCGAAATTCGGTTTCGGCCCAAAAAAAAAGTTTCGGTTGGACACTATATACGTGTCATATTTTATGCTTGTAGTGCAGTGACAAATCAGTCTGCCAGTCAGTTAGATCAAACAATGATGTGTGTGATATGCTTTTAGAATCAAGGTTTAATAACATTGAAGAAAAAAGAAATTAAAAACGGGAATTTTTTATGCAATTCCAACTCACGATTAATTCATATGGTTTGGATTTGTAGCTTTTTATTGAAAGCAATGATTTTCGCACCATTTTTGCGTATAATCTGCACATATATATATTTATTGGGAAAAGCTACAATTTATGCTACAAACGGTGGATTTTGCATTTTGCTTACTGTTTGGTGATTTGACATTCGTTTTTGTAACAAGTGCGTTATAAATTAATCAAAGCTTGAATTTGTGTAAACATAAAAATACTATCTATGTATATAATAATATTGGTTGCAGTCCAAGCGTAGATAATAAATCATGAAGAGTTAGGTTGGGCTAGAAGAAAGACGAGCGCCATTGCAGATAATATTGAGTCCTTTTATTGTGGTTCACTTGTGGCTCACACTTCGATTACTTGACAGAGCTGAATATATTTGCTAACTATATTTCTCCTTGAACACAGTGAAATTATTCGAGTGAGCCAGGTAGAAAGACGGTCTCTATTCTGTATGACAAAGAGATAGAAATTTGAAAAAATTTTTTGTCATTTATGCTCAAAAACAATAACTCTGAATAATATACAACAATCTTAAACCTGGTTGGGTTCCAAACGAATAAAAAACCAAGAAAACTCTAGGAAATCGACAATTTTTGTAGTGTCTAGCGTAGTAAATAATGGCAAAAAAGTGATAGAGAGTGTGGTTGCACTTCAACGAATCAGAGAGCGATTTGAGGGGTGTTGGGTTAATGTAATAGAGAAGCTGTTTGACAAAATACTTGTAATTTTTTTTTTGTATCAAAAAACGAGTAAGCAGAATTAAACTTGTTTCCAGTATTTTAATTTTTCTGACTGTAATTGCACTGTCTTTGCTGTCTTTAGCTAAAACTTCAAGTCATATAAGTGAGTGCAAAGTAATCATTTGGTTATTACAACTCAACTTACAAGATATGTTGATAACACAGGAACAGAATGATTGAATAAGTAGTTGTCAACTCGACAACGCGAAACAACAAAATTGGTACATAGAGGATTAAATTAATTTTGAGTTTTGATGGTTTTAACTTGTTTCAAATTGAATCAAGCAATTTTATGATGAAGAATCAAAATTTCAACTCCTGGCATCGGAAAGTTGGAAAACCTAGAGTCCTAATTGACAATACTCACAAATGTTTTTTTACAACAAATATAAAATACCTATAGGAGAATATTAGGATACTTAGGATAATCTTAAATTGATTTCTTTCAACCTAAAACCTAAAATAACAAACAGCTAATGGTCGTACATTTAAATACGATTTATTTCAAATATTTATATTTAGTTTAGCAGTATGCAGTATTTACGTTTATATTTAGTTGTATTAAGTATACGCTTACACAGTAGAGTCTATTTCAGTATTTTGAATATTTCACCAATGCATAATTGTTGTTGTTCTATAACCATTACTTTAATTTAATGATAATAATTGTCATTCTGATCGCGAGCCTGACCGGACAATCGGTTCGGAGCATTTATAGCTCATTCCTCCAGTTGTCGTTACTGAAAAGTGTTCAGTTTGCTCTTAGTTCGATGGAAATTTCTACAAATACAATACATAAC
The DNA here is from genome assembly GCA_963971225.1 of Melieria omissa. Taxonomy (NCBI): domain Eukaryota; kingdom Metazoa; phylum Arthropoda; class Insecta; order Diptera; family Ulidiidae; genus Melieria; species Melieria omissa. The sequence goes on from OZ020269.1 coordinate 34,454,609, forward strand.
TGTACTTATGAATTAACGCTGTACACTCAAATACTATTTAGATGTGTTTGCGGCAACACACAAACCTATTTTATAATATGTAAACACAAATACTGGTTTGGGAAACTATAAAAAAGTCACTCCTTGAAAAATATTACAATACATTCAGTTGATATTGTATTCTAGAGTAATATGTATCTCATAATTTATTGCAAGTGTTCACCGGTTTGTTCGTATACGCATTACATTTCATTACTCACGAAGTTTTTCTTATATGATTTAAAATTTTAACACTTTACCGCAGCATAAAAGCTGCAATTGTTCGTTCTCATATTTTGTTTTTCAATATTTAATAGACTTTCATCGACACACTTGTTTCTCGTATACATTTGTTTCTTCAGTTATAGTCTTTCATTGCGTTTATTATTCATCGGCTAAGTACTAAATGGAACTAATTACAAGGTGAACAAAAACTGTATTTACAAGGTCATTGAGGATTAAAATCGATGAGGATTTCCATCAATGTGCAGGCGACGAATCAATGCGGTTAATTAATTTGAAGATGAAAAGTTTCAAGTGTGAATAAAAACAAAACAATACTTAGTGGATGGTAAACATGGTTTGGGTGTAACTTCAATGACGAAATGACCAAATTTCATGTTGGCCAGTTGTGTATACAGTTGTGTGTGATTTGAAGGTGGTCAAGCCGAACGGCTGCTCAGCTCAAGTTGCAGCATTTGCGGCCTTGAAAAAGTTTACCCTACCACCTGCTGAATGCGGTTGAATTATCTATTCCTCTGTTTTTTACAAAATGAAATCATTGTTCTCGCTGCATTGTAAATGTAACGTCTTAAATTTAGTATATTCATCTTTTGCCTACAGTTTAGATTTTACGTATACCGTCGTCTCATTGCAAGTCGTGCTAAAAGTTTGCGATTCTTCAATCTTCATTTGAAAAGATAAAATAAAAATTGGCATTGTGACATTCAGGACACAGCATTCAGTGTCCCCCAAACTGTGCTCAGCCGCGACAAGTCTGTGTGCTTGCAAAACTGCCGTTGCTGCCACCACAACCGGCGGTGTCCGGGTCTGTCTGTCGGTCGGTCCTTAGAACTCGTGGCTCCCGCAACTGGGAAAGCCGTAATCCGAAAAGCTTTCGAAGCTTTTCAACAAATTTCAGTAGACCGAATTGTGGTGCTCGTAGTTGTTGTGTGCGGCGGCGGCGTGGTGCAGATACGAGGGTATGGTCGCGGTGGCGTTCAATTCGGAGGCGCGCCGCCGCAGCGCCGCTATGCTGTGTCCCCGCCAGACGTCCTCCTCGCCCACGCCACTGCCGCCGTCCGACGGCGACTGCATCGACTGGTGGCAGTGGGGCACCATGTGCGACCCGTTGTTGTTGTTCACCGCCGAATCCTGATGCTGCTGCTGTTGCTGTTGCTGTTGCTGCGGCGGCGGCTGGTGCTGGTGGTGACTTTGCTGTTGGTGGGCTTGCTGCTGTTGCTGCTGCTGCTGCTGTTGCGTTGGTGGTTGTTGCTGCTGCTGTTGCTGCTGCTGCTGCTGGTGATGGGCCTGGGCACCCTGTGGAGAAAGGACGAAAGCACAATGGTTATTTCACCAAATACATAAGCAACCCTATTGGAAATGGCTGGAAGTGTGGTGAACAAGGTGAATTTCTTGCAGGATTTAGCACATCTCACAACCAAACAGAAAAAACAACATTTCCACCACGACTCGACAAGCTCTGCTTTGGCCGAATTCAACGCGTTCACCACAGCGACACACCATTTCCGTTTCCATCGCCCTGTGCCCTACCATCTGATCCGCGTTCAAATCGTTCTGACTAGCATTCGGTTGATTGGACAGTGGCGGCGTGACCGAGGAGCACGAGTTCAAGTTGGGCGGCGTGGTCGTCGTGGGCGAGCCGCCGGCGCCGCAGCCAACGCCACTGACACTGTGTTGATACATCATGGAGTCACCTAAAATCGATTCGAATGACTTGAGTAAATAGCGGAAAATTTCCACCGCCGTCCTTTTTTTGGTGGAATGCACAGCAAAACAATAATAACAATAACAACAAAAAGTCAACAAGCAGCAAGAAGAAAAAATGTAACAATGGAGGAAAAACGTGGATGTGAACATGTCTCCAAAATGTCAATTAGCGGCTCAGCACGAAAGTAAACAAAATGCTTTGTCGCCACTGCCGTCATCGCTGCTAGGTCCGCCAGCCATCTGTCTGACGTACGATTTTTGTGACCCTTCAGCAGTTTTTATGCGCCTCAGATTTGCTTCGCAGCCGCCGTCGAGAGCTGATAATTAATTTAGTAAATACACACATTTTTGGGGACTTGAATTTGGAGCAAATCGGCGTCGATATGAGAAAAATCGTGCTTAGTAAATTCTCGAGAAAACTCGTTTGCCAGCGAAAATGTTGTCGTTTAATGCTTAATAAAAAATGTGACAGAGGAAAAAAGCATCTCGCACAAGGAGGATACCAACAACACGAAGCCGTTTGGCAACCTTGCGACAAAGCGATTGTCGAAATTTTTTTCTGCTTGTCACGCCGACTTTTTCACAGCGCAAATTTTTTGGAAAATTTCCATATTGACATTCACATGATCGTTGCACGTATCGATCGACCTGCACATATACACATATTGTATGTATGTACACAAGTTATTTCTGTGCCTTGAACGACATAATCAAATCGTTCAAATACCAACAACAACCACAACAAAAAAATTTCGCAATGTGAATTGCGTCCGAGTAGATTGAATGCAGCAGAGCCTAAACAAGCCGCATCGAGACACATGATGAAAACACTTACTGATTACATATGTACATACATATAAACGTATGTAAGCAGTGCATATTTACATACATGTGAAGTTATTGGCAAATCCCAAAATGGCTTCGGACATTGACATGCCTCTAGAAATCTCGAAAGGTCTAAAGAAATCCTATCAGTTTTCATTTTCGACCAATTAGTTGTAATCAGCTTTGCTTGCGTATCGGACGTATATAATCGAATAACTGGCTGAATGCTTTTAACCCTTTCGACCCCAAATTTTACTCTGTGTCTCGATATTACTTTTTAGTACCTATTTAAATCGTGAAACACTTGCCTAGGAAGTATGCACACGACATTTGAAGTCGACATGCCTCTTTGTTAGAGTTCTAGAGCTAGTTTACTTTTAAACAATTTTAGTTTAAAGCGGATTAAATAAACTTTGTATCAATATTTTTTAGCTATAGAAACATTTTTTAATATTTATGGAAAAATACAAAATTATCACTTTTTGAATTTATTTAATTTATTATTAAATAAGCAGGATTTTGATCAAACGTGCCTAATTCGAAGACTTCAATTAGAACACAAACTTTTCCTGATATCGCTGCAAATAATTGGAAATTATTTTGGGGATAATAGTAACATTTTTGTAAGTTGCTTTGAATTGACTTCTAAATTAAACCCATAGGTGCAGGTGAAGTTGCTCTCAGGCAACTTTGGGGTCGAAAGCGGTAAAACAAAACTCTAGAGAATGCAGAAGGCCCGTCCAAAACCAAACTGGTTAGCGGAATTTTTGTTTCTATTAAATTTATATTTCTCTTAAAAATGTTATGAAAAAGTTATGAAAATATTTAAAATATTTAATTTTTTCTGATGAATTTTTTTGATGATGTTTGCCGATGAAGTTACACTCGAATATAATTTTTCACAGTAAGAATTTTTTTATATGCAATTTTTTTTACATTTTCAGCCCTGGACACCACTACATTGGACACCGTTATTTCATATAGTATATGTATGTGTGTACAGTGAAATTCCTTATAACCGAACATTCACAGTCGTAGTGCTTTGTCCGGTTATGGGAGATGTCCGCTTATTGGGAAGGAGGGCAAAACAAATGTGTTTAAATTTTATCCAAGTGTTTCTCGTTTATTTATTTAATATTGTGTACGAATTTATGAAAATTGAATATTTAATAAATATTTATTACATGTATAGGCCAAGCACATACATTGTACAAGTCGTTAAATTTTAGTAGTTACTGCTTTGAGCAATTTTTTTAATGGTTGATTGTTTTAATTTCAAATGTTCATTTTCAAATAAAAGGGTAGTACAGATTTCTAAAAACTGGTTGAATTTTTTGAATTTTGCCCGTTTATGAGAGATTTTTTAATCAAAATGGTTTGAAATATAGTGTCCGCGTCCGGTTGTAGGAATGATATTTGTATGGAAAACGTAATGAAATTGCTGTGTCTACGAAATTTGTCCGGTTATAAGGGCTAACCGGTCATAAGGACTGTCCGTAATGAGGAATTTCATTAAATAATGTATTATTTTTTTGACTTTTTGTTTTAGGCCCTTGTGTTGTTATGAATAAATCTTTAATTTCGAAACAACCGAGTAAACACGTTTTGATTGCATCATTTTTTTATTCATTTCTTATTTAGTGTGAAATTGAGCCTTGAAATTTGTATCCCATAACGAAGTTCGAGTTAAGCAACAAGTTGTATTCACTTTTCTGGGCTCGAAACAACCCGAAACCCTGAAATCACTTACAATTCATTCTCATAAGGCTAAAAGTCAGATAGGCTCAGCGTTTTCAGACCTTGTGCCCTTCATACTTCAATTTTTTTATAACAATTTCACGAGCCAACATGATCAAAACACTTTGGATTTGCATTGTTTTGGGACAGTTTAAAGGTGGAAAATGCATGATACAACTTTTGATGAGCTATTTATGACACTTCAGTTTTTTGGCGACGATGTTCATGTTCAAATCCACGTTTTTAATTCCATCCTGAAGGCAGTTCACACCAACTCCAGCTGAAGACCAACTGACACCGTAGACGTAAGTGTGCAAAATATTTACCATTTTGACTTCAACTCGAGTTGGAGTCAAAATGGCCGCAAATGTTCAACTTTCATAAATCAATTTATATACACACCGACTTTATTGTGGCTGTTAATGCAACTCTTACACTAATTTTCTAAAACAGGTTATTGTTGAAAGACATACCTAATGCATTTAGTCCATAATGTTGGTAACTGCCAGCACCCATTGCAGAACTAATGTTAATACTCGAATTAAGACCACTATTTAATGTGGATGATAGCGGCGAAGACTGATTAAGTTGGCCAAAACCTTTTGCAGTATTAGTAACACCGAATAAAATTAAATGAAAAGAGAGAGAAACGAAAACGGAAACGAAAAAGAAACAAAAAGAGAGAAAACGACTGTCGTTATTGTATTCGGCATAGGGAACGCAAACTACAAACATGCAATTCAGCTTTGTCTGACGTGTTAGTAAGTTGGAAAAAATCATTGAGTTGGGTTTTAGTCGAATCGATAAAGATTCTTGTTTACTAATCGAGAAGAAGTTGGTCGCTATTGCGCGCTCTTACCTGCAGTCATCGGGTTGACGCCCACGCCCCATCGATCGCCGCCAAACATGCCCGACCCACACAGGCTCTCGCCCATGGCGATGTTCGTGATGTTGGCGCCGAATGGCGGCAGCCCATGTGAGGGCAGCAGCGCGCCCGGTGTGCGAAAAACGTTGGTGGTCTTCTTGCGTTTCTTCCATTTGGCGCGGCGATTTTGAAACCAAACCTGTGAAAAACAAGAAAATATCCATTTCAAAAACTGACTACCGACAACAATGCAAATCGCGGCATTGCACACACACACATACATCAACGACTCACACACAAACACGCATACATAGCATACACGCAATTGCAGAGCTTCTGGTACAACGTTTGGTTGCTGCCTCCCACTTGGACGAGCACGCACTTGAAGTGAGGTCCATATTAACCATAACAACTCCGACAGTAATAACAACAACAGCAACACAGATACAACTCGAATATGCTTATGAAGATGTTGAACAAGCTGAGAAAACATAATTTTAATCAAGATCAATTACCGCCGCCGCCAAAAACAACACAAACAAACAGTGGCCCAACAACAACGGCTAACATCGCCATCCTACACACACACTCACACCAGTGCAAACTAGCTGCTTTGTTGTTGTAATAATGCCTGCGTACAGAAGTCAAACATGTACCACTAGACAAGAGCAAGAACAAGAACAAGGAGAGTCGAGTCTGCCATTGTGACCGCCACATGCCGCCGACCGCAATGCACTCCTGCCCACTCACTTCCCACTCGTACGTTCAACGCGTACGTTCAATATCCTCGTCCATTGAGAGGCTCTGGCACGCACATTTTGCGTTGCTGACGGCCACTGGATGGGGAGGAAATTGCGAAATTCCTATGCCGGAACTCCTCGACGTTTGCAATTTATGAATACTTGAGATGCGAGGCGACCGAGAGGGAAAGCCACAATCATAGAATTTAAAATAGCCACATCTGAAGTTTGACGGAAACATAGTTGTAAACATGTTCGTCAAGCAGGCACAGTGTGTGTATGTGTGAACGTTCATGTTTGTCAAGTTTTTATTTGCATATAATTAGGCGTTGCCGCCACCTGTTGTACGCAAAGTGGAGCGGCAACCTGGCGGTTGCATATTCGCTTTTCGAGTAGAGATGCGACGTCAAGGATTTATAAGGATGCAAGTTTGTGCACATGTGGCGCACCGATTACGTAAGTGTGGTCAGCATAATTTGGTTCACATTGAGATCAATTTGCTGTACATCAAAGTTGGCACAGGACATTCGAAACCGTTTCGTAAATTTCGATAAAATACTGGTCGCTGTACGAATTGTTCATGGAAAATTTTGCACTGATAAAATTAGTTGGAAAAACAAATTTATAACCATAAACAAAAGTAAAATAACCAAAATGTTACAAAAATAACCAAAATGTTGTTTCTACATAAGGAAAATAAATAACTCATATATAAATTTCAAGATTTAAGGGGCATTCTTCTTCAGTCTTTTAACACATATGTATGTAGGTATGTGTGACATAAAATAAATAATTAATACGTGCGTGAGCACAATAAAAATTTCAGTGAGTTGCAAAAATAGACAGGCGATCTTTTTTTTAATGAGTTGCGAACGAACGCGAATGTGTTGCTGACTCTTTTTAAACATAGTGATCGATTTGAACAATGCTGCTTACTTTTTTACAATAAACAGAAATAGCTATAAGTTGCCGCTATCAATCAATATTAATATTATTGCCACTCCCGATAATATTGCGCTCGTTGATACTTAGTACTAATTTTGTATCAGTGTGCAATGTTCTAAAAAATAACTAAATGGGATCAAAATCATCAAATAACCAAAACCTATTTTTAAAAATAAAAATAAAAGCAACCATTTTTGGTTAAAAATAACCAGGTTCAAGAATTTGAATGAAATTGATTTTTTATCTATTTGGAAAAAAGGGATATAGAAAAGGTGCTTTAAAATTTCATATTCTCGCTATTCTTGAAAGCGCATATTCTCGCTTCATTGATTTTGTTTCATTTTATTATTTAAAATGCTGATACTCAAATAAATTAGAATTTTTATACTTTAAAGAATTGTAGCTTCCTTTTTTTGTAGCCTTTTTTTAATAACTTTCGAACCAATAAAGTTAGAGTAATGAAGTTTTGACAAGTGACCAAGGAAAGTTTGGGTTTTAACATAGTTACGTTTTAAGAAAATTTCATACAAATTTTGAAGGATATAAAGAATTAAAATTTTCAAAGGACCTTTCATATCCTTTTTTTACAAATAGATAAAAATCAATTTTATTTAAATTCTTGAGCCTTTCCTCTTTAATTTGACATACAAATCGCCAAATTCTAACTAGGTTAAGTATTTTTTATATTTTTTTTATTTTTTATACCCTTCAAAACTTTTAAGTCCTTTTAAAAGGACAAAAAATGTACCAATGAAAACCTGAGTCAGCCGTATTACTATATTTGGTCTTTAGTTTCACGCACATATAGATTTTTTCCGGTGTGAAAAATGCTGTCGCACTGTGTAATAGGTGAGTATGGTTGGCCTCGATAGTCCAGTGGATAGCGGGCTGACTTCTTATACCAGAGACCTGAGGTTCGATTCATAGCTCGGACTGGTGAAACGATCATATACTTCTATCACAAATGCAGCAAACACAAAATTTTCAAGTGTGAAAAAAAAATTCTCCCTTCCCCTCCTTTTCCCCTATACGCTCGCTTTTGCATATCTACACATTTCAAACGGCTGAATTATGTGGTATCACAGTGGGCCTCTTAGGCCTCCGAGTGTGTGGATTTTGTACCAATTTTGTCCACAAAATACAGTTTCACCTGCGTAGTATTACCACTGATCCCAAAGTTTGAATTATATGTGGTAAAAGTTTAAATCGACGTTTCTTGGCTCGTCTAAAATAACGCAATGAAGCGCGTAACCCCATGAGACCGCGGCTCGCTGATTTCGTTCATTCGCTCAGCAGTTGGACATTTCTTCAGCATCTATAATTAATCGCGAAATTCAACGCCCTTCCCAAATGCAAAACCCGTTAAAACTTTCCCACGACGAGGCCATGCCACGCCACGTCACGCCACGCTACGTTACGCCACTCCACGGCAGCGCGCCTCACTCGTCAAGTAGAGCGAAATGACTTTTTCCTGCATCCACATTTCAATGCTACAACGCATCCATATCACTTCACTTGACAACTAAACTGTGCTTTATTTTTTCAATTTTTTATAAAACCCTAAAAGCACCAAACAAGAACAAAACGAATCGAAAGAAAACCAAAAAAGTCCAGAAGAAAAACAAGTGAAAAGCTGGGAGTGGGAACGCAAAAAGTGAGAAAATAAATCCACAACGCTCATTCACTGTCATTCAGCCGCAGCGCCGTGCAACCTGCACGCTCAGAAAGTCGGGCAAGAACCTGCAGCCGGCGACAGCACAGCAAACATAACAACAACAACAACAGCAGCGGCCACCAGCAAAAAATTACGATTTCCAGCGTAAAGTGACTTTGCTTGTAGCGCTGATGGTCCCCAGTGAATTTGTCATATGTCGGCGCGCGCTCTCTCCATCTGTCGCTCTGTCTGCCTGCCTGCTTAAATACGTATCTGTCTGTCTCTCAGTCTGTCGGTTGGTCTGGCAGCGCGGTTTGCTTTGTTGCCGTTAAGGATTCTTAAATTCTTGTGCCCTCCACCGTGTCGACCTGCGTGGCATGGTTTGTGCAGGGACATCAGTGCGGGTGTGTGTGTGTGTTCAAGCTATAATAAGTCTAGCGAAAGTGTAAAGTAGTTCAGAATATACGGCATTACATTTGACCTCTTCCCCGCACCGCTGGCGATAATTCTAAGCCTTGTTTTTACTAAATTAAACCAGGCAAAACACTTGAAGGTGGTTCATTAAGTTTTTGCCGCTTTTGCCTCAAATCAAATCAACTCTGCTTTGCTCTGCTCCGCTGTGTTGTGCCGGAGCAAGGTGCGAGCGCATGTGCGTGTGACCTTGACTTGTTTACAGATTTTCGTGCGTACGAATATCTTTTGTAGCCGTGTGGCTGGTGGTTGTTGCAGTCGCAGTCGCTTTCCCGCGCACCCTCAACTTTCCACATTTACGAGTACGTGAGATTTTCACATAGTCACGTGAACAAACACAAACGTGGAAAAAGGTTCATTGATTTTTTGTTTTATTTTTTGGTGGTGTAGAAAATTTCATACATACCAAAATTTTAACATACATTTCTGCGCGCGTCCTTGTTTTCCAATTTCGCTTTTGCGCCATTTTCCGGCTATCATCACACATTCATATTTTCATATTTCATGCTCGCAACCATGCTTTGTTTACCTCTGGTTTTTGGCTTCTGTGGGCCTGTTCTTGTTATGCACAAGTCATTGCCTACTTTGTGGCGAGCGAGCGAATTAGCAAAAGTGGCGCGCCGTAGCTTGGCGGGCGTGTAAGCACGAAACTGGGCGTTAAAATTGTCGGTTAAACGAGACACTTAAATTTACGTTTTTCTCCCTCCGCAGACGCCGCAAAAAGTCGAAACAGCATGTCTGAGGGTGCAACCGCCCAAAATTATCATTTTTCTGACTAGACACAATAACTTTTTCAGCCCGTCGTTGCCCATATTTGTGTTCCTATTGTTAGTAAAACAACAATAGTTATTGTTGTTTCTTCTGCTTTTGTTGTGATGTATTTTTTATAAATGATGTTTTGACGGTAAATTTTGGTTTACCATCCCCCATGAATAAATTATAAAATGATGAGCATGCAAAACACATTAAGGGCGAGGAAAAAAATCAGATCGGTGTCAGAGTGTCTGAACGTGAACGTAAAAAAGGCGCATTTGGAAATCGACAAAATGTGGAACTCTTCGAAATTCGTATGGAATTGCATATGGATTTTTATACCACGATAATGTTTTTTGTTTTTAATACAAGCCAGCAGGCAAAAGATACACTTATAAATGCGAGGCATTGTGTTGGTTCTTCATCGTATCGACGTTTGGCATTTGTTTACAAAGTTTACATACGTAAATAAAACTCTACCTTCTAGTATACTGACTTACATGTTGGTATTGTTATGTGAGTTTACCTTGGAAAAGAGCCTTACTTCTCACTAGAAAAAAATAACACCTGTTGGCAACAGTTGGTCTACGTTTGATCTCCAAGCTGACTTAATTTCTGATATTATTGCTATAAAGAAAAAGTCCTTCAAAGTACTCTTTAAAGTTGCAAATGCTGTAAGACTAGTAATTTCACACATTGACTTTTTGGTTGTCGTTTTGAAGAAAAGAAGAAGTGACCTAAGAGTCTCTGTTTTTTTCTATTTTCTCTTTACAGAAAATTTGGATAGTTTGGTCTTTATTTATATGTTTCGTTTCACTGGCAGCTCTTTATGGGCGTTGAATAAGAACCGGGTCGTGAACAAGTCTTAATTAATTAATTTGGTTTTGTTGTATTGTTTGATGCTTCCGCTTTCATTTAACATTTAACTTGTAAATTGATTTACGAAACATGTGCATGTTTTTCAACATCAAAGAAAGGCGTTTTCTTTCCATTCCATATTTTCTAACTTTGAGGTACAATTGCCGCGGCTTTTTAAAACTTATAAAAATAAATTACATTGGAAAAGAAGCCGTGAGGTGTTGTTAATTACACAAAGTGAAAATCATGCCAACCGGTTTATTGGTTCAGAAATTACAATCGAAAATGTAAAAATAGTCAGGGAAAATCCAAAAAAAGTGACAGGTCCATTTTGTGTGAAAACGTAAACTAAGTTTTAAAAACGGTTGCGGATTCGAAATCAACGGTCCCTAATTACCCTAGAACTGATCTCAAAACCAGAAAAGCCATTTTGCTGTTGATCAGTTTAATTAAAGATTCCAAAAATTTACAGAGTTGTGGATATTTTAAGGAAATGAAGCGTTGCAACGACATTCAAAACTTCAAAAGCGTGTTTCTAATAACTGTATTTTTCAAAACATGTCTTATGATATCTTAATTTCTGCTAAGCCAATTGCTTTCAATTCGATATATTTACATATATCTGCAGTATAGTATGTATGCCTCTATAGCCACTACTAGAATCGCTTTGATAAATGGATAGATGGATGTGAGGGAGAGCCGAGAAAATAACCTTAGGGAGGTCATTACCTCAAGCCTTCAGGCTTTATGGCCCATTACACTTAAGGTTCAAAAAAAGGCTAATAGAAGAGATGGGAATGTGGGAAAAAAAGAGAAGGTGGGTGAAAAGGAAGAAAGCGTTATGTGTTCTCCTGTGCAAGTTTCTCGGACTTATTAACGAATCGTAGGAGATCACAGGGTCAGAGGAAATCTTCCGCTTTCCTGTTCGGGCTTATCACAAAACACTTGGCAGTTTTACAGCTTTCCCAGCTAGACCAACGTTCTCTTTGCAAGTTATTTACACAGGACTGGATCCAGTCTAGGTTTCCTGCTAAACTGGTACCGATTATTGGTTCTGGTCCCATGGGTGTACACTCTGATCCACAGTTAGCTAATTCACCGGCAGTTTCGTTACCTAGAACACCACAGTGTCCCGGAACCCAGATAAGTTGGAGCTTATTACGTCTAGCGATTGATTTAAGCTTCATCTTACATTCTTGGACAATCTTAACTTGCGCGTTCTTCAGGGTCTTAAGTGCAGCTTGACTGTCACTACAGACTCCTATGCGTGTCCCGCACCAATTCCTCCCGATTATCCTTTCCGCTACCTTCAGAAAGGTGAAGATTTGCGTCTGAAAGATGGTTGTCAGCCCACCCAGAGAGTAGTAGCAGTTGAAACTTCCGTCGAGGTGCCATGCAGCTTTGAAAGCATCCGTCAGATCCCCTGGCATGGCCTCTGGGTTGTCCCATTGGCCACGCGTTGGGAACCTCACTTCAAAGTGCTTATAGTAAAATTTATGAAATTTCTCTAATTTTTTTCAAAAGAATGGAAAGTATCGACGGTGAGAATACAAATATGGTCGAACTTGTAGTTCGAAAAATATACACAAATATACTTCTGTATACAAGAACACCACCTTGAGTGAGATTTTTTTGGGTAAAGGCTGCCACTTCAACCTAACTTTACCTAATTCAGTCAGTAAAAACACCTTATACGTTCGGAAAAAATAAACACTTTCTACATACTCATTGAAAAATTCAGTTACGACCCATTAAACTAGATAGAGAAAGAGAGACCGAAATTAGCTATCAGAAAAATAATATTGGGCACTTTCCCAAACACCAAATCAAACTTAAGTGGCGGATACGAAATTTTTCACATATGTTTTAAGTTTTACTGTTTGCTTTTCTACTTTGCCCTTAAAGCATTTCGATGTTTTGACTTTTCGATTTTCATGCCCACCACGGCACACACCCCCCGAGACCGACGAGCACACCGTGGAACAACACAACAAGCACCGACACCACCAGCACACGAACATACGGACATAACGTCAAATTGGCAAATCTGGAGCGAATTATAAATGAAGTTGAAGTTCATGAAAAGGCAATAATGCGGATAATTCCTTGCGGCAGGACGAGTTATTGTGCGGGCATTAACGAGAGGGTGCAAAGTGTCGGACACAGCACGCACGACGCTGAACGAGCGCGAAATTGCATCACGGCGACGCGAGGGTGGAATTGAAGCCGTCGCCAACTGCAGTTGGCAGTGGGAATCCGAAACTGAGCCGAGTCCCACTAAGTAACGCCGGGGACAGTGATTTATTTTTTGTTGCTTGCGGTGTGACTGCTGTTTTCGTTGATGCGGTTTAATGGCGGTTGAGGGAATATGGTGAACCTGTTGTTTTGTGCGCGAAATGAGCCGAGCAGATTGTCTGACGGCAGACGGCACAACAGCAACAACCACAACAGCGACAAGGGCTTGCCTGTGCAACATTAATTTTACATTATGAAAATGCGTTATTAAACACCTGTTATTATTGTGTGAAGCGGCGGAGGGAGGGGGGCGCTGCCGCAACTACTGTCCTTTGCCTGAAAAGTGGAGCAAAATGCTGTCAAATGCCGAAAATATTTCATGTTAATTTTGTTTGAGCCGCAGCCGCATCCATTGGCCCGCGACCGAATATCAAAAATCAATCACAGTTTTTCAATTTCAATTAAGAGCGCAAACGAAATTTCGCGCATTCCACGCACTCAAATTTCGGCGACAAGTTTTGGCAGCACGACAGCAGCCGCCGAACATAATTGAACTGCCGCCCTTCATGGCGGCGTTCTGCTGTTGCAAATGAATTTTTGATTAGTTGCAATGCAAATTTCGCAAATGCACTTCTACCTGTCCGTGCCTTGGCCATCTCGCTCCCGCTCACGCTCAGGGGCGCATTTCATTCGCGAGTCATAAAATTGCAAACATATTTTCTTTATTGCCATTTTATTGCCCCTTCTGCTTCTGCTTCTGCCACTCGGCTCGGTGCTCTGTCGCTGCAATATTGCTGCGATGCGATAATCAAAAATCAATTGCGAGCTCTTGTGATAGCACAAACGAATGCGTCGTTCGTTTCGTCCTTTTTGGTTTTTTGTGTGCGGCACTCACGCGTTCGACGCTTCGGCCGCACAACTCAAACCGCACTGAAATGGAAAGACAACAAGCACTGCGGATAAGGATGACAGTGCAATTGGCATTGCCACCGCTAACGGCACCGCAAGCACTGTCCTTGTAATAGCAGCAACAATGAACGCACAACGCTGTCGCTCCTGCTGCCGCCGGTGTACCCGGGCGTATTGGCCATAAACTTTATGAGTTTGCCAAGTACGTCGTCGTCGCTTAGCCTGCCGCCGCGACTGTCCCTGCTCCTGCTGCTGTTGCTGCTGCTTCTGCTGGGCGGCAGCTTATCCTTTCGTTTACTTTAAATGCGCATTGAGTGGTTTATGAAAATCGCTTTTCGGCCAATATCTTTTCATTTTCCAAACATTTTCATTTGCAGTCATTTTGCTGTTATTTGCTGATATTGTTGTTGTCGTTGTTGTTGGTGTTATGGCCCAGACTCTGTTATTACGAGTATTGCACGCACAAAAATTGCGAATAAATTCATACAGAGCAACTCCGCCAGCACACATGAATCAGCGCCGAGAGCCGAAAGAGACAAAGAGACAAAAGCGAAAAACAAAAACAAACTCGCACACACTGCCTCCACTACTCTCCTACTATATATACATATTACATATGTATGCGTATATGCGTAAGTGTTTGTATTGGTGGTGCTGCCCATTATACAAATGGAGTCGATTTATTTTATGGTATCCTTTAAATCCTGCTTTACGATCAAAGCCAAGCGACACTTGCTGTGTCGCTCCCTCAGTTCCCTCCCTCCCTCCCCTCCTCCGCCACTCTTCATTACTTTGAGCGCCCACACAGTGTCCGGTGTTGTTGTTCTGCAGGGGGTTGTTTTTCTGCGGGAGTTTCACCAATGCTTTTTTCCAAATAGTTCCGCAATTTCGGATCGCTCTGCTTGGTTTACGTTTGTATGCTACACCAGTACCTCGAACGCGTACAAAGTATTTGCAAAATTAAAACAATATAAGCAAATTCTTTGTACAAAGAAATTCCAGTGTTGATTGGCAGAGTGCAGACAAAGTGCAAACAGCAAAGCCATTCCTCGAAGATTTAACATGGCCGTTCCTTGTGTGCAGCACATAAAATTGCGAAGATCAACTTTTCAATTTGTAAGCCAATTAATCAAAATGCATCCGAGCGACCGCTACTTGAAAACCAAATATAGACAATTTACATTTTGAAGAGAATAGAATAAGGAAAAATTAAGGCCATAAACCTCCCAACAACGAAGAAGATATAACTGTTCAGTATTGAAATGTAGAGTCCAGGAAGTTATGGAGCTAAAAGTTGGTTACATTTTACAATGATAAAATTGTCAAATTATCCCGCCACACAAGAAAGCTTTTGATCTCGGAATCCCAATACATATTTTCCAGGTTATTTGGCGCGCTTTGATCACAAAACCGAAGCCAGTTTAGCTTCATCATCCAACGAATTTTCAAGTTTCATAATTTTGAGTTCTTTTGTCCGTTACTAGGTTTTGCTCGAGTTTTAATGATGGACAATTTTAGTTCAGCACTAAAAACTAAATATGGGACGGACAAAAAAACGAATAACTTAAAATGTGAATGAATTAGAAGCTGTAAGCTGAAGGTGTAAGGACACCTGATTTATATTTTAAGAATAACATTTTAATCCACCGTTTAGCTGCTAAATTACTCGACAGATTTAGTCACTTCCGCAGAACAAACGGCCTGCTGCTGTTTTTTACCACCAAACATTTTTTGTGTCCGGCAATAAGAAAACGAGTCGCCCCCGGCAACAAATTTATCGCCGGTAATATCGCGAGCGTATCGATTTCTTATAACCAGTCGCCTGGTCATATACATAAAATTATTTATATTAAAATCTAAATAAATCATATTGCTTGGAAAATTATCAATAGGTATGTAAAAAGTCAGTCAGTTTGGGTTAGGATGGAATTTAATTTGCATACAAATATTCAACGTTGTTCGCATTGTTTTGAGCTTGAATCAATGTTGTTGATCAATGAACCGTCAAAAAATGAATAAACAATTTTTTAAATACGATCAATCTCACTGAAATACCAAAAATATCAATTCGATATTTAAATTTTTTTAGTTTAAATCGACGGATTACGGATAATTTTTGGACACCATGTTTTACGGCATAATCGAGTAACTTGGGCACCAGTCTAATTAGTTCTCTACCACATTCGTCAAAACTAAGCTGAATAGCATCAGGATCCATTTAGATGATGCTGATTTATGTAGGGAAGAGCTATTCAAGGAAGCTTCAACAAAGCACACTATCGCTAAACATTTGAAATTACCTAAAATAAACGTGAAACGGTGTAAGAAGCGCCTTGAAAGAGCAACAGATGGCTAAACAGATGAAATATTAATAAGAAACCTGTTAAGATTTATGTTGGCCAGACTTGACAACATTCTTTACTCAAGTGCAGCCAAATGGCATGAAAGAAACAAAATCACAATTGTACCAAAACAGCATAATCCACCAAACCAATAACCAATAAGAAACTTCTGTTGAAGTGGAACCGATTTGCAGATGAAGTGAAGAGAAGGTATGAAAAAACCTAATGGCATCCATTAAAAGAGAGTAAATGGTACACCATTTATATGCAATATGGGGGATACTACGGTTTCCGTGGCACCGCCATTTGATGATGTTTGTAGATAGACTTACCGAAAATAAATCTAAAATTACGAATAAAATTTTTCGATATCTCGCTTCGTTTTCGAGATATCGAGGTTTAAAGTTTTTATATTGCCATATTGTGCACACCTGACTGTTGCCTGATGTGGTGGTGACTCCCATGAGGGTTATTTTTTTAGCGCCCGGCCGAAGACCGGCCACTCGGGAAAAACTTATTGCCAAGAAAACTATTGCTTTCGGAAAAACTGTATGCACTTCTGGGATTGCGAAAAAAAGCGCGAATTTCAAACTTTGAGCGAAATTTTAAACTTTGAACCTCGATATCTCGAAAACGAAGTGAGATATCGAAAAATTGTATTCCTCATTTTCGACTTATTTTTGGTCGATCTATCTAAAGACACCCTCAAATGGCGGCGCCACGGAAACCGTAGTCGATCCGTAATATGGTACATCACATATTTATCTAAGTATGTAAACTGTTAGATTAGAAATACTTTGGTGCCTACAGATTATACGTGAACGATGCTTTGACTAAAAATTTATTAGTTTAAATTTTTTAAACTAATTAAAAATGAATGGTTTAAAAGCATTTAACCAATGCCCACATTAGATTTCGGTGCTGTTTTTAGTATGAACACCTACACATACACAAGGGAGGAACAACAGGACAGACTTTTGTAGCATTGCTTTCATCTTCCGAAAGTATCTACAGAAGCGTCAGCGACATTTTTGAAACGAAGTCCCTGTCATTGTGTCGTCATAGGCATGAGCCAGTAGCTGAGGGCTCGTGTATGTAGAAGATAGTTAGCCAAAGCATCTCCAATCTACAGCTGGTATTGTCCTCGCAAAGAGACAACAACAATCTCTTAATTAAAATCAATATTGTAGTCCAAAATATTTCAGTCCTGAAGTTGTCGAAGCAAATGACGCGATTTATCACTAAGTTTATTTGGCGTTTGTACTTTTGCGGTAGTAATTGAAAGCAGATATAGAGACGTCGGATAAAGAAAGCGTATAGCGTGTAAACAAAGAAATAAGCTTTATGATAAAGACTATGATCAGAGTTGGCCTCATAATCATTTGATTAGCGCTCATACTGCAAATATTCAGTCCAAATGAAAATGTTTAATATTTAGTGTAACTATCATGTTTACTACAGTAAATGCAAAAACTTGCTCCTCCATTGTCGCCTCAAGTTCCCAATTGCGAATGATATTTGAATAGTTGTCCAAAAAACGGTACAATGCGTCCGCACCAGTGCTCGTCGCTATAGTGACGGACGACAGCGGCAGTCGTCATCAAAGCAATAGCAGTCGCTGCTTCAATGCTTCACAAAATTGCCCATCAAACGTGAAACATTTTTGTTTGTCATTTGCGTTAGCGCGTTGTAACACTGCAAGTGATTGTGCAGTTGTTGCTTTGTTTGTTGTCAATTGTTTCAGGAATTTCAAATCAAAATCCCAGAGCAATGATTGTCAGTGGCAACCGGAAGTGTACCGAGTTTCAGTGCGCTTACAGGTGGCACAGCACAGCGCGGTGGGGCGGAATTTCGGTTGCAATTGCACGGCGTATGCCAACGATAAGCCCAAAGGACTATTCACAATAGACACGAGCGCAGCTCACCAAAAGCAAAAACATCCAACCAAAGTGGGGGAGCAATGGCAACAACAACAACGAACAACAGCTGAACTTTCTACCCTTACAACCGATTGTGCCGAGTCGATGGGCAAATCGAAAGACGAGAGAGCAACGGTCGCGCAGCATGCGAGGCGCGAGCATGCGCTCTTCGCTCCTTGGGGGACAGCGAGTTCCAAAATGTCATTCGGTAGATGTGTACCAACCGCGTTCCAAAGGGAAATTGAAACATTTCTGGAATGCGCAGTGCACGAGGTCCTGGAAAACTCGTCGGGCTCCGCTTTGTGTTGCGATTTTTTCAATATTGTTTTGACTTTTAGGTGAGCATTTTCGATTTTCATTACTTTTCATACTCTTGACCGACACTTCGGGTTGTTCCTAAAGCATTGTGTCGGCGCTCGACTCGCAGCGGCTCGAGGTGTGCTTCCATTTTTGGTTTTGATTCTGCTTTCAATCTACACAACATTCTCGTTTCTTTTGTTCGCCTTTCACTTTAAGCTGATGCTTTTCATTTTATTGGCAATCCAATTTGATGGCCGCAGCTCAGACATTTCTCCCACGTACTCGGCATAAGCGTACGAACATTTCAATGAAATCGGCATCGTATCAGCGGAATGGCTGCGAAAATAGCTTCATTTGCCATAAACCGAGTGCGTGCGAGATTTTCTTTATGTCCTTTCATATCCTTAAACGGCTTGAAATGTCGTTGTCGACTTTTCGCTTCTTGTTTCACTCTTCTGGGTTGGCGGATTAGTATGGAATTTAAATTAAACGAATTTCATTCAAAAGTGTAAACATTTAATACCAAACGCCTTTTCAATTGTTGATAGTGACATTTTTTAACATACTTAACTCTTGTTTTTATGTACACACCTACATATGTACATAAGTATTCAAGAGTTAGTAAAATTTAAACGCTGTAGCGCCAACTAATTTCATAGTCAATAGTCAGGTTTAAATGAGCTTGTGATAAAATTTTATCGCACGTGTCGACAATAATTTTCCCCTTTGCTTGCAATACTTGTGTTGCCTCAGTTGTCTGCTTGGCACGAGGTTATAAAAGCATCTAACTTTTGCACTTGTGCTAGTTAAACTAAAAAAAAATTATAATAACAACACAAGTTGATAGGAAACGATTCATAATTCTGCAATTCAATTGCCAATTAGTATTACATGCTTTTTAAAGTAAACTGAACTTTTAAAGTTTGATTTGTGGTGGTGCCACCCATATGTGACTTAATGCATTCGAAATTTCATGAAATTTTGTCCATTGTAAGCGTCCAAAGTAAAAGTATGTTTTTGCCACTGGTACAAAAATTCGATGCCAATTTGCAAAGAGCAAATATTAAGTTTTGTTTTAAAATTGGTAAAACTTTAACCGAAACATTTTAAGTGATGAACCAAGTTTATGGCGATCGGTGATCGTTTATTCTGTAACAACCTTCGTAAGTGGTTCGATTTAATAACGATTGTCTGGACATATATGATGCCTAACGTGTTTGCCAACTGAAATCAACGATCCCCGCAGATTCCATAAAAACTAGGCGGCAATTCATCATAGATCAGCCCAGAATCTACTTGAAATTGGATTTAACATTCGCTTTCCTTATACCCTCCCGGGTGATCTTTTTAATCATGTTCACTATCTGTATAAGTATTTATCCAATGTAGTTACGAATTCGACTAACTGAACAAATTCGAAAGTAATTTTAATAATATAAACAAATATTTTATTTGTAATTTTTTCTGTTGTTATTTTTGTGGGATTACCCACACGGGTAATCCCAGGCGCTTCCTTCACCATTTTGAATAAAACTCTCACAAAATGTTGTTTACGAACCTGAGTATGTGTTCAATAAACACTTTGAAAAGAAATCTTCTATTATTTTCCATAGTCGCAAAAAAAAAATCGTTAAAGTTGGGCCTCATTTCGAAAAACGAACTATCACCAGAGGAAGATACTAAATACTGAGTTATGGAAAATATTACTAATTATTATTTATTTACTAAAATTTTTATTCCAAATAGCGGCGGAAGTGCCTGGCGTCATCCGGGTGGGTATTGGTCAAGAACGAGTACAAAAATATTTGATAACATTTCAATAACAATAGCATTTTAACTGAACTTTTGGCAATCGAAAGACGTCATCTCACCGATCGATACCTGTTACTGATTTTTTGACTAAAAGTCGAATTTTAACCATCAACCACCTCGTTTTTACCTGACGAGGAGTGGTTGATGGTTTTTAAAATTATTATAGGCCATGCGGGTTCTGACACCCAAACCTCCTTGGCTACGCTCCTTGTTTACAGCATTTTCGAAGCGGGATACAAATATTCTCAAAGCGAAAGCTTCAGAAATTTTTTTTGTTATTTGAAACTGTTTCTGAATTAGTCGTTGTACATTTTTGTGCCGTCATATTGTCAAGACTTCGGTTTGAGGTTCTTTTTATATCAATTTTAATTATAATAATTGTTTAATTAAAATGTTTGATTTTTACTAAGATGTGTGTAGTTTTTTGTTTTTCAACAGGAAATTTGTAATTTTCTTCAAATATTCTACAGTACGGCTTGGAATTCTTTGCATTTCGCCCTGCTCCAGAGTTTTCTACGATTGGTTGTATAACTGTCTGAAAAGTTTTCTCACAACTTAATCATTGAAGAATTGCAATAGATTGGGGGAGCGGTGTGAATATCTGTACGCATCTTCCACCTCAACACAACCAATTATTGCAACTAATAATAACTCCCCAAACTATCAAACAAATATTCATCGCGTCGACGGGAGGAAAGGCGAAAATATGAGCCATAAATAAGGCGCCCACTCGGGTGGTACGTACGGTCGAGCTTGGTTTATGAACACAGCACCGTACGCACACATGTGCACATTGAACATATATATAGATATCTACATATTTTATCCACATATATATATATATATATATATATATATATATGCACAATGCCAACATGTCTAACCCCACATTCGGGCGTTGATGAATTGCTTTCGTATTTGCTACTCTTTTTCGTAGATAGCTTCATGCGTTTGTTGTTGTTCTCCATGCTGTTGTTGTTGTTGTGTATTTTTGTTTTGCGAGAGACTTAATGCGGCATTAATAGCTACCGCACGCACACGAAGAAATCAATGATACATTTATAGCCCACCAGCCGAGCTGACCAAAGCTGCCCAGGACGAAGGCCATTTGTTCTTTTGTTGTATTCTTATTACGCGCTGCATTGAAGTGCTGTGGTGTATAGATTTTGAATAGGAGTATGTGAGATCCGGATTTAGGTGTGAACGAAAGAGTCCAGGTAGGTATAAGTGTATACCAGAGACCTAAAATAATTTTTATCCACATTTTTGAAAATAAAAAATGGCTAATTTAAGAAATTTCTAAAAATATTGCTTTATAATAATTATTCCCGATAAGAAATTTTTTACCTGACCTGTAACTATTATCATGTAATAAATATTTTTCAGTTACGTGATAACTGTTTTAAGAAACAAGTATATTTTTCGTTGTCGATAATTTTTTTCTTTTTTGTAAGCAAACATTTTTATTCGTCTATAGGTATATAAGGTATATAGGTATTAGAGTCCTGCACGAGTATGCATTTTTGCTATTCGAAAACATTCAAATGCTTTTGAATAGAATACTTCACTTCACCTCTGCGGACCGTTCCGAATGAATACGAGTACATTTCTCTTCGAGAACGAGTAAGCTCCGAACAGAAACGAGTAGACGTATACTATTTATTCATATTCGCTCGAGCACATGAGCACATGAGCACAAAAGCATTCGAATAATAGTACACACTGCTTCGAATATATTCGAATATACTCGTTTTATTAGTCCTAAGATTATTTAGAAATATTTATGTTATATATAAATATTTATTAATTTTTTATGCTACTTTCTTCAATAATTTCCATTTTGCGTATTAACTAATAAGCCACTTCAACCGCAGCACAAGTATACACATGGACAAGTGACATACTGCGCATAAAAATATTCGGTGAAACTGTTGATATTCAAATACTTCGCAAAGTTCTCGATTACCGAATACGAGCACTGCAGTGTTCGCTTTCACCAAAGAATATGAAGTGTATAGAAGCAAAGAATATGAAGTGTTGTATGTTTATTTTCTTTGGTTGTACGCATTCTTCGAATACCAAGTACCCGTACAGTATGTACAGTAGTGTAGCCGCCAAAATGAATATATTCATGCAGGACTTTAATAGGTATATTAATATAAGTCTTTGTAAAGCACTGTAAATATGAAATCTTAATTGTGCAATAATTTGTGAAACGAATAAACTGAACTGAGAAAACTGAATAATTATTATTTTGGAATTTTTTTTAAGTTGCTTCATAACTTTTATTTATGGCTGTTTTTAATTAACATTACCGATGATTATTATTTTGAAGAAACATTTCTTTTACTTTCTTGTAATTATTTTAAATAAACAGACGCAAATTAACTGCAGAAAACCAATTTCTACCAACAACTAAACAAATAAAAATCAATTCATACTCAAAATGTGGTAAGGCAGGTAAAAAAAATTTCTTTCATAAAAGTTATGAAGTAACGTAAAAAATTGTTCTTTCAAATAATAGTTATCGGCAACGGAAATAACAAAAAATTATAAATACAAATTATGAAGCAACGTGCAAAAAATTTCTTATAATAATAATTACCGAGAACGGAACAAAAATTGTTTCTTATAACGATCATTACGCAACGCAATGGACACGGTCCGAACACATTTGATATAACAATATAACAATAACAACAAAATTTTAATTTAAGCCAAAACAATCTGTCGACTTATGGTTTTTAACAAGTAAACATTGGTGTAGTACGCGACCTGAGCCCATAAACCCAATCTGTGTTTTATTGTTTGTTTTGTTTTTCCACCTAAATTTAAAAGTCGTACACGCAAAATCCTGATGGCTATGATTGATCGAACTTTATTTTAATCTTGATTGTATAAAATAAAATGAGTTTTTTCTATTCATAGCACATTTTTGATTATCAGTGTTATGAGTTGAACTTTCGACTTGAAGTATAAACTAACAAGTCATGTGTCGTGTAGGGTATGAAGAAGACATTCGAAACCGACTATAAACCTTTTATTTTAATACTTCTTTCTTTTGGCTTACAGCTTTCGGTGCTCGCCATGTTGCCAAATATTTGCACACTGCTCGGCGCTTTGTTGTTGCCATTTGCGGCACACCTTCATTCGACCATCAATGAACCGTAAATGGCGATTAAGGCGAGCTGGCAACGCTGCCGGACACTTGGCGCCCCGTCGTTTCGAGTAATTTTCTCTTCTCGAGCTGCCAGCGATTCGAGGCGACGACAGGCCTGAGATCCGCCATTTCTCCTTTGGGATTTCATGATGCTTGCGTCGGAGTGTTTGTGTCATTGACACGGCTGTCAACGGCGCAAATTCTCAGCTTCAAGCGCAAAAGCAATGAAACGAATTGTTTTTTAACCCAAATTGTTTATTTGTGCGAGGTTGTGTGTGTTAAGTGAAACGCTGCAGATTTGAATGCTTGCGTATTTATTTTTACTTTTATAAGTGACTTTGCTTGAATCAATCAATCAAAGGTGTATTTGTATTTTGGTAATTTCTTTTTTTTTTAGCTTCTTGCAATGCGCTTGGAGAATTCTTCACACTTGAGCTTTTCTCATTTTCACTTTCCGAAGTACCATCGTTGGCTTTGCACTTTCTTCATTAAATCTTATTGTTATGTCATCGCAATTTTATCAAAAACCCACAATAACTGCGCGCCACACCCTCACATTCTTTCGCAAATGCATTCCACGCCCACACTCAGCACCCACACCGCGTCAGCTTAACCCAAAGACAACTCGTATAAAATTTAATCAAAGTGTCGCTTCTGAACAAAAAATCTGCAGCGCGTATTTGCGCATAAAAATGAAAAATGTTGCTCTCCTCGCCTGCCCGCACGACTTGTCGCCACAAGCACACAACTTTGCGCAAGCCAAACCATCCCTAAATGTCTTCTCCCACTGCCCCCATCTTCCAGCCTCCGCCCGCTCCCGCTCCCGGCAACCTCATTCCCCTCATTTCCCATTCATACCTTTCTATCATTTCTGTTATTTTTGTTTTTGTTTGTTGTTGCTGTTTCCAATGGTTTTCAAAGGTTGCTTTCAACTTTGTTGCCATTTTGGCTTTTTCGAATGTTCGTCGCGTTCGTGGCGGGGGAGGAGTGGGCTGAGTTTGGTTTGGTTTGGTTTGAATTTTCAACAAAGTGGAGCCACTTGCACGGCAGACGGACGGAGAGCCAGCTTCTGGTTGCCCGCGTGGTTGTTTTGCTGCATAGCTGGTTGGCTGGCTGGATGGTTGGTTGGTTGGCAGCCAGCGCCGCGCTGGAGCAGAGTCTGAATTTGAGTTTTGGCTATGTTTGCAGCAGCAGTAGGAAAGCATATCCATGACATCGTATTTTAATTTAATTTTAAATGAAATGCCATAGAAAAATGCCAACATAAAAGATAATGTTTTTTTGTCTACTACACTTTTACGTCCTCTGCTTGTGTATGCAACTATGTTTGTGTGTGTGTGAATGTGAGTAGGAGCGATAGTAGTCAGAGCCCTCGTACTTTTATGGTATTTATGCATCAAAGCTATATAAATATGTCAAGTAGATGGCGTTCCATGTGCTTGCACAATTTTTTTCAAAGATTTGCAAGCGTTGGAGGTTTTTAAGAAGTTAGTGTGAGTACTTAGGATACTCGCATATACATATATTTTATCTGGAAATGGAAAATCATTCATTAGAATGAATATGTGTGTAAATTTTTACGGTATTACAAAAGAAATTAATTAAAAAAATTCCTGATTATTTCAACGGGAGAAATATTCATAAGCAACAAATGATGAGAAATTGTCATAAACAATATTTTATTTTACTCATAGTGGACCAACATTTTGCTTGTGATTCGACGAACTGACAAGTGACTTCCACTACCAACCGCCCCCCCCTAACACACAACGGCCTTTTTAAATTTACTTTTCTCAGATTCCGGTTTAAGTTTACATTGATTTACATTGATTTATTGATATATTTCAGCATACAAGTTTTCTTCTAAATGCTATAAAAAACAAAATACATTAAAACTAATAATAAAATTAATAATAATAATAATAAATAATATTAAATATAAATTAAATGAAAAAAACTTGATGTTGTACAGTGGACGTCCAATATAACGAATCTTATGTTGTAACCCCAATTTGTTAAATCGAAAAATTCGTTAAACCGAACGAATTTGTTTTTGTTTTAAACCATCCTTCTTAAAGAAATAAGTCTCACATATTCAGTTTTTAACCTTCTGCCTGTCCCTTGGGGTCTATTTGACCCCAGGCGGAATTAAAAAACGGTTGAGCGGTCGTCTT
Source organism: Melieria omissa (assembly GCA_963971225.1). Taxonomy (NCBI): domain Eukaryota; kingdom Metazoa; phylum Arthropoda; class Insecta; order Diptera; family Ulidiidae; genus Melieria; species Melieria omissa. The sequence goes on from OZ020269.1 coordinate 34,480,276, forward strand.
CTTGTGTTATTTAGCGTTAATCGCGCTTACAACCCTTAAAAAACAGAATTTGAAAATGTTGGTAACTTGACGTAAATTTGAAAGTTTTAACGTAACAAAAACAAAAGCAATTGAGCTACCGTTCACTTGACGAAACCAAATATTCATTGTTATTGTAAAGAATGTGAATAAAAACAACAAACAACAAAAACAACATAAATATTCGTTATATCGAATAGCGAATTTCACTGTTGGTCGTAATATAGAACCATCAATGGAAAAAATTTGGCCGTACGTTAAATCGAAAATTCGATAAATGGGAAGTTCGTTATACTGGACGTCCACTGTATTTAGGAAATGAAAAGTAATACAGAGGAAAACAGAGAAAGAGAGATTGGTAGATATGGGAGATAGATAATTAGGAGAAATGCTGGAAAAGAAGATGCTTAAAGATGTGGCTATTAGATACACTTTTAATATGTTCAATGAATACTTTTTCTTATTTGTCAATGATCGTTTAATCTGTAGAAGATTATCAAATACATATATAGTTGTTTAATTTTACAGTAAATCTAATTTTCAGTTTTTCAACGGCTGACATAGTGACATAGTCTAAATTAGTGGCAAATAGACTAGTAACGTCTTACAAATGGCAGCCGATATTTACAGCGCATTTTATCAAACATTCCATCTAATCTTCCCATCATACTTGGGTAAGTATGAAGTTAATGAAAGAAAAATAATTATTTATTATTTATTACTCAATTATAATTGAGTATTGATATTTTAAATGTCTGAACACAAAGAGCGTAGAGTAGAAGACCTAGTAATTCCTTTAGTGAGTTGGATAAGCTTTTTGGGACGTTCTGTGGAAAAATCTTTTCAGATATCCTTACACAAAACAACTCATGCAAAATTCTAGTCGAATGACGTTTAATGTTTAGAACGTTTGCATCGTGCGACTAAGCTTGTGTGATTGGAAATCCATAGACATTTTTTTTATCGCGAGTATTCAGATTTCGATACGAAGTTTTTAATTAAAATAATGAAATTTGAAAAAAAGAAGTAACAAAATAATGAACGCGCAAAATACTGAACGCGTAATTCATATAGCCCCAGTAAAAATGTTTCGATACAGGTTTTTATTGTTCTATGTTAACTATTATATAAAAAAAAAAATTTTAAAAACCATCAAACCAAAAACCATAAAAAACCATCAAAACCATTTAAAACCATCTTGATGGTCCGAAGTTTCCTGCTCCGGCGGAACCACTGTGCACCGGTTTAAAAAGTTTGATTTTGAGTAAACAACTAATTTAATTATTCAAAATTCATAAATTTTAAGCAGATATATATATTCAGCATGCAGTGGTGCACACGGGGGAGAGTTTTTGGGGCTTAAACCCTCTGAAATATCTTTAACTTAGTAAAGAAATTTAATTTATAACCGTCGCATAACACAAAAAATTCACCTAAAAATAAAAATGTTTTCTAGACTAACTTTGGGCCGCAGAACACGGAACTGAAGAGCAAAAAATTTTTGTAAGAAGCCTTTTCGAAAAATCTTCAAAAAATCATTTTTTTCCCTGTTGTTTCAATTATGAGCACATACATTGTGACCGAAAAGTTTCCGGAAATTCTCATTTAAAATTCGCGCGCTGTATATTTTTCGATATTTTAAGTTTCTTCTATTTTGTTGAGAATTTTCTTCAAAATGAGTACCGTGAACAGGTCTCTTTGGACGTGCTTGATCGTGCCAATCCGATCCAACTTTCATGGAACGTATCATAACTGGTGACGAGACATGGGTCTACGAGTACGACATGCAAACAAGCCAACAATCATCGGAATGGAGAGGAAAAGACGAGCCGAAACCGCAAAAACCACGCCAAAGTCGCTCGAAAATCAAGATAATGCTGATTGTTTTCTTCGATATTCGTGGTGTGGTGCATCATGAATTCGTCCCTGAAGGACAAACAGTCGGTAAAGACTATTATTTGACTGTTTTAAGACGTTTGCGTGAAAATATCCGCCGTAAACGGCCTCAATTTTGGAAGGATAATTCATGGATTTTTCATGACGATAATGCTCCCTCGCACCGAGCCAACATTATCAACGATTTTAAGGCCAAACATTCAATAAATACCATCGAACAGCCACCGTATTCACCTGATCTTGCACCGTGTGACTTTTTCCTGTTTCCCAAACTCAAATTACCACTCAGAGGAACGCATTTTGAATCCATAGAAAACGTAAAACAGAATTCGCAGAGGGAACTCAAAGCCATACCGAAAAGCGCCTATAAAAAATGTTTTGATGACTGGAAGAAACGTTGGCATATGTGTATCGCTTCTAATGGAGCATATTTTGAAGGAGATAAAATAAATATTGATGAAGATTAAGAACTTTGCGTTTTATTTAAAATTTCCGGAAACTTTTCGGTCACAAGGTATTTCGTAAACGAATCATTCAATCATAACACAAGCTGTTCATCCAGTATCTGATAATACCTTAGTATTTCTAGAGATATACAGATTGTCCAAATCAGATGAGATTTGGAGAAATTACTGACGGTGAAAGTTGTAAAAAAGTGAATCTTTCGACCATTTTCAAAAGTCATAAATTTTCGAATGTTTTTTTATAGATAAGACAAAGGATCTCCTTTGGTTTTAAAATTTAAGATAAAAGATATGTTATTTGTGCAAATATTAAGCCTATCATCAATAGAATCACAATAAAAATGACAAAGTTATGATGCACTGAGTGAAAACACCAACTTTACATTTATTACACCGTGTGAAACAATTTTTTTACCGAGACTCATCCTTATGTTGATGTAGACGTGAAACTAGGGGTCATTTATAGTAACCTGGCATAGTCAGTTTCTCGTCCAAAGTCCTTTTTAAAGGAATTTAAAATTTTAAGGTCATACACATTTCAACTATTTTTTTTATAGTTACGGCTGTGCAATGATACAGACATGGGTGTCAGATGAAAGAGAAAAATTGCCTCCTTTTAACTAAGTTTTCTATTTTGAACTTTCAGGACCAAAATATGTCAGGTAGGGAAAACATACATGTTTTACATGATCTCAGTCTGTAGATTCATACATCCAAATTTTAGTCTATTGCAAAGTTCTCAACAAAATTACACAGTTACTCCCCCTTCCCCCCACCGAAATAAAAACCTGTGTGCGTCATGGTCAGCATGCATATATTAATTCCACCAACGCCATATCTCAACTGATTTTTCCTAAGACAAACCTAACCTTACAACTTGGCGTAAACACTCCTTAGTGCTTATCGGTTGCGCTTGCAATATTCGTGTGTGCGTGTGCTCATCGTCCTTCACCTGGACTAGTCAGCTAAGGCCTCCGTAAAGCAGAAATTGCAACACACCCATAAAACAATTAACTGCACGCAACAGCACTGAAACCCAAAAACCTACAGTCGCAATCGCAGTCAGCATAGAAAACTCTGCGTGAAAAAGTGCTACATGCTGACGACCCCGTGCTAACAATAACAACACACGCAGTGACCCCGCACCCCGCACCCCGCTTAGCACCATTTTTGGCTGTCAACAAATTAATCATGAAAAATTCATTGTGCACAGTTTATGGACACGTGCAGCAATGGCAACAGCAACGCTCGCCAACAATTTAATAAACAAACCAATAAATGTAAAACACATTGCCGACAGCGGGGCCGGTGCAGCAAAGATTTCTATCTAATCATCCTTTGTCCGCACCGAGGAATCATGATAAGTCAATTTGGCGATGCACTGCATGCGTGGCTCACCTTCTCCGTGGGGGACGGCAGCGGCACGAAGCGCGGCACGTGGTTCACGTGTCGACACCACAAATTGCCCGACGGCACAACTGCAGACTGTCGAAGAGACAGTCGCGCAGCACGCGCAGAGTGAGGGCCGCATGGAGCGACGCTGAGCCCTAATTCGCATTAACCGATTTAATTCGGCGTTCAACCAATAACAGTGACAAGCCAACTGTGCCAACTACAGCAGTAACAAAACTAAAAACTCCACTTTCCTGCTCGCATCCCTTTTTTACTAATCGCCTTTTCCAGAGTGAGAATTAGACAATTTTGGTAATTTAAATTTTCGCTGGATATTAGTGGCCCACTGTGCGAATGTAACTCGCAGTAGAATTGTGCAGAGGGTACTCGGTTTTTATCGACTGTAAATTTTTCAATTTTCAATTTTGAAAATCGGTTTATTGTTGAAAAGCTAAGCCTATGAAAAGCTCGCATCTCGCATCTAGTTGGGAACTAGAAGTTTTCATATGAGTTGGTTGGAACAACGTGGCCAATTACGTGCAACATGGAGACGTTTAACGTAAAACTTTAAAGCACTTTTTTGCTTGGTTAAAAAAGATTACTACACGTAAATTCCTGGTTTTCGAGATCCCAAGATTTGCATCCTTAGTATGCAGACATAATTTTACATAAGTTATTAAGACACGAAAGTACGCGACAATAAACAAATGGACCCATGCACCCACTAATATTGAGAGAGAGTTATTGTATTGACACCGCCGTCTACCTTGGCACCGCCATCAACAGCAGCAATGATGTCAGTCTGGAGATAAAGCGAAGGATAACTCTTGCCAACAGGTGCTACTACGGTCTCGGTAGGCAATTGAGAAGTAGAGACCTCTCTCGACCGACAAAACTTTCACTCTATAGGACGCTTATCTTGCCCGTGCTCCTCTATGGCGCTGAAGCATGGACAATGACACGAAACGACATAGCGGCCCTTGGAGTGTTCGAGAGGAAGGTGCTTCGCAAAATCTTCGGCCCTGTTCGGGTTGGTGACGACTATCGCATACGAACCAATAACGAGCTGTATGAGCTGTATAAGGACATGGACGTAGCGCAGCGAATTAACATCCAGCGGCTACGCTGGCTCGGTCATGTCTGCCGCATGGACGACGAAGCTCCGGCGAAAAAGGCATTCGATGCGATGGTTGGAGGTCGACGGCGAAGAGGGAGGCCGTGTCTCCGGTGGAAGGACCAAGTGGAAGAGGCCCTGGTATCTCTTGGTGTGACCAACTGGAGAAGGCGCGCGCGAAGCAGAGGCGCCTGGAGAGAAGTTTTGCGGCAGGCCGTAACCCGATAACGGGTTGTTATGGCCAGTTAAGTAAGTAAGTAAGTATTGTATTGAATACCCAAAAAACCATTCAGAATTAGCTACAGAAGTGCCACAATACATTCGGCTAAAAGATGTCTGGCCTCTGACAGAGGAATACTTTATTAACGCATGCCTGCAAATGTTTTGCTAGGAACATAAAATGCCACTGTATATTCTCTGTGAACGTTTTAAATTAAGCAAAAGCATATTTATTCAAACAAAACATTAATTTAGTAGGTAGTTTATTTATTTATTTACTCGTGCATGAATTTAAGATAAGTTAGGATATCTACCGAAAAGTGTTCATCAATGGACATTTTTAAGAAGACATAAGAAAACGGGAAGGATTTTATTCTTTGAAAGTTGAATTGCAATTTTATTTCAAAGTTTTTGTTCTATAGACTGAATTTGAGGAGGTCCATAACAAAACTCAATAATTCCACTTCTTAAGTTTTTAGTTTTTTTTACTGAATCCAATTCTACATATAAAAATCTATGTAACGATTGTTATAAAACATACCATTGGTCAATAATTTCACTGTAACTCAAAATCAAAAATAATGGTTTCGACCAAAATGAAACATTTGCATATGTATATCCTACTGACTTCAGTTCAATGTATTCGTTTATCCAACAAATTGTTCTGGTGTAATTATTGCATTTTGTTATGGAGGATTCATTCATGAGGAGTCATTTATAAAATAAAGAAATAAAACAGAAAAACCATTCGTGAGTTCCCGCAAGTTGAGGTAAAAGATTGCAATTGCTAGAGTGTAAATTTAAAAAACAGTCTTATAAAGGGAAATATGTACTTGGGAGCAATTTTTTCAATATTAGTCACAAAACCGCTCCGCGTCCCTCCACACCTTGTAAAACATTTCTTTCAACATGTTTTCTATCCAAATGCTTGTATGTACCTATGTATGTGTGATTGTTTGTGCGTGCCACCAAAAAATTGTTATTCACAACGTGTCGAGCACGAACTTGATTTCCAGCTAATGTGTTTGCAACTTTACTCTAATATCTCGTCTTTATCCCATCATTAGCTGCAAATCCTTGCAGATTGATTTAGGACCAGGCGTGTATGTGCATATTAAAACACTATGAAACCTCATGTGGGCACATGTACATATGTACACATGTGTGTGCATAAGAACGAGAAATGTGGCAGCAAAACAAACCTTCCTCCCGGCTTGGATTTTTCTCCTTTTAATTTTTGGTTTATTTTTTGAAAATGCCGAAATGAAAGTATCAAAAGGGCTTAGCACGTAAAATGTGTTAATCATTCGGTAATCATTGCTGCCGATAATATCCTTTCAATAACGCAATACACAGTCCAGTCAACATGGTGCGTTGCAATATTTTCCTGTTAGCCACAAACAACAACAAGCACATGTCACATACCAACGCGCGCCAGTGTGCGGTGAAGTTAATTTATATGCTAATTTTATTAACATCGCAACTTAAGCCCTCCTCCACCCAAATGCTCAATAAATCCGACAATCTGACATCGTAAGCCTAAAATCAAACACATTTTGTGGTGGTGCGACAACCCTTGGACGGACAGCCCTTCCTGGCAGCACGTTAGTACGACACCACACCACATCCCCCTTGCAGGACACACTGATTCACAATTATTAAAACAATTTATCACACGCTCAGCCAACGACCCCGTGATGGTCTCGCCAACCGACGCACGCATTTCTAACAACGGCCAAAAGTAGCCAACACCGAATGAGCGCTACGCTCTTTCCTATTCCGTTGCTCTAAGTGCTTTCGTTTGTTCAACGTTCAACGTGAAGTTCGTCTCCTGACCGAAAAGGAAAGTCTTGGCGCTTAGTATGCAAAAATTGGCACAATCAAATTAAATAAAATTCCGCACACACACACGCACTCACGGCTGCTTACTACGTGCAGGCCGAGGCTGGCGCACCGTAGGTGTCCTAACCTAATTGTTTTATGTTTAACGTGGCAGCGCATAGTTTCAGGCCGGCCAAAATTAGCCACCTGTTTGCCGAAATCTCGACAATTGCACTACTTCGGCTCGGAAAAACAACAACAAAAACAACAAAAGCAACAGTCAACTTTTGTCTTTTATTTAAACCGCAAACAATGTGCAGCCAGCGTCGGCCATTAATATCCTTTGTCGGATTAAAATTGCTACCAGGAAGTCAAAGCAACCAACCCGAACAACACGCACACCATGCAAACATACACACACACGCACGCACGGCGAAATGGGGTTCGCTCGGCAGAAGGCCGTGGCATGGCAATGGAAGCGCACCAGAGGAAGTACAAAATTTAATGAAGCAGTAAATTCGATTGTCGCATAAACAACAACAAGCCACAGCTCGCTCAGCACCAACGCACAAGCACGAACACACAAACAGAAGGCGAGTCAGCAATAAAGCCCAAACGATCTCTACGGCGCCAAAGGATATCAGCAACAACAACTGTGACGCACTGTTAGAAATGTGCACGCGTGTGTGTGTCTGTGTGTGTGGGTGTATGCGTGATAGCGTGTGCTGGGCAAAGTCATAAGTCGCTGCCGCAAATGTGACTTTATGAACTTGCGTAAAGCATACTTTTCGGCGCTTTGCACTGAGTATAGACGATATTAAAAGTGGCAACAAAAATGCAAGCAAAATAATGCAAAGCGCAACTTTGCTTCGCAGCAGCCACACTGACCGCCGCACATGTTGTCGGTTGCAGGAACATGCTGACCGCACCACATTTTACACATTTTACACTACCGAAAACAAGAGCCAATCTGTGCGGCCAACGTGCGTTGATCAAACGTCATGTCGAACAACAGTACAACACAACCGAACTAGGAACAAATGTTTGTCGGCAAATCGAAATGTCGCCGACCAAATCTAGCAACTCGAATAACAAACGAGTAATTGATTGGTTTGGACCGGGTTTCAAAAATGTCCGACTAACGCCTAACGCCAGAGCAATACGACGACTGCGATTGCTGCCAACCGCAGTCGGTTCGAATAACTGCAGCAATGACCGCAACGTTTTGGTTTTGGCAACAAAGTGCGCTCACTCACAGACAGGCACACTTCACATACATACATACATACATCCAAACAGCCATATGACGTGTCTGTGTTCACTCACCTGCACTCGCGATTCCGTCAGGCCGATGCGCATCGCAATTTCCTCACGCATGAAGATGTCCGGATAGTGGGTTTTCGAGAAGCAGCGCTCCAGCTCGTTCAGTTGGGCGGGCGTGAAGCGTGTGCGGTGCCGTTTCTGTTTGTTGTTTTTATCCGAATTCTGCAAGAAACAGAAACGCTGTTGAACGAACGACGCACCACTGAATGTGTGGAAAAGCAGAAAAGATCACAGCTTAACTTAGGCAAAATGCAATACGTAATCTAAAGACACAATCCATCGAAATCTACCAAAAATTTGACTATAAACAAAAAAGACTGCGTTTGGATTGAAATTGAACTTGAAACTGGGATATCTGCATGGATGATACCTTCAACGAAAACTAGGATATGTACGGCTATTATATCGTCTAACCCTCTCATCCATTGTGTGACATGTTTATTTTGGTTTGATTTAACAACCATTCCAGCCACTCAGATAAAACCTTATTGATAAGTTTTCAAATGTCTAATACCAACATTGAAATTACTTTAATTTTCTTGTTCAATACTCATGTGAAAATGTATTGAAATTGCACAAATTTCTTGAAAGTGTTTGAATTTATAAACTCAAAGTAAATGCTTCCAAAATGTTTTAAAACTAACTCAAACATCATGCGATATTTTCTCTAATTAGTTCCTGTAAGTAAACTTTGATTTGTTTTGTGCTTATTTTTTTCAACTTGTTTGTACGTTTTTTACTGTTTATTAATAAATAAACAATAAGGTGAATTAAATCAATGTCCGACCGGCTACGCTGACTTGGTCATGTCACTTGGATAAACAAATAAGCTTCAAAAAGGAGGAGAAAGGTGTTCGATGTGTAGTCGGGATTTCAGGCTTTCATTTCATTTTACACGTGGAGCCATGATACTTAAAAAAATGCCAATTAATTAAGTAACATACAGAAATGCTTTTAGCTCGCAGTTCGAAATCTGCATAAAACTGTTTTATGAAAACTGTACCGCATCACCACTACTGTAGAACCAGTTATGCACTCGTATGTTTGTGATACGAAGACTTCGATGTAAATAATATCTTAACATTATTATTCCATATTAGTTTCAAGCGATCTCGATCTCAAGCGATCTCGAAAACAAAAAATTAGGAGTAGGAGCTTTCTAGCGCACTCCCTCGGGCCGCTGATGTTAAATTTGAATATGTTTTTATGGTTCTTACACTGACTTTTATGTGACCTATCTCACAGGTTCAGTACCTCATCAAGTCTCTTTCACAATACCTCGAGAAAATAATATTTATTTTTATCATGCTTCTGCTGACTGTTCCTAGCAGTCTCACTTGCTTTAGAAGATATACAAATATATATAAAAATAATAAAATTTGCTAAAATCCTATATTTTAATTTTTCAAACATTTTTGTTTGAACATTAATTCATCCTCACTTAAAGTCGTCAATCAGCATTAAGATTAACTAAATCGTTAAATCGTGCAATAGCACATTCGATATCCCTTTTCCAAATGCTTCTACTGAGGCAATTTTTCGATCGCAGTATTTCTAACACTACTGAACCAAATTAGTTACAAGTTGAAAGACACTATTATTCTTATAGTCGAATGTAAATTATTAAATGTATGTAATTGAAATTGAAAAAATATTGTACACTTACTTTTTATGTAATTCGTTTGATTGTTTGTATGAATTTTGTTCATGTTTTTGTTCGAACATATTTCGAATTATCAAGTTACAGCGTATTTTGTTTATTTAGTTTTTTTTCGTTTGGTTTTAATTTTTGATTCGAAATTTCGTAAATGCACGAGTTGTATGAAAGTAAAGAAATGCAAAAAGAAAACATCAAGAAAGAAAAGACATTGATTAATATGCAAGGATACGTTGTCGGTGAGTGATTTTCTTCATACAAGCTTTCATTTGTTTTTTATTGTTGTTGTTCTTGCTGTATGAGTAGATGGATGGTTCAGTGGTTGGTTGCGTGCTCACCTGATCCTGCTGCTGCATGTTGTTGTTATTGTTGTTGTTATTATGAAGGGTATTCGGCGTGTCGCACAAGCCTCCGCTGACGTGCAAGCGCGCCGTTCCACCATTTAGCACCGCGTCGGCGGTGTTTTGCGCGTTCGGCTGCAGCTGTCCGAAACTGTTGACGCCAGCATGCAGAGCCGTCAGCGCTGCCTTCGGTAGATCACAATCCTTGGGACCTGCAATCGAGTAAATCAAATCATTGTAGAACAATTGTCACAGCTGTCTAGGAATCTAGATGAGACTTTCACCTTACGTTGCGTGATATCTCGCTGCAACTGAGATTGGGAGCAAAGCCTTTTGTTTATTTACTTAGCCACAGCTTACATTTAGAAAAGTTTATACGTTATTTTGTATATTTTATTTACTTAATTAATTATCCGAAAGTACAGAAGTCTCCTGTCATCTAAAGCTGGGTAAATTCCAATCGTTTACCGATAGTTTTTCCACTATCAAAACTCTAGGTTTGCAAAAATCATAAACCGTAAGAATTCACTCACTTCCTAGTACTTGGAACTAATTTAATCAGAGTTCTTTAAGGTTGGAATGATCTTGGATTAGTGTTTTGCTGTTTATTTAAATCTGTGTAATCGTGGACAATCATAACACAATAAGCTATGAAATGATGTCTGGTATTTCGCCTCTATTAGTTACTGTGCTGGATATCGTAGGAACGCTAGCTTTACTCCCTACAAGTTATTTTCGGTCTGAGAAGTCCATTAGGAACCGAAAAGGTTTATGTCCGGCTATTAGATTAACTAATAAAAATATTGAAATATTGAGGAGGTCAATTACAACACTAAAGAGCCATTTTTATTGGTCGATATACTCAAGGCTAATGAAAAAAACTATCATACAATCGTGTGTGTATTGGCCTTTGTCCTACATAATAAACAAGTTTACAGTTAGAAACGTCCTGCAAGTAGATTATGTTTAAAGTGCAGCGAAATTATATTTTATGGGAGCCACGCTAATGAGTTTTAACCGGAGTTTGATAGCGCTGTACTACGTAATAACTGTTCAAAATACGAGTGTAATCTGATGACCAGTTTGTTTCTAGAAGCTGACTGAACCACATCAGTGATACCTTTAAACACAGTGAATTGGATCGATTCTGATCACTCATTCCTGGATCCCATCATAATTATTAACGAGATATGTATTATACATGATGTATATAGAAATTGAATTAAAAAAAACAAGTATACAATATTGGGGATCAAAAACCGGATCGAAACCTATTAAACCACTTTGAAGAAGCTTGAAATGCTCATTATTTGTTCAATATTCAAGGTTTTGTGCATAAAATATTCCTGACATAAGAACAAACAACAAAGTATACTAGTTAGCCATATCCATAGAAATGCTTAAAAAAAAACCGATAAATGAAGCGATTCTAAGCATTTGTTTTTTTTAAGATTATTTTTTTGAAATGATCCGTTCTGAAGTTCGAAGTTCGACTCGTTCAATCACTCAAATGAGGTGATTGGTGAATGACGCGAGTACTGTTGGTTTCCAATTTCTCAATTGTAACCGGCGTTTTCCTAAAGGAAAAAGTCTAGAGGTGCCACATCACATAACCTAGGAGGCCAAAAAAACTGGTTTATTGCATGGAGTTTACTGATCACCGAATGGTTTTCGTAGCCATGATTCCACGGGCTCTGTAGCACGTTTTGTTGGAGCCAACTTTTGTCGAAATCACAGAGTTAGATTTAAGACAGCAGACAGTCCGTTAACAAAGCACGATGTGGATGGAGTTTATAGAGTTAAGTTTTTAATAAACAAATCTTCGTTTTTGTTTAGACGTAGTAACAGCTCTAGAGCCTCTTTGGTTGCTCTTCAGTCTTAATACGGAAATTTGGTATATTAACGCAATACTAAGTACTAAGCCGGATATGGATCTCAATAATAAAAATTGTGTCGAAACCAGCAGATCCGTGTTGCATCAAAAGGGAAGTTTTTTGAAATCAACAAACTAATCAGAAAATCATTGAATGTTGCGCGCTTTATTTATTAAAAAATTCTCTGTAATTTATTGACATAATGTACATACATAATGTACAAACAAGTGTTGTAGTGAAAAAGCGTCGGTAAAATCTCATTATTGATAAGATTTATCTACCTTTGTGTTCATTCGATAATTCCAGATCAGTTGTCGCAAAGCGAATGTATAAAAACACCGTTAGGCAGGTATCCTTATAAGCGTTGTCGTATTATCCCCGATTTAGTGTGTATGTGTTTTAGTGCTAAAATTGCATTATTGCATAAAACACTTTGATGATATTTCAATCGTAATCTATGTACTAATGTAGCTCGGTATCTTATAATATTTTAGTTTGTAGCCAATCAACTTTTTATACGGACGAATAGTTGCGCCGCATTTGTTAGTTTCATCACAACTCGCACTGTAGCACTGTGGCTCACTTTCTAATTACTGCAATATTGCGCCAAACTGTAACACGCACACTCACGCACACATAGACGTACACCAGAGCCGCGCGATCATAAAATCATTTCACCAAAAGTTCGGTCGCTGTCGCTGACCCTGTCAACGTCGCAACTACCCCAAAAGACCCGTTCGAACGTCTGCTCGATGGTGAATGCGTTCGAGTGACACTGCCGCCGCTGCCACCGCTGTACCGCGTAAAACTGAAGCGATCAAGTAAATTGAATTTTTCAACAACCTGTCATTCAAAAGATGCCAAAAACAGTAACAAACGAATTGGTTAAAAGGAATGTGAAACGGCAGCAACAACAATGCTCGAAAATACACGTAAAAACGTACGAACACACAAATGTGGCGGCGGCAGTGGCAGCGGCAGCGGCAGAAATACAGCTACAAATGCAAATATTGTGTCTACTGGCGTACTGAGTGAAGCGGCAGCACCGGCAGCGCGTTGGAGATTGTGACGAGAGGCGTAAACGTGGCTAAATGTGGACAAAGTGCAGACAAGTTAGATGATGATGGGACGAACGGGTCAGCTGTTTCGGGGGGCAGGCGAGCGAGCGGCAAGGGTTGTCGTGGCGGTGCCGCGTGGACGTCGAGAAGGAAACGCAACAATAACAAAAACAAGTAAACACAAATCAGTAGATAGAAAAAGTGTAGGCAAAGTTAGGCAAAGGCAGCAGCAACACCGTCTTCGTCTTCGTCATCAGGCAAAGTAAAAAAGTCGAAATTTTTAACACGTACATGCGATGCGCTGGGTGCAAACTGACAGATCCCCCGTGCGCCCGCCTCGCACATACGTAACAAAAAGTCGACGGCAAGCGGCTCGAAAATACACAAAAAGTACAACATTTTGTTGTTCGGTCGAGTTCAGTTGTGTCGGCTGCTGCTGCTGCTTCTGCCTGCGCCGCGGTTCGGCTCCCTTGAGTGCACACTTTTTATAACGTTTTCGATTTTTCGACTTAACGTGGCCAAGTCAAACATTTACTCATCGCCGGTAGATGCGAACTCACGTAAGAGCCCAACCAAGTCAAGTCAAGTCAGCGCCACGTTGAATCGCGCCAAATCGAGCTGTGCCGGACCCGAGCACGACTCACACGCGAACGCGAATGCGCAAGTCGAAAGTCGAGGCGAGCGTAGCCTCTGGACGTCAACAGATGCAGATTCGGGCACAGACACAGAATCGGCTCTGAATCTGAACTGGGATTGTGCGTTGGCACCAGGCGTGCGTTCTGTTTGTTATAGCGTGGAGGTGGACGTATGGCGTATTGTGCGATTTCCGACGAAGCGACTGCAGGACACAAGGCTGCATAATTGTGAACTACAGTCAGTCAATCAGTCGGACTTTCGTATGCTAAAGGCGCCAAGCAGTGGGAAATTTGCATTTTCATCTCTGGAGAAGCGTCGAAAGGCTTTCTCGCTCGACTTTGCATTAGCGATTTACGTCCTCACAGCAATTGAGCTACACTAACTGCTGCCGAATCGTTACCGAGTAAATTTCGTCGCTGCCGTTTGGCGGCATCGGCCTTTGACGTTCGCTTGTAAAGTGCAACAATAAAATCACTCAAAGAAGCGTTGAGTGCCACAAAGGTAGCATCAATGATTTTTATTGTTTTCAAATTGACTTGTTAAAATTTCGGTAACTTTTGAACTTGGAATTGTTCTCAACACTCAACTTCAATTCGCTGTTCGTTCTTTGTTTGAAAAAAAAACATATTCATTTTTGAGATGGGCAGAGGCTGTGACTAAAATTTCAGTGATTTTCTGCACATCCACATCGATACTCTTTGCAATATGGGGTTATACAGCTCACTCTCTAACCGATCTCAAATTACCTGCCGTCAAAAGTCGTACTTGCGTACAAGCGCCTACTTCCAGGTGCACACCGCACGTCGCGATGCACCACTTTTCTCGCTGCACCCGAGTGCAATAACATTTTCACTTGTAAATCCATAACCGTCACCGTCACTGCTGCCGCAGCAGCGAGCTCGCGCCGCCCTCGGCCACCGCGGCCGCCCAATGCGCATATACTCATCATAAAGGCGCATCATAAAATGATGCGTGAATTGGAGTTGCCAGACAAGTGCTAATTTTTACACCAACATCCAGCGCGGCTACTGTTCATTAGCGCTGCTGGCTCCTCGGTTTGCCTTCGCGCGCCTCGAACCAAAAACGAAAATTTAGTGTTCACGTTAAAACAGAACCGAAACCAGAAATGCAGAAACTTAAATAGACGAAACGAAATTGCTTGAAAGTGCGCAAACGTCATTTAATGTAAAACTGCGCGCAAATATTGGCAAAAACAATGCGATGACATAAACACATTTTATGTGCTTTCAAATAAATTCCGCGTTTTTGTCGGCTATGTGCGTGCAATTCGTGTTTGGTTGGGTCAAACAAAAGGCCTCAAACGAAACGAGGAATGCGCAGCTTTTTAGCCAATGGAGGCGTGGGATTCAAATGCTTTAAAGAGAAGTGAATTGTTGTAGTAGGTGTTTACATACATACATACAAATCTACAGATTAAGTAGAAACATATTTACCAGTTAAGTTAACCAAAGCACTAATAGGCAGGTAGGTTTGAGGCACACATAGGCCTCTATATGGGCCCATTGTCATATCACAAATTGTACCCGTTTTAAATGGGTATGCAACACTGTATTTTTCCAACATGTATTACAACACACATTTCAAACGGATAGGAAAAGGGAGGGAGGTGACCTACAGCTTAACGCCGAATGCGAACGGCGGTTTTTTTGGAGCTTTGCCATTGCCTGCCAAGAGCACACTCGTGCGATCCTTGTAACTCTCATCTTCTTCATGTGGATAGCGATGGAAGTAGACAAGTTTTTCACCAGCCCGAACTAGAATTCGAACCTAGGGCTTCGATAAAAGAAGCCAGCGCGCTACCCGCTGGTCTATCGAGGCCGGCACTTAAGCACTGATAAGGTAAGACAAAATATTGTCCCGTCTGATTCAATACACCGAAGCTATGTTTAATCTTTGATTATAACTGAAATATGGCATTTTTAAAGTTTGATGTGTTTAATGTAAAAAGATTGAAGAACAGTTGTTCGTTGGAATAATAATTGAATTCAATAATTAATATATTATTTAGTTTAAAATAATAAGAGGTGAAACAGAAAAAGATTAGAATTTTTGAGAATACATTAAAAAAAAGCAATAGTCTGATTTTACTAAAAAAACTTCAGTTTATTATACATTTGTTGAACTCTAATTTACAAAAAAAATTTAATGAAATATAATTAGCGGTTGCAAATATTTTTTATATTTTTCTTAACGTTTTTAGTTAGAGACTGGACAGAACGTTCGGTGACTACTGCATAGGATTGCTTCCATCGATTTCAGAACTGTACATCCTTTTTGCAAACTTGTTTGTTTTTCTTAGGGTTTGCTTTATATAGCCCAATATCTTTCAATAGGCAGAAGTTTCGGACAGTTGGGAGTATTTGCCTCTTTTGGGACCAACGTGACACAAGAGTAGTGGCTTATCACTAGGACTGCCCAAAACAAAACTGTTTGACTTTTATGCTGTTCAATAAATGGTATAAGACGTTTTTGCAGGCATTCTTCTATAGAAATTCTAGATTCCGCAGGTGCAAATAGCTTGCCAAACCATGAAGCGTTTTGGAAATTTGTTGTATTTCACTTCGTAGTATTTTCTGGGTGTTTCATTCTTATTTCTTTTAGTGAAATAGGCATTCCCAGGCAACTGCTTACAGTAGGTTTCGTCACAGAAAATTACGCAATCGAACTTGGTTACGCAATTGTCATACAGTTTTCGAGCCCGCGTCTTCGCTTCGTTTTCTTTTGCTTCCGACCGGTCATACACTTTCTGCTGTTCGTAGGTCCTTAATTCTTGACTTCGCTTATTTCACATCTCAGTTGTACTTGTATTGGGTTTGTCCCTTTATGGATGGCAACCCTAGTAAACCGACATCGATCACTTACACTCTTTTATTTCGACACGTTTGCGCGGTTTACTATCCCGAATTATAAACACATTCATTACACACAGCGACATGTAACATTTAACACAATGATTGCACGATGGGTTCTTGGTTTCTCGGTAGACGTTGCGTGGAAATGAGTAAATGTCCCAAAAGCATATGGCCAGATATTCTTTTTGAGACATTCAACCATAGTCAATTCAAGTTAGACAGATCACTCCAGCAATTATTCATCGCTTTCGAAACTATGGCACAGTAAATAAATAAATAATAAATAAATAAAATAAATAAATAAATAATGAACAACCCGAAATTTTCCCCAGTAATATTATATCAGTTTCAAAATTTCTTCGAAAATTTACCGACTCACTCTAAAACGACTGAAGAATATGAAATTATTGAAAAATGTCAGAAAATATATTAAGCTATATGAGCTAATTATGATTCATTAATCTTTACATAGACTCTAATATAAGGTACAAGAGCAACATTTTTAAAAATATAAGTATTCTTAGATATGTATTTGCTAGTATAAAGAACTAGAAAATAGTCAAAAAATTCTGAAAACAAATTTTGTGTTCTTGAACTGCGCTGTGTTTTAAGTTTCACAACGAACCAATTGGCTCTTTATCTTCATGCCATATAAGGCTCTTCTAACACCCAGTGAAGGGAGATTCACCTGGTTCGAGTTATTTTGCATATATATATTTTTTTAATAATTACTCACTAAGGCCTGGATTCTGTCAGTGGGTAGATTCCATGTCTAATATTAATCATTGACAAGGAAGAGGAACGATTCAAGCAGCATATAATTAGTAGATTTGTCGTTGTATTTTTAGCCATGTTTGAGCTGATGTGTCTGTGGGTAGCAGCAATTAAAAAGTTATTTCGTTGCTCTTCAAAGTGCGCACTTCGTGAGTTTGCTTAGCGTTTCAAGTCATGCGCGTTATTTCGGTCGTCCGTTCAGACGCTCGCTCAGTCATTCGGGCTTGCGACTTTTCGCGGTTTATTCTTGAAAATGCTTGCGCCGACAACCACAACCCGGCAGCAGGAAAGGCCGCAGTAGCGCTCCAGCTCGAGTTATTGTATCGAAATGAATGTAAGATTCGTACAAACGTTATATGAGTACTTATGTCAAACTGAGCCAGCGACTGTGTGTGTGTGTGTATATCTTTTTACGTTGCCTTGCGAAGTTGCCGTTGTTGTTCATGTTGCTCCAAAGTCGTGATTAACAAATTAAAGGCGCAATGTTAGATGTGAGTCTCTGTATATTCTAGCACACAAAAATACTTGCCACTGTTGCTATTGTTGTTGCTTTCATTGTTGCCACTTGCATTATTGACTGTTCTAGCGGCAATTGTTGTTGCATGCGGCACTGACTCAGGCTCCGGCTCGCAACATTGTAGTACCGCAAGAACACAACGCCCCGAGTCATCCAAAGAGCGGCGCGCACAGCAACGTGTGATTTTTAACGAAATTTCCGTGCGGTGTTGGTGGATAAATGCGCCATTTCTGAAAATTACACTTTGGTGTTGGTGTCGTGCCAGCACGACACAGCGACACCGTCCGGCCGCAACGAGGTTGCCGCCACCGTTGTGCACTTAAAGTGCGCTTAAATCTTCGCATACGCTATTTTTCTTGCAGTTTCCATGCAGAAGAGTGGAAAATCGAAACAAAAAATTCGGTGCTTTTCATTTCTGTTTCGGATATTTGCGAACGCTAATTAAATTTATTAAAGGACCGGACACAGCAGTGAAATGCTGCATGCACCACCACAGATACACCTGTGTAAATTTCCATAAAATGCCACAGCGTTCACAGGCGCCAGCACGTTCACCTGACCCAGCCCGCTGCCGGCTCTCCAACGAAAATCCAGCCAAAGGCATTTCGCCTCGTGCAAACTAAAATATCTGGCTGTGTGTGTGTGTGTGTGTGTGTGTGTGCTTTGCGCTCGCCACATTTCAGTAATAAATTCCCTAATCCTTTTAGCTAAACAACCAGCACAAAAACTAAAACAACAACAACAACAACACAAGAGCGAAAACACCAATTTGCATATTGCGGCATTTTGTGCGCTGTGTGGCTGCTCGAAACAAGTTGCGCGTTTTTCGCTTTGCGCAAAATGCAAATCGCTCCAGTACTTCCCAGTCCAGCCCCTCGGACTTGTGCTGGCGCTTCCTCAATTAGACGTAATTTTCAGTCAGCACTCATTCGGTAACGGAAAATTGCCAAAAATTGCAAATTCAAATTCATTGCCGCACTTAAATCGTTCTTCGACGCCCACGCCGCTGCTCGCTCCCACATCAACAACAATGACAACAAAAACATCGCCGGCAGGGCCGCCAAATGTCGTCGCCAAAGCCAACACTGGCATTTAATGAAAATTCCACGTTATATTTTACGCCCAAAGTTTTTAATGCCAGCAACAGACACGGACGCGCGCTCAACAACGGCAGAGGCAACAGCCCGCCCGCCACAGCGACAGCAGCGGAACAAAAGGATTAATTAAATTAATTTCGCAATTGCATTTGTAATTTGTTAGACTTAATTTTCCGTTCGTGCGCGCTGTGTGTCGGAATTGTTGCCGGCGGCCGAGCCAAAACCGCAGGCACACGCGCGTACACAAATTTTGAAAATTTGGCCACATTTTGAAATTTTTCAATAATTCGCTTCCCGTATCAACCGGCCGTTCGTCGTTGCAGTGCACGTCCGTGTAGCTGCGCGACCAGAGCCGTTTCGCATGCGGCGTTCGGAATTTTCCACATTTTCGACGTGTGTGTTTGTGTCGAGCTTCGGAAATTATCCCAAAATTGTTCGCTATAAATTCTCATTTGGCAAATCGGCGAAATCGCAATTAATTAATCGTTTTGTGCGGTTTTGTGGCATTGCTGTGCATAACCGGAAAGATGCAGCGGACAGTAAACGTGCACACTGCAGTGCATCTGGAAATTTTTTGAATCGCAAAACACGAAACGAACAAATGTAAATTAAGGAACAACGATATGAAAATTTTTCAACCAAAAAATCTGGCAAAAATAAATCTAAATTTAAAAGAAGAAAAGAAAGAAAACCAAATTGCATTATTTTTAATGACAAACCTTTCGCTAAGGATAAACTGTCAAAGTAGACATCAGCTGTTAGGCAGCCATTTTCGTCATTGGAGTTAGACTGTCTCAATGGAACGACTCATGCTTTAACACGTTGAGTGCCACATGAGACCATTTTGGTCTCACACAAATTCGGGCCTCCTGTGTCGCGTGAGACCAGAGTGGTCTCAAAGTCAATACAAAAAAATTCTGCGACCTGTGGGGACATTTTTTTGGATTATATGGTGGCACTCAACGTGTTAATAACGTACTAAAAATACGTGTTAAGTACTAAAATTTTTAAATCGGTCTTCAATACGTAAAACCCATAAAATATTTAATGAAAAACTGTGTTTAGTGAAATGTGTTCGGTGAAGTTTGACAAAAAGTAAAAATTCATTGAAGTTTAACTGGTAGCAATTATTTTTAATTAATTATTAATAAGTAATTATAATTAATTTCGTAAAGTGTTAAGATATTTGCTGACAGCTTAAAAAATGTTATGAACGCGTTTTCTGAACATTTGTCCAAAACGCTTCTTAAAAATCAAATGTTATAGCGTTATTTTTTGTGAACTATGTCAAGTCATGAGTGAGCGGTAGCAATACATCAAATATTTAAACATCAACTTACATAAAAACTTTAGCTTTTAAATAAAAGTAAACATTTTGTGTTTTTTTCATCTGCTTGAATAAACACACTTTGAAAGCATTTTTAGTAAACTGGTTCTACATATACAATTTTGAGAAACAGGAACCCAAATTGCGGTCTCTCAGGCATACGATTTTATGTTGGTTTCAACAAGTGGACTTTTTTGAACAAACCTTTTTTTTAAGTAATATAATATGTTTTAGTATCTAAATTACCCAAAAATAAAAATAATACAGTTTCGGAATCACTGGCTAATTTGTTAAACATTCCCTATAAAGGTGTCAAATTTGTATGATGAAATCACGACGACTTGTAGCAATATAAATATTGGCTTAGAAACAAACGCTCCATGTCAAACTTTTTCATCATTTTCAGTTAGTCTCAGTTTAATCCACTACATAACTACATTTCGACATCACAATACTGTCAAAAGTTATGAAGCGTTACAGACGTGCAGATAGCCGAACAATTTGATTTTTTTCCATTCCTGGTTTGTAGCTAAAAAACTCCCATACAGATGTTCTGTGCAAAAAAGTTGAACGCAGCTTTGATCAGTTGAAGTCAATCCCCAAAGTTCACAAGATCCAGGGCTATATGTGATATATGAACAAATACAACTAATTACAGCGTCAACAAACTGCTGTACGAAATGGGATTCACCATGTGGTTCCCTTCGGCAAATCACCGAACGGTGAATGGGTTAGGTCAGTAAGAATCGGGCATACTGGTAGACACGGGTCTACCTCTTTCTATGAAAAATGTCCACATCTTACGCTAAAATGGACTGCACAGCCAGGGTAGGATTTTAGGCCATGAAGTGCTGCCCAAAACCTACATGGAACCAAAGACAATCCCCACTGGACACTCATTTGATTCTCCAAAAACGCCACCGTTCTTTTAAATAATTTAAACGATGTCAACATTTTAAATTTTGTCACACATTGGTTATCGCTTACAAACCGTAGTTCATATAGGAAACTGTGAATTTAATTTAACAATTGGTCTTGTCAGCTGCAGCAGCCAGCCACAACTATATAACTGCCAGAATGGTCATTTAATTTATGTGGCAACGCAGCCAGCAACGGCGCCAACGCGTTCGCCCAACGTCCAACCAGTCCGAACGCGTTAAAAGCTGGTAACTCTGCCGTTGCAGTTTTCCCTACAATTGCGCAAGTATGAGTGCATCTGTGTGTGTGTGTGTGTGGGGGTGAATGAAAAAATGCAATAAATTAATAATCGAACAAATTAAAATAATTGATTACTAGTTGAAAAAATGGCACTCGAATGCAATTTATGGACAAAGTGCTCCACACTTGCGGTGAGCGGCTGTAAAAGAGAGGCGGTGTCGCCGCACAGTGCGACCCAGGCGGGGCGACAGTGCGAGGGAAATGCCGCAAAGCAGCATTCTTAAAGCGCGCCGACCGAGTGCGGCGCCGTAGAAATGGAAAGTGCTCAACAATTATTAACAATGCGATAAAAATATTATTTGTTAATAATGCACAATTCACTCGGCATACCTGCATGTCCGTCTGTCCGTGTGGCTGTGCATGTGTCCGAATAAATTTGCATTAAAGTAATTTCAGTACAATTATTGAAAAGAACAATTATTACAATTAACACTCAGATTACAACTATGCCCCACTGCGGCGTTCGCGTAGCGGCAAGCGGCGTACGTGGACTACTATGTCCATCTAATTGTTGCTAAATAGCAGTGACACCGGCCGCAGCCGCACTGGCATTGAACCTGAACCCACTTGGTATGTACGGTACATTCCGGCGATCGCTGCCCCCGCCGCACTCACACCCGGCCGCATCGTCGTTCCGCGCGCCGCCCAATTATCCCCTATTTAGCGGCGATTAAGGCGATCGCCCACAGCGGCTCGCCCGGTGCGCCGGCTGCCAGATCGGAAGTGGGCACTCGTATGCACAAGAAATTAGTTTAATTATTGTTGTCTTCTGTCATTATCGCAGTGTTGCTGTTGTGGTCATTTGTTAAATTGAAACATTATTATTGATTAGCGCAATTCACTCGGCGATCTTAATTGCGCCTGCGCCTATGCGTCAGTTCTCGCCTACACTTTGAACGATTTGCCGGTTAATTATGGTAGACTGCGCGTCACGCATGTATTCACTTTATATTTACACCAAGAACGTTCAACAGCTGGCGACGAGAAATAAGATCAATTTGAATCCTTTCGTGTGGTATGAATTGCCTTCAATGTTATTACGAAACACAGCCATAAGTATTCTTTATTAAAACTAGTTTAGTTTATGAAAGTTAGTTAGTCGAGATTTTGAAAAATAAACAATAATCACAGTGAAAATAAGTTTTGGTTGCACGGGCTTTAGTGAAGTTGCCCGGAAGCCACTATACTCCCGTCTCCAACCACATCACCATATATTGGTGATCCGTTATCATGTTTTGATGCCATGCAACTTTCAACAACTATGCAATAATGAGATATAAAGCCACGCCCCTTGCCAATCCCCAAAGTATAAACAAAGACAGACAAACTTTCTAGCAGGGCCCCGCGCCTTTGCACGCAAGTTTAAAGTCAGTGGGGCCAATAAATCAAGTTCTTCTTAAACCTTTCCTGATTTTGCAGATTTTTATGAAAAAATACGTATCTAATTATTTCTCATTTGAGGCGCTTTCATCAAGTTTGAAGTCAATTGGCGCATAAAATCATGTTTCCCCATACAAACTCTTAACTCATCGTTGACCTCATCAAATTTTTAATTCGAAAAAATATAAAACACTTGTCAAATTATATCTCACCAAGAGTACGTTCACCAAGTTTGAAGTCAAAAAGACAATTAAATCTTGTTTCTCTATCTTAACCCATAGTTGCCCCCTGATATTTCGATTTTTGAAAAAATAAAAAACACTTATTCACCATTACTTTCACCGAGTCTGTCATCAATAGACCCACTGATTTATGTTTTTCATAGTTTCTCCATATAAACTTTTAACCCGTTGATGACCCCGTTACTTTCACCAAGTTTGAAGTCAAAAGGCGTAAAACATTATGTTTCTTCATACAAACTTTCAACCCTTGGGTCAGCCCTTTAAGTTTTGATTTTTTTTTTTTAATTATACAAACGTGCAAGATTATTTTTTTTTCAAATGTGTTCACTAACTTTGAGGTCAATAGGCCAATTGGTTCGGAGTTTTTTTGTAATCTTTGCGTATACGAACCTTAACCCTTAATTTGGAGTATTTTCACAGTTTGAAATCAATAGGCATATTCTATTAAGTTTCTTCGTACAACAAATTAACCCATGTTTTGCCCCTTTAGACCCAAATTTGAAAAAATTCCGTCTTAGGGGAGGTTAATTTTTCAAGATGTACCCACAGTTTAAATTTAATGTTTGTAGCTTCAGCGGTTTGGGCTGAGCGATGATGAATCAGTTATTCAGTCAATCAGGACAAACAATCATTATTTTGTGTATGTATTATTTAAATAAATGACTATCAATTTTCCCAGTATTTATGGACCACTATTTTTATATATAATTGTGTTAATTTTTCTTGGCAAAATATTACAATTCATTGACTACTTACTCAACACATTGGCACCCAGATTGTTCAGCATATTTGCTGAAAAGTTTCGAATCGATAGCGCGGACAGTTTGTCGGTTTCCAATTCCCTCTGACGAATGTGATGTATGTAAATATGGTTAGATAGGTAGTTTTTACTTCAATTTTATTGAATGTGGAGCGCAGTTCTGGTTGCAGGTGTGAGTGCTGTAGTGGTTGTTGTTATCGTCGTTCCAGTATGTATTATCGTATACAAGTTTTATCACAGTTGAAATGTTCTTCTTGACATCGCCGATAATGTTCGACTACATCGTCGTTATTGGATCATCATAATGCGAAGTAAAGGCTCTAGAAAATGTAAATGATTGTTGTGAATTATTTTGTACACATAAATAAATAAATTGCAATGTATCGGTATGACTACTCATGGCACAGAATGTATTTATTTAATCTTAATAAATTACAGACACGCAACGAGAAGATGCTGAATTTGTTTAAATAAATAACGTTAATTTTTTCTATTATAAATATATATATATAAATGTAAATTCTATTTTCTGATTCTCTTTATATTTTTTTTGTAAATATTTACCAAAAGAACTACATGTTGTGTTCAATTTTCACTTTTAGACATTCGACAAAATTCAGTTCATAAATGGCAGAACAAAATACAACAATTCGGGGTCAAATGATTTCTAAATCTGCAAACAAACACCATGGGACACTTGGAATCACGTTTCAACATAGGACGGCCACAAATGTTAAGTCCTCGATCGGGATGATCCGCTGCCAAAGCAAAGACCTCAAAACAATAATGTTCTCATAATTAAAAATTTTAAACATAAATAATACGAGTTTAAAATTTAAACTGAAAAATTGTTTAGGTAAAAAAAAAGAACACAGCATCCTTCAATTCTTTTTTAGAAGTAACCTAATCAATCATGACGTATTTGGATTTGGATGACAAATAAAGAATTTTCCAAAAAATCGTACTGCCTGAAAATTTCAATTTATATACAAAAACTTCGTAGTCTTTCAAATATTATATCACACGCTGTGGTGGTTTGGGCAGGACACTTTAGAACTTGATCGGAATACCAAAACGAAGTGCTTGAAACTGGGGCATGTCCCCAATAACCGAAACCTAAGGCAGCCCCATTTGATTTCAATAGATGTGGGAAAAATCGATTTGCCAACAAAATTAGGTACAAGAATATCTTTCAAAATATACTGAATACTTCCAATACAAAAGTTAGATAACTTTTTTCTATTTTTTCAGTACTAGAGATTAGTGTAAGAGTGTTAGTGTTAGCGTCGAACTAGAAAATACTCTCAAAGAAATTCAAGTAACTTTTAGGTGGTGTCCTGATATTCTTTATGTCAACTTTTAACTAAAAATTAATTAAATAAATGCAGACCTTGGCTGTTTATAAGCACTTTTTCAGTTCAATTGTTATATTTAGCCAAAATTAAAAATTGAATCATTGTTTATACAGATTTGTATTTTAAATGCTTATAATATTATTCAAAATATATCTTGGGAAAATTTCGTTCTATTACTAAGTTTGTAGCATAAACTGTAACCGTTCAGTGAATTGGTTAGTGTTCTGACTGTAAAATAATTACATACGTGAATATCTACATTGTCTTCTTTTTTACGTAATAAATCCTTCAAAATTATTATTTTTTTAATTATAATAATACACCTGTCATTTCAAGGGCATTTCACAAGTCAACACTAGGAGGTTGTCAGATATGGATCGATATACATACTACACACTTGTACAACGCATTGAAATAGTGAAAATTCACAACAGAAGAAGCGACACCTCATATCTCTTATTATATCTGTATTCGAACAAGCAAGACTGTTGCAACGGAGGTTCCGGAAACCCCAAAGAAAAAGTGAAACATCCTATTCAACCACAACGAGTGATAGTTTGGTGCAGTTTGTGGACTGCTACAGACCATTTTGCTGCTGGTTCGACTGATAAATTGTGTGGACCCCGTTCCGAAAAGTTTTCTGTCTGAAATTGATGCCATGGACGCGCCACCTGCGACATAGCTTGTTAAAATACTTTGTTGTGAATGGGTGATTTCCTCAAAATGGGGGCTTCCTTTGGCCAGCGATGTTTAACCAATATAGACTTTAACGGTTAATATAAATCCACCGAAAATGTTTCTGAAACTCTCAAATACAATATTGAAGCTGTGATATTATTTGCAAAACGCAGTGGCTATTTAAAAAAAATTTGATTAAAAATTTTACAAAAAGAATAACAGATTTTAAAAAGAGTCGTTTAGAGTGGAGAGTTTGGCATATGTTGTAACTTAATTTAGAGTTTAAACTTTGGAATCTAATGAAAATAAGAGGTGAACCAGAAAAAATTTAGAATTTTTAAGGATACATTAAAAAAAAAGTAATAGTCTGATTTTACTAAAATAAACTGCAGTTTATTATAAATTTCTTAAACTCGAATTTACAAAAGAATTTCGTGAAATATAATTAGTGGTTGCAACATTTTTTTATATTTTTCTTAGCGATCTTAGTTAGAGACTGGACAGTACTTTCGAAGACTATTGCATAGGCTTGCTTCCATCGATTTCGGAACTGTACATCATTTTTGCAAACTTTCTTTGTTTTTCTTAGAGTTTGCTTCATTACAGCCCGAAGTTCCAGGCAGTTGGGACGATTTGCCTCTTTTGGGACCACCGTGACATAATTTCCTTCATATCATTCCATAGTTGACCTGAAGTAGTGGCTTGTCGCTAGGTCTGGCAAAAACAAAACTGTTCCTTTGTGCTATTCAATAAATGGTAGAAGGCGTTCTTGCATACATTCTTTTATATAAATTCTAGAGTTTATTGTTCCTGTCGTAATGAACGCCTTGCTCCGTAGACCACAGGTGCAAATAGCTTGCCAATCCATGAAGCGGAGTACTTTCTTTGTGTTCCATTCTTATTGTTTTGACTGAAATATGCATTCCCAGGCAACTGCTTGAAGTCCACCTTAGAGTAGGTTTCATCATCGAGAATCACGAAATCGAACTTGGTTACGTAATCGTCATACAGTTTTCGAGCCCGCGATCGGTCAGGAACTTTCTGCTGTTCGTAGGTACTTAACCCTTGACTTCGCTCATATAGCATCTCAGTTGATTGCGATGTGCCTGATGCAGCTGCAACATCTCAAGTCGCCCTCGTGGGTTTATTCCGATATGTGCTAACAAGCCTCTTCAGCACTTCTGGGTTATTGGACCCTTTTTTCTGCCTGATTCTTCGGCAGGGTGCGGAAAAATTCGCTCGCGAACGATCGAAAATTCGATCTTCTCATATTAGCTCGTTTTGCGATTGTATTTTATCGCGAGAAATACTTGAGCAAACGAGCGGTTGCGAATGCATTGCCTACGTATTCGTTCGTGAGAGATCGTATGCAGCGAGTTTATGTATACACATTTCAAACGAACGAGCGTACGAAAGCGATCGGTCGTGGGAAGAACGCTAATAGCATAAACACAACCAAGTCGTCGTGCACCGTTATTCGCACCGAAAAATTACGCAGTGCGTCGTCGTCGTGAAAATACGCACAGTTAAACAGAATGATGCGACATTCGCATCAGCTATTATTCCTGCAAACACACAATTGCCTTTTATTTTGAGTGAAGGAAATCAACATGAATTCGCTAAGTCGAGAAAACGAGCATATGGGTACGTCGTTATTGTTGTACTTTGAGGGCGGTTAATCTGAATGTGTATATAGGTTACAATCACGATGTGGTCACAAACTATTTCTCGCGCGGCAAGAAACAGGGTCTGCTGTCATTATTCAATTACGCCAAGGAATGTCTGCTGCCGACGAGCAGCAAGAAGTCCTTCTGAAGGTGCAATGCAACACTTACTCGCTCGAGAACCGCTGCCGAGATTCATTGGATCGCGCGATTAAAAGCAATTTGTATTAAGACATATACCTGGCTAAGGATTTATTTATTATTTTTTTGTAATAAGCAGCGTGTTTACAAAACAAACATGAGATTCGAATACAGACCACCACATATACCAAAATACGCCTTCGTTGCCATGTCCACGAACAAACCTGTCTCGACCACGACCGGTATGAGCAGCAAATCTTCATTCACCGCCTTCCAGTCGTAAACCGTTGTCGGCTCAAAGTGCCAGTCAAGTATGAAGTTGCCATTGTCCGTGACGCACGGCCCCGCCTTGGCTACCGCCATGCATGGCCGCAATGCGCTGCCTTATTGGCACATATGCCATGGGCACCACCTCGATCGGAATCCCCTTCTTGTAACATACTGTTCGCCCAGGCGCTGCGAGTTCTTGGTGTAGTCCGCTATGACAATAAGCTGCTTCGCGCAGGCGGCCACTATTTTCTCCTGAAGCAGACAGCCGCCGCCGCCCTTGATCAGTACCATGTCGCTATCGACCTCGTCGGCGCCATCGATGGCCACGGCCAGCTTTGGATGCCGGTCCAGATCGCCCAGCTGCAGCTGATGCCCGACAATCGGCTGATGCGCCTGAAAGCTAGTGGGCACGCACACCACCTCCAGTTCCTCGGAGTGCACCCGCTCTGCCAGGCGCTCGATGGCAAACACTACCGGGACACTAACGGGCGTATTGCCATATGCGCAAACTTGATTTGTCCAGGCGACGACTTTTGCTACTTTCGGGGCAGCTAAATTCCTTCACGGCAGCACAAAACCACCTGCAACTCTAACCAGAAGCGCAACTGCTAGTGCGGGCACGATTTCTTTCGCAATTAGGAGCTCCGTCTTGTCCATTTTCTAAAACATACGAAAGGGAAAGACAAAATAGATTATTTGGCACAATTTTTTATTAAAATTTGAACCACTTACAACTTTGCAACCTCAAAAAACCACAAATCACAAAATTTTACCACAATTTTTCATTTGTTTGTTTTTTCGTTTTTCACCGCTGACAGCTGCACAGCTGATTGGTTCGCACGACGACTGCGACCAAATTAGAATTTGTTCTATCGTCGGACGACCGGTCGTCGGTCGAATATCGCAGTCGTCGTCGTTGTGGGCAATCACATTTGCTGCTGTGTGTTTTAATTTTGACAGCGTACGTTCGCAGCGTAAATATCGCACGACGACTTGGTTGTGTTTATACTATTACTGATTGAGTTTTACAACAAGCGCTCGCAACAAACGAACGATCGCGAGAGATCGAACTGACGACGCTTGCAGCGACATTTTTTCATTCGCGATTTTTCCGAACATTTATATTTCTCGTGAGAGATCGTAAGTGCTTTTGCTCGCAGCGCAACTTTATCGCTCGCGAGAAATTAGAAGCACTCAGTGTTTAGTTGCGATTATTCGTGAGAAAGATCGTATTTTGATCGTTCTCCGCACCCTGTTCTTCGGCTCTGTAGATGGAGTTTCCCACGTTGTAGTTGTTTATAACATTATAAACCGTCACTACGCTCGCTTTGCTTTCCCTTGCAATGCTTAGTCTAGACTTCGTCTTATCAGTCAAGCAAATGTCCAGTATTAACACATTAAAAGCGGGCCGGGTAAAATTACCCGTTGTGAAAACTGCTGCTTATAAGCGGGGCGGGTATTTTTACCTTTTGAATGTAGGCACTTTAAAAGCGGGAGACGGTATTTTTACCGGATTGGTTTTCATATAAAACTGAAAGTATTATTTCATATAATTATTTTAGTTTCATAAATTTCAAGTTTTATTTATTTTGGATCGCGCAATTTTTGCTTGTTTTGCAAGTAATGCCCGCTACGCAGCATAGTTTCATATACTAGGCTACCCGCTTAAAATGTGTTAATTTGCGGCAGCGCTTTTGCGGGCTGGATATGTTGACTAATGTAGATCCAAGATGCAATTGAATAATATAGCAAGAAACTGCAATATTTATAGATACTTTCATTCCCAAATACCAGCCTCCTAACTCTTGGCATTTTCGAATGCTGGATGCGTAAAAATTCTAAATTTTTTCTGGTTCAACTCTTAGCAAAGCTTTAACTCTTTAACTCTTCTTTTACACCTTTATGAAAATTTTAAAGCTCATATTTTATTAATTTAATTTATACAACTTTAAATTTTACTTAATATATACAAAGTATTTCAAAGCAATGACCAACGTCTTTTCATAAATGTCTTCAAATTTACTCAATGTGCCAATGCTTCCGGCATTGCTCCTGATACAAACTATTAATCTTGGGATTTAATTTATTAATTTTTATGTGTCGAACTAATAATGTAATGAAACTTAACTTAAAAAAAAAATCGTTTTTTCATATTCATAAAATAATGATTGTTATAGCTTTCACGTCATCCTAGTTGAACAGTTTTATCTGTAACGTTGTAGATGCATTCATTGTTCTTATAAAACTGTTAAATGTGATATTCTGCCTACTCTTACAATATATGTTTAATCAGATTTCGGATAGTAAAATTAGTTTAAAAAAATTATGTATATTTTGCAGCTCACTGAAATGTTTGCTGCCCGTGAACATGTTAAAAATAAATAAATATAAATCAAGTATAAATTAAATATAAATAAATAAAGTAAAACGACTCTCCACACGGACTTAGTTATTAATTTATAAGTGCTACAATCATAAAATTATATCTGTAAGTAATTAAGGGGGTCGTCTAGTGTGAAGGCCCTATTTGTATGCCTTTTTGACAGTCATTATTAAAAAAACCGTTCAAGTAAAATAACTTTTGAATTTTATTTCTTCTTTGAGTACATTTCGACAAAGTTTTATAACTATTTGAAGTCAATCTATTGATTAGTATCGGAGTTACACCACTCAACAGGAAGACGTAAAAAAAAAGTTGCTCCACTGCTGCCATGATTTCGGGCGTTGTGATTATCTGAAATCAAAAAACCAAACGCCATTTCATTCCTGAGACTTCAAACTGCAAATTGAGCTTGAAAAGAAAGTTCGAATTCCAAAAAAAAGTATTTTTTTGCCTAAACATAAAAAAAATATGAGTTTTTCGACTATTTTTCACGTGCATATAATTGAAGAAAAAAAAAAGTAACGAAGCAATCTTAATTCTTTTAGCTTAATTTGTAGTTGGACATGTACTCAAGATGGTGTAAAAAGTTGAGCATTAATAGTTAAATAGTTTTTGAGATATCGTGGCAGCAGTTTTGAAAAAAGTGTTTTGAGAAAAACGCGTTTTTAAGTTGGAAGTTGGAGGTATGCGCTCCGCATACCTACTCCGGTTTACAAGTGCAACTTGATAACGGCTTCGAATTTACAAAAATCCATTTATACACGTCTTCTAAACATGTTTTAGAAGTGATTTATGAAAAAAAATAAAAACGATTTTTTTGACCCGTCACACTAGACGACCCCCTTAAAACGTACTAAAGAAATCACCGTCGGCATTGGCGTTGGCTGGGTTAATTCGTTCAACTAAAACCAAATCTGTTCGATATTTATCAATAAATTGCGATATACTTCGTGTCCTAAATTGACTCCTGATTGACTTCTAATGTCACACCCAATATGCACTCACACAAAGTCCGCTTCTAAAATTGTTTTCATCACACTCAAAATTATTATTAAGTATGTAATTGCAACACAGTCGCGCAGATTAGTAACACAAACACATACATCATTGACAACGGCGACAGGTACTCGATGCTAACTGGCAATCAAGCAAGAATTAAAGACGAATAAAACTCAAATGACCCGTCCACATTTGCCGTATTCTCACTTAGCTGACCAGACATAGCCTTCTTCAGCAATTAAACTCAAATAAAAAGAAACATAAAAGACGTTAGTTCTCCCCGCCACACCGCAAAATGCCTTAAAATCGGGCAGCACTCACCTCCAGCTGTGTGCGAACACCTGCGTCGACTTCACAATTCCATAATAAAATTAATTAAATTGAATGTTTATGATGGCATGTGAGGGAGAATAGAAGCCATTGACATAAAACCGGAAGCAGCGAGCTTTTCGGCGCGCAGAGGTGCACACAAAATTCGCGCGCACACACACACGCACACACCGCGTGCAGAACACTTAAGGAGCGCGCACACAGACGCGGTTAGACGGGCGTAGACAAAGTGCTGGCAGCAAGGAGCAGTCAACGCTGAACAGAGTTGAGCGGCCGGTCGATTGGCGCACACGGCAGACGGCAGGTGGCAGGTGGCATTAAAAGGAGCCAAGGGAGACGTGCGAGAACGTGGGTTGATGGGCGCACTGGAAGCCACCGGAATGTGGCAGCGCGTTGTTCAGTAGCGACGTGGAGCGGAATTGTTTCCGGCCACCACCGCGATCGATCGCAAGATGTCTGCTGTTTTATTCGGTGAGGTTTGATTTGATTTAATTTAATTAAGTCACTCGAAACCACGTTGAATGTTACGCAAACACATAATCCATAACGTTTGTCAGGCTCAATCGATAATCCAGTGTTGCCGCATTCACTGGGCGCCTAAGCCACTAATACACTTTTGTAGCATTCCACTGTTGTTGTTTTTGTTGTTGTGCAAGCGCTTAATTTGTGGTATTAATTAAATTTTCACTTTTAATGAAATGCACTGATGTCGCGACGTCAACGCGTCCAAATGTCGACGCGAATTTTCAAATTTCAAATTCGCTTTGAGCACTGTTCCAGCAACCGTTTTGGCGCAGTGTTTGGCGGCAAGGCGAGGCAAGTGAGTGCCGAACGGACTATCGCAACAACAGGGAGCAAAACGCGTTACGCTCGCAAAGCAGACGATTCGCATTTGAATTGAATTGTTATGAAATCGAAGCGACCAACTCTGCCGTCGCCGTCTGTTCGCGCTGCTTCGATATTGGACGGCCGAAGGCGAATTTCAATCACCACCACCCTCTTTCCAGAACGACACCAACACCATTACCACCACCACCACCACCGCTGCCAACAGCGACAACAACAAAACGACGGAACAATCAAAGAATGCGCAAAAAAGTTGAATAATCTTTCGCAGCTCACTTGCACGGCCTCGAGCGGATAAGCGAGCGCCGGAGCTGCGCGTTCGGTCCGCTGTCTGGTCTAATCGCGCGCGCCTTTATCTTCGACGCGCCATTGCTGCCGAAGCGCCATCATCGCATCGGCGCCATCGGCAGGCGACTTGCAGCAGCGCTGGGGAGTCGCCCGCTCTGCCGTCAGCGCACGGACACAATGTGAAGCGATTTCCAATATGGAGGTCAAGGTGGCGCAACAAAGACAACGCGACTGCTCTGTCTCCGCTCGCTGGTCTGTCCACCAGCCAGCCATCTTGGCTCGAGGGTGGGGTTCACGCGCATCTTCGGCCTGTATCCAGCAACGCAGCCACCGGCGCGCACACTTGCCACTGCCAACTGCCGTTCACAGTGAGTGCCGCGAGTGCGATGCTGCCATCCCTTTCGCCACGCTCGCTCACTCGCATCAATTATGCATGACCGTGCCGCTCACTCATGGGCGTGGCTTGCGACTCGTACGCGCTGCTCTCTCCCGCACGTTCGAGCGTCTATTGTGAATGACGCGTAATGGTGTCTACACCTGTTCCCTGTGGCGGTGCATTGCTATGTTGGTTTCCCGTGGCGTGCGGTGAGTTCTTGGCACGCCGGCGCCCACTGCAACCACTGGAAATATCCACAATTCCAGTTTGAAGTTTTTCTCTTTGCAGCACGGTTCTTCAAAATTGTTGTCTTCCACGCAGACTTTGAGTTGAGCAACGAACAATGCAAATATGTCGAGCAGAATTCATCAAAGGCGCTCTTAACACGTGTGTATGTGGCTTCTGTTTTCCTTCTTCCGCCCTCTGGTTAGCATCTGAACTGTGGAATAATAGGTACAACCAACAACCATGTGACCCCAGGATCCAGACAAGGACTGCTCAATAAACCACCTCATATAGTAGCTCAGTGTCGGCAGGACTAGTACAGTGGCGAAATCTGAGATGAGTTTTCCGTGCATATTGCGGGCTGTCGCAATCTGTCCACTAAAATATATTTTTTAAGTAGTTTTTTGAGAAATACTGCTTATCAAAATGTTAGTGCTTTTACTGTTTTCTAACTGTAACTCTTACAAATAAACTAAAATAGACAAATGACTTTGATGACATGGATCATAGAAATGTATTATTTTGGGCTTCTCCAGTCATCTTTCTTACTTATCTTTGGAACAACAATATCTCGCTAAAGCACTGACAGAACGTTATGAATGGGTTTTCAAATAATATAATTCAGAAAAATCTAATCTCAACGGGTTATGTCAAAGCATATAAAAACAAAAATATGGTTGAGCTTTAGAATATCCACTTCGTCATCGTCGGTTTGGGTACTCTCCAAGCGCTGCAATATATCGTTTTGGTTGTCATTTTCCAACAGATAAGTTTTACTTCTTTACAGTGGCGCACACAGGGGAGGGTTTTTGGGGTTAAGCCCATGTATCTAAAAATAAAAGTGTTTCCTAGACTTACTTTGGCTGCTAAACACTAAACTGAAGATACAAATTTTTTTGTAAGAAGCGTTTTCGAAATTCTTTGAAAAACCAGTTTTTTCCCTGTTGTTTCAGTTATAAGCACATATCTCGTAAACGAATCATCCGACTAACACAAGCTGTCCGTTGGTCAGAAGATAATGCCTTAGTCTTTCCAGAGATATGCAGGTTGTTCAAATCAGATGCAATTTGGAAAAATTACTGACGGTGAAATTTGTAAAAAAGTGAATCTTTCGACCACTTTCAAAAATTATAAATTTTCGAATGTTTATTTTTATAGATAAATTAAATTTTCTCCTTTGGTTTTAAAATGTAACATGAAATATATATTATTTATGCAAATATTAAGCCTAACATCAAAAGAATCGAAAGAAAAATTACAAAGTTATGATCCACTGAGTGAAAACACCAACTTTACATTTATTACACCGTACGAAAAAAATAGAGGTCATTTATAGTAACGTGGCATAGTCCATTTTTCATTTTCTGACCCAAAGTCCTTTTTAAAGGACTTTAAAATTTTAAGGACATACACATTTCAAATATTTTTTCAATATTTGCGGTTTCGCAATGATGAAGATATGGGTATCAAATGAAAGAAAAAAATTGTCTCCTTTTAAATAAATTTTCTATTTTGAACTTTCAGGACCAAAATATGTCAGATAGGGAAAACATACATGTTTTGGATCTCAGTTTGTAGATTCATACATCTTAGTTTTATTCTATTTCAAAGTTCTCAACAAAGTTACACAAACCGCCCCGCCGCCCCCCGAAACAAAATCCTGCGTGCGCCACTGCTTCCCTAACTTCAGCCTATTCTGTGCGTACTTGTAATTAAAAGTACATTCTCATCGCTGTCGGATGGCGTCAGTGCAGCTTTTTGGAGTCAACAGATTTCAAACATTTGTTATCAGTTGCATACGGTGGCAGTCAAACTCTGTTTTCAAACCTTAAGTCACCAGGCTTTTGCTTGACTTGATATTTTATTAAATTGTATTTAAGATTTCAGTAAATAGTTGCCATGCATTTTAACTAACTTCTGTGTCAATTTTTGTCGATTAGCCATCAAATTTGCGGCGAAAGAACACTTTGTAAAGTTAACTCTCTTTTTTTTTTTTATTTTCAAAATAGGTGCCATATATTAAGGTAATTTACTAAATATAGAGTAAACAATTCTTGAAGGTGGGGTGGTGGGCAACACAACGTCAGTGATTTGTTAATTTCCTGATAAAATGTGAGTTTCAATTCTCAAACCAAAGCAAATCAGATTGGATTTGAATAAAAAAGTTTAAATCTTGCGAAAAATTGACAGTGGTGTGAACAAAAATAGACTGGCTGCGGATTATGGTGTAAACAAGTCAATATCGAAAAACAATACTGGAGGCAGCTTCAATTAGTCATGAAAAACCCAAAGAAAAACAAAACAAATTTTTTGATTGGTTCTTAAATCAAAGAACACGGAATTGTTCAGTAACTGGGCCGATGATAAAATTCCGAGCAGAAGGAGCGTTTACCCTTTAAAGCAACGCTTTACACACAGTGAATTTTGTTTTAAATGAAATATGTTTTTGTTTCTGACAGGGGCCGATTCAGACAAATATTTCGAGGGCAGTTTCAAAAAGTAATTCTTTAATATTTATAAAATGCCTTTTAATTTGTATTTAGTTTTAAAGTCGATCCTAATATTTCGGGGGTTTCAACCCCCAAACACCCCTGAATCCGCCACTGGTTTCTGAAATTATCTTTACATGAAATATTTGTTTTTGTTTGTGCTGATATTATTTCAAGTAAAATACCTATATTTTTTTCTGAAATTATTCTATTTTTATTAAAAAATTCAACTTTTTTTCCATTAGATGTGATTGTACTGAATAATTGATGTTTTTCAAATCCGTCCAATAAATGCAACTTTCGTTATTTGCAACTACAATTTGGTTGCATTTTGGGAGATTCTACTGTAATATAAGTGAGAGCTGTTGATATTAGAGGGTTGGTGTCCGTGATAAGTGCTGCGTAATATTCCGCACTGTGTTGTTGCGGCGCTTGTACGGCTACTGGATATGGGGATTTGCTGATCATAACTGGTTAGAGTGGGGGGTTAGGGACTTGTTATAAGGGTAACTTTCACGGGATGGTATGTAATTAGGAGGAACAACAAAAGTAGGAACTTTTCAGAAATGCGAGGGGCCAAGCTTAAGTAGGAACAGAATCCGTTCCCTCTGGGAGAAGCCCTTGTTCAAATGGTTTAAAAGCCTAAAGAGTAAATTTACAAAACGTTATGAAATATATTCATAAAAGTTGCTGGTTCATCTCGAAGCAATGCTAAATACAAATCCACTGATTGAGTTATTTAAAGTCTTCCTGAAGATCTTCAACTAACCGATTAATTCCAAGCGATTAATTCCAAAACGAAACTGTTGATTTAGAATTTTTGTTTTTAAAGCCGAAGCAGAAATTCTTGTGTTAAAGTTAAATTGTTTTTAAAGCCGAAGCAGAAATTCTTGTGTTAAAGTTAACAATGGCGTGTGCACTTGGAGCACACTAACAATTTTAGCTATGCAATGCAAACTACAAAGCAAGGTAAGCAAACAAAAACCTGGCAGTAGAAAATGTTTATATTAAAAATACCGGTAGCGTTGGCAACACTGGTAAGCGTGTGCCTACACATGTACGTGGACGCTTGTGAGTGTGTGTGCGAGCGATGCGAAGAAGTTGCCATGTTGATTGCTCAAAGTTAATAATAATAGAAGAAAGGTCGAGTGTGATTGAGATACAAAAGCTGCAACAAAAATAATAACAACAGCAGAGCCAGCGCTAGCGCCAGCGTCGGTGTCGGTGTCGGTGTCAGCGCCCACAACAACCGGAGCGGCAGCATCACAAAAAGCAACAAGCCGTACGGGAAATGGCGAGAGTGTATCCAAGAGATAATTATTTATGAAAACGAGTATGGAATTTATATATTTTTTGCATGCTGCACGTCTGCGTGCGCGTGTGCGTGTGCGTGAGTTTCGCTTTTTTAATAAAAGCAGATAGGAGCAATGTGCAGGTGAGGTCTTTCCTTTTTGTGGCACGCGTCATTTGTGCTGCCACATTGCTGCGTGCCGCATTCTACGCATTCTAACGAAAATGACAAGCAAAGTCAGAATAGCAACAACAAGAAGAGCAAGCATTCAACAAGAGTTGCATGGCAACACACCGGCTACTAGTAGTTGGAATCTGGCAGCGTCGCTCGCTAAAGCGACAACACGTGCCGTCTCCAGAAAGCTGCGTACAGCAGCCACATGCAATGCTGCTGGGTTTGCTTAGTGTCCTTGTTTTTACGGGGCCGCAAGCAATTTTCCCAACATTTACTTGTTGCCTGTTGCGATATTTTCAACCGTCACAGCATCAAAGCAAAGTCTTGTCTTTTCAGGCTTCGTCCCATGTTGTGGGAGTATGTTGCATGTTGACTGTCGAGTGGTTGCACGCTTATCTGCATTCGCACAATTTAATCAAGAAAGGACTGGCGCGTATAAATCTGAGCAGGAAAGAGAACCAAGGCAACAATGCGAGTAGAACAGCGCAGTCGGTGCCCAAATAGAGTTCCTCCTCCAACGTGTGGTAAGGTTTGAAGCTAAGAAAAGATTAAGAAGACTAAGAAAAAAAATGAATAAATAAACAGATAAATAATTGAATACAAGGGCTTAAAAGTAGTTAAAAACACTTAAAAGAAAATTGATAAAACAGTCTCAACTATTTCAAAGCAAAGTTACTTAGTAGAATTTGGGGGATTGATACTTTTCGGATACCTTACAACGATGAGCGCCGGGTCGAGTGCAACGATTCCCGTCAAAGCGAAGAGATCTGGTCACAACGCTTATACTAGGCTCCTATATTTGGCAATTTGACTTGAAGAACCCAAAAAATCATCAGCGGTCACCTAGAGATGAAGCGTAGCCAGAGGAAACCTAAAAAGATCTGAACACAAACAATAAAAATAGATACGGAAGTATTGCAAATTAACTAGAAGATTCGAGGAGTCTAGATTGAAAATTTAAAGAGGTTTAGTTTATAAAATTCTGAAATCCAAATCGTTAAACTTCAGTATGATCTCAGAATAGTGAAACTTCAGTACTAGCCAATGTCAATAGGTCTAATAAATCATATTTCTTGTACTTAAAAATACTAAATAATACTTGTCTAGTTATTCCCCATTTGAAGTGATTTCATAAAGCTTGAGATAATTTGGTCAATTATATATGCAAACTCTAAATAATTAAGTTTATTGGCGCCGTCAGATTTTGACTTTCAAAATATTAATACAAATCGCACTCCCACTTCAAAAGTGATATAAGTCAAATATTTTAATTATTTAGAATACGCAAAAAGTTTTTTTTTTAATATTACACTAGAAAATCCAAAATTTTGAGTGACTTTCTTGATGATATTGCCGGCCTCGATAGTCAAGCGGGTAGCGCGCTGGCTTCTCATACCAAAGGCTCCAGGTTCAATTCCTGGCTCGGGCTGGTGAACAACTCATCCACTTCTATCGCTATCCACATGAAGGGAATGAGAATTACAAGAATCGCAAAAGTGCGCTCTTGGCAGGCATAACCACACAGGTACCACAACGGGCCAGAACGTGGCCTACGTGAGCTCTTCAAGCTGCCACCCTAACCTAACCTAACCTAGAATAATTCAGTAATTAATGAATTCAAATATCATCAAGAGGTTAGGTTAGGTTGCGGTGGCTGCCTCTGTAAGAGACACACTCGGAGGCCTGAAAGGCCCATTGTGATACCACATATTTCACCCGTTTTTGAACTGTGTATGCAACACTGTTTTGCCAACATATGTTACAGCACACATTTCAAGCGGATGGGGACAGTTTAACGCCGAATCCGAACGGCGATTGGCAGTTTTTCGTTCACACTTGGAGGTTTTGCCATTGCCTGCCAAGAGAGAACCTGGAGCCTTTGGTATGAGAAGCCAGCGCGCTACCCGCTTGACCATCGAGGCCGGCCCAGAGTCGGTTAGCCAGGCGGGAATAGGCCTGCTTGACCATCAATTTGACGGTCGCAAGGGGGGTGCTACACAATGTAGTAGGAGCTGGAAGCAGAGTGCCTTTTCTGGCTAACTCGTCAGCCGCAAATTATTCTAAGTTGTGTCACTTTTGCTAAATTAAATATTATAAATGACAATTCAAAAGTTTAAAGAAAATTTTTGAAAATACAAAATTAAAAAGTTTAAAGAAAAATTTTAACAATTTTTAAATTAAAGAAAAATTTTTAAAATACAAAATTAATTAATTTATTTCAAAATATAAACTAAAATTGTCACAACTTTACTTAAAATTAACTCCGACAAATATTAATTTCGTTAAAAGTGTCACAAGTTGTTGTAACCCTATGTTTCTCCAGTCTACAATAATCTTTCAGAATTCCACTGAAAATGAGGTGAGCCCAAATAGTAACTCGAGTGGCGTAATCCTGGTTATTCCAACTAGAGTGTTTCTCGTTAAGCAAACATCATGGAATCTGCTTATCCTTATAACACTCTAGTCTTTCTATCTCACCTAAACACTCCCATACTAATTTGGACTCTACCTGGAAACTGTTTTGTTCGAATTTGCGTTTGCTTCTCAAGAAAATTGCTGTGTCTAGTTACACGTTCCCATTAAACATTTAGGACGTTGTTTTTATATGAATCAGTAAAAGTATCGGCATAATGAAATTAGTTTATAAAGATCAGACATGGGGGTTGTGCAAAAAAAGCCCACCACTACTACCAGTGGGGGGGTGGGGGAGGGGGGAAGGAGGGTTTGTGTAACTTTGTTGAGAACTTTGAAATAAAATAAAATTTAGATGTATGAATCTACAGACTGAGGTCTAAAACATGTATGTTTTCCCTACCGACATATTTTGGCTTTGAAAGTTCAAAATAGATGATTTAGGTAAAGGAGACAATTTTTCTCTTTCATTTGATACCCATATCTTTATCATTGAGCAGCCGCCGTGGCTCAGTTGGTTAGTGCGCGGTCCAAGCGAGTCGCATGCACAGCGACGCAAGTTCGAATTCTGCATGTAGTAACACCTAAAAAAAATAACGGGAAACTCGTTTTCTCTTTCGGTGGCTGTCCTCTCAGCTGGAAATGGCAAACATGTGAGAGTAAAAATTGCCTATGAAAAAGCTCCCAACCTGCCGTTCGGAACCGGCATAAAACTGTAGGTCCCTTCCACCCGCGTACAAAATTCACACGCACAACACGGGTGGTTGCGGGAAGCTAGGCCTTAGTCTCGCGTAAGCGGGCTGCCGTGCCAATCAATTAATTATTAAATCTTTATCATTGCACAACCACCAGAAAATGAAAAACTGATTATGCCAGTTTACTACAAATGACCTCAAGTTTCACGCCTATATCAACATGGGATGGAATGGGACTCGGCAAAAAAAAATTTGTTCGCACGGTGTAATAAATGTAAAGTTGGTGTTTTCACTCAGTGCATCATAACTTTGTCATTTTTCTTTCGATTCCATTGATGTTAGGTTTAATATTTGCATAAATAATATATCTTTCATTTTAGATTTTAAAACCACAGGAGATAATTTATTTTATCTATAAAAAATTTGAATATTTATGATTTTTGCAAATTGTCGACAAATTTACTTTTTTACAACTTTCACCGTTAGTAATTTCCCCACTTCTCATGTGATTTAATCAATCTACATATCGCTGGAAAGGCTAAGGTATTATCTTCTGATCGACGGGCAGCTTGTGTTAGTCGGATGATTCGCTTACGAGATATGTGCTTGTAACTGAAACTACACTCGATTTTCTAAGATTTTTCGAAAACGCTTCTTACAACAATTTTTTTGATCTTCAGTTTCGTGTTCAGCAAACGAAAGGTAGTCCAGAAAACACTTTCATTTTTTAGGTGAATATTTTGTGTCGAGAAGTGTTATTGATATATGTATATATATATATATATATATATGGTTATAAATTACATTTCTGTACTAACTTAAAGATATTTCGATTTAAACCCCAAAAACCCTCCCTCTGTGCGCCACTGACAACTGCTATTACTTTTTTCTGGGACTTTTTTCACTACCAATAAAAAAATTTAGAAAAAACCACTAATCACTACATTTTTTTAGTGCTAGTGGGAAGAATAATGCACTATGAATGTAGTG
This sequence comes from Melieria omissa, assembly GCA_963971225.1. Taxonomy (NCBI): domain Eukaryota; kingdom Metazoa; phylum Arthropoda; class Insecta; order Diptera; family Ulidiidae; genus Melieria; species Melieria omissa. The sequence continues at coordinate 34,521,883 of OZ020269.1, forward strand.
CAAAACGCCCATGTCAGATAAAGATACACATCGCTAAAACATTGTGTGCAATGTTCACAGAAGATATAGGAATAGATATATGGATTAATTTTTTCCGACTACTCAGCTAGGTCCTAGTGTTGAAAAACTTTTCCGAATGATTTAATCAACGCAGGACACTTCGGACATTCGGAGTCATCGGTATGCGTGACAGTAGAAACGTCTCGAAAGCAAGCGCACTTTTTGGTACTTTAACCAAACTAAAGCCGTGAGCCGTCACTGTCACGAAAGCGAAGTAAATCAGGCAGCGAAAGCGAATCACACGAAAATGCACATTAAACAAGAGTAATGCGATACACGAAAGTGCACTATGGCAATTTCGAATTGTACTCCGCGTTTGCGAATCCTTTGCGCGTCGCTTCACCGAAGATCCGCACGGCGGTTGTCAACAGTGCAGCGGCGGCCGCCTGAAAGGACGAACAAGGCGAAAATATATGCTTTGGCTGACAGCGCTAACGGCACAGCCAGTGCAACATAAACAGCGGCAATAAAATAAGAGCAACAGCAACAAGCGCGAAAGCGGCTAAACAGCTGAAACAACCAGCGTGGAAGCAGACAAATTGCCGCTGAGCATCCGAAGAAGAAGAAGCGTTCACAGAAACTTGATTTTTCATGTTTACGCCACGCTTAAATAAATGAGCTGCCGCCTGCACGGCAGCTGCTCCTCGTCTGCGAAAATTAATTTGCCTATCAGCTGCCAGCTACCGAGAAAAAGACAACGCTGGAACGCAAAATGTTAAACCATACGCGGGTGTTTTAGCGCAAATTGCAAAAACAAAAAACAAGCACTACCGAAAGGGATACTCACAATTTTGAAAGGCGCCGGAAGTTGGGCTTACACTGCAGGCGCTGCGGAATAGAAATTTTTCGTTTCTACTCAAATGCTCCAAACAGTCTTCGTCAGGACTTCTTGGTTTTTGATTTTAAATTGTGGTCGAGCCAGGGGTAATTAGTAAAGTCACCACTGCATGGATGCCCATCGAGGGAGGCATTGCTTCGACGGGTCTCCCTTCACACAACTGGACGACGGCTGCTGGCGAGGGGTTTTAATGTCCTCTGCCATTTGCCAATTAAGTCGTTACGTTAAGTTGACTCTGTGGTTTGTTGTCATAAATTTTGACTGATTATACACATTCGTCTCTACTTCAACACTTTTCCGCTGGCATCAATCCTGGCATTGTTGTTCAGATGGCCCCCCGCTCGTCGCCACTTGCCCGCACTCCGCGCAGCAATGGGCGCCGGCTTAAACAAAACGAAACCAAAAAATCAAAAGCCAAACAAGAAGAAATTTCGTTTGTGATGTGATGGTTTTTGTTGGTGTTGTTGTCGTTATGGTTAGTGGGGGTAGTGAAAATGACAAAACGAAGGGCGTGCGCTGACGTGGGCATAGATGGGCGGCCGGTCAGTTGGCAACCCACTTGAAAAGTTTTCTTCGCAGCCCTTCGCCCGCATGCAAAACTGTCCGCACGCACCGGGTAATCTATCATTCAATTAAAAGCAAAGTCGCTTTTCTGTTGAGACTTTATGCCATTTTGATGTTCTCCATTACATTTCGGAGCAGCGGCAGCAGTGAGCAGTGAGCGCGATGGGGTTCGGCATACTTTAAAATGGCTTAAGCTCTAATGATTCGAATTAAACAGTTGCACGTGTACGAGTAGTCAACCAAAAAATTTACTACAACCTTTTTTGTAAATTTGCAATAATTATGCAATTTTTGCATAAATGATTTAGACATAAAATCCATATAAGGCACAACAACCTGGCTGCGAGACGGAAGACTGGCTTTCTGCAACCATTTACTTTGTGCGTCGGAATTTGAAGAATTTGCAGTTTCAAGACGGTTCCGAATTGCAAATTGAGAGCTTTTTCATACTCAATTTTAGATTCAGAGGTTTGTTATTTCCTGTTGAGGTAGCAGAGCCGAAGGAATTATTACGTTTTCCTACATTTCCCGGGGTCGGCACTCACTTCATATGCGGGGCCCAAAGCACTAACCGGTTGAGCGACGGCGACACATAATCTATATAGTCATAAAAATAATTACAAATAAATTATGTTCATCATGTTTCAGATTCATGAGTTTTACATTTAATATCGCATTTCGAAACAATAAGTAAGCCGTGTTTTGTGTCTTCCCCTATCCTTTCCCTTTTCCTACCCTGCCCCATGGACATAATACAATGGTCCAAATGGACTAAGTGCTATGGAAGACGCGTTATCATCATCACCATCTAACACGTAATTTCAGAAAGACCCTGCTCGGCTTGTAACTGAACACGCTAACCACTGAGCTATAGTAGCTGTCATGTCTGAAGTTAGAAGTGATTTTACAGGTATATACTTTCGTTTGGGTCACATTTGACTGTTAAAAAAACACTGAACGCACTTACGCGAAATATACAACAAAAATTTAGACAACTTCAGGTCTGCAAATTTTGCAGATTAGGAAAAGAAAGTTACATTACATTATTAGTTGAGCAACATGTTATTATGACGTGGTAACCATAACCCATAAAACTAAACAAATTGTTTACAGTTTCGAAATATGTATTTCTGTATTGCATTTAGAAGACACGTAGTATTGAATAAATAAATATATTATAAAATTAATCAATTGTAAATATAAGGTACACTAAAATTTATTGATTTTTTTTAATTGTTGCCCAATTGTATGTACGTCTTTACATACACAAGTATGTAAGTTTTGAAGTATATTTTTGAAAACAAGTGCGGGTTCATTAGCTTTAAAAAATAAGATTTCGAAAAAAATGAGCATTGCTATAAAAAAGTACTTACTTTATTTACGTACAATTTTAATTTAATTTTTTACACATCAATTCATGAAACATTTTATGGCGGTCTTAGCAAAATTCTGTCTACGCTCTAAATTCGTATTCGGTGTATAATTGCACTGGAAAAAATTCTCACACAATTAAATCAGATCCTTTATTGAAACTGGGTTAACCATTTCATAGTTTCAAAAGTACTAAGCAATTTGACATCTTTTAAATATGAATATGAATAAGAGTGACATTTGTTTAATTGATGCACAGCAGTGTTCAATATGGATCGTTTAGAAGTGATTTTAGTCAAGTTATGTATTGGACAATATGAGGTTTACATTACATTACAAGTCACATAATATGACACATTTTGGCTTTATTGCAGGAAAAGTTTCCCGAAAGTGTAATAATTTGTAATGGTGTACTTTACATCACACCATTACACATTTGTTGACGAAGTCAACTAAAAACCACACAAGTTTTGTCGAACATTTGAAGAAAAAACTTTGTCCCTGAAAATAACTTAACCCTTTCGGTACTTCTTTTTTGTTTATAACTTTAAAAATCATTCTTTTCCATTTTATTACTGTTTAAGCCTACATAATGAATAATCAAAAGTAATTTTTTTTAATATTGTTCAAAAAAGTGGTTTTTGGTCATGGTATAGAATGTACTTAAAGGAAAAAAAAAGGAAAATTATTATTTTACTTATTCATGCAATTTCATAGATTTTACGTTATAAAAGATACAAATCCACTTTTTTTTCATAAAAAACAATTCATTTTCATTAATTTTATATTATACATTAACCCTTTCAAGACCATAGGGACATTTTTTTCCAAAGTGGACACCATTTTAATTTTGGGTTCTTTTTGGCTTAACTTATTTGTTAAAAACTTGTTTAAGAGGAAATAAAATGGACACCTTCTCAAAAGCTTAAGGTTCTGTAGGTGTTAAGTACAAACAAAAAATACCCTATACCTATTCTGCGAATAGTAAGTAGTAGATAATATTAATTTTTGAGATCTTTTTTTTTTAAACTTAATAGTTCACAAAATACAATAAGAAACATAAAAAAGAGAATTGTATTGCTTATATAATGCTTTAAAACTATAAAAAATAAGAGTTCAAGAGTTCAATTTAAGGTCCATCATTAGGTCAACATCTATATCTGCTCCTGAAAAGAAAAAGAAACAAATGAAAAACCCCAATTTAAATATAAAAAAGTATCTTTAACTTACCTTATTGTTGATGGTATACTTTGAAGCAATTTCTGGCGTCATTTGGAATGCATAGATGGACCTTGCATTTTGAGCAAAAGTATCTAGAATATCCTTTGCATCCTTGTACTTTACATATCCGTTTTAGAGTTGTATACTCCGGCCAATGTTCAATGCCATCGAAACGAATCGAAACTGAAGGAGCCCTTTCATATGATATCCTAGGATTCGAAGTTGATGGGGTGTCAGGAAGATTTACGTTTTCAGTTAGTCTGGGCCTACCTCGTTTCCGAGAGAGATTTTGAGCTGATGACAATGCTAGCAATCCATCAGCTACATCATTCCGGAAGGCTAACAAATCCATTTTATCTTTTTTTCTTATATTGTTTTTATCGCAATCATTGCGATATTCCAACCAAGAGTTGCATACTGCTAAGTCGGTAAAATGGTCGAAAACTTTGAGTGTCCACTTTCGTGCCCGAATGGAAATTCGGTATAAAGACAGCAAAAAGTCCATCTTGTCGACTCCTCCCATACATTTATTATAAACATCTACAACATTAGGTTGTGGTATAGTGATTTTCTTTTTTTGCTCGGCACAAAATCTGGTGACCTCTTTTGTACCTTCATCACCATAAATGGACGAAGCCATTTGAACACAACCCCCGTCTAGCCACTTTAAAAGGAAAATGTTTTCGTTTCTTTCAATGCAGTAGTCATAACTACCTCTTCCTAACTTTTTTAAATCCTTTTCTGTGGCAAGCGGAGCTTTTCCGGTTCTGTTTCCTCGTACGGTGCCTGTTGCCCATATTCCCTTTTCTCGCAAATATATTAATAAATTAATTGTAGTGAAATAATTATCAAAAAATTGTTTGTGGTTTTTATTTTCTGGAATTGTTTTACAGAGGTAAATTACAATATCCGAGCAAAAACCTAGTTTTGATTCCCTAATAATTGTATTTTTCCCTTGGTATATTTCGAGATCATATACAATTCCGTTTGAGCTACATAGGCAAAACACTTTTATTCCCCATTTGATAGGCTTTTTGGGCATATACTGCTTCAACCTAGTTTTTGCTTTGCACGGAATCATCATTTCATCAGAGCAACAGTTTTCATCCTTTGGAATCTCATAAGTTCTTTTCAAGAACGAATTTATAAGTGGACGAACTTTATACAGTTTATCATTTGAGTTCTCCTCTCCACTGAACTTTAGATTAGTGCGTATTGAATGAAATCTATTTTTTGTCATATGATGACGAAATTCTGGTATTTCGGTAGCGCTACTCCAGTACATCTCTAATCGAGGATACCCGATTGTTCCAATCATAATTGCTAACCCCATTAATGTGAGAACCTCTTCCCTTGTAACATTAATTGAAGTTCCGGTTTTCATAAGTGAGGCTTGATTTGTTGCCTGTACAACCGTGTCAATGAAATCAGTTGGAAAATAGTTTAAAAAAATATGACACAGGATTTTTCACATCTTGTTTGGAATAACTTTCAGAAAAATCTGAGCTTGGAGCGTTCCACGCTCTCTTTGCCCATCGAAATTTTTGATATGAAGAATTTGTAGACTCATTCAAATCCAAAGAATCATCTTCCGCATGTAAATTTTTCTCAAAAATGTCGTTATTCTCATCCGGATTTGTAAGCTCATCGACGTGTTATTTCTTATTATGTTATAAGAAGTGTTATTGTTATCATTAAAATTTTCCAATAGCGTCTCCAAAACATCGTTTTCTCCTTCTTCACCATCGTCAACGTCAGATAAATCTGAATCATCAAAATTAATTAATATATTCTCAACTTTTCTCCTGTTCAATTTGTTAGACATCGTTGCAAATTATAAATCAAATGTATGCATAAAAAAGCGTCCAACTGCTTCAGCATTTCTCAACCAAATGAAGCGTTCAGCCGCTGCCGCTCTATTCAATCAAATACAAAATTTTATTTCCGTTAGGTAACATCCATGGCACAATAAACAAGGTAGTGGCAGGAAGGAGCGAAAAAATTCACGTGTATTTTGTTAGTGTTTTTGTTCGGTTCATTGTCAAATCGGACGGACGGTTCTCTTGCCAACAGTATTGCCAGCATCAAATAGACCACTTGGTCTATTCGAGAACGTAAAAATACACCAATTAACAGCAAAAGTACACAGCTTCTTTGTTTTAATCTGTTGTTTTACAATTAGGGGCAAAAGTGCTAAGTGCTAGTTCGCCGATTTTGCGTTAATTCATAAAAGTTAACGAAAATTGGAAAAATAATATCGTTTCGTCATTGCAAACATGCTTAAAATTTCACAGAAAAAGAGTTGAGTGGCCATGCTGTTCGCCGAATGTAAACAAAGCAGACAAAAATTTCTGACAACCTACCGAACTCTGACGAGAAAAAAATAAAATTCGCTCCTTCCTGCCACTACCTTGTTTATTGTGCCATGGTAACATCTATGCCATATGGCATAGTAGGAAATAATAAAAATCGTACAGCCAAAATGAGCTATGTTGGCGATCCAAATTTTTTTACACTTACTAAAGCAATCAATACCTACTAGATTATTTACATAATGCTATGAAATAAATTGATTTTTGTATTAGAATAAATGAAAGTACGAAGTGATCTATTTTTGTAAAATACGCAGCTGGATAGGAATGCGTACTTTCTGAATTCTTACAATTTACTGGGTACACTAATCAAAATATTTGTTTCATTATATGGTATAAAAAACTATAGAGAAAAATACAAAAAATATAAAAATATAGTATGCACAAGTTTTTTGACCTAAAACAGGCACTGAAAAGAGACTATGCCATATGGCATAGAATAACCGAAAGGGTTAAGAAGAATTGAAACCTGAGTTCGTTAGCCGGCCTCGATAGTCCAACGACTAGCGCGCTGGCTTCTCATGCCAGAGGCCCTAGGTTCGATTCTTGGCTCGGGCTACTGAAACACTCATCTACTATACTTCTATAGCTATCCACATGAAGAAGATAAGAATTACAAGAATCGCAAAAATACGCTCTTGGCTGATGGCAAGATTTCCAAATTTCCCAGTTAAGGGGAGGTTCTCCTCTTTTTTTTTCAAAAAATCAATTTTTTTTTTTTTTGATGAAATGAAAGGTATGAAAGGATTTTTCGATCCGCAGCATATTTATCGCATAGGAGCGTCTCTGATGCGTCGAACTTTCGCGCGCGGAGGAACGCTCTGGTGCTATTTTACTGCGCGGCCAAAGATGTTTACGCGTTTATCTCAAAACCATTTTTTTCATCCTAACGTCAAGCGTAACTCATGATCTACTTATCCGAGTTACTTCATCTATAGCATTTCTTAAAGGGTATGATTTTTTATATGACTTATACCTAAAACAAATATAAACAAATGTGTAATAATAGTCTTTTAACAAAAGAAAAGTCGAAAAAAAGATGGTAAAAATTGAACTTTTTCTATGATTATGCATAAATTAGATGATTTTTTATAAAAATTATTCAAAAATAGGTATAAGTCATAGGGAATTTAATATTCTTTACTATAAAAAAAAAATGTTTGATTTCAGTTCACTACAAGTGGCTACAGCCTTGACGTTTCCGAACAATGTCTCGCTTGCAGAGGTTGACAAGACCCGCCATTTTTGGGCCGCCATATTGGATTTTGTAAAAAAAAATTTTTTTCTTGTATTTTAGAAAGATGGCTTAATAAATCATCAAAACCGTCTATTCGTGAGTCGTTTCATTATCCGACAGTAAATGAAAGAATTTCGCTTTATTTTCGGCCGAAAAGAGGAGAACCTCCCCTTAAGGTGACAAAATGAAATGATGAAATGAAAAGAATAAAAATTTTTCAGTTGCACAATTTGCAAATTTCCCCAAATTACGCCAATTGTTTTCAAAGATGCTCTGAAGTTGCATCATTTAGATGCTGTTTCCTTCAAGGCTGTTCACCACACTACAGTTTCTTGTTGAATTGAAATAGCAAACATATTAAATAATAAGATTTAAAAGACAATTCTTATGCTACAGTACAAACTAGTAAATTATGCTTAATACCAATCGTCAAAAAATCTACAACCCTATTTACCATCTTGTGAATTTTAGACTGCAACCATGTGAATGCAGCCAGCTTCACAGCAGGAGCACTCGCAGAGTTTTTGCTAACAAGCGGCCTTTTCTTACCTCTATTTCGGGAGCTCCTTGGAAATAATTTACTACTCTTACTCCACTCTACGTTTAACAACGATTGTGCCGAAATTCTTTTTCTTTCGATTTTTCCGAAAACATATTTCTTACTGATTTGAAGCATAATTGAAAAATTACGTTTCATGAGTGCATGTTTAGTGTGACCATATCGAGCCCTTCCCGCGATTTTATCGTATGAGCCATTTTTACCGAAATTTTTTTTTTTACCGAAAACGATAGCACTATAAACTAACCATCAGTCCCTAAAAGCTCACTTCTCTACGATGAACCGTTATGAAGTTAGAGAAAAAACAATTTTATCGTATGTCCACTTCACATTTTTCCTTCATTTTTTGTGCCCGCGACTAGATACGCGATACGATAAAATTGCTCTAGTTACAAAAAGGAAATTTTTAACTTTATTGCAAAAGTGTGAAATTGAAAATATTTTAATAGTGAAAAGTGAATATTACATAATTGTTGAAGGTGAACAATGGCCTATTTGCAGGAAAAGGTTTTTTTCTTAATTCTTTGCAGTGTGACGTGCGTGTTATAAAAAATAGGTGTGCAGTGGTTCGCAGTTACGAATTGAGTAACTTGAGGTGCAGTAATTTTATGATAAATTAAAAAATAATAATTAAGTTAATGCTTTGATAATAAAAAAGTAAAGAAAAAAATAAAAATAAAAGTTCTAAAAAAAAATGTTCTGTTTCAGTGCCCAAACCGCAAGGCATTATCAACGCTGGTCCCTTATAGTGACAGCGATACAAGTTGTAATGAAGAACCAGAAATTTGTGTAGGAAAGCGGGGAAGGAGAAAGAAGAAATTTGCCAAAAAGAGTTGAAAATCAGGCGAACAGCGGAGTTGGCTCACGAATATTTAGATTTAAAATTTTATGGAATGATAAAAGATGTGCTAGTCAAAACATATGACGAATAAAGTACAGTGGACGACCAGTATAACGAACTTTCCATTTAACGAATTATGGATTTAAGGTACGGCCAAATTTTCTCCATTGCTGGTTCTATATTAAGAACAAAAGTAAAATTTGCTATTCGATATAACGAATATTTATGCTGTTTTTCACCCTTCCAATTGTTTTTGTTTGAGCATTCTTTGAGCACATTCTTTACATTCTTTACAGATCTGTTTGGCCAGATTTCCAGTAAAAATTATCCAGTAAAAAATATCAGGAGAGTAAGCTAGCGTACGCTCCCTAAAATCAAACTATCCAAAAAAGTAAACAAACAGCAATTTGTAAGAATTTGCAAGTTTTAACTCTTGGTTACACCACTGGGACTTGGCCCACTCACAATACACAGTAAAAAGGGTGTAAACAGGTGGGTTAAAGAACAAAACAGCTGATCTAAAAGTTTCATTTGAGGTTTGAAGTGGTAGGGAAAATTAAGTTAAATCAGGCATTTAATGCAAAATGCAAATAGTTCGTTGCGCTCAATCTGCAATTCTTTCCTTTCAGCTTCAGCGGGTAAAGCTGAGCAAGACGGTTGTGGGTCAGCAGGCTTGCGAACGCACAATTTCTTTGCTGTTTCCATTTGCCTCCAATGTTTTCAAAAATTTATGTTTCGTATGGCAGCTAGTCATACGTTTTTCTTGTTCTTCTTCTTACTGGCAAAAAGTTACTGGACACAATTTCTCCAGTAAAAACTTGCAAGTTCTCACGAAATGAACTGCCACATTACGCTCTCAGTTTCTCTCTCGTTACTAGAGATTTGGCGTCAACAAACAGGATCCAGTAAAAATTTGTACAAATTTGTACAAATTCGTAAAAATTATTCTCTGCCAAACAGACCTAATAATAACAATGAATGTTTGATTTCGTCAAGTGAACGGTACCTCAATTGTTTTTGTTTTTGTTACGTTAAAACTTTAAAATTTACGTCAAGTTACCAATATTTTCAAATTCTGTTTGTATGCATTGCTGATCATTTTCACAGGATTTGTTTTGCGTTCGGTCGGCGTTTTTCTTTTAAAAATTAAAATTTCAATAACCAATCAAGAAAAATGTCCAGACAGAAAAGTTTACTTGCGGTAAAGAAGCAATCCGCATCGAAGACTTTTCACTGTACACACATAGCCATTTTGTATTTTGAAAATGCTGGAATAAAACATGATATTTTTTAACCTTCTGTCTGTCCTTTGCTCAAAATTGCTTTCGCTGTCCTCAGAATGACCCCAATCAAACTGTTATATAATTTACTGACAAAACATGAAGAAATCTTACACATAAATCATAAAAGAAAAGAGGAAAGCCTCGAATAGTGTTTTTCTTGATTTTTTATTGGGTTGTAAGCGCGATTAACACTTAATAACACAAGTACACAAAGCCGCTCAACCGTATTTTTAATTCCGCCTGGGGTCAAATAGACCCCACGGGACAGGCAGAAGGTTAAAAACTGAATACACCTAATTCTGTTTTTACACGGTCTGTTTTTACGCGGTTTTGATTTAACACGGTTAGAAAATTAAAAAAATTTCAATTTTTCGTGCTAAATAGAATAAAATCGTGTACAAAAATTAAAAATTTTTTTATTTTCAAACTGTGTTAAATCAAAACCGTGTAAAAACAGACTGTGTAAAAACAGAATTAGGTGTATGTGAGATTTATTTCTTTAAGAAGGGTGGTTTAAAACAAAAAAAATGTCGATCGATTCTAAATTTCGATAAGATTCTTTATATTGGACGTCCACTGTATTTAATTTTTTCTGAAATTTTTTTCTTTTTTATATAAAACTACACTATATCACTATGAATTACACTACGTCAATCTGAAAGTAACAATTCTTTGTATTCAATGAATGAAAATAGATTATATCAAGGAAAACATTATTTTTTACTTAGAAACGAGTTTATCGTATGTGCCATTGCAATATTTGAATCGCTCATAATAGTGCCCGCACAAATTATGGTATGTCCAAAATAACACCGTTGCGCTTTGCTGAAGTTATTAAAATAACCTATTCCAAGTGTGGAACCCTAAATAAAGTGTGTATGCCAAAAATCATGCAGCTTTGTTGCGCCAATACAGAGAAAACCAAAAAAAACGTCTTCTGTAAAATTTGGTTTTTGGCTCATACGATAAACACGCGGGAAGGGCTCGATATGGTTACGCTAGGTGCTACAGGGTTAATACAGGGTTTTGCTAATGCATTTCTATATTTTGTTAGTATAGAGTTAAAATATTGCTACCGTTTGCACTAGATTGTGAATAGGGTTTACATAAATAATGCGCTAGAATGTGCTCAATAATAATCAAAATAATTTCGTGACAGTTGCTCGCAACGTCGACATTGAAGTCCGTTGCTTTCAGTTTACAGCACACTTTACCTATGCTGCGGACAAAAAACTAACTGTCCCACATTTTGTGGGACAAGTTTTATATTTACTTGTACTGTATCAGTGGCGCACACAGCGGTAGTTGTGGGGTTCAAATCCTGCCCCCAAAATACAAAAATTGCTAGTGCAAAATGTGGTTTCAAATGGTAAATATTAAGCTGAAAAGTTGTACGCAAGCCCCCCAAAATTAAATCGTGTGTGCGCCGCAGTGCTATATGTATGTATCCACTTAAGTACGAGTATGTTTCAATTTCAGTGAACAAACTAAGCTGCAGGCAAATGCTAATTAAAAAATCAAATCTAAAACTAAAGAAACAATTTTGTCATTACTACTTTTATAACACAGTATCACATACATAACTATACATATGCACACACACACACACGCACTCAATGCAAGCAACAACAACCACATTGGCATTTGGATGGTGAGTGCTTTTGTGCGAGTTTTTCAACAGGCGGCTGAATATCAAACCATCGACAACATCTCACTTCTGTGTTACACATGATCACTGTTTTTTTTTGTTGATAAAGTTAAACTAAAAAAAAACTAAAAAAAGTAAAATTTTTTTTACGTTAAAACCACAATTTCGAAAGCATTTTTGAACGCTAACATTCGACGTGTTAATTGGCCAAACTGGCTTTCGGAGCAGCGAGCGCGGGTTGTAGTCGGATGTCAAGCTCGATCGGAGGAGCTGAAATTTTGGAGGCTGTTTTCAACTGTTGATTTGATTTTTTTGTTCTGTTTGAGGTTTTTCTTTCATTGTTGTGCTACCTTATCTCACAAAATATATTTTTAATATGTATGAGTACATACGGTGACCACTGGGTTCATGATGATTTTTAGCGAATAATTTTGGAAACAAAACTAATGGGATTGCATGCAAATTTCTATCACAAAATTAAAGAACATTTTTATTTCTGTAAATTGTTCCAAAATATTACAAATATATACAAATATTTCTGATTTTGGATTGATTCGTTAGAAGGCTATTTATTTGTAATAGTAGTTTATTGCAGATGGTAGCTGTAGTCGTTGATGAGTTACACTTGAATTTGAGGATCGTGAACTTTGAATCACGTCTCAGGCAACTTTCTCTCAGGCAAGGGTAACTCCTCCCCATACCTTATAATTATTCAACATTTTCAACCACTATGCATTATAGATATGTACGTTGCCGTATTAGCAAACAGGTTTTTTCATCTTTAAACATAAGAAAATTATAAAAACAAATGTTTTTGGTAAAGCCAATATGTTGTTTTAAAGAGTTCACTTTAGGCTCAATAAAACTGTTTGCATGATCTAAAAGCATGTGTAATGAGTGTTTTAAGACGTCGACCGGAGGTCGGTACAAGCCTTTTGGATGGTTTCTACGTCTTCAAACACTTTTTTTCATCGGCAAATGCAACATTTTTTTGGAAAGGTGAAAGTCGCACGGTGCCGCATCAGGTGCAAACAGGGAGTGGTTGATGGTGAAAATGCTACATTTAGTCAAACAATCAGACAGGAGTGTCTAACGATGAGAAGGCGTCTTTCGATAGCCAAATGTTCAGTTAAAATGTAATAAATTGATGTTATAAAGATGTTAAAATTCATTTTCTAAAACTACAATTAAAGTTTTTTAGTGCTATTTTATGAATTCACGCACAGTGTTCATAGAATCTGCGTTGATCGATGATTTCAGTTGGCTAACACGTTGGTCATCACTTAGGTCCTAAAAATCGTTTTAAATAGCGTGTACCACTGATGAACGCTGCCATGGGATAAACAATCATCACCATAAACTGGGTTCATCAATTGAAATGTTTCGGTTAAAGTTTTAACAAGTTTAAAACCAAAGTTTATATTGGCTCTTTGTTCAATGCCCAGTTTTGCATCTATGACTGAAACATACGTTCACTTCAGATGCAATAACTTCGCTTCCAATGAACCAAATTTCATGAATAAATATCGGTAAAATATGTAAATTTCCAATACAATAAGTCACATGTAAGTGGCGCCACGACAAAATGCCCTGTTTGAAAAGTGCAGTTTACTTTAAAAAGGTACGTAATACTAACTTGGGTAAAATTATTTTTCCAAACCCCCCACGCCTCTCATGACCAAGTTCTGGCTACTTGGGTAGGTTGAAGAGAACATGCATGTTTTTTTAAGTTTTTAAAGTTATTAAAAAGATCTGTTTGAGTTGAATTTTTTTTATAAAGTTTTTAAAGTTATTAAAACATCTGTTTGAGTTATTACAATCGATGGCTTTTAATAAAAAGTAATAAAAAGTTTTAAAATGCATGGTCACCTGTGGTTACATAGGTTACATAGGTTAGGTGCCATACGGATGACCACACATGCATTGCACGGACGGCCGCATTCCGCCGCTCATGAATATGCACGCTTTGTGTACTTGGACACATTTTTGGGTGTTGGTTCTCCAACAACAACCGCAATTCGTTCATTCTCTGCTCATGTTCGCTAGAGATCTCCACTGAAGATTCTTTAGTGACTAATGGAAAGAGAAAATAAACACATTGTTGGTTTTGTACCAAGTTAATGAATTTTTGGTTGTTGCTTTCGAACAATCACTACGAGGCGTCAATGTATCGAAGAGTATACAGCATTTCCGCACCTCTAAACGTCACAATAGGACGTAAAAAAAACTCAAAATCAGGTTCCTCGTTTTGACTGCGATTCGTGGTCACTTGCGAGTTACGCATTTGAGTTAAAATTATGCAAAAATTATGCACTTTTGAAAGTTTGCGCGGTGCAAATCCAATTATGCAACTCTTTAAAAGTGCCAACAATAAAACAAGCAAACAAAACAAATACGAGTACCGTCTCACTCCAGCGCGCACCAGCAGCAGCCACTCATTTCGAATCCTTGAAAATCCACAATAAGCCTGGAAAACGATCCAAATCCAATTTTGTCGCTCGTCGACTGTCAGTTTCTTTGTCTGCAACTGTGGGCGGCATTTTGTTCGGTTTTTGGCGCTGCTCTGTTTTCGGATGATTTGAAAATTGTTGCTGTGCGGTGTAAATTTTTTGTGCATTCCATACATGAGTTGCGCATAAATCACTTTTGGAAATTCGACAGGATATTGTCTGTTGACATCCCTTGAGCTGCTTCAAAAGGCGCTTTGGCTGCGGTCAGGGTCGGCGTGGGGGCATTCAACGCGCCTTCGTCGACGTTCGACTCTTGCTGCCCGATTGCAAAATTCTTTCAGTAAAAATTTCAGCAGCCATGCATTTTCAAAGGGGAAAATTCGGAATCCAGGGTTTCTGCCCTCCTATCCGAGTGTGTTGGCGCCCCTTCTTTCGGCGCCGGCCAGTTTTTGCAGAGATCTGCTTATGTGTTGCGCGGACTCTGGCTGTCATCGCCAGCAATGGTTAGAATACGAAATAAAAACGCCAAATCGGGCTTTGTACCAACTGAAAGTATGTGCGCACCCAGACACACACATACATAAACATAGCTCGTAACCGCTCGTACGCCCACAGAAAAATCACCAAACCCGCAGATGTCGTAGAACTTCCCAGTAACAATAACAACTGCAAACGATAAAGTTTGTCGATGTGCTTCTCAGCATCTGCGAGCAGCGTTGAAATTCCTTTGCTTCGAGTTATACTTGGACAACGCGAACTGTCGGATGGTTTAAAAATTGCACAAACTAATAGATAATCTTGTTGCTCGTTGAAGTTTCATTACTGTAGACTCTATACTAAATTGTAGACTATACGTTTTCTTGAAGTCCTTCTGACTTTACCTGCCTTTCTGTATTTCCACTTCACACGGTGTCCTGAAAATAAGCTCGCCACAGTCAGGGTTTCCGCCTGAATGCTCCTTTAGATCTTTGCCTCAAGCTGCGGTTTCATGAAAAATGTCTCTGAATTTTCCAAAGTATGATCTCCGTCAAAGAAGAAACGCACATGTCAAATTCGATGAGATAGTTTTTTATTAGTTGACCTGCACTCATTTTCAAATTTACCTACTTACGATAGCACTCAGCCTTCCGCCTTGTCCTTGACTGAACTGCTCTGAAGTGCAATAAAGATGGGCCATAATCAAATGACAATTTAACAGTTATGTATGGCGCAACTTTCAAACAAGAAGTTAAAACTAGAGGTGAACTGAAGTGACACGCCTTAATGGTAGCTTTATGCCGAATTTCAATTTTGTACGACTTATAACTCCGAAAGTATTTCATATAAGAGATTTGAGTTGTATAGACGGTGCCACACCGCTTGTCCAACACCCGCCCAATTCCCTTCTTTCATAAACCTTGTCCTGACAACTAAGAACACAACAAACGAAAATCAGCCAAAACGGTTCAGTCATTCTCATGTGATGATCATCGTATCAATTTATATATATTATATACAGTTTTGAGAAAACCGAATTTGAAGTTTTTATAAACCAATCGATCAACTGTAAACTTTAATTGTACGCGTCTTATTAAAAATATTCGCATCTTAAATACACCACAGTTTTAATTGATTCCTTAGCTGTTAATCCACCAACAAAATATGTATCATGTTTACTTAGAAACATCATTCTATTATATTATAAATTAAATGTGTAAATTTGTTGTCGCAGCAATTTTGAAATTTTCACAATGTTTTCAAAAGCGGTTGTAGCAATAGATTGCAACGATTGCAACATTACACATAAATGAAATATGTGTTTTTTTATAATGAAATACGCGAGATGGCGAATCTATGGCGATGCAAATTGACGAAGGAAACCAACTAAAGGAAGAGGAGGAGCTACTGATTAACGCAATCGAGGCCCACAAATAAGCAATGTTGATGCTAAGTTTCAGTAAAAAAATGGACTGCGCTTGAACCGGATTTAAATTATATGGGCGGTGCCATGCCCTCTATTCAATACCTGCCCCTTATTCAATGCCCTCTGCCGAAAGAGAAAATGGTAGGTTCGTACTAAGTTCACGTGCCACGCCCCTTGTCCAACGCCCATCAAATCTTATCATTAGAATGACTCTTCTATGGGACGACGGGGTACAAAATTTCAGTGTTGTGCTACTTACAATTTCGAAGATACTCTATTTAAAAGATTTTGCTTGTATGGGTGGTGCCACGCCCCGTTGTCCAACACCCGCCTTATTCCGTCTGTCGAAAGATATGAGTACATGATAGGTTCATGCTAAGTTTCATTGCTGTGTGACTTATAGTTCAGCAGAATAATTGGGTCACAAAAATGTGCCACGCCCCTTAGGGGTATGAAAAATAGATAGTAGCCGATTCTCAGACCTACTGAATATGCATGTAAAATTTCATAAAAATCGGTCAATCCGTTTCGGAGGAGTATAGTAACTAACATTGTGACACGAGAATTTTATATATTAGATATAAAAAATATATATATACAAGATTATTATGCGCTATTGTGCGGATGTCACCTGAACATTTTCATACTGACACATGTGAAAATTAACTGTAGGTCTTGTGTTCCCAAACTTAAATGCAAGCGCCATCTATTGTCAGCAACAACAAACTATAGTTCGGATTCCCACCGTAAGGTAAAGCACTAGGATGACTAAATACATCAAAGTTTCAAACCGGTCAGGAAAACTCCGAAAGTAGTACTAACGCATCCCCTATTGAAACTACAGATGGCGCTGTGGTATAGTCAAAACAATTGACTGTGGAATTGTTTTATCCGCACTGAACTGTTGCACTGTTTGAAATGACTCAAAAATTATAAATAGACAAGTTTAGACGTTTGAAATTTGAATAGACTCTTTTCAAATTTCAATTCAATAGAGGCGTGACGGTATTTTTTAAATATAAATCCAGTACTATTAATTGTCGATTTTTTAAGGTATGAGGTAGATTAGACAAGGAGATTTTCGAGTTTTTATTTCATGAACTCTTTTCACTTGAAAATTATAGAAGATCAGTTATATTAAAAAAAAATGTCTATGTTTTTAAAATATAAACCACTGTACAGATTCGGCGTTAAACTACAGGTCCGGTCCCCTCTTCTTCCGTCCGTTTGAAATGAGTGTTGTACACATGCACATGTTGAAAAAAGTGTTGCATACACATTTCAAACGTGTGGAATTTGTGGTATTACAACGGGCCCACATAGAGGTCTAAGTGTGTCGCGTAAAAATTTAGCCACTGAAATTCATGTAGAACCAAATAATAGAAATAAAATATTTCTTTTTCATTCATTATTTAAATAAATAAAAAATATTGTATCTGACTCGTACAAATGCTAATACAACAAAGTGAGACTAGGCTTCAATTCGTTGCATACAGCGATGCAAATTGTTGGCTATTTTCTAATCCCGGGATTTTCGAGACTACAAAATTTAATTCCGGGATTTAGTCTCGGATTTCACCTATACATACTTTTTCGTTTATTTGATAAAATTCAATGTTAAAAAAGTCGCTAATAATACAAAACAGATAAATTTCTACAGTCAAATTTGAGCACTGAACTGAAATGTTTGAATTTAATTCAAGGTAATCCGTTAAATCAAATATTTATACTGCTAAGCTTCCGAGTTGCCGTTCGAAACCTGCATAAGTCAAAAAATTCCTTTCACATATTTACAAATTTACATACACAACACCGATGGTTGCGGGATGCTAATTGCCATATTTCGATAAACCGAAATTTCACGATCCGGCATCACCGGATTGAATGCACAACTCTAAACTGAACTGTATTCTGAGTTTTTTAACCGAGTTTTTTTAGTTGGAACATCATTGTACAAGGCTTGAAAACGATCAGGCAGGGCACGCCCAAAAAGTGCATCAACACCAGAATCACAACAAAAATACAGACAATGCACTTTGATTCATCACCATGGATGACAAATAAGTACATAGATTATAAGTACTATGATTTTAAATCAAAACGAGAAACTAAAGAGTGAATCGAGTGAAGCAAATTTAGGTCCAGCGAGGTATAATTGGTATTCTGACGAATCAATAGGTAATGATTTTTACTGCAGTTGCATTGACAAGAAAAAAAAGGTGCCTTATCCGTTATGCACTTGCCCAAAGTTACCTTAGAGCAACTTCACCAATTTTTCATCTTATAGCAAAAGCTACGATTGATTTATGGGCCTAATTTCAGAAGGCACCAACAAATTAATATTTTTAAAAGTGAATTTAAAGCAAATTACAAAAATGTAACTGTTATCCACAAAATAATTTTCAATAATTTGCAGCGATATCAGTCATCAGGAAAGTTTGTGTTTTAATTGAAGTCTTCGAATTGGACGCGTTTGATCAAAACCCTGATTCTTTAATAATGGTTAAATGATTTTTCCATAAATATTAAATAATTTTTCTGTAACTAAAAAAATATTAATACAAAATTTATTTAACACGTTTTAAGCTAAAATTGTTCAAAAGTAAACTTGTTCTAGAACTCCAACAAAGAGGGGTGGCGACTTCAAATGTCATGTGCACACTTTTTTGGACTTCAGACTTTCTTATCAAGAAGAGAGTAAAGCTGCCGTTTTGGAATATTTTACTTACCAATATAGAGGTGGGAAATGCTCTGCAGGAATGGGTTCCATTAATTAGAATATCGCTGCAACAACGGTACGCTGAACTTTACTAAGATGCAGTGACGTATCCAGGGGGGATTAGGGGGATAGATCCCCCCCTTGGTCGGCTATGATGTTCAGACAAGGTTTGGTACATTGGCTGTATTTCGGTAACGTTGCTCGACGCAAAATCTTTAGCTTTACTAAACTCAAATCTAAGTCTTCAAGAAAAATTCGCCACTTGTACTTTTTGTTGTGATTTCAGCTGGGATCAAAAGCGATTATTTTTTCGCTTGACGGTATAGTTAGTGAACAACCAATTGGTCTAAAGTGTTTACTTTTTGTAAAACGAAACAATTTCAGGTCATTTTTTTTCACCAACATATCCTGATTATGATGAAAAGAGCTCAAAGGGGCATCTTCCGCGAAAAGCCAGCAATTGTTTACTTAGTATGTGCTTTTCATAGGACGTACATGGTAGTTGTCGCTTAACCCACTTTTCTCATATATCTCTTATGGGTGTTAACGAGCTTCATTCTTGATTACAATCGTTACGTTCTTGGCGAACGGTTTTGTCACCGACAGAACGAAAAATTGGTCTGCCTGTTGTGTAATTCTACAGATAATCAAGAGATTATCCATTCGACTTATAAACACCATTCAAAATTGAAATACCAAAATATGCCTGAATGTCAACAACGCTTATCTAAGCACTGCCACAAACTCGAAAACCTTCAACATTAGTTTTGTCAGTTACTATCTTTAACATTGGTCTTCATTGGCATCTTGCTGACACACGACTTCAAGTTTAGCGAGTTATACCAACTTTAGTTGATCTCGTTGATCCATAAAAAGGTAAAATTAGATTTTATATAATTTCATGTATGTGATTTTTCTTTGAGAAAAAAGTAATTAAAACAAATAAAAGCAAAGCTTAAGGCATAACAAAATTTTGAAAAAAAAGTAAACCATGTTGAAAAAAGTATAAAAATATGTTGAATAATTCTTCCAATATGCCCCCCCCTTCATGAAATAATGGATACGCCACTGCTAAGATGGAATAGTTAACCAACCATAAACACAAACTTGTCATACGGACAAAAACTTGTCCCTCTTCTTATAAGGATGGAAGTAATTGCACGCAAACCATAGTTTGACAGCAAAACAGCGCCTAAAACCTTAAAAGCAAGAGAGGAAGGAGAGGATGGCCTGCACAAAGATGCACATGTGCCCAGACAGAGCAACATTTACGTAAACCGCAAATTCAATCAGACATTCGCGCAGCCGCGCAGCTCGTCCTTAATTAACCGCTTTAATTATTTGTAATTATGCAATTGCATTGTTGTTGTGGTTGTTGTCAAGTGGAGCAAATCGCATCGGCAGCGGATTATCGCTGCGGTTATGCTGCAGCGGCATTAGGCGCACAGCGTGGCGCCCACAAGCTGGTGGGAAGGGAACCGTGGTTCGCCGTAGTGTCAGTGTCAGCGAGAAATGTGAGCATTTTCACACATTTTCACACGCCGCGAGCGCACACACCATCATTTACGCTCATATTTAATGAAATATTAGTTAAAGCAAAAGATTAACAGCCGAATTACCGCTCGACACATACGATAGCTCAACAATGGGAACAATGGCGCACAGTAGCCAACGACAGGGAACTCTCCACACACTCGACAGCAAATCCGCTTACACGGCCGCCGCGATTGTTTGGCAGTTGCTCGGCCGCTTCGCCCTCGTTCCGGGTCTGAGACACGCATGTACAAGTACGTACATATGTCTGTCTGTCTTTTTATAAAGAGCAAATCTGTTGGCAATGCGCGAAAAGTGCATTTGGATTAGCAGCAGAGCGTTTTTGAGTCAATTGTTAAATGAACAACGCCACGCCACACCACTCCAGACCCGGCTACGGCCACATCGCCGGCTGTTGCTGCGATCGGAAACTGATGTTTCAATTACGGAAAATGGAAACCGCAGCCGCGCTCGCTCGACGAAGCCGTCGGCAACAGAAAAGGATAATTG
Organism: Melieria omissa; assembly: GCA_963971225.1. Lineage (NCBI taxonomy): Eukaryota > Metazoa > Arthropoda > Insecta > Diptera > Ulidiidae > Melieria > Melieria omissa. Next base: position 34,542,992 of record OZ020269.1, read on the forward strand.
CTTGCGCACTCACACACGCGCAGACAAAGCACCGGTGCGTGCGTGTGCAGCCGTGGGGAGCCGCCGTAAGTACTCTGCCGAAAAGGTGGTTTCCTTTTTTGCTTTCTTCTCGTTTTTTGTTGTTTGCTGTTTGCCGGGAGTAATGAGATCCTTATCGCAGCGGGCGCTCTTTGTGGCCCAGTTTCCAATAGGTGCATTGTGCGCATTCGGATACACGGCAAGATCGCTACGGCTTCGTATTAGCAGATTATGGGCGTTCCTCGGTTTCTATTCTTGCAGCGCTCACAATGCGCCTCGAAGGCAACTGTCGTCAAATGTATCGTTCGTACATCTAAATTGGTGGATGTGGCGGGAAACAAACAAAAACGCCCACTGAACTCGTCTCGAAGAATTACAAAGCAAAAACTCACACGAGACCGTTCGCTGTTTTCAATTTACGATTCGTAGCATTGGCCACATCAATTGAGTGCTTGAGAAGATTGCTCCGCGAGTCGACCCTTTCGGGAGCGCTAAATGAATGAAATGAAATACTTTTTCACATTTCAGCAAATGAGTAGACAAGTAAATTAGCTGTTAAGTGTATTAGTTTTTAAAGACTTATTGCTTGAGGCCCCATAGATCGGTGTCATCAATTAGAAAGCGCTTTGGTCAGAAGTGAAGGGAACATAAATTCTTCTCAAGACGTGGTCGAAATCCAATAAAAAAAATGCTTCTCAACGGGTAATGGAAAACTTCTGAGAGTTTAATAGTTAATTGTATATGAAAAGCTTATCGTCCAGAACAACTAAGTATAAATATAATATTGAATTTTTGAAAAATCAAAATTCAGCTCTATAGACAAGCGTCCATACTGCTGTTGGTTTGATTGTGGAAAACTAGTTACAAGTCCTAGTCATAGCTTATTATGCAAAATATAAATATTTATTTAACTGCCAAATTACATTAAAAAACGTAAAATTTAAAGTCAGATTTAATAGCATTAAGTGTCAGCTCTTTTAAAACAGATTCAATCTAGTTTTAAACATTGTTTTTAGGAAGACGTCCATTGAAAAACAAACGTTTTCATTAAATTTTTATTTCCTTTTATAATGTAAAAATCAAGAAAGAAATTGTCATACGTTTTTCAATTTGCACTTTTATGAAATATTCATTGAAGATTTAAAACGTTCAGAGAATTTTGCGTCGAAAAACATTTTTTCCAAATTATAATTATAATAATTATTTGTGTTCACTTTCGTACACAATAAAGTTGCTAAAAAGTCTTCAGAAAAATGCACGTAAATAACACCACTCGACACGAAAAATGCACATAAAAATAAAAGTGTTTTGTAGACTAACTTTGGGTCGCTGAATACGAAACTGAAAATCCAAAAAATATTTTTAAGAAGCCTTTTCGAAAAATCTTCGAAAAACCAGTTTTTTCCCTGTTGTTTCAGTTATGAGCACATATCTCGTAAACGAATCATCCGACTAACACAAGCTGTCTATCGATCAGAAGATAATACCTTAGCCTTTCCAGCGATGTACAGATTGACTAATCAGATTTGGGGAAGTTACTGACGGTGAAAGTTGTAAAAAAGTGAATTTTTCGACTATTTTCAAAAATCATAAATTTTCTAATGATTTTCTGATAGATAAAATAAATTATCTCCTCTGGTTTTAAAATATAAGATGAAAGATGTATTATTTGAGCAAATACTAAGCCCAACATCAATAGAATTAACAGAAAAATGACAAAGTTATGAAGCACTAAGTGATAACACCAACCTTACATTTATTACACCATGCGACAAAAAAAAGAAAATATTTTTTTCGAGACCCATCCAAATGTTGATACACACGTCAAATTAGAAGTCATTTATGGTAACCTGCAATAGTCCGTTTTTCATTTTCTGACCCAAAGTCCTTTTTAAAAGACTTTTAATTTTTAAGGGCATACGCTTTTAAAATATTTTTTTTAATATTTGCGGGTAGTGCAATGATGAAGATATGGGTATCAAATGAAATAGGAAAATTGTCTCCTTTTAACTCAATTTTCTCTTTCAGTCAGTGTTTTATTCTTGGACAAAATAAGTATGTAAGTTTCACTGAAAAGTGTAATTTCAAATCCTGTTTTTGTTGTTTCTGAACCGCTGAAGTATGTGGAATCACTTATTAAACAGGTTTTTTATACGGTTCTCTTCATGTGAAATATGGAGTACTTCTTAAGTTGAAATGTCTGTAGGTATTATCAGGCGGGTCCTACCTGAATATTCACAATTAATGCTTAATGAATGGAGTTTGGTTGCCCTGTGGGCAAATCTTCTACAATTGTTCGATCTCGCAAACTCTTAAGCACTTAAGCAATTTTGTTAGTTGACATGTAAACTGCTAACACTGCCAACACTTTCGAAATGAAATTTATTACAATTAAATATGAGTTTTAGAAAATTGTTAATCTTGCATTTGAAGTGGAATTTTGTATACAGTTTAATTTTTACTCAGCGTTTTATATTTGAAAAATAATTTATTTAGCCATTTTATTAAAGTCATTTTGATGCAATTCAAAATAGCAATTAACTAAAAATGTATCAACAAAAGCTATACACATTTGTAAATATGGACCAACTAAGAGATGTGCGGCTCCTTTTCTTGATCTTTTCGATGAAGGCACGGTCTCCAAATAACACATTGAACACCTTTTTCCTGAACTTCGTTATCCATCAGGGGACGCGTCGTAGTCCATTCGGTAAACATTGTGAAAATGTTGTTTTACAGTTTTAGGTAAAAAAGATGCATACATATTTAAGAGTTAATCTGCTTATACAGTTATCATTATTTGATAGTCATCTCCAATAAGAAACTGCCAAGTCTGCTATTCTATTAATACAAATTGTCATTTTCTGTTTGGAGTTTAATTCGAGCAACAACAAGATTTTTACTAACACCAGATAAATGGAGAAAAAGATGGAGTTCTGCAATTGAAGATTGTGTATGATTGATTCGAGAGTTGCTCATCGATACGGAAAATTCCATTTCAAAACTACAACAACACTCTTAGCCAAATTACTATCCACAATGTTTTGTCACATTGTCGGCATTTCGCACTGTTTATGTTTTTCTACTTTGTTATTTCGCTCTTGTCGCCCCGGCATTATACTCATTGATGTGCGCTTCGCATCGCAACTGTGTTCGCTATCATTAACACCTTTTTTGGTAACTGCTGACGGGTATGAAAAAGAAGCCACCGATGTGTAGCGCAGCATTCCACGAAAGCGGATTTGTTGCTTCGCTGCACTTTCGAGTTGTTTCAGGCTGCGACACGGGCTGTCGGTGAGCGCTTAGGTGCGTACTTACTATTGGTGCTCCCAAAAACAACGACAAATCTCTCAAAATTAGTTTCATTGTGTGTTTAGGCGGCCGCAGGCAGATGACAATCAATTCGTGCGTGAAATTAGGTCGATTAGGTCTAATAATGCGCCACATCGGGTAGCAAGAGGCGATAACTCCGCAAAATGCTTTCAGTTACACTCATACTTATACATATGTATGCACTTTATATAATATACATATATATATCTGTGTGTGTGTGAAGATAAGTATTTGATAGCGATTTACTCGCCGCCAGGCACTTTCGCTTTGCGTTTAGTATATAAATACTTTGGCAGCATTTGCGGTCGGCGGACAAAATGTCGCAAAACTGCAATCAGTAACTCAATCAGAATAAGTATTTTCGGGCAATTGTCCAAATTGAATCATAACCTCAGAAAATGCAATCAAAGCGCGTCGCAACCCATTGGTTCGCCACTCAAAGCCAGCCACCCTCCGCGGCAACGAACGCGTTGTTATTTGCATTTATTATGTTTTGCGTTGCCTTTGTGCGACGCGCACGTGGGGCGTTGCCTCATTTCGCTGCACTCGAGGCACTTTTCGTTTAGAGTTGGTGTCCAATTGCAGCAACAAAATAACGATTCATTGTTATAGAACTGCGAGCAACGCCCAATCGATATGGCAGCATTTTTCGTTTCTTTCTACTTTGTTTGTTTTTGTTCATCTAAATATGAAAAATAGATTTCATTCGTGCTCGCTGCCAAATTTCTGCAACACATTAATGTCTGTCAATTTTCTGCGTAATCTACCTGACAAAATTTTGAAAAGCCATTAATATCCTTCATTATCCGCCGGACGCGACTGCAACAGGATATTTTCGCGAGTAATTTCCAAGTTGCGAAAGTGTTTTGGCGCTTCTAATTAATTTGTTGTATGCAAAATGCAAACTTCAGACTGCGAGATTATTTTGCCAAATAATAATTACATGGGCGTCGAAAGCAAAGCAGAGACGCTGCCCGCTGGAAATTGCATGGAGTGTGGGGGCGCGCATTGAGAGGTGAAGATTGCAGGATGCTGTATACTGAGGAAATGCGTTTCGGCCAGACAAGACAATCACAACTTGAAATTGCAATCTTCTATTTTCAAAAGGAAATTAAATCCTTTTTTGTGGAGGTGTGAAGCGATCAAATTGCATTCAAATTATTCTTGTTTATAAATTAATTATTTTTGTGGACTTGGCAGTTTGCTTGAAAAAGTTTATTAACCCTCTGATGCATATTTCCAATATATTTAATGGGTGTAAAGTAAACACCGATGCTTGAGGAACTATTTTAGGCTAGGAAAGATAACAACACGTTCAGTAGAGAGTCTTTAGAGTCCAAGCAACACCTGCGTTTCGAGAAATTTATTGAATTAAAAAAAAAAAAAATTGCTGTTACCAAAATAATACTACTTACTTACTTAACACGTTGAGTCCGGCGCCGAATTTGCTGTTCTTTTCGTTCAGCCGGCAGCCGGCGAGCGATACAATGTTGTAGGGTATCGCTATGAATAGATATCGGTAGGAATTCTTCTTCTTGTTTAGAATGTTTAAATTAATTTCATTAAAACTACATTTGATCACATTTCATTGAGACTATATACAGTGGCGGACAAAACTGTTCACGAGTTTTCGTAAGTTAGAAAGTTTATTAATTTTTTTAATTTTAAACAACAATAACAACAATTTAAATACATAGTTTTAAAATTGAATATTTTGTTTACTGAAAAACAACAAACAAAATATTATAATTATATAATAATAAATAAAAAAAACACTAAAATTCAACAAAAGTGGTGTGAACAGTTTTGACGTATGTAAGCAAAAATCGATTGATATTTTCTTTAATATTTTCGGTGGTCTCCGTGGTCCTTTATAATGATTCAGCATGCTTTGTACTAGATTGTGTAGCACTGATTCTTTTAATTAAACAAATTTTACCAAATATTTTTTTGTAATTCTATTTTTGTAGACAATACTAATCATATTCATCATTCGCCCCAAATATTTGTAAATTTCCTAAATATTTACCGGACACCTGAAGTACTGACGCGACAAACGAATTTCTGCCCCCCACTTTTCGCAAACACTTAATGAATATTGCATTCCAAAATTTCTCCCCTATTGTCAGCTCTGAAATTAAATTTTAAGCGTCACGTGACGTTTGACCCGCGGCTACGCTGCTCCCGGCCTAAACTTGCAACTTCTCACAAAAGCGTAGCGGGCGCGCACCAATTTCCACTACTTTGAATACAAAAGTATACACTCCGAGCCGTCGCACTCGACCACGCAGATGCAGACAGACCCATAAATGTTCGCTATGCCCTCGCGACGCTGTCAATGTGCCCATTTCCGCTCACCTCTGTGCTAAATTGTCATTTCGACACATTTTTTCTTGCTTGTGTGTGTTTTTTTGCTGATGTTGTCGTTGTTGTTGTTGTTGTTGTTGAATAGCCCGCGGCTAATTCTCCATCCAGTTCTTTCTCTCTTTGTGTGTCGCGTTTGGTTCGATCTGGTTTTGCTTCGCGGCCGCTTTTCCGTTTCTCATGGCACCTTTCACGCACGGCACACGCTCGCCGTAATAAAGTGCAATCAAATGCAACCTTGTCGGTGTATGAGTAATGTGCCTCACGCTTTCTCAGCTGATAATAAAAAGTGCTTCTTCCTTTATGCGCGCCTCTCCTTTTGACGCGGCGCCAACCTGCAAACGGAAACGGAAATTCATTTCGCAATTGATTGTGAGTTTTTGTTGAATATGCGTTCTCGGTAAATGATAACCGAAACAATTTCATTATTTAAAAACGGAAATAATTTTAGCGTAAAGTGAGAGGAGCGACTGTAGGCAAATTCACTGAGTTCGATTAGAGGAGACAAAATTAGTAATACTCTCGCAAATATGTACGTATTTTTGAAGAATTTTCAAATTTAATTTTCACTTATTAGACAAGTGGTTTAGTAGACCACATATCAGAGGTATTTGGATTGGAGTTACAACTCAAATACCAGCATTTACATTATGATTAAGAAAAATCTAAAAAGTAAACAAGATGCCTGTCAAAGCTTCCAGAAGCCCTTGCATCTGGGAATCGGTATTAAAATGTTACATTTAAGATTCATTATAGTGTAACAATCTCGAAATATGTCCATCTGACCTTTTGACTGTGAACCGGCCAATTCGGTGTCTCAACTCATACCCACATCTACCTTTTACCACTTTTACATTTTGATTTTAACTAAAGTAAAAATAAATTGCTTATGGATATAAATTGGAAATAAATTGCTTATGGACTGGAACACAACTAACGATCCAATGTTTTGGTTAAATTTGTCATACTTTTTGTCCATTTGACTTTCAAAAATAAAAATAAAATATAGAAAAACAAGGTGAATACTAGAAAAATTAATGATTTTTCTAGTATTCACCTAAATCATTAATTTTTCTAGTATTCACCTATGGTCAATAGAACCTATAGGAGCAGTGTTTTAATTAATCGGTCGAGACGGTTTTGTACTTGTTAAATTAAGGAGTTATTGATTGTATTTGTGGGAAAAATGTTAAATATAAATTGATCTGACTAGTTATTGATTCCACAACAGATAGTATGAAGATAAAAAAAATAGTCATTTGTTATCAATTAACTTTCATAAATTATTAACTCATGCACCCAGTGGATATTCTAATTAATTTACTAACTTCATGCAAGGTACACCAAATTCTAGCAATTTTCTGGAAACTCTTGTGCATAAAGATTTTCACATGCATCCGGTGAGCAATGGTAGAACGCTAGCTAAACTCTGGTTCAAATCCATGCTGCAGATTATGCCGCAGTAACGCGATTCGTTCCAAGCAATTGCACACACTTACCAAACGCCCAATGCGAGCACCAACAACAACAGCAACAACAACAACCGCAATAGGACCTGCACTTACTGGTAGCATTTAGTTTACAAATAATAATCCGCTAATTTGTTAGTTCAAGTGAAACACCATCCAGATTCGCCGCACACCAGGCCACCAATTCCATTAACGAAATGCTAAACGCTGCCGCATCGCACCGCGGAAGCAGACGACAGCCCATTGTGCGCTGTGCCGACGCGTCGCAGAGGGCAGTGCGCAATGGAACCGGAAACTGCACTGGACATGTTGCCGTGGAGACCGCCCGCTGCCTTCCACCCCAGCATATGGCCGAGGGCGCAGCGCGACGACCCGCGGACGACATCTGTCAAACTTCATTTCATTTGTAATTATTGGTTTGTTTTTGATTCTGTTTTGATTTTCTGCCACGGAACAACGAATTCTGGTTGATTTTTGTTGCAAGCCTCTGCCCGCGCTCGACAGAAGTCGGCAGACCCAATGCTGAGTGCTGCTGTTTGGAATTGTTTTGACAGCTCGGAAGCATATGACAGCGCTCCGTGTAAATAATTTCCATTTAATTTGTCATAACCCCGAGTGTGATGCGGGATTTTGATGTAGGCGGTAGTCGATGAGTTAGTTCTAATGGAGTAGTTTGTTCACAACCACTGACTATTGGGGTAATAGAATTTTTACGGGACTTTCTTCCTATACTATATTCCTATAAGTGCAGTACGCAATAAATACTATGGAATTTTCAGAACATAGATTATCCAAATTTAAATTAAACCTTTCGCTACTACAATCTAGATGTAAACAAATATAAAACTCCTCATGCAATATTGATAAAACTCGTTTTTTTTTAATTACTTCAATTCACTTTTGAAAGTGTATCATACTGTGAACACCCTTTTCAACAAAGTTCTTGTTGTAAATAGAAAATTGTTTGCAAACATTGCATATCCTGGTGGTCCCGCTTTGGACGTCAAACTGTGGCAATATTGTTGACAATATTTTAGAATCATATTCAGTCATCCACAACTTATGTCGTGGGGTTATTGTTTATGCGAATGTGGAAATTACGCATCTTTAAACAATTCGGACGCTCGACGTGTGTGTGGCACATCCCTAATAAGAATGGCAAAATTTCCCCTAAAAAACCCCTCTAAATTACTTGACAGAATGATGTGTCTGCATGTCATCCCCAGTCCAGTTCCATTTTAACACCTCACTGCGTTTAATTTGAACACTTATCGCTCCGTTTGATTGCATTTAACGTGCGACAGTGGCAAACGTTGATTTGATTGTGTTTCATTAGTGAATTTCTATTTCTGCGCACAAATCGACACACTTTCACATTCATACGCTGCGCTATTTCGCATTTGACATGCGGAAATGTGCGCATTTCCATTAAAAAGTCGAATACTGGAAGGAGGCAAACACGCCCACGACCGCACACGAACCGAGTCAGCAACGCATCAATCAGTATTTTGGCGCCATCATTGTTAATGAAATTATCTAAATAACTGCTGACTGAATTGCCTCGCGGTTCGAACCGAGCTCCAAATTGTATCTCATTAATTTGGTTGATTCGCAATTTGAAATTCGAGGTTCTAAGGAGCAGACCAGACAGTAAGACAATTTCTTTGAATCTGCTAATTCGTATGCGAATCGTTGTTAATTCATGTGTTACATTAACAAATCTCTATAATCTCTCGTTTTATGTAAATTTATTTATTTTATTTGCTATACTTAGATAGATATTAAAAAAGCAGTGTCCCTGTCCTGAATATGTGTCTTCTCCCACTAATTTACAGCTTGAATTTCCAGCCAATGAAATTTTACGGATACTGTTAACCCTTTGTTGACACCATCAGATTTTCATAAAAAGTACTTGTTTAATTATTTCTCATTTGATATTCTTTCCCCCCCTATTCGAAATCAACAGGCCTATTAAATCATGTTTCGCCACACAAAATGTTAAACCATGGGTACGTGGTCACAAAAAATTGGATTTTCGGAAAAACTTCACTTGCACTTGCACTTTCACCAAGATTGAAGTCAATAGACATGAAATCATGTGTTTTTACAGTTTCTCTATATACACTTTTATTCGGATGTTGTCCCAGTCAGACTTTGAGTAAAAAAATGAAAACCATGTTTTTAATTTTTTATTCCATATGTTGCCACCAATTTTAAATTAAACTATATATAGTTCATATTTTGTTTCATAGTCTTCCCGTCTACGAATCTTAACCCATTATAGACCCCATTTAATTTTGATTTTTGAAAAAGTGAAATTAATGAATGAATGAATTAATGAAGTGTGTCGAATTATTTTTGTTTGGAGTATTTTCTCCAAGTTTGAAATCCATGGACCTTAAACCAAATTTTATGTCTTTACACGTCGTTTTTAAAACGTTTAAATTAGACATATACATAAAATTTGATGTTAGTATTAGTTTCAGCAGTTTGGACTGGGCGATGATGAATCATTCAGACAGTCAGAACAAAAAATTATATCTACCTAGACGAAATATGTAAGTACATTTCTGAACTCATGTTGGATTATTATAAGAAAATCAAGCACAATTTTGAATTTCTCTTTCATTTTGTTTTAATTAAATGTAATTAAACAAAGAGTATATGTATATGTCTTAAGGATGTCCAGCAGGGCCGGGCACTGGTAAAAGAAGTATTGTATTCCTCATCTCCGCAACATCATTTTTGAGGATAAATTAGCGTCCTGTCCGGTGATAAAGCCAACAAGTTGCCGGATGAAAGGTTCGACTCAGTGTGGCAGCTGCTATAGCTTATCACACTTTACCAATAAGATTCAAAATCCTTGTGTGTCCATGGCATACATTGGAGATGACAGAATTATTCACTTCAATATCAAACAATGTGATCCTATTTCTTGCCATCTTGATTGCTGTTTACTATGAGGACGATTACATTCTGATAAATTTATTCAGGAAATGTGCATTCAACTGTGAAGGAATTTAAACTTATTGAAATTAATTTTGCTATAAGAAGTCGAAATGACTATTTAAGGGTCAATTTTACAAATTTAAGTATTTTAATTCAACGGTATCAATACCCTTTACATCTTTTTCTTTTTCGTTAGCTAAACTCACCTTTCCCGAATAGCCTTTATCGATTATATCAAAAAGTGATTCTGACCAACACATATGTGATGTAGCGTCACTATGTAAGACATATCTCATATCTCTCACATATCTTTGTAATAACTACTGTGCCTCGCTGTAGCCACAAATCCTGTGGTCTTTTTCGCACAGTTACTTCGCTCTTTTACTTTGTGTTTGCAATCCCTTGCCCTATGGCCTTTCTTGCCACAGTTATAGCAATTGTAATGGAAGTGTTTTTCGAACAAACCTTATTTGGTCTCGTTTTGATATTTGTTACCGTTCCATTTCTTTGAGTTCTTGTACACCTTCATTGCTTCTTCTTCTTCTGCTGCTATCGTTAATTTGTCGCCAATTTCCAATAATCTGGCACGTAAAAGTGATAAAGATAGGAATTCGTTGGCAGTTTCAAATGCGGCGCGAATTTCCTCAAATTTCATTGATAAGCTGTCCAACATTAAAATTGTTAACAAATCCTGGTCAACTTTGACGGCCATCTCCGTCAAACAAGAAGCGCACATGTCAAATTCGATGAGATAGTATTTTATTAGTTGGCCTTCACTCATTTTTAAATTTACCAACTTACGGTAGCACTGAGCCTTCCGCCTTGTGGACTTTCTATCATACGTATCTTGTAGGTAAAGCAACACCTCTTTTGCAGTCTTGAGCGTCTTGATCATCATCATGACCATTATAAGTTCTGCACGTGCATCCAGATCATCATCATCATCATCATCATCATCATCATCATCATCATACTCACGTTGCTCACTGCACATTTTTTCGTAAGTACTCGCTTGTGCTGCTGTTGGTGGTGCCGACAGATCGATGTCCCTCGGCCGTTCTTCTTCTTAATTCCTTGTCCAATGAACTCAATCAATCTTCCTGGTTTGGGTCTGGGCCCATATCCTATTGATGTAGCGCGTATTTGAATAAACGTCCTCGGTCAATGAGTTGTGGAAGCGAAGTGAAAATTTATTTTTTCTAAACTTCAAATGTACAATAAAATTTTCCATGCATTGTAGTTCAATAACATTCAAAGTTTCACAAGTATAATAAAGTACAGTTATTATCAACATCAGCATGCTGGCAAAAAACGTATTGCAAGTTAAGCAAATTTTTTGAACACTCCGATAACCGATAATTTTTTACACTTCAGCATCATATGTTTCATTGTATGGCAAGAAATCTTTGTAATTTGTCTCCTCGATGAATGAATAAGGTTCTTCAGTGTTTTCCAAATATCTGACCAAAGTCTGCATTACTGCTTGTTGTTCACTCATGCTCAGTTATGAAAGCGCGTACGGCGGCATATCAATTTGATCCCAATCACCGTACGTATTTTAATTTCAATGATTTATTTGAAATTGTGCTGCTATCAATATTTGGCACTAACTATTTATAGTTACTAACAAAAAATAAAAGCAAATTACATGGAGCTACCTACAAGGTCCCTGCGGACCTTGTCGGGCATCGACGCCCTAAATGACTTCAATGCGATAGTTATGGTAGTAAAATACATGCAATCAAGCCGAAATCTATTTTAACAGCTTCTAAATATTCCATTTATAGCAGTCATAAAATCTCCAGCTCATCACTCCCTCCGTATTGAAATGTCGCGGATTTTAAAACGCCATAGGTCCCTACGGACCTTGTTGGGCATCGGAGTGTTAACCACATTCCTCATATGTGAAATTTCGTTATTCGTTATTATATTGAAGAATTGGACAAGTATGATATAGTTTTTGGTTCAATCGGCTCTTTAAAAAAATCATCTTTGAAAACATTTCGTAGAAATACTATCAAAATAATAAAATATAAAGGGAAATTTGTAAACCTTCAGTCAACAGAATTTTAGCAAAATTGGGAGTAAGACTTAAATTTGTTGCTCTCTTTTCTTTTATCATATAATTCCCAATTGTTCATCCGTTAGGTCCGAATGACTTAAATGAAAAGCAATAAGTGACAAACATCTAGTTATCTTACTTCTTACTACTATTAATTGTTCTGAAAGGAGAAAGAACATGTTGTCGTTCTTGTTTCTGTTTAATTGATTAATTTAATCTATTTATTTAATTAATTAATAATTTGTGTAGTTTTAAGTTTAATTTCAAATTGAAAATTCATTTGTGAATGACTTATTTTCAGAAATATTTTCTTAGGTTTTTCTTTCTTAGGATTCGCTAGAATGACCATGTTCGTAATTAGCATTTAAAAATCGAATTCTAAGGCTAATTCATCATAAACGAGTTCGAAAATGTGAGAAAATGTTCAGAAACACGGCGAATTTTTGAACTTTATAACCGATTTTTAAAGTACATTTGCAATACAGTTCGTAAGGGAAGTACCAGAATTAAAACATCTGATGTGTCGTAATGCAATTACCTTGGCATATAAACTTAATATATATTCCGCTGACAACTTCCCAATGCGCCATTCTCCCACCTGCCCATAGGTGGTCGCACACACACACACACACACAGCCATTCACATACATACAATAAGTTTATCAAACTAATTGCGACCGCAAGGCGTCGCATTGCCATTTGGCAAAAACCCACGCACACAAACACAACTATTCGCACAAATGCCAGCGCACACATTTAATTATGCAAATTTTCCCTAATCTGCCTAACGATGGCAAATTCTAAATTTTGTATTATTGGATTTGTAACTGCATTTCGAAATTGAAACACACACAGTACATGTCAGCTAGCCAAATGCAATCACACACTCACGCACACATATGCACAGCTTGCACAAATTCCGATACGCTCATTCGCCAAATCTAATGAATATGTGTTATTTATTATTTGTTGGTATTGCAAACAGACGCACATAAATATATATGCAATCAGTGCTGTGGTTGTTGTTGTTGGTTTGCGCTGTCATTTCAATTACTTTAATTAAATCCAAATTGCGTCTGCTCCCCACGTTTTCAATGCTCATTTGCTCCAGCAATTATCCTTTTAGTTTGTTTGAATTTCCACTCATTTGTGCAGAAATTTCATTAATTAAGCATCCTTCGCTTGACGGCGTTTGGTTGTTGGTGCGACACTGCGCCGGTATGTTACATGTGTGTCGTCTGTCGTTCGTACGTAGCCGAATTTAATTAAATTTACAAATTCAGCCGTGCAGACACCCACAGCAAAATATTCAGAACGTTCAATATGCCGACAGGCACAGTGAAAACGCCATTGCAGTCCGCCCACTTGGCGCACATCCTTGCCGCCGTTTGGTCGTTTTCCATCAAGCTGAGATTTTCCACAATCTACTCTCGCCTCTTCGCCGCAGCAACAACGTCAGCGCCTTCATCAGCGCCTTTTGACTTTATTATTCCGTGCAGCGTCTTCGCTCGTCGCGCCGACTGCTCCACTGTCTGCTTGGCTGTTATCATACAGAAACCAGGATTTCTAATTGAACGTAATAGGAAAATCCACTTAGCTGTCATTTTCCTTTTCCACCGATTAGCAAACGTTTCACAGCGGATTGTCTCGCCACCAGCGCCTCATGTGACCGCACTTTCAGCTCGAACTGTGTGAATTCTTATTAAATATTTGAGCAGGAATCGAATTAGACGTCTAGGAGACGCCGACTGTACATGGCGACACGACTGACAGCCACCAACACACGAACGCTTAAAGGAACTGGAAGGCAAATTCAAGAAAATTGCATTTAAGTGTAGCTTTTGTGTGCTGCGTTGGCGGCACCGAATGACAGTCGTCGTCGTAGACGTGAAGAAGCCTCTGGTAGTCACGACAATGCTGATGACGATGGCGAAGAAAATTATGTGCATAATTGAGAAAATGAGCGCATGATGGAATTAGCAACTTTACGGCACTCAAGTTGGCTGACTGGCTGGTAGTCGTTGCGTTTGCGTAGCGGCACAGCAGTCACATAGGAGCGCCACCAAGTGGGCTACGCTCCGTGGCGTGTAGGCGCCACGAGCAGACCAGCTGGTCGGAGCGCTGTACGAGAGAGAAAGTTTATTTGTGTTAGGAATTTGTGGCTAATGAAATTTAATTGAATTCATTAAAAAGATGTCGAAGTTGGTGTTGTGTGATGAATGCGATGAATAGCTGCTTGCAATTGTTTCGTTGGGAGCACTTTTGGCTTTTATGTGGTTGGATTCGCTGAACGTAGACTGTAAGGATTGAAGAAAACGATTTTAAGTGAATTAAACATATATATAAGCATATGTACGTGTATTTACATATCTAAGCATTAGTGTTTTTATTACACAAACAAGCAAAGATTTTTGGAGCAGACGTGCTCCTAAATAATAATGACATTTCATTAAATTAGCCGTATTCACGATCTGTGGTTTTTGGTCTTGTATCGTGTATTCTTGTTTTTTTTTGTGATAAATTTTGTACCTTAACAAAAACAAAACCCTATTGTGACATTGCGTAGTATTCTGTATTTTCTTGATAGTGACTTTATAGATTCTACTATCGATAAATTCTTCCACTCAGGGGAAGTATTTTAATTTGATTTTCGTCAATTCTTACAAAACTTGTTCTAAGGACACTTAAATATAAATTTTAATATATTAATATAAATTTTCATTCTGAACCGCGTTCAAATTTATGCTTTTTCGGATTTTTTCTTATTCCCGGCATTGTTTACTTGCACGAATTAATGAAAATTCCACATTTTCCTGTACCAAAACTTTCATCTCTAGCAAAATGTAAACAAGATCAGCTGTTTTTGCAAATACTGAGTATTTACAACAAGGTCTTTCACGATCTAATATTTGATAAATCTTACCAAATTTACTAAAAAAATCACAGATCGTGAATACGGCTAATGTTTCGTCTGTGTTTGATTACATTAAGAAACTTTCCGGCTAGATTCGGTCAGTGTGCTGTTAATAGTTAGTACAAGTAAACAAACTAAACCCTATAGATTTTCTAGTTTAAAAAATACGGGCTTTTAAATTTTGAGGCGTCTATGTCTTCAAATTTGGGCGTTTAAAGTTTATTTTCTGACTTTTTTAATTTTTTTAAAATATGAATTCTAATTGAATTAGATTACCGATAATATTTACAACAGCTATTGCTGGCTGAAGTTGCGCAAAAGCAGTGTAAGTCTGATTGGTTAAAAAAATTGTTTCGGTCGTTCCTCTGCCTCTTTTCTTAAAGCCGAACTTCTATGTTTGATATTTGTAGCATTTGCTTGTTCTTCTCGCGGTGAGGTGGCAAGTGTGCATCATGAGCAAACACTTGTAGACTGCCGAAATTCACATCTCAAATATTGGATTTTCGTAATTCAACCTGAAATCAGATATTATTCACATTCTGGGCTTCGAATTTCGCTTTATAGCCTCCCTTCTGTTAAAAGAATGCCCTTCGACACATTGTTATGCATTTTGTTGAAAGATGGACGACCACACAATGATTTTATAATAAGGAGAAATTAACGCACAACTAAAAAAGAATAAAACATTGTTCTATACAATTGCACTGTGACCGGAATTCTCACATTAAAGCTGCGATCCCAGTAGGTGTCTGAGGGTCTGTGTATGTAAACAAATTTGCTGATTAAACTTCAACTGTCTGCTACAATTAAGGCGCATCATTATCTCGCAACGAGCTGTCAGAATTATACATTTTTCACAAAACAAAATGGTGGCTACTGTTTAATTAACGGCATTTTTAATTAATTGAATTTTAATTGAATCAATTTTATGAAGTTTACGCTGATGCTGCTCGCAATTTAGCTGCTGTTGGTATTGTTGTTGTGTTTGTACTTTAGCAATTTACCGTCATGAATGCACGCAAACAAAAAAAAATGACTTTTAATTGGAAAATAATTAAAAGCACGCAAAACCGCACTCACCACCACATGCATTGCCGCCCCGCCGCCCTTCGCTTGACACATCGTCCAATGGTGCTCGACACTCAGGTACAAAAACTCATTAGCGCAATAACTTCAAATAATACAGAACACGCATGTGTGTATGAATGTATGTGTGTGCACATATTGAAAAGTGTACGGCACACGAATTTGCAACACATTTCATTAAATTAATTAACTCATTATGAAAAATTAAAATGTTTGTCAATTTGCATGCGCACCGGATTTCACACACTGGCACACACCGACTGAAAGAAATTTTTATGTAAGCGAAAACAAATTAAAGTATCACCCAGACATGCCTATGCAGCCCCAACAATGCATACCAACTCATTTGAACACACATGGATGTACGTGTGTGTCTCCCTTCTTTAACCCGTCTGAAAAATACTTTTTCTGGAGGCCTCCGTGGCGGCGATAACCTCCTCATTCGACTCAAATTTCTGCCCGGAGAGTGACGTTTTCGAGTTTGGAAACAAAAATAAGTCACACGGGGCCAAATCTGGAGAATACGGTGGATGGGGCAGCTGTTCGTAGCCTAATGCGACCAATTTGGCGAATCACCGACCGATATTGCTCTTTTTCCATTTTTCTAAAATCCGCGGACACGTTCGTTTCCACACGCGGTCAAAACAAAACTACAAATCTACAAATCTCTTACGATAGTGGCACCATCGGGCTAAGTACTTATCGGACTGCCCACGTATAGTGGTACTGTCAGACAGGATATGGGCACTTGTCACTTAGGTATCCTTGCCATGGTCGCTGTCAGCGGCAGATTTGCTATTAAAGTCGGTTCAACGACATTGACATATACAACACATATGCATATTGATAAGTGTTTGTAACAGTGTGTGCGTTCGACAAGAGGTAGCAGAGGTGAAAAGTCATCAGCGCTTTCCATCCAAATAGTGTTTAATTAAAATTCGGCACCAGTGGTCGTGTAACCGCCATTAAAAGGCAGAAATGAATTGGATATATAAGATAAATGAGAGAGCGGACTTTCAACGCTTTACCGATGTCTCAATTCTAAGTATAATATGTATAAAATATATGTACATATAGTATGCAGTATATGGATATGTATATACAGCTTAAGTATATATAGCAGACGCTTAAAGTCATTGAAAATTTCAAAATACTTCGCCTGCTATATCAACAAATTTTCGAGAATACTTTCATCGCAACATCACATATATACATACATACTGGTATATGGGGGTAAAAGTATATAATTTATTTGCAATACTAACACATTAAAGCTGAACTCGAACCGCTCCTGCTGCGATCCGCATCCCGCTCACCAAAAACCAATTAAGTCCAATTTATCAAGCAGCCTCCACCAAAATTTCAACTCATAAACTCGAACACCTTGCAACGTTTCCTCTTTCAATTAAACTCCACCATTTTCCATTAATAAATTTGCATATGTATGTGTATACGTGCAAGGCACAGATGCATGTGTTTGTGTGTGTGTGTGAGACTGCGTGAGTATGAGTGTCAGTATTTACCCACACACATTCACAACATGTGCGCGCATAACATCAAGTTGTTGTAGTTGTTGTTGTTTCTCTTTCCGCCTGCTTCAGCCGCGCGCTGCGCTTCCACGTGTATTTCAATAATAAAATTAAATTAGAAGACCAGAAAATTAAATCATCAAAGCACGACAAGCTGCAGGGAGCACAAAAAGCAGCAAGAATACGAAGAACCCGGGGGTGTCGGTGGTAAGCGAGTGAGCGAATAAGCGAGCGAGCGCATTAAAAATGGAATCCTCATTCCAATTTCACCGAAATTTCATTCGATGGCAACGTCACTTTATTTAATTCTTCGTACCAACTGACCGGCGCTGCAAAAATCACACCACCCCCTCATCCACTGTCAGACCGCATGCCACCTCACTCTCGCCCACCCCACCCCAGCGGCTGGCCCACACGTGCACTCCACCAAACCCATCCGAACAGCCCGCTTCACGCTGACGTTGTATGCTTCAGCAAACGTTTTTCATTAAACTTGAATGATGGCCGAGCAGCATCCTTGTGTCCACCCAGCTGCCACTGCGCTGCACTGACCTGGCCGGGAGAGCGCAGGCAACAGGCGACGGTGAGCGCGACAAGTGCACCAACCCGTGGCGGTGTGAGGCCAAAGTGTTTGAGATTCGTTTGACATGGGCTAGTCGCACAAATTAAATTTCTTCATCAACTCAAACTCATTAGAAACCAATAAAGCGTTGAGAGTCGCTGTGCCTGCGTCTGTGCTGCGCTGTGCGGCGAGCCAAGTGCGCAGAAGCGCTCACTGGACCGGCACCGCGCGCGCCAGCAACTTCGTTCCACCGCCATGTTGACTGTCTGTCATACACCACTACAACCACAACCATTCCGTGCGGACTGGTTTTAGGCCACACCTCCTGCTTTGCAACATCCGTGCATGGCATTTCCCACTAATGTTGGCGCTCTCTCAACTCAAATACTGGGATCTTTCGAAACCGGTTTTGCCCAAAGCAAATTTTATATCGGCTATATTTGACAACAGACACACATGGCTAAGTAACGCAACAAGCAAATGTCTGCAAATTCGGTCATTGCATATATTTATCGCTCCTAATATTAGCAAAGAAATAATCAAAAGAAATTCATCCAACTCAATGTCATCGTCGGATAACTAATTGATTTGCCAGTTTTCTGTCACAACACATTTTAATTTATCATATTTCTTCTGTTAGATAGAAGATAAACCATAACATTTTATAACAAATTAAAATCTATATTTTTGCAACAAGCCAGGTCTTAGTAGTCAAAACCGAAAACTTCTTTCAAAAAACCTCCCGTTTGAAATCCAGTTTCAAAACATCTTAGAAAAGTAAACATTACATCAAATTTACATAAATGAACACTTCTTTTAAAAAACCTCTTGTTTAAAATCCAGTTTAAATACAATATATCTTCGAAAACTAAACAGTACATCGAATTTAAATGATTTATATAGAAAATTACAAGTCAATAATTTGACGTTTCAAACACATATTGAATTTTGTATAAAAAATAATAACTAATTCATACAAATTATACTTAAATATGAAAGGCTAACTGATCTGATCGGTACGTATTTATTAGTATTCAATGTGCCAAAACGAAGTTAGCACACAATCTCTATTTTTCGTCTCCGAAAATGTCAGTTAAGTCAGAAATATCAGATACTTTATATCAAATTTGAACTAATCTTTTCACCAATTTATTTTATTCAGCTTATTATAGTTTATTCATTGTCGTAAAAGTACAACTGGCTAGACGATGGGCAGCCAGGGACAGATCTTTATTGAGTTCTTAGCGATAGCAGATGGAGATTTGTTTATAAATTATCTTGTACCAACTTTGCATAGAGTGAAAACTGTTCTTCAGAAAAAAGTAGAAACCCCCCTATTACCTCAACATTTTCAATTATTTACTTTGAAAAAGTTTTTTCATCCTTAAATTGCGTAACATACTTAGATACATACTTCAAGTATCAGAAATTTCATCCCGTTTCGTTTTCCGAAGTTCACTTTCTTATCAAAGCATTTTAATTTTGTTTCATAAGACCTTATAACGCCAAATAACACTCCTTATGACCAAGCTTATGATTTTATTTGATATGTGATGTCCTTCAGGATGTCGGTACAAGCCTTTAAGATGGTTTCAACGTCTTCAAAACACTCTTTCATCGGCAAATGCATTTTTCCGAAATGGGAAAAGTCACATGGTGCCAAACTATCGCATAGTTGGTTAAGATGCGATTTTTAGATAAAAAAGTCCCTCGAATGTTTAATTCTGAGCAATTTTTAATTGCAAGGCAACTTGTGTGGAACAAATCGTGCACCCACCTTTGGGTAGCCCAAATATTCGGTTAAACGAAATAAATTTATATTTTTGAGTTGCTTAATTCCATTTTCATGAATTTTAATGAAGATTTTTTCTAATCTTTAATTAATTCATACACAGTTTAATTGAAATCTGCGGTGTTCGCGAATTTCTGTTGGCTAGCACGTTGGTTATAATTTATGTCCTCAAAAACCCTTTTAAGGTGGTCAATACTTGTAAATTTACAAAATTTTCAACATTTTTTTTGCGAAATAGACTCCAGGGGGTCATAAGAATATCCCCCTCAAGTGGTTTTTAATTCTGATGACCCGTTCCCCTGCAGCAGCGCTTTATTGATGGTCATTTCGTTCCGCATGAAGCCGAACGCCCGCTCTAGTCACGCGCGCTGGCGAAACACTTTTTTTTTATTATGGAAGTATAGTAGTATAGTAAGTATATCTCGGCAAGTTTTAGTCCCACTGATCTAAAATTTGGGCAGCAACTTTTTGAAACATAGAAATTCTAAACTAACTAAAAATGCCATTGTTTTTGGCGTTTGTTTTAATAAAAGAATGAAACAAAAATTGACATTGCATTAATTTTATCCGGCGTATGCGCGATTCCAAAAATATATCGTTTACACGTATTGACCCCTTAAATCACGTATACCACTTATGAATTCTGGTACGCGATAACAATCATCAACATAAAATTAGTTCATACATATATATTTCGGAAAATTTTTCTAACTTTAACTCTGCTGTCATAACGTTATTTTTTACCCCTGAAATCATAACGATACGTCTGGGAGACGTATAAAGATTTACGATCTTAAACCGATATTTAAAGGTACGATATCAGCAAATATTTCACTTATATCAGAAATATGTATATTTTTCTGTAAAATAAAATTCATAGTTGCTAATTATATAACTGAGATAACTGACAATTTGAATTTGCTGTGAGAACAATTGTGGAAGAGAGCGCAAAACGTGAAAAGAGCATACGTCTCGCAGACGTACGTTATGACAGTAGGGTTAAAACAAAATTTTATATTCGATGATCATTTTTCTACAGATGACACAAATACACTGCCACATCAAACGGAACAACTCCGCTTCCAGCGAACCTGTCATCAAATTTTGATTGGAAATCGAAAGATGTACCTTTGTATCAACGCGTTGTCATATATAGGGATCTGAGGGGGGTTACAAATTTGGGGTCTTAAGGGTCATAACATGGATTAAAATTTTATATGTAGAAACGTGATTGATTGTGCTTATTGATTTTAAACTTTCAATCGAAATCTGACAGCACTAACAACGGGTTAAGGTTTGTAATGGGAAAGACTATGCCAAATAATTATAATAATTAACGAGCCTATTAACGTCAAACGTCGTCCAAAAAATTCAAATAAACTCAACTAACTTCTTGAAAATCAAATTATAACCGAGTCAACTTCTTCTTTATGGCGAAATATGGTTTAATGGGCATATACTACTGTGTCCAAAAAATAAGGTGACATTTTATTTATTTTGAAAATTCTTTATTTATTCTTCCAAATCAATTTCATCCCCTTCTAAGTAATCCCCTCCCGATGCAATGCACTTATGCCAACGGATTTTGCAATCTTCGAAACACTGATTGTAGTCACTTTCCGGGATGGCCTTCAGTTCCGTCTTCGCTGCGACTTGAATCTCCTCTATCGTGCCAAAACGGTGTCCCCGGAGCGGTCTTTTGAGCTTGCTGAACAGCCAGAAGTCGCACGGCGCCAGATCAGGTGAACACGGTGGTTGCGGAACGATATGGGTTGAGTTTTTGGCGAAATGATCACGATTTACGAGTGCAGTATGGGATGATGCATTATCGTGGTGTAAAAACCAAGAATTGTCTTACCACAATTCCGGCCTTTTTAGGCGGATAGCGTTACGCAAACGATGCATAACGTTCAAATAATATTCCTTCTTGACTGACAAATGTCACTTCAAATGTGAATGTTATTTTTTGGACACAGTAGTATGTCTTCAAACTTGGTGAAAACATTGCAAATAAAACATATTTTGACACATATCTTCCTTTTTTTTATTAAAATTTGAATGGGTCAACATAGGGTTAAGAAATTATATGGAGAAACATGATTTAAGACGCCAATTGCCTTAAAATTTGCTGGAATTATTTTAAATTAAAATTAATTCAACACGCGTTTATAATTTGTTTGGAAATAAGAATTTAATTAAACAGGCAAATAATATTGGGAGAAAAGATTGTGTCAACGAAAATCTTACGTGTTATTTTATTATTAGAATTTAGAGAAATTAGAACAAGCTTACACAAAAAACCCTTATGTTTTTTAACAGAACTACGTATTTTTTATATAAAGTAAAAATTTTGTATATAAACAAAACCTTAGTATAGCTAATAAGAAAAATTTAAGGGATATGTTAATTTCTGTAAAGTTCTTCATGTTCAGCATGAAAACATACAATTCATATGGGAGCTCATTCCAAACATTTATCAACAAAAATAAAGGTATTTTTATCACCTTTCAGAATCTGTATTGATACCAATATTTTTTTTTTATTTTTAGTAGACATATTAGGAATTTTTTGTCGAAAAATAGCCTAAAATGAACTTTTAACTAATAAATTCCGAATTTTCAGTGTTACAAAGTTGTTCAATTGAACAATCCTGCCATTGACGCCTTATTCTACAAGTATCAATACAGATTCTGAAAGGTGATAAAAATACCTTTCAAACAAGCCCAGATTGAGAAATCTACTATAACTCTGTCCGATTTTATGACGAATTTAATTAAATTATTCTATGTATATATTGACAAATATCTATTTTGAAATTTTTGGGGGCTCCAAATCCGACTTAGAGCTATGGTCTCTTGAGCAAAATTTCTCAAAATCACCTATAGATTACGTTTAAATACAGTCAGAGTCAAAAGTTAGTATACAGCAGTTATTTATGCTTATAATCACAAATTGCATCTATATGTAAGAACATGTCACAAAATTGTTGTATGCATATGTATGTCTTATAGTTCAACATTTAAATGCCTTAAGTCACATTCGCGAAAATAATTCAACTTTTATACGTCATCAAACAGAAAATATCCTAAAAATATGAGTCAAAAATTTGTATACACTTGTTTAACTTGCACAAAAATGTACTTTGTAAATAGACTTAGATACCTTAGCTTTGTAAAATTTTGTAAAAATGTATACAAAACAAAGTCAGAGGGAATAATTTGTTCACTTCGCGACAACTCGTTGTGTGATATTTGTGCGAAAATGGCTCGTGGAAAAGATCTTCCGGTTCAAATGCGAAATCTAATTGTTCAACACAAAAAAGATGGCAAATCGTTGGGTGAGATTGCAAAAATTGCAAAAACCAGTCGAGGCACGGTTCAGAAAATTATCGAAAGATACAACTTGCGGGATAACACCAAAACCGCTCCCCGATCGGGTCGACCAAGTGCGTTAACAGAAGCGGTAAGACGGAAGGTGGTAAGACAGGTGAAGAAAACGCCAAAATCCAGCGCGGTGGTAATTGCAAAAAGCATTTCCCAACAAGAACAGAAACCA
The DNA here is from genome assembly GCA_963971225.1 of Melieria omissa. NCBI lineage: Eukaryota > Metazoa > Arthropoda > Insecta > Diptera > Ulidiidae > Melieria > Melieria omissa. The sequence goes on from OZ020269.1 coordinate 34,566,625, forward strand.
GTAAGTGCATCCACCATACGTAGAGTACTTAACAAAGCTGGGTTACATGGACGAGTGCCACGAAAAAAGCCTTGTATATCTGCTGCCAATCGCAAAAAGCGTGTTTCATTCGCAAAAAGCCACAAAAACGAGCCGCTGACATATTGGAATAATGTGCTTTTTAGCGATGAGAGCAAATTTTAGATTTTTGACGCAAAAAGAAGTGGTAAGGTCTGGAGAACAGCTAACAGCGAACTACAACCAGGAAACCTCACGTCAACAGTTAAGCATGGTGGAGGTTCGGTAATGGTTTGGGGGTGTATGTCGGCCGCGGGTACTGGAAAATTGGTTTTCATCAACTCAACAACGAACCACTTGCACTATCTTGACATTTTAAAGAACAACATGAAAGTTAGTGCGCAGCAATTAGGACTGACGATGCCATGGGTTTTCCAACAAGACAATGACCCAAAGCATACAGCCAGAACAGTCCGTGAATGGCTGCTATACAATGCCCCTAAACAGTTAAGCTCTCCACCACAGTCTCCAGACCTTAACCCAATAGAACACTTGTGGGAAATACTGGACCGCAACATTCGAAAACGTACCATTTCTTCAAAGGAAGGTCTAATGTCAGCTCTGACTGAAGAATGGGCAAAGATCTCCCCAGAAGTTACCAAAAATTTGGTGACTTCGATGCCCAGAAGACTGCAAGCTGTTCTCGACGCGAAAGGAGGCCCAACAAAGTATTAGTTCGCCCTTTTTACCACGAGTGTAAGTCAATGAAAGACTTTTACGTGCTGCTGTATACTAACTTTTGACTCAATTTTTCAGCGCTGTTTCTGGTTAATGGCGAATAAAACCTTACAAATATGAATATTTGCAAATGTAACTAAAACTAATAAAAACAAGCATAATAAGCTTTTCTATGGCGTATAAACCATTTGTAAACTCCTTTGATATATATGAGAAATTTGTGATTACAAGGATAAATAGTTGCTGTATACTAACTTTTGCCTCTGACTGTATATAAAAATATATAAAAATATATTCAATATTTTTTAACTTCAGACCTCAAGAACTGAATGTGGTAAATTTCCTGCTAACATTTTCATGATGATTTCAATGATATCAGGAATGATGATTCAATGAATTTCACGGCGATATATCAAATTTTGTATGGGAAAAATTTACTGTTGCAAGCTATTAGACATTTATTATTAGATGCTGGCTTGGCTATCTCTGCCGTATGGACGATGAAGCTCCGGCGAATTTTTTGTTTGCGGCAGGAATTAAACCCGGTTACGAGTTGTTATGGTCAGTTAGGTAAGTAAGTAATAATAATAATTGATTGGCACGACAGCCCGCTTACGCGAGACTAAGGCCTAGCTTCCCGCAGCCACCCGTGTTGTACGTGGGAATTTGTACGCGGGTGGAAGGGACCTACAGTTTTATGCCGGTTCCGAACGGCAGGTTGGGAGCTTTTTCATAGGCAATTTTTTGACTCTCAGAGGTTTGCCATTTCCAGCTGAGAGGACAGCCACCGAAAGAGAAAGCGAGTTTCCCGTTATTTTTTTAGGTGTTACTACTTACATGCAGTATTCGAACTTGCGTCGCTCTGCATTCGACTCGCTGGACCGCGCACTAACCAACTGAGCCACAGCGGCTGCCGTCAGGTAAGTAAGTAAGTGAGCTAAAAAACAGATGTACATATACAACGTAGATTAAAAGCTCATTACCCAATTTAATTGCATTACATTAATTGGATTCACTGTTACTGGACATGGGAGGATTGTTTTGGAGTTGACTACAACAAAACTATAATTAGTGTTCAGTCCAATATATAGAACTCGTCCCAGTCCAGCACGTTTTTGTTTAAATTTACTGGATGCAGTGACTTTATTGTTATAAAAAGTTCTTTCTTCAAGTGGTTTTCACCTATCGACAATCCGATATGTTTTTATCAAAGTTTATTTAAAAAATATCAAGTGTGTTAAAACAATTTACAGCAACAAAATACATTAAAAACAAAATCCTCAGCACAAAACAATGAAAGCATTCCTTCACTCACCCATACGCACGTGTAGTTGTGTGTGTGTACAATAGTGTACATAAAAGTATCGCAAAAGATAAACATTTGATAAAATTAACCAATATCCTGGCGAGCAAGCCCCGCCATACCAACGGTACTTCCTCTTAAGTTTCATGCCATCTCTGCTACTCGTCTTGCACACAGAGCTCGAATAAAAATAAAAGCACGGAAAACATGGAACACAACGTCAACAAATTGCTGTGACTGCAAGAAATGGAATCAAGTGTAAAGTCACACAAAAATACTCAAAGTTGCCTGCACAAACACACAAACATAAAAAATATGTGCCTACCATATACATACATATGTACATATGTATGTATCTATGTATATAGTGCATACGCGCATTTCGATCTGGCGTTATAGAATTTCTCGTTGTCCCCAGTGCGCCCTCCTATCTCCAAGTCCCTGATTCTTTGCCAGCAGATAATAAAATGAACAACAGCATAAAACCCACAAACATCCCTTCAGTTATTACTGCGGCCATCATCCAATTTATCCAGCTGCACTGCACACACACACACACACACAAGTGTGTATAAGTGAGCGTTGCTCCAGCCGTCCATATGTCTGTTGCGCCGTCTGCTTGCCTGCCTGCCTGCCAATCTGTCGGTCTGATTGTCTGACTGTCTGCTACAATTGTATCTCATCTAAACGGTGTGCAAATATCTCAATTATCTCGTCTCGTCTCTTGGCCAACGTTTCTCGTTGTCGTTTATTGCACAATAACAAAATTAAGTGCCTTTTAAACCGCACATAAACACATACACACGCACATACATATGTACCGTACTGGCATACAGAGACATCATTATTAACTTGAGCATCCTGCCAACTAAATACATTCTCGCCACTGCCGCTGCCATCGCACTGGAATCAGGATTCCACCGAGTATGTGTGCGTGTGTGTGTGTTGGAGCGAGACACACTCAACCAACCACCCAGTGCTTTCAACTCATTTTGCTTATTTCTGTGATTAAGTGCTATGCACCCTTGCAATGCTCTCCTCATGATCTTCATCATCATCATCATCAACATCAACATCATCATCATCATCGTCATTATAATCATTGTCATAGGCATCAGCACTGCCAGTGCCGTCATCATCCGCCCGTGCAATCAGTTTCAATTTGTAACAATAGAAGGACATTAGTGTAATACACTGTCGCGCTCACACACACACACACACACATACTCTCCGCACTGGTGGCCTTGGCGGACGGATGAGATAAAGATGCATGCAACCAACACTTTGCCTCTCTTTACACTTTAGAGAGAATATTGCTTCTTGAGGAGAATCGATTAAGTGCGAGTGAGCTGCTCAAAAATAGGGGTTCGCAGAGCAGAAACTAAAAAAAATCTGTTTTTATATATAGCAGATGTTTAATTTGTAGACTGTTTTAATTATATAATTAGTAATACCATCAACAAAGTTAACAAAAGTTGTTTGATTTTGTATTGTCTGAGTCGAAATTTGCACCCAGGGAGCCTCTGATCTGCTGTCCAAAGCCATTGGTAATTGCCACGGCGGCCACTTCAACCTGGTTCAACTTAAATCTACTCAAAGAAATTTAATTTTCAAAGAAAAAGACAGAAGAAAAAAAACTAAGTATTAAGTAACTAACTAAAATATATTACTTTTATTTTTTTTAAATGAATTTTTTAACTAAGAATTAATTTTTTGGTTTATTAGAACAAGATTGAATTTTAGCACGTAGAATACAAAACTGGAGAGTCAAGAGTGACGGTGAGAATATTATGTTTTTATATTAAAAATGGTTCCTGGTTCCTGAAATACTCACCTAATACAAATCACAACTTCTTTTGAAGTCTTTCTGCAATCCTTTATTAGACCCATTATTATTCAATATTCAATCCCAAAAACATCCGTTACAATTCAAATCCCTTTAAAACTGGCCAACAATTTGTTAGCACCATCGGGGATTTTCGGCGGCAAGCAAAAAATGCGATATGCGCTCACATGGAACTCACCCTACCATCCGTGTGTTTACTTACATTCTCTTCACAATAGGCCTGTTCTCAGTTCAAAAAATTCTCCTGAAAAAGGACATTTCGTAAGGCGCTCAACACTATGTCCTTGCCGCTCCGGCCGTCGAATTTTGGCTGTGATGGTGAGCGACGACAACACTCGAAGCTCCGCCCTGCGCAGCACTACGGAGCAGCATTCCACACCACACCACGCCACGCCACACCCCTCCGCGTGCCATGTCGAGCCGCGCGACTCCACTGCACTCCACAGTCCATGCCACCACTCCGCCGCTGCGCGCCGAAACGAGTTTTCCCATTTGAGTCACGTCTGGCTGCACCGGCCAGCCAGCCTACAGGCCGTGGCAACCTGAGCGACCTCCGCGGTTTGTTCGCTTGTTTATTGCCACCTTTGCGCCGTGGCTGTGTGCTTCGTGTTCTGCGTGCTTTATGTTAGTGCGGCTTTTACGGGCGTTAGCAGTTCGAGTTTGGCGGCGTGCAGCACTAGACGACGGTTCACCGTAGCGGCGTCAAGTTGGACATTTTACGGTTACGGACACTTTACAACTGATTGCTGCGAAAATTCCGATTGTTCGTTCGGCTGACGGGAACAACTGCAAACGCGTCGGCGTTTTTAAGTAGCGGAATTCGGTTAGCGCGAAGCATTCAAGTTACTTGCGCTTTAGTACTAAAAAATTTACCAACTGAGCTTGGATTGCATACAAAATGTATCCCTCTAAAACGAGTGAAACGGTTCTGTGATCTATAAAAACAAAAAATACTTCTTAAGAATCCAACTAATTTCCTCCCTAAAAGTTTTACAAGTGAATGGGTCGAGTTTGCTTTGAAAGGATTTCAATGCTGTAAACATTTTAAAATTGAATAATAAAAAACCCAAAAATGGATATCAAAGCCACGCCACCACCATCCCTGAGCGGTCCGCGTTCCACCGCCTCTCCCCCGTTGACCAGTGTACCCGCTACTACGCCACCCCCACAAGCTGCCGTCGCTGTTGTTGCCGGATCGGGCGCCGCCTGCGCTTCTACCGCCATCGTCGGCATGTCGGATGTACAAAAGCAAACATTTCAAAATATCTTCGAAAAACTGGTCGCCAATAACGGAGACCAGAGCAAATTCCCGCCCAAGCAGCTGGAGAACTTTCGCCATTTACTGGAGAATGTACGCGACACCAAGAATTTGCAGCTGATCGTGGAGAAATTCAAGAATCTGGAACAATTCGAGCAGTGCTACTTGAGCGGCAACAATAATAACTCCGTAATCACAGAAGGTACTCGACGCAAGCCTACTTTTTTTTGGATACACACACCGAGAGACTCACTCACTAGTGCCGATTTTTTAGATTCTTCGAATTGGACACACGTCCCGCAAGAGAGTTTTCTGGGTTCAAATCTCTTAAATATTTGTTACAAAAAATGTGGCTGGGAAATATGGTTTCAAATGGAATCAAGCTCAAAATCAAATCATGTGTGGGCCACTGCCACGTCAAACTGACTTTTCGGTTTTTCTCTAGAGCATCAAGAGCCTTTTTAAAAGTAAAATCAAAACATACAAATCACAAAAACTTTACAAGCTTCATAACTTGTTTGGGTGGTTTGATTGGCTGTGGCACCGTGATGGATCTAACATGGACTATGTGTGCTATGGCTCGAGAGCTACCATTCCTACCAACCTACCTAATTAGTTGAAGCCATCGTAGTCACATTTTGGTGATCAAATAATAAATATGATCCGGTTCATGTTTACTAGAACGATTTAAAATTTGCATGAAAAAAATGGAAATAGGTCAGTCAGTTGAAAAGGTTAATTGTTCATTATTAATTTCACTTGAAATGTAGACCAGTGAAGGGAAACGAATTCCTATAAAAATGTAAAATCGAATGCATAAATGAAAATTTGTACATAGACTGTAGGAGATGAAGTGAAAGAACAGAAAATAAAATAGTGAGCACAGCAAAAATTCTTCGCAGAAAACTAAACAACTTTTCAGAAGAAAGATTTGAACTAAATATGAAGAAGATTCTCTGAAGAGAAAGTCCCTCGGCACTCAAGTTGCGTGACCCTATTTACAATTGTTGTTGTGACATTAATCCTTACAAATTATTATTTTTGATATAATGTGTGGGGCGCTCTCTCCACAGTTTGCATCCACGTTTTAAGCATTAGAAATGTGCCCAATGTGACAGGGACTTGCCACACTCTCTTTGGGCATTACAATGGGTATTTTGGGTCACTAAGAACCTAACAAGCTGCCTTTCTTACTTAAACTAACCTATGTTAATGTGTCGAAATTGAAACCTGTTGGTAGAATGGTAATCTGACCTGGTTGTTTGTCCTGACTGACTAACTAACTGACTGACTGACTGACTAACTAACTAATTCACCATCGCCAGTCGCTAACATGAAATTTGAACTATAGTTGCAGTTTAGAAAATGAACCTCTGTGGAGACGGGATTCTTTTTAAATTCGGGGTCTAAAGGGGGAAAATATGGATTAAGGGGTTGTATGAAGGTGTGTGTGTGTTTTAAAAGGCTTATTAACGCATTTTTCGATTTTTCAAAAATCAAAATTTAACGGGCCAATGGGTTAGGATTCGTTGACGGTATTAGTAAAACATATGGAATATAAAATTATTGAACACATATTTTTCATATTTTTAATCAAAATCGGATGGGGTCAATAACGCGCTAAACGTGTTTGTATGGAGAAAATACAAAGTGAGAATAAAGTGAGAAATTAAAGTAACATTTATACTAGCAAAAATTTAAAAGGAGGACATTTTATCCAAATGAAATGATATTGAATTTATAATAAAAAATGTTCTAATCGTGATCCGAAGAAGATGGTAATACGAGATACAGTCCCAGCACTGTACCGATTTTTTCTGTTGGCTCTGTGAAGTCCAAAACAAATACACTGTTCTACATGAAAAATTCACTAACAAGGATGATCCCATTAATTTTTGGATAGTGTTAACTAATTGTCATCAATTAAGTATATATCACTTATAAATGATATCAAGAGCCAACTATTTAGCGAATTATTTGAGAACCGAATGGAGAAACTATAGTTTTGATCCAAATATCGGTTGGGTTTGCAATTTTTTCGTAAGGGACTCGGACCTATTTATGTTAGAAGGTGAGTTGCATTCATATTAAAGTTTATTTATATTGTCAACTATAGGTACTTTATATCACTGTGCCCGAAGTTTTTAGGTTTATTGACAACAAGTAAAGAAAAATATATTTTCTAGATGTACATGTGCACATATATTCTGTGTATAAAGTACGCTTAAATTATTATTAGTAATACTCATTGTTATTTTCTGTAGTGAGCGATAAAACTGGAAAGCCATCATGCAATGTTTTGAGACCAGCTAGTTTCGTTAATTATTGTATGGAGTTGTTAATCCAAAATAAGATTTTAACCCTTTCACAGTCAATCCATTACATTTTTCGACATTACAAAGCGACTGTTAGGCGTTTTGAAATATGGCGACGACACCAATCCATTTAGGCACATTTGATCCATTGCTTGTAATAGAGTTAATGAACTATTATAAAATCACGGAATGCCAAATACCGTATTAACCTGATATGGAATATATACGTTTTTTATTGTTTCTAGTGTTCAAATGATTACTTTGAAGAAGTTGTTTTGACATGTTTTTACAAGTGAGTAAAGCGTTGATGTATGTTTCCAGCATTAATGGGAGTCAGCTCTGCAGGCAGATATCTAACATATGTATATATCTTTATGTATATGTATAAAAAATAAATGTCTGTTTGTTTGTTTGTTTGTTAATCACACGACACTAAAATCAAAAACCAGATAGCCGATTGTCCTGAATATTACACGGAATGTTAGTTTTGATTAAATCTAGGTAAACCACACAGTGCGTATACGATCTGACAGGTGGGCGTGAAACCTCCAATACAACCTAGATTTATAATATGGAATATCTCCGGAAATATAAGTTGGACAGCATTGAAATTTGATATAAGACCACCGTTTAGGTGTTTCATTTCACTGGTAAAACTTCATGACCATTGGACAAGGGGCGTGGCGCTTTTGAAGCGACCCAAATGTTTGGAATTACGTTGAAACTACATGTAGAACACAAATCAATGACATTTGGCACACATTTAGAATAGGGTGGGTATTGGACCAGGAGGACCCATACAACCCAAATTCGATACAGCGTCGTGGCTAAGACGTGTCGTTCTAGTCTTAAAATTCGATGGGCGTTGAACGAGGGAAGTGGCACTTTTTGGAACATCAATGCCACTCGGTACAACTTACGATTTAGTTTGGTCCTTCGACAGGGGAAGCGGCATGACATCGCCCATACAACTCTCGATTAAATTTTCTTTGCGGGCAAAGCTAGTAATTTAAAACAACAATTGGATTATTCAGTAAAAAGAACAACTGGCCTGTCAAATGGCAACAACAAAATACATTTGGGGTAAATTATCTGTTGCGACACCAAACCACTTGAGTCGATTTTTCTAAGTTAAGGCAGGTTCTCACCTTGTGGATCCGAAAAAGTGCACTTTTTTTAGGAATTTTTTTTGAGAAAACGGTTAAAGATACAACGCTGAAAATTGTTTCTGGATATGCTACTTTGCCATTCTATTTATAAACTTCTTAAATTATCAAACTAAATTCTTTATGAATATTAATGTTTTGCGTAAACAAAAAACTGTTGTTTTTTTAGCTCTTTAGCAATGTTGCTACATTGTTGGAAAGGATGCTCAGTAACTGGTTCGGTATTCAGCTATTTAGCTCATTTGCCAGGCTTGCTGCCATACTTACTGAATAGTCCTAGTTGTGTATCTTATTTAACAATTCATAAAACTTTCTTGCAGAACAAAATATGTGCCCGAACTGTGACCTCGAAAACAAGTTTTCCCAGACTATCTACTTTCAGCTGTTAATTGGCAGATTTGTCGTTAGCACAGTTTACTGTCGCAAAACAGGAAAAAAATAAAATCCAGGCCGCCAAGCAACATTCGTCTCAATATTTTCCTGATTTAATTAAATCAAATGACTTAAAAACACGCGCCACATTACTCAGGCGCACCATGCCGCAACACACGCCCCCTGCCCCAACTCCGGTCCACCGCTAGCGAGTGCAACGAGCCTGTTCACCGAAATGTGTGCGCCTCGTGGACGACAAAAGCAAAAAAATAATTTGCAAATTAAAACTAATCGTGCGGCACTCACGCGCGCACCCTCACCCCGCGCCACATCGCTCCACTGCTGACGTTGTGCCCACCCACCAGCCACTGGTCAATGTAAACCTCAATCTAATCAAAATAATTAAAAACATTTTAATAATTTCCCAAATTGCCACACTAACCCCGCCCCTCGCTTGTCGATATTCGTCGCACACACATGCTAAATGCGCCGCGATACATGAACGTTGTTTGTTCAGTGTTGTGTTGCTGCCTGCTGCGATAGCTGCGGCGCTTTTATCGCTCCATATTTACCAACAATTTAGGTCAATAATTAACAATTTAAATACGCGCCACACAAAGCACACAAACTACGCATACACACACACACACACACAAGCAAGTGCATGCAAACGCAGTCAATGTGGCCGCCATTTTACATTTCATGACATGACAAGCTCTGCCTGTCATGACAAATTGTCATAAAAGTGATTTTCACTTTTAGATAAAACGCCGAAGCGGTGTGGAGGGGTCGGGTAACCAAACTGCAATTTTCACGAATTTCGCCACGTAGCCACGGCGCGCATTCAACACGTTCGCATGCGTTTCGGTCGCGCATTTGAGCATTGGCCGCAATTGCAGCTCCTGCGTACAGGGTGCACGAAACGCTCGCTAATTGCCATGTTTACCTTGTTAAAAAACAAACATGTCCCATAAATGCTTCCCAGTTAGTGGGCCGATCGCTGGAAAGGAGGTAGGGGCGCCGATGTCGACTGCCGCGGACAATTTTTAATGCCATTAAAAAATTGCTTACTAATTTACAATAGCTCGTGCGCTTAATCGCCTTCATTATTTTAATTGTGTAATTCCAAGTTTTTAATTTAATGGAATTGCATTGGAGTGACTTTCTGCGAATCGACGCAGCGCACGTGCGAGCGCGAGCCGAAATGGGACATTGGCAGAACTTAAATTGTGGCCATTTCATTCACTTTATGGCACTTTGCTTTATCTTTCAGATGCCGATATATCGCTAAAGGACACGGCGCGCAAATTCGGACCAGGCGGCCAGACCTTGACACCGCGGCACACAATCGATGCTATTTTAGGATTGAAAAACCGCCCAGAGAACAGAGAGTGTGAGACAGGTGAGTCAGAGCTTAAATGCATATCAGGTTTTTAAATCAATATTAGTAATCAGGGGAGACGGGTGTGCACCCAATTGCATGGATTTGGGATAGTTTTAAGAACAAAATAGATTTAACTAGTTGAATTAGAATTATACAGATTTCTGTTTTAATGGTTTAGTCATATTTTCCATCTTGTATTCAAGGTAGGCAAAGATCAGTAGTTTGTATTAAATCCATCAAAGGCTCTACGTGAACCAGCCAGAGCTCTTTATGGAACTGAACGGTCTGAATACTGCTTCCCTAGTTTGGCGAACTGCAGTCTTTCAACTTATTAATTATTATTTTGGGATTTTTGTTTTTACATTAACTTTTATTTATGACTTTTTTAATTTACACCGGTAACTATTATTTTGAGAATTTTTTTTTTACGTTGCTTCATAACTCTTATTTATAATCTTTTTTTATTCATTGTAACTCATTTCATTGTAAAACCACATCCCCCATGGGGACCAATACCAGCCTTGCTGAAACTATTTGAGTTTCTACATATATTCCATTCCTTATATTAAAATATAGTTTGTTCGATGCTCGTCAGACATGTCTTTAGACATAACATAACGGCTCATTCAATCACTCGTGGGTTAATTAGGCTTTAGGCAAATTATGTGAACACAAATTAATTACAAACTACTCGACTAATTACAATCGCTGCTCGCTGTACGTCTTTCGAGCTGATTACACCGTGGCTGTCGTAGTTAGCGAACCAACACGGCCAACGACACCGCTGAAACAACTAAAACAACCAAGAATCACCCCACCCACTGCTTCGATTTATATAATTTCGATATTATCTGACGCGGCAGTGTCTTGTCTTGGCCACTCGAATTATGCAGTTGTCATTTGTGTCATGATAATTAATTGCTCCACCGACAACGCGTTCAATTAAACGCAATGAATGATTTAATTACGGGCTTTCACATTGGCTGGTGTGAGTGTTTAGTTGGGCAGGACTTAATTGTCCTTCTTCGCTTTAAATTCGAGTCGGCTAATGAGTCTTGATTTCCTTCGGATAGAAGGAATCGCGATGGCAATAACTCAACTAAGTAATTGGCAGGTAGTGAAAATGCACGAATTCAAAACCATACAGACTTGGATTGCATGCACGCTTGATTGATAGAAATAGCAAATCAAAGTTGCTGGCTCAAAATCAAATGCAGACTTGTTACAATTTACAAATTCTGAGCCATTATTTTCGCATTAAACTGCGCACACCAACTCGTTTATTTCGAAATTGTATATGTGATCGACTAAAACACTCGGTTGCGTTGGATTTGCGCGGTGAACTTCGTAAATGAAGAGAGCAGAGCGGAGCCAGGAGGACTCGCAGAAGGAACAGCCCCCTTGTGAACGCCCCCTAACAAATTACCATAACGTGCTCCAGCGTCAACAACTCGAGCCGGGCACAAGAAAGGGAAGTGAACGTAAGTGAGGAAACCTGCACGATTGTGCCAACTGCTGTAATCATAATCACATAAGTCTCATGTCCACGATAAGTTGATAAGGAAGGTGCAATTTCTTGCAGAGCAATTGGCGCCGTACACGAACAAGTGCGGGTGACATTAGTTGCTCAGATGATGCGTTTTGCTACGCGTATTCGAGACAGCAGATTACCACAACTCCGAGTCCGACCGATTCTCACTTTTTGGCCAATGTCGATTAATCGGTCGGAAGTGCGAGAATCGACTGATGCCGATGCCGTAGAAGAAATAAAACGAATATATATATATATAAACGAACGAAATATTAAATACACACATACTGACTGGCAACAATTTCACATAAATAACACAAAAAAAACGAACAAAAATAGAAAAATTTGGAAACTGAATCACTAAATTTTTTGTATTTTTATTTAGTTCAATTTTTATTTTTTCGTTTTCCACATAAACGAAAACTAAAAACTACTTTAATTAAAATAAATAATAATAATGAAAATAATAATAATAATATGATTCAGCTTCAAAAAACTAAAAAAATTTAAAACAAAAATTAAAACAAGAAAATAGGCCGATATGGCCAAATAGGCCAATGCTGATACCAATTTTTGTGGCCGATACTATCCGATGCCGATTAATTTGTGGGACTCTACGTAAATCAACACAAATTTGAAGTCTGGTGCAATGCAGAATTTTCACTAAATAGCTCAATACAGTGTATATAGATATATATATATGTTTTCTTAAAAAAGCTTACATGATTTTTTATTTACGTTTTTTAATTGAATAGATTAAATACTGTGCTCTAAAAGAAGTATTTTTGAGACCAAAAAAAAACTAACTACATTTGTGTCCAATAACTTTATTTAAAGGACTTCGATATCCTTCAATATCTCTTCAAACTGAATGAGAGTATAGCGCCGTATTAAGACTAATTTCTACGAATTAAAATTAAATTAAATTCAAGTGGATTATGTACGAATTGTGGGATGAAATGGATCATTTCAAGGAAAGTGACATTAAATTTGATTACATTACGTTTAATTACATTACAGTACATTTGATGTGCTTAGAAGAGTCGTGCGCCTTGTGATAGACTTCTGTGAATAGTGAACAGAAACAGAAATGCGTTCGGAGTTCATAAACGGAAAGAGCGTTGAACTCCATGTGGCATTAAATTGATGCCACACAGATCTCAGATGACTTGAGAGAGCTAGTTAGCAAGTTAAGGAGATTTATATTTCATGCTAGTGGATTTTTCTGATCCTTAGTGTATTGGGAACACTAGCAACAACACACATTGTTTTGTACTGTGTTAAAAATTTTTAAGCTTACAAAATGTAAGCTCGTTCTATCTCGTTCTTACTTATTTCTGTTGCAATGAATTCACGCCACAAATTGCACTTTTTGTTTAATTTAAAAAAGGCTGCATTAAAAAAATTATATGTGTATAGGTATTTTTATTTTTTTATAAGAAGTTTTATTCCTTTAAAATGACGCAAATTATAAAACAATTTTAGGAGATTTTTTTTAACTTTTGGGAGGAAATTTCTGTATTTGTTAAGATTTAAGAGAAAGTCATTTCAGGTATCTGAGAACACTGTTCATGGCATACATTTGCCGCAAGAGAGGCTCGTGAAACGTACTTGTCAGCGTTTCTGAGGATGGAAGTTCAATGAGGACGGAATTATATTTACATTACTGACACATACTTGCTTGCATAGAAAGTCAATTAACCACAACTACAACAAACATTCCCATCAAACATCATTAGCAAAGTGAAACTTATATTTTGCCATCAATTTGACTTAACACTCCTACAGTAATCGGGTTTTTAACGCAATTTAATGGTGATTAACTTTTTCTTTTAATATTATAACAACCGATTTTCTGGCTACTCAACTCCGTTGCCAAACTCAATGGTTGAAGTAAAATGCGAAAGTAGCGCACAGTTTCATCCGCCAAGCCGTGCGATATTCCCCTCCCCTCGTCCTACTGCTTGCAGCACCAATCGATTTCAGCGGCGACTATAGAAAAACCTGAAGCCCAACCAAACGACGAGTCCAACCAAATTGGCATGAAAATCGATAGGAAAGTGTGAAGAAAGCGGCAACAGCAGCAGAACAACAACCGGCAAAGACGTGTGAGCAGCGGCGCAATGAACGCCAGCCAGTCTGCCAGTCAGACTTGTGGCGCACAATCGCGCAATCACATTAGCACTTGTTTTCGTGCCCACAAGCAAATAACTCCAATCTGATGAGTTGTATGATTGTTTCTTGTTGCATTAAGGCAGAAAACTGAATGGCAGGCGTGCGGAACTGACGCGAAAGCCTTCGAATCCGCCGAATATGGCCGGCGCAGCACGTTGGTGGCAATTTAATAGATTTAGATGCACGACAACTGATACGACCGCGATTTGCGATGGTAAAAATACGAACGGATTAAGCCAAGTTCCTTATCCTTCGCGCGAAAACACAGCTTGGAGTGGGCAGCGATGTTCGGCGTTTGCCAATTTAAAGTTTGCGCGCATTTCTTCCAAGAGTTTTCAACGTGGATGTGGTTTTTTATGGGTTTTGTCTGCGGATTAAAACGGATTTTTAAATGGATTATAGCGCGATTTAGCCGCGGTGCCACGTGGTGATGTCGCGGCTCTTAACGGTTTGAACAGTTTGAAATAATTCAATGCTTGCCTACTGTCAGTCTGCTTTCTGTATCAGCGCTCTGTCACACCAGTTAATTTCGCACGTGACGAGAAAGGGCGTTTCGGTGCTTCGACGTGGCGGGAACATTGCGGTAAATGTGTAAATTAACAGATGTTCAGTGCTCGGTATGGAAATTGTAAGAATTGAAATTTGTAAAATTAAAATTTTTACAACACAACCTCATACTTCACACATATTTAACCCTTTAAGACCATGTGCGCAAAATTCGGAATTTTAAAAAATTAAATCATTTCGAAATTTTAGAAATTTTGTATAGATTGAATACACCCAATTCTGTTTTTACACGGTCTGTTTTTACTCGGTTTTGATTTAACACGGTTAGAAAATTAAAAAAATTTCAATTTTTCGTGCTAAATAGAATAAAATCGTGTAAAAAAATTAAAAATTTTTTTAATTTCAAACCGTGTTAAATCAAAACCATGTAAAAACAGAATTAGGTGTACTGTATAATAAAAAATTAAAAAAAGTAAAAAACAAATATAATCTGATAAAAATCTAAACAATCTGTCAATAAACTGAGGTTGAGGTCATAAAGCGTTAAACACTTGTCTTTCAAAATTCGAGTCCCTAGTCGACCATTTTAGGTCGTAGTCATTTTTTTCAAATGTTTTTTTTTAATAGAAACGTACATCCATGCCGTTATGTCTGAAATACAATTGCATTTATGTAACTGCCGTTGCTGGTTTTCTTCGTCATGCTTTCGACCCAATTTTTCACTACATTTTCCAATATGTGCGGCTCTATCTCACCGATGGCTTGTCGAATATTGGCTTTCAAGCAGTCAATCGACGCTGGATGGTCCACATAACATCTATCCTTCACGGTTCCCCACAAAAAATAGTCTAGGGGAGTCAAATCGCAGCTGCGCGGTGGCCAGTGCACATTTCTAAAATGGCTGATTACACGAGTTCTGACTGTATCAGCGACTGAACATTCACTTTGGAAGTAAAATTTCGACACTTCCCAGTGTTCGGCGAGCGAAAAGCGATCCATATTCGTTAACCGCAAATAATAAACTAATTATCTGTCAAAGAATGACGGTCGTAAGTGCTGTCAAAGTCGATTTACTAGTTCAAAATGTAACCAACAGATGGGACACCCCCTATATATACTCTCAGAATTATCACTGTTGCACGTGTGGCTTTTTAAATAAGTGCAAGGACCTTGTATGACACTTACGAGCAACTGGATTGAAACAGTTGATATGCAGACAATTATAACTTATTTCTTTTAAGTTTCTGTTGTGATCGTAATACCATATCAGAAAAATTAAAAGCAATTGAAATTTTTTTTATTCGACATTAAATGGATCAGCATTTGGACCCATCTAAAATATCCTCGGACTTGTAATTCAACAAAGAAAGTTTTTCAACAACATATTTTTTTTTTTATTTTGATTCAAAATACATGGTCTGTCGTGAAACAAAATATCAGTCAAATATCTGCTTTGGCTTTTCAGAAAAAGATAATTTTTAATGAAATTTTCTCAAGTTTTCTCGAAATGCGATACCATCACAATTTTTCTAGCGATTTTTCACTTTCTTATTGCGTTTGACGAATGTAAATATGTGGTTCCATATGTGAAAAACCTCCTTTTTTACTTGTAAAATGTCATTGCAATGACAGCTGCATGATGACAGTTAACCTGTACCAATTACAAATTTGAATTGTGATTATATTCAAATCTCCTGCACATCTTTACTTAACAAACACAACGTTGGCAAACAAAAAAGACAAAAGGACAATGAATATATTTAATCTTTAAAATTACATTTTCCAAGAACTTTTCTTAATACAATATTCCAAGAACGTTTTCGATGATGATCTATATACATGAGAAATATTGTAAAAGCGACACACTGTGCTTTATAATTCTTCGAATTTTTACCCCGCGAACTCCTTCGAACTACTTAAAATAAATGCAAGAAAACACATAACGTTAAATTTTTAAGAAAATATTTCAGTTTTATGACAAAATTGAGCAAAGACAATTGAATCACGAGGACCCTTAAAAGCGTTCATAATGCACTAACTAAAGCGCTGACCTTGTTGTTGCTTCATTAATGAGTTTATTTTTATACACGCACACATACTTTCAAGCACATTAAGTTAATTACTTTTAATTTGGTTGTTAATAAACCACATCGGTCCCATGGCAAACATCAGCGCAAATTGAATCAATATGTATAATAGAGACATTTTAACTGTTTTTCAACAATCCAGTGCCCAACTTCATATACACACATACACATACTCATCTACAATACATAATCCAATCCGTGGCTGTGGTATTGCCAACAAGCACTTCATTAACAGCTCATGGACACGTTGTAGGCATTTATTATTATTATGGGGGCCTAAAATCAATTAAGCGCAACGCGGTGCAAAAATAAAAATCAATTAAAAATGGCTACCGTAGGTGTAGATCCAGTCGCACACACGCAGAGGGACAGAACTATAAAAAAAAACAGATAATGGCATGGAAACGCGCAAAATTAATCGAATTACTTGCGTTTTAATGAGTCATAACAACAAAAAAAAATATGAGAAATTGAATTCCAACATGAGCAGAAATTTTGCAGAATTGTCAGAAGGTGGCAGCGGGACGAGAGGGTTGCCACACGGCATGAAAAGTGCACAATCACAGTAGTTTGTCGAGAGAGGCCGACAAATTAAAATGCTTACCTTTTGCTAATAACCTCATTCAAGTCGGTAATGGCCAGCCACAAGCGGCTGCCAACTGCAAATTAAAGCGCGCACGCTCAGGTGCCGCTCCGGCTGAGCGGAGCGCGAGGGGACCGCTTTGCCGGCAATGTGTTATTGGGCGCGCGCGTGCACTCCAGACGCAAGCTGTCAAAAAGCATTTAAAATGACAGCTTAAGGATGTAAAGTGCTGGCGTGAAGCCACTGGCGGTGCGCGTCCATTAGCTGCACTGGAGAGTGGAGGGATAACTGCGAATATCGGCACTGCCGCATGTTTGCCTAAATTAATTCGCGCACTGAAACTTGCCGCCAACCAATGTTGGAGTCAAAAGAAGTGTCCATAGGGAGCGCCGCAAGGGGACGTATAGACGTGCGGATGTGTGCTGCCGCCAACACTTTCCCAGCGGCTAATTGGCCAGCTGTGGTGCGCGCATCTCTGGCAGCAGAGCATCCTCGCCGAACGGCAGCAAACAGCATTGGTCGGCACGGCGCTCGGACGCACAGCAGCAAACGATTTTTGGGACGTCCACAAATCGACTGCTACGCAACCGGCGCACAAATGCACTCTAAAGTGGCATTATAAGAACATCATTAAGATCAAGATAAATGCATTGCATTGATCAGCTGACGCGGCATTAAATTGAGCGCAATAACGTTAATGAATTTGAATGTCCCAGCAGCGACTGCGGCTCTGGGGCTCTGAGTGGAAGTGCGCCGAGAAAATCCTTGTCATGATTGACAGTTCGCTTGAGGCTTGTTTTGACTTTTGATATTGTAAGCAGTTTTGTGTCTAAACTGGCATTATTCGTTCCCCGCGCTCGCGCCGTGTTCTTTTTTGGTGTTCTTCAAGTTGGCGGCGAGTGAAAAGCCGCATTGCCCCATTCAGCGAGCCAAAGTGCATTGATCTCCGATGCCGCAACCGCAGTGCCGCTAAAATATGTATTTGTTCGTTTCTTCGGTAATCGAAATTTATACGCCCCGCATGCGGTCGCACAGCCAACTAACTACTGCGCGCTTCCATAATTAACAAATTCGAGAAAACACCCAGCTATTTCACCACCTCCGGTCGAGCCGTTGTCTGACGGCAAATTTGGTAGCTCACCTGGAAGCTTAACCCAGATATTGAAAGCTTCAAACGCGCAGCCGACCTGACCCCTCGCAACTTAATTCAAATTCAAATTCACTGCATTACTACAGCACCAACCACGGACGATGGGCGAAACTAATTGGCAGAAGCCCACACCGATCGTAAAACAATTAACCATCGATTGGCTAACTCAATTAGTGAGCTGGAAGCCCGATCGGCAGCCAAAGAGAGAACAAAGAGAACGGTAAAAGTCAGCTTGAGCGCGCCGAAAATTAATGAATTGATCGACAGCTCAATTTGTCGAGGCAGCTGGCCAGCGCTGGCATTCGTTGCGGCAATTAAAAGCGTCAGTTACTCACTCCACTTACAATACAATTTCTGGAGATGGCGAGCAGAGATCAATGGAATATAACAAATCGTAATTAACATCCATTATTGCTTTCGAGCCAGAAAGTTCAAAAACATCTCAATTGCTTACTTCAAGTGGTACGAGCAGTCAAAAGGCTACTGTCAAGGAAAAATACTCTTCAAGTAATAACTGCAGCCATCTGCCACGCTTTTTTTTGGCCGCAATTACCGCAGACATTTTTACATTTCTAAAAAGGTTTGCGCCTCACTCACTTTGTGGCTTTCTTGATCTAATCTCGAGAAACGATCTCAAGATCTGAGATCGCTAAACAACTCAGACAATCTAGCAGGTCCTGAAGCAGGCGAATTGCTCCGCTTAACAACAAACCATAAAAACAATGTTTGCAACGCCCTCATCCAGCAAATTGACGCTAATCGCGTCAAAATCATGATTTGACGGATTTTCTCATTTCTTCTCGCATTGTTCTCGCACCGATGCCCATTTCCACGGCCGAAGTGTTGGCGCAGCGCTTATCGCCGCTGCGTGCAACAAGTGTTGGCTGCGCAAGCAAATCGCTCCGCCGTATGGGCACTCTGGCACACGAAAGTGACAGTAAGACAGTAATTCCGTTCGGTCTTGCGATTAGGGTTCACGTTCACTCGTTGGTTCGTGGGTTCGAGCGGCTGCACAAAAGGAAGAAGCATTTCGCTTATGTTCATAATGAATGCTGCGGCGACGGCGACATGCTTAATTGAAATGTTATTAGGGATTAATGTGAAATGTCATGGTCTTTATTGGGATCGGCAATTAGCGAGAAGGAAATGGGAGGAGAAGAAAATATGGGTTTTGACAGCTGATCTGCATTGGAGCACTTCAATTAGTCATTTGATGGCAGAGTGACGCGGATGTTTGCCTTAATTTCCTTCAACAGGGCATATAACGCGTGTTGCGTGGGTATATCTATTAATTACATATGTATTAGGCGTTCACAAGCCAAATCAATAAGTTGATGAATTTCTTGTTGTTAATGGCTGAAATATATGTACATATTTTAATGATTACTTGTTCAAGTAAAAATTCAGTTCGATTGCGTCAAATTTTGAATGTTAACTTCTCGTGTTAAAATTACACATTATGTTATTTTGTTACATATAGGGGAATTCTTTGTAAGGGCCACCCCTGCTCGATTTATACGGTCCAGCAATCCAAGTAACAAAATTCCTACCGTCAATAAAGACACATAATATGTATCTTTAATAATAACATATTATGTTTGCAATTCAATTGCAATGTGTTTTTTGAGAGAACAGACGCTGGGTAAAAAGTGTCAAATTTGGTTACGAAAAATCAGTGGCGGATCCAGGGGGGTGTTTTGGGGGTCGAAACCCCCCGAAATATTTGGATCGACTATAAAACTACATACAAATTAAAAAGAATTTTATAAATATTAAAGAATTACTTTTTAAACAACCCCCCGAAATATTTTTCTGGATCCGCGCTCCACCTCTCTTTTTTCATTGTTTTGTGGTCCTTTATCGGTAAAATGACTTTTTATTGCTCGGAATCGTCATTAAAATTAATTTAAAGCGTTCGTAGTCAAATTTTCTCTAATCCGATCATGAGGAATACATAATTCAGTTCAGTTTTATTTATTAATTTCCATATAATTACAGTTTTATGCGTTACCCTTCAATTTGCATTTTGCTTTCGGTCATTTTCTATTCAATTCAAATTAAATTCAATAATCTTTTATAAATTTTTTCGTTTTTAGCAATTTTTTTAGTGGCACTTTACATAAAAAAATGCTAGGTTTTCGATTTTTAACACTTTGGGAAATTGCCTTTAAAATTCGTATTTACGAACATTTCAGGGGGTTTTGGACCCTCACCCCTTCCCCCCTAAGTGCGTTACTGCACAGTATCACCTCAGTAATGCAGTTGTTGAATTTGACTGCTTTTTCGAAAGTCTTAATTCTTGACGACAACGAAGGCATTCGAGAGCCATTTTATGATGTATGTAGTGTTAAGGAAGATCCGAATGAACCAATTCGTTCACTTCGTGGCAATAACTGAATCAGAATGGCCATTTAACAATTACTAACAGTTAACCTTCACTCTGTGCTTGGGGTATACAGTTCCCCACGACGACATAAAACATGAAATTGTAAAGGTTTTTAATTCTAAACGATATATTTATACTTATATCGTTGGAAAGGTATTGATGAGAAGAATCTAAAAACATAAACAAATATTTTAGTTAAAGTATGATTAGGAAGATATAGCCAAAAAAAGCACACAAACTGTTTGTTGTGCTTTGGGG
This sequence comes from Melieria omissa, assembly GCA_963971225.1. Lineage (NCBI taxonomy): Eukaryota > Metazoa > Arthropoda > Insecta > Diptera > Ulidiidae > Melieria > Melieria omissa. Next base: position 34,587,681 of record OZ020269.1, read on the forward strand.
AATAAATGACCCCGTTTCTTTTACCAATATATTTTGTATGCAAAACTTATCCAAGTTCTGAACCACTCAATTTCTAAATCACGAGCACACTCACCGGTGGAATAACTAATTCAAAGACGGTGTGCAAATAAATAACATAAAGATACTAATACAAAAAAACAAACAACAACAACATTAACCCTCAATCGCCCACCCTGAGTCCAGGGGACTCACTCCGAACTTTAATAAGTTGGTACACGTTGTGTTTTTATGTTTCGGCGCCCAGCTTTCGTATACCTTCCTAAAGGGTCGCTCTGAACGCGAAGACGATCGGAAGTTAGCGCACTACAATTACAAGGCTGAGTTTTGGCACAGAGTGCGTCCCAGGGCCTCAGGGTGGTGTTTTGTGTTACAAAAATTGTACTTGTAATTTTTTTAAAATCGTGTTAATTTAAATTTAGGATGCCAAAAATGGCCGCGAAAAGTTTAATAATTGAGAGTGTTAACCCTTTGAGAAGTTTTGCTACTAACAATTTGCCTTAGTTGTGCTGGAAAAGTATGTGAGGTATGTACACAACATATGAAATTCAACCTGATGCACGTTTTCTTATTTTATATAATGAAGTATTAGTTTAAGTTTTTTTTCTGAACAGTTATTTAATTTTTAGGTTGTTTATGTAAAAAGAATTGTTTTTGTTAATTTATTTATAACATTTATTTTTATAAAATGCTTAGTGTATGTTTTTTAGAGTATGTTTTTTTCTGTCAATTAAAAGGTGAATGTTTATTTGAGTTATGCAAAAAAATGGAATGATATCTGTAACAAGAGATCTTAATGTGTCCTACAAAAATATAAAAAACCATAAAAATTTTATAGATGTTGCGTTATATCGTAAACAAAAGTTTTGAGTCCCGGGGACTCAGGGTGGGTAGATACGTGATTTTAATAGGGGTGGGTGATTGAGGGTTAATAATATGTCATACTATAGGGTGTTTTTTTTAGAGGTATAGAATTTCGAATTGAAATAAAACACAAGAAAATCGTTTTAATGTCCATCAATTTGGCTTTATTGGAAGGATAATTTTATGCCATTAATGTTTAAATATGATTTCGGGCATGTGGCCGCCGCGGCTGGCTCGAATAAAGCCAATTCTACAGGTCCAATTTTCAGTTGATGGACAAAGCTCCAATTGCTGTGCACGGTGGCGAATCGATTCATTCGGGTCATCTTCAACATTTTGCTCTACAGCGGCAATTGTTTCTTCGGTGCGCACTGTGCGACGTCTCTGCGGATGCGTATTATCACATAGAGTAAACGTAGTGCGAAAACGACCCATGGTTAACCGAATTAATTGCTCTGATGGACGATTATGTCGACCATAAAATGGACGGCTTGCGGTAAACTTCGCGAACTGAACCATTATTTTCGAAATAAATTTGCACGATTTGTAAGCGTTGTTCTTTTGTCAACCTGTTCATGATGAAATGGCAAACCAAACTGAACATAAATGACAAACCTCTAAAAAAAACACCCTATATAATGATAATACAATTATTTCCCAAAAAACTATTATTTTACTTATTCCCATACAAACTATACTGGTTCAAAAATGGGGAACTCAGTTCCCCATTGCACGGGATTGGGGTGTAAAAACCATGCACAGAGTGAAGGTTAAGCACGGTTTTTACGTCAAAATTTGGCCGAGCGATAAGTAAAACTTAATGTAAATTTTCGCGTTGAGTTTGTTTGAAACTTATGTTTAAGAATGGATGTTTAACTCACGTCATTCAAACCAAAATTCGAAAATTTAGCCGGTCTGAATATAAATCCAAACAGCTTTGGTACAACTACAGCCGAAAACTAGTGTGTGGAGTATTTTTGGAAATAATTCTAAGCATCTTTTGAAGTCGCCGGTTTTTAACAACTAACCCATTTCCACTCAACACCTTCAACTCCTCATAGCAACTGATTAAAGTCAAAGCATGTCAACCTAGTTGATTTAATAAAATTTCCATCAGCGTCAATCAAACCAAACAAAAAAAAAACAACAACGGTAATAAATTACATTTGCCACTGTTAATTATGCTTTCAAATGCAACGCTAAAAGCTAAAAGACGACCAAAAAATCAATCAAAAAATTAATTCACATTTCACATTGAATTACCGCAGTCTGGGAGACCACGAAAGCGGCAAAGTCAAAGGCGGCAGGAACTCGAAAACCTCAACCTAATCGTGACTAAAAATTGCATTTAAACACATCAAAACGCAATTACTCACCGCTGCGTAATTACACATTTTTCAACGACTAATTGGGTGCTCTCTCGCCTTCGGCACCTTCCCGTCTTCGGCCGCTTGCTGATTACACATACCGCCGGCCGGCCATTACACAACGCAGCGCCAGGAAGCAAATCCGTTTTCGAATCGGTTGCAAACTGCAAAAAGTCATTGCAGCGCACTCGGCCTGCTGGAATCCTTGAATGCACCACCCCCACCGTATCATTATCGCCACCCACACGTACTTAGTGCGCTCCCACGGCGCCGTGCCACGTTTTCGCCGGCCCACTCGTTCCATAGCCGGCTCGCGCTCGCTGGCAGCTCGACTAGGCGACTAATGACTTCCTTGCATGTCGCATGATATTTTCCCTCAGCAAACAGCAATGTAGTTATTGTAGTTGTTGGTGTTGTTGTTGCTTTAGTAGTTGCCCAATGAGTTAGCAACCCAGTCACGTCTCACGGCCGCGCGTCCACGACGAGCATTAAAAACACAAGCGGCGTTTAAGAATTTTTATTGCGGCACATTGTAAATATGACGCGGCTAATTGAATGCCGTTTATTGCAATACGCGCAAAGGAGCCGAAGCATGTGTGCACCACGGGTCGGCCGACAGTGTTGCCGCGTTGTTTTGGTGGGTGGCGTGGCGTGGCGGGCCGGATCGTTGTTTTGCAGAGTGATTTGGTGATTTGTGGGTGGGCCTCTTGCGATGTTAAGTAACATATGATTAGTGGCACATATTGCGCCTTTCGGTCTGTCAACGGCGGTGTGAGTTGGGCAGAGGCCGCCGGTTTGCGGGGAGTCATTTGTGGTGAACACCTAATTAAATTGTAATTACCAGTTCGACGGTAAGTGTTGTCGTAAATTGAAATTCAAAGTTATTTAAATGATTGGTTTTGGGGGTGGGGCCAAAGGGAAAGTCATGCGGACAGGAACCGGAGAGCGTAAGCGAGGCTAATGAAACTCACTCAAATGAGGCTGGGAATATTTCAGTTTAGCTTTCAAATATATTTAAATTCCATGCCATTCACCGCCTGCACTGGAATGGTAATGTGCCCGAGTATATTGAAAAGCAGGTGCCTCTTGGCACTTGGACTGTAGGCTATAATGTTTATAAGAGATGTGGTGACATACCATATTAATTGCGATTTTTTGCTACAGTTAATACTTTTCAACTGCCACTCGCGGGACTTAAGATCATGGAATACATTTCGTATTTCCCGTTGCAGAAGAAGTAGTTATTTCTTGAATGAACCGCTCAACCGCTGTTTAAGACACGTGAATGAGTTTGGTTGTCAGTTGGATTTATTCTCAGAAAGAAGAGATAGTTTTAAGGCTAAATTAATTGCATTGCTGTCTAGTCAATATTGCTTATAACTAATGACTTCTATTTAAAATAACTTAATTCTAGTAATCTTTATGTGTAAAAACCAATGGTTGAATACATAAAAAATAAGTAAATAAATTCAGTGATTTGTATTTCATACGTTATACATTTAAATGTTTTATTTAATTCTAGAAAGGAATGTATATTATTAGATAAAAAAATGTATTGTACATGTTATGTTTTTAATTGAGAAAAGAAAAAAGAAGTAACAAAAAACAAATACATAAAAGGTTTTACGATTCATTACAACCGGTGAAAATGTGAACTGTTGAGTAATACCACAGAACAAACAGTATGCGCCTTCTGTATACTGTTTATTCTGTGGTAATACAAAATAGTCTATAAAATTAATTTTCCATCATCTTAAAATTGTTTTGGTAGTTTACATTCTTACTTAGCTTTCGTTTGAAAATGTGGATAAAACAGTAAAAAATAAAAAGCTAGTGTGTCACTGTCATCTAAAGTGACATTTTTTGTTCCTTGCGCAGGGAATGAACAAGTATATTTGATAGGCTATTTGATCCCTATACATATTTACTTCCTTTATCGTCATCTTCATAGTGGTCATCGAAAAAACGTATTAAGTTCTTTTCAATTTGTTTTTTCTCGCAGCGGATGATGACGCAACCGATCTACGGTGCAACATGTCGCTGGCACATCTGCGCAACATGGACAACCACATGGCGTCGATGCTGCAGCAATCACACAAGAGCAGTCCTTTCCCCTGCATCCAGTCGCCAACCGGTCACCATCATCATGCCGCCGCATTGCACATGTCCACACCACCCCCGCCGCCCCCACATCCCGCCAACCATCATCCGCACCAGCACCAGCACTTGAACTACCACAGCGCCATCATGAATTTCCCACATCAAGGTGCCGCCAGCGGCGCCAGCGTCCATTTAAACTACCCACCACTCGACGCGGCCGATGTCAGCAACGCGCGCACCAGTCCGTCCATGAGCAGCGGCGATTATCTCAATTCGATGCATCAGATGGTGGAGGCGAATCACCTGCCGTCGCTGCCGCATCACGCGCATGCGCATCACCCGTCGCCAGCTCCGCAGCCCCCACCGCAAATTAGCAGCACTCAGCTGCCGCCGCAGTACAGCCATCAGCAGCACTTGGCCGCGCTGGCCGCACACGCCCAGGCGCAGGCGCAAGCGCACAATGAACACAAATTTGTAAAGTCATCGGGGTCGCCGCCGTCATCGCTGGCTAATCAGCAGCAAACGGCCGCTTCATACTTTGCGCTTGGCAGCAGCACGAACGGGGCCAATGCGCCGCACGCTCTTTGCAGCGGCGCCGGCAACATGCTCGACTATGACGAGCGTTCAATGTCCTCACTGTCGGCGAACGGCGAGATCGATGCCGGCGACGAGCTGGACGACATGAAGGAGCACGGCGAGGCTTCGACCACAATCGACGTCATATCGCCGCAATCGCCGGCGCCCTCGCCGTCATCGCCTCCGTTCAACAACACTGTGCCAACGGCAGCAGCCCTGCAATTCGGCGGCCTCAAGCGAAAGTCCTCCGTCTCGTATTGTGATGATTTGGACGGCGAGGCGAACGAGCCGAAGGCAGCCAACGGAAGTGCCATAGACAATTATCCGCTAAAGGGTTTCGAAGGAATCCGCGCGCGCACTCTTGAAGAGGTGCAGCAGCAGCAATCAATGAACGGCAATTGCAATAATTTGGAGCAACAACCACAGCAACAGCAGCAGCAGCAACACCAGCATCAGCAGCAACCACAGCAACATCAACACCAACACCAACACCAGCAATTTCAGCAGCGACACATGGACGAGTACCGGTTGGTGGGCGGCAGCGGGTCGGCATGCGATCCGCAAGATCGCCTCAACGATAATGACAGTGTCGTGAATGGCAGTTGCGCCTCCAGCGAGGACCTCAATCAGACCAACTCCAGCGAGCAAGGCGAGAAGATCACCTCGGGGAGCGATGATGAAGGTGAGCAATAGTTAGCTAACTAAGTTGACACTCTCCCAAAGCTTACTGCTCGCAATGCCTATTCCCATTCATTCACTCGATGATTTCTCGCCTCTCCGACACTTTTCAGCGCAAGACGACAACTGCTCGAAGAAAAAGCACCGCCGCAATCGCACAACATTCACCACATACCAGCTGCACGAACTGGAGCGCGCCTTCGAGAAGTCCCACTACCCGGACGTGTACTCGCGCGAGGAGCTGGCCATGAAAGTGAACCTGCCCGAAGTGCGCGTACAGGTGAGCGACTATCGAAGAACACTTGATTCATGCGTTGCAATCAAGAAGCGGAGGAAAATAGGGTTAACCTTATGCAAATGTTGCTCTCACTCGCTCTTTCCTCGACAACACAACACAACTAAATCACTAAATGCCTCACGAATCAGCGAATCGCCGGGAATTGTTGTAGGAAATTAGGCAATTTCCGTTAGTGATTTATTTTAACCAAATTACAACCACTGTCTGGGCAAAAAGTTAGAAACAATTTCGAATCTGCTGTAACCCTTCAGCGAGCTGTCTACGCAATCACAAAATACACACGTTGCAATGACAGTGATTTACTAAAGGCGCACACTTTGAGGCACGGAATGGCAGAGAGTGCCAAGTGATTGAACGTTTGAGCCCCTGTGAACTGCAAAACAGTTTGTTTCAAAAGGCCCTGCATTTCTTTGAAAAATCGAATATGATGCTTTCAGTTCATTTGCAATTATTATAATGAAACTTGTTTCATGATCAGACGACTTTTTAGTTCTGTAATAACAAACTAATCTTCGAATCGTTTTTTTAATTTCATTGCTTGCGTTTTAGAGCCTCAAATTTTGTAAGAAGAAACGGATTGCGTGGAAGAGACTCGTTGTCTCCCTTGGCGGTCAGATTGCACTGAAAGCCTCCTTGTTACTTCCAAGTAGCTGAGGCTATTAGTCGAAATTCGGTTTTTTGTTGCACAAAATCGCGAGTGAATGGCGTAGGCTATGCTACATAACACATCACACACACATTCTGATAGGATAAATGACAAATCATTAAAGGTGGGTAATGCTTATGGAAAAGATTGGCACAGGTATCAGTATTATCTGTAAGTCCTGTTGGGAAATATTATGAGATGGCTAAACGTTTTTTATGTTGTCCTCGCATTCTTTGGAATTAGAATTCGAGGTTTTTGGCACTAATGTAACTTAGAAATAAATAAATCACAAATCCCTAAAGTACTCAGATTTGTTTGCAGATTCCATGAAACGAAAAGCTCTTCTCTTTTTGTGAAAACCAACACTCACGGGATACCACTATACACGCGCAAGCATTGCGTTGGTTCTAGTTCTGCGATAAACATTATTCATTTAATTTCATTTATTATTAATTAGTCACAGAACAATCGTTTTCTTACTGACTAATAAAGAACAGCACAATGGATAAGAAACAAAATAATGTTACGTAACAATCGATAACTTACTTAAAAACAGAGTTCAACAAGTTCAAAAATATTGCTTCAAAAGTAGTAAAGTCCACCAAAAAGTTCTTTGAGATCTTAACAAATTTTGTTAGATCTCGCATAGGAGAAGCATTTAAAGCATAATTTATTTTGACGAAACCAACATTAAATAAATCAGAGTGCCGAAGAGATCTAGAAGGGATGTTGAAGTGAATAGAGAATGGCAGTCAACCAACCCGCCAATAACATCAAAAACAAATGACAACGACAAAATAGATGTTCTATTCTGCAAGGTTTTTAAATTTATGAGCTTAACCCATGAGAAGTAAGATGGAACAGGACCGTGAAAGTGTAGTGATTTGAGAGCAAAACGTAGGAAAACCTTCTGAATACGTTCCAAGCGATGCACGTGGCACGTGGTGATATGGCCTCCAAAAAAACGAGGCACACTCTAACTTTGAACGGACAGGTCTAAAACAATTTGGGGGAGAGAGAGAGAGAACTCGGAACTATTGCGTCTCACAAAAGCTTACATGCCTTGGGACTTGGCAATGGTTATTAATTTATACGACTTGAGAAGGAAAATAGCTGGTGGACAGACAGGTCAGGCTAACTCAGGAGAAAAGTAGAAGATTGCAGTAGGAACTTGTGAGCGCCGCGCCTGAATTTATCGAGATCATAAGTGATCTCGATAGATATCTGCAGAGAGTTTATTCCAAAACCGCGCGGTACAACTGAGAAACGCATTTAGAAGTTGAATACCATTATCTAGAAATATGATAAACAATTTCAATCACTTATAATTTGTCGCTATTATTATCAGTGGCGTATTCAGGGGAGGGGCGGGGGTTGGCGGCTATGGGTTGAAACCCCCCGAAATATTAGGATCGACTTTGAAACTACATACAAATTAAAAGGCATTTTATGAATATTAAAGAATAACGTTTTGGAAACCCCCCCAAAATACTTTTCTGAATCCGCACCTGATTGTTATTATTATTCTTACAATTTTACTCCAAAATTTTTATTTTTTCACTGGTATCACGCTTGTAATATATTTTTCATAGTATTTTGATTTCATTTACCACTAGTAGGGCCCTGCGGCTTTGCACGCAAGCTTGAAGTCAATTGGCCAAATAAATCAAGTTTCTTCATACTACACTCTATGGACGATGCCACGCCTCTTTTATGTAATGCCCAATTCCTCCAGCCGAAGGGTGTGACTCGGTTTAATCGATATGCGACTTCAGTCACGGAAAATTTCAGTCACAAAAAATAGGACGCGCCCCTTGTTCAACGCCCATAAAATTTTGCCAGTAGAATGACACATCTAAGGGACGATGGTATACAGAACTTCAAAGCTTTCTAACTTATTTTTCGGAAGCTATTCCACATTAAAAATTTGGATTCTATGGGCGAGGCCATGCCCCTCGTCTAATACCCACCCCATTGCCATGTCGAAGGGCACATCTGAATCTTAAATCTTTGATGTGTGATTTGTAGTTCCACAGTTATTCAAAACATTTGAGTTGCTTAAAAAGTGCCACGCCCCTTGTCCAACGCTCACAAAGTTTTACCAGTGAAACGGCACATCTAAACGGTGGCCCCGCACCAAATTTTAATGCTGTCCGACTTCTCATTACGAAAATATTTCATATTGAAAATTTAAGTTCTATGGGAGGTGCCACGCCCCCTTGTAAAAAACCCACCCCATTCCCCTATCGAAAAACACAACTAACAACATCGTACGTTTGTCCTGAGTGTCATTGATGAGATCGCTATAGTTCAGTGTCACGCCCCTTGTCCAACGCCCATTAAATTTTTACCAGTGAAACGCAACATCTAAACGGGACTGTACCAAATTTTAATGCTGTCCGACTTCTCATTACGAAAATATTCCATATTGAAAATTTAAGTTGTATGGGAGGTGCCACGCCTACCTATCGGGTCGAATTCGCACTATGTGGTTTACCGAGACTTACTCAAGACGAACATTCCGTGAAAAATTCAACTAATCGGCTGTCTAGTTTTTGAGTTTCAGTGTCGTATAATTTGTTATTATAGTGGGTGTGGCGAAAAGGCATATCAGGTGGGCGTGGTCAATCTTATATATCCTATGTTAACATCAATGAAACACGGAATCATTTGATATTAATACTGATTTACCAACATGTACCGTAGCTTCGTTTTGTTCCTTTAGTGGGCGCGGAAAGTGGGCGTGGCCGATTATATTATAGCTTATGTTTGCAGCAATGACACGCTGAATCGTTTGATACCCATACTGCCGTAGAAAAGCATACCATATATGAGTTTTGTTACCATAGTGGGCGTAGGAAGGGGGCGTGGTCATTCTCATATAGACTATGTACCATTCCCCTAGATAAAAAATTTGTAGTGCTTATTTCATCTAAATCGGTTCAGTGGTTTTTGCCTGATTGTGGCTCAAAAACGTAACACTTGTTTTTATATAATAAGTTCAGATTAATATATAAATATTTTCCAGAAGTTTTATAAATTAATTAATTTGCTTACTCTAAACGATTATATTGAAATGTTGTGCAGTTGAATTTTGAGGTTATGTTGCGCAAATGTAATTAAGCCTTTCAAATTAATTCATCAAGACATTTCCTTGCATTCACTTAATAAGCTCACCGTACTTTGTGCATAACCCGAGACAAATTTTTCAGTATTTTAACCTTTCCTTTTTAGTCTGTTTTTCACGTCTGGCTTGCAAAAATATTTTGCAAAAAACAGAAAGAAAAATTTGCCTGAACAACTTTGCCGAACGACACATTTGCAACAAAGCAGTCACCGAAACTTTTTAAGTTCATATTAAAATTTATGTCTCAATTGCTAAAGACACCATCGTAGACAGCGTCGAAGGGACGCTAGCTATCGCCGCAAGGCAGGCAACTGGGGAATGGTGGGAAATCGCTGCGAGAACCTCATAAATTCCTTACTGAATGGCGAGCACGAACCGCTTTTCGACGACGAATAACAAATTTATGCCAATTTCATAAGCGAATGACAGCAACGAATGCAGACCGCACCACGCGTCCTCTACACACATACATAGTTTCCGTTTGTATATATGTATGGAAATGTGACGTGCACATGCACCCGATTCGAGTCAAGAAAACATTGCATTTTTTGAGGGGGAAAAGCTGGAACAAATCGGCAGCGAATTTCGGCCTACAGCGAGGGAATTTCGATATAAATTAAATTATGGCAGATTTTTGGGCTGCAAATGCAATAAATGTTGAGTTTGTGTGCGGCAATTGCTGAACGTAAACAACGCAAGAATTCCCCATCAAACTTACCAACAATTTCGGTTTACTCTGCGGCGGAAAATTCACACCAGCCCATTCTTCAAATGCAATAAACATCAAAGAACGTTAGCAGCCCAAAGCTCTGGCACGCAGCAAATTTAAATAACTCAATAATATGCGTAAAGTAGAATATACAATGTATGTTTGTGTGTATGTTTATGTGAGTACTGCAATTTGGTTGTTCGAACGTCCTTATTGCAGCAGATCACATGCAGACAAATATTTATATTGAACTTTTGGTACATAAGTACACTGCCAAGTAGGTTGGGGCCGAGACCACGCTTAGTCGCGGCTTAATTCGGTTCGTCGGCACTACTTTTAATTACTTCTAGTCCGAGTTGACAAGCCTCACTACTTTTCTAAAGGACTCGCGATGCCTTCGGCAACTAATCACAAGTTTATGGTTGTCGGCTTGAATTTAGTGGCAGACGTGGAGGGGTTTCGGGAACCTTTGCTTCTAAGAATGTTGTGTGTGTGTGACTTTTTTCAAACGTGGACGTTACATACAGTTTTGAGTACTACTACCGTGCAAGGCTGGAATTGTTAAAGAAAGTATTTGGAAGTTATTCAGAAGTTTGACACTGCCAGCCGCTTGCAAAAAGCTTGGTTTTGGTCTAAACGAGGAATCATTTGAACCAACAATTAATGATAGTATGGGTAATTTGAACATTATATAAAGTATGCTGCAAAAAAAGTTGTACGGCATAAATATCATTATTTAGGAGACCTTCTTTAAAGGAGGACACACCCGAAAGCGTCTATACGATTCATTCTTTTATAAGAGTTTCAAAAATTTGGTACTTATATTCTACACTGAGATAACAGGCTGAGTTGGTCAATTACCCAAAAGAACCCGTGCGACAATTACGATATATCTTCTAAAGGCAGTTAATTAAGAGTACTTTGAATGATTCAAGTTAAACTTCCGCCAAAACATAAAACTATTTGTAGCCTATAAGTATTTACCATATCTAATTGAATTGAATGCCTGTAGGCCAGTCGAGCACACAATATTTCATACCCGAAATTTTGTTAAAAAAAGAGAGATTTGGGGGTTTTGAACCCTACCCCCTTATGTGCCGCAGTTCTTTTGGCGTAGACTTCTTTAGTGGCGCCTTGCCGGCTCAGCTGATCTACTCTTTTTAGTTGTTTGAAATGTCCCTACGCCCTGTTACCTAAGACAAGTCTATTCGTAGCTGGTTGACAATCTCACTGAGATATGTACTACTACTGACAGCAGTTGTCCTGGTTTTTTTTAAGTATTTTATAAAAATAACGTATTTTACCTGATTTTTCATAAATTATAGAAAATTGCTCTCGAATTATTAAAAATGCTTAGCAGTTCCGGAATACATGACATATTTTTTTTATGAGTGGAATAAATCACTAGCACCCCGTCACTTCGCCCACTCCACTTTGTTTCCCCGACCGCAACACACCGAAAACGAAAAGAAGTATGCAAACAGTTCTTTAACCACCCGCAAAGCGCAATATCAGGTTTCGTGATTTGACAAATCATTTTTATTGACTAAACATTACGAGCGAGTGTATGTATGCGACAAAGCAGCGGCATTGGCAGGAGCAAGAAAACACCTCCGCCACTTTCATGTTGCACAAAAGTCATTTCGGGCACAGAGCGCACCAGACTGTGAGGTTATGCCGGAGCACCGCAGCAAGTTTGCGACGCCGAGCACCGGGCAGGAAGTGGTAGGTGGATTTTTGAAAGCCACTTTTGCCAACTAGTTAGTTGGCAACACAACGAACGGCACCGAGTAATGAGGCAAAATTGTGCAAAAATTACTCGTGATGTGTACTCGTTCACTCCAATGCCGGTCGGGCCGAGCGTAGGGACCGAAATTTGAAATTTCATCACGTGCACAATTGGTTTATCAGCAGTTATAGATGGCGCTTTATGGAGTACAACCCCTATGTGTCACTTTGTCAAATTGACACGAATTCAAATTATGTCAGATATCAGGATTTTGGTTCTTTGTGCGAGGGTGCAAAGTGCCATTAGCGGCGAGAAGGTGCAGCTCGGACGCGCTAAACACAGTTGAAGGCGTAGAACAAGCGCAATGAAAATCGAAATGATTGCGGTTTGAAGGTGAGTGGGTGTGAGTATTGGTGTGGATGCGAGTGTGGGTCGTTCAAGCTGGCACTGCTGCTTGTCTGGTGGGTTTAGATGGAAATTTGGTTTGATTAAGTTTTCCTTTTTTTTTGTTATTATTTTGATTATTTTGTATTTTCAATGTGCAACTGCAGACGCCAAAGTTTTATGTGCACTCAGATGCACACATATTTATTTATTTGGCTGCAATTGCGTTTGACTTGGTTCGTAATAGAATTGCTAAATGTTAGTTTAAAAAGTTTGATTGAGTTTCTTGTTGCGGTAAATGGCATTTGAATGAGTAGTTTTACGTCGCAACAATTTGTAATCATTAAACTAGTGAGTTCGTTTCTCGTTTCGCTGAGATATAAACGGGAATACATTGTCGTATTTGATTTCAGATTTTGCCATGAATAATAAGATATTATATAATCCTTAAAAAACACTTTACATAAATATAGATATAGAAACTTTCCGCAAGAAGTGTAATTTGAAATAAAACCTAGGTTTGGATTGAAAGACATGAAGTGAAAGTATCACGAAGATGATAACTTTTGCTTCTTATTACTTCTGACTGGGTACTGTCGCATCTAGGCATCCGAAAACCCCACAGGATTAATTAAACAACCTTCCTAATCTATTACTTTGCGATTTCGATATAAAAATATGAAATATGAAAAATATGAAATAATCATTTTGGTTGTCAAATAAATTAACATAACTCTTTCAATTAACATTTTCATGAAATTTTATTTGAAGTTTTCCAAAGTTCAGATACTTGAGATGACACAATATTGGAGTCAACTTTTTTGAAGTGCCAAACGTAACTACCGTTCAAGCGTTTGAACATTGCAAGTGCAATAAACACTAAACAATTAAAACAAATACACATGATTAAAACAATAACACATGCTGGACTATATAATAACTGTATTTAGCAAAAATTTAAATAACTTATATAATAATAATTTTAATAATATAAAAATATAATATTTATCATCCAGTAGAGAACACATTATTTCATTTTAGGGAGATTCCCCACACATGTTTTGCCATATTTGCCATCAAAATGTATCCTCAAAACATCTCCTTGTGTGCTCCACTGCTATTATCCGATTTGCCGATTGTGCCGATGAAAATCCATTTTTCTTTTTGGAGAGTAGTTTACTTAACTTATATTTCCATCCAACGATTTATTGATATAGGACTGCATACTACTATCAATCAATAAGTACTTAGTTTCCCTTAGCTTCCACTCTGTAGCTATGCTAACAACCTCTCATTCCCTTGGCGCCAACCTGTGCTCATATTGAATTACAAAGAATTGTTTATCGCCATCTTTACGATTATTTTCATTTGATTTGTTTCTAATGCGCAGCCCATAAAGTGTCCGAACTAGCAAGGCAAAGAAATGAAGACAAATCAGAGCAAATTCCGCGGGTGAAAAAATGCAAATGAGAACGCCGAAGAAAAGCCTGAACATCGGGCAATATTTTCAGTTCGCAGTAGTGCTCTGGGCGCTGCAGCGGTGGTAATGGCTTTTTTGCAGCGCAGGCATGTGTAGCACGCCACACATAACCACGCAGGGCGTTAAAGGACGACCGGCAATCAATATCGGCACAAAGCAGCACAGCTACCGCAGCAAAACTGTAGACAACTAAAATAAACAATAACAGCACCGGCAATTGCGAACGTAATAAAAATCTATTTTATTTGTTAGTGAAATGACATTTTTATTTGTTTTACCATTTTGCCGCGCGCAAACAAACCCACTCAGCTCTCCATGTTTTTCCGCCTAATGAAAAAAATCTCGCGCACATACACTCACCAGCAGACAAGGACACGGATACGGCCACGGGTCGTGAGTAGTTTTCAGGAGCGCGTGTTGGTCTGCGGCGTCACTGCCTGCCAGTCCTTTGGGCACCTCACCTGCCACACGCCGCATGCCACACGAGGCCGCACTGTGCTACGAAATGAATTTGTCCCGGCTCTAGTGTTGGCTCGAGCCGCCGACATACATTGTAGGTATTATTTATTTGACAGTTTTATGACATTAAATCATTTTTGTATGCGCTGTAATTGATCGTTTCATTGAGTTTATTTGTTTGCCTGCGTTTAGTTTAAGGGGAACAAGAGGCCACCAAATTAGATCTCTGATTCTTATTATTGCCCATAACAACGCACAAAATCAGACATCCAATAATATTAATAAATTCGATTTCGTTTGGTTTTACGCAAATTGCACAACTCGGTGACATCATGTGTGTGTCCTTGCAAGGTTCGGTGGAGTCGAAATGCGGTTTATATTGACATGTTCGTGACATGCGGCACACACCGAAAACTAACGATCAATTTCTTTACAGGTTATAGTTGCTAGAATTAACTACTTTAAAATTACTGAAATCAGTATTTTTATATTTATCGAATCGAATCTAGATAGCAGCTATCCTCTTATCCTTTTAGCAGGACATGTGGTATTTTACATTAAGTAGAAATGCCAAAAAATATATACAATGCGTAATTTTTTTCCTTAACGAATATTGCAATAAATGTCAAATTATAACTATGTACTAGTTATATAAATGATCTGTGATAAATTGTTTTATTTTTTTTAACCTTTATTTTTTTATTTTTAACCTTTTCGACCTCAAAGTTACCTGAGAGCAACTTCACCTATTTGTCATCTCATAGGAAAATCTGTGATTGATTTATGAGCTTAATTTAAATTGGCACCAACAAATTGATATTTTTAGAAGTTAATTCAAAACAAATTATCAAAATTTTACTGTTAACCCCAAAATAATTTCTAATAATTTGCAGCGATATCAGGGAAAGTTTGTGTTCTAATTGAAGTCTGCGAATTGGGCGCGTTTGATCAAAACCCTGTTTCTTTAATAATGGTTGAATAGAATAAAAAAAAGTGATAATTTTGTATTTTCCATGCATATTAAATCATTTTTCTGTAATTAAAAAATATTGATACCAATTTTATTGAACCCGTTGTAAGTTAAAATTGTTCAAAGGTAAAGAGGCTCTACAACTCTAGAATAAAGAAGTGTGGCGAATTCAAATGTTTTGTGCACACTTCTTAGTGTTTCATGATTTAAATACCAAAAATTAATATCGAGATAGATATCGATAAGTTCATTCAATTCTTTCAAAGAACTTTAAAATAAGTAGAAATAAAGACCCACACAAACTTAGTTTAGTTATAAAGCAAATTACATTAAATCCCATTTCTTTCCGATCAATAAAACAATTCGGAAAAGTTTTACGCCAATTCGCAACACTCAATCAGTCAATAGTCAAATCCTCTACCTCTAATTGTGCTTAATAATATCCGCACATTTACCCGGTTTTCCAAATGAATTTATTTTTAATTAACCCTTTCACCAACAGCACGCGCACTACCCTTTTCACTTCACATTCGCAAAACTCCGCCACCCACACTCACACAATGTCATCTTTAACCTCACTCTTGACATGCTCGCAATTTTCTGAAATGTGCTTAATCCAGCATATGATTAGGTCTTTCAAAAACTTTGCGCCCCGTCTCCCCTCGAACATTTACCATTTCACTTGACAGTTTACGCCGTTGTTGGCGTTGCTGTCTCAATTGTCAAATGTGCTTTTAACCCTTATTGCTCTGCGGCATTGTCTGCTTTGTGCCGGACAGAAAGCGAAACGACCGCAATTCTGCACCGCTTCCCATCGAAGCGTAAAACCAAAAACACCAAAACACTTTGCGCTCGTCTTTTCTTGTCGCCATTCCAAAGTCCTTTTTCATGACCGCTGATCTTTTTTGTTTCTGGTTGCAGCGTGAAACTCGCTCTCAGTCTAATAGTAATTGTCATTTATTACTTTGTTGTCATCTGCGCACTGCGACGCTCCGGCACCCCGCGCACGGCTGGCTGTCAGTGCCGTGCGCGAACATATGTCTTGGCTCACATCATAAAGGAGTCTGATTGTGTGTAAAACTAACATTTACACACTTTTTGTTCATAAGGATATTTCTACGTATGTATGTGTGAGTGGGTGACTGCGACGAATGGGGTCCGGAGCGGTAATTTGAAAGTGTCAGTTGGAGATAATCCGTAGTTTAATTTGAAGATTAATGCTGCGGTGTGTCATAGGTTGGACATATTAAGCGAAAGTGGAATGGAATAACTTCCGCCCAGGACAGAAGCAGAATACGCGAAATAATAGAACTGATATTTACTATTTATAAAATGTATCCACTTACACCATGTCTGTCGTTGTAGGTCTGTTTACTCACTTTTATTAGGCGAAATGGCCGCAAATAAGCGCACCGTCTGGGAATTTCGGGCTAATAGAATTGCACGAGCCGGCGCTGTCGTCACAACTCGGCTTAGTGCTTCGCACAATTAGACCCCTGGGAGTACGCTTTTCCACAACAATATGCCAAATTATTTATTTCTATGGGCATTGAGCGCCGTTGAGTGGTCGCCGTGGTGATTTGGTAGTAATTTTGTTAGAACGGTGCTGACGTGTCAGTTGGGTGAATCAATTACGGCAAAATTATTATATTGTTAAGGGAAATACTGTCAAGTGATAAC
The DNA here is from genome assembly GCA_963971225.1 of Melieria omissa. Lineage (NCBI taxonomy): Eukaryota > Metazoa > Arthropoda > Insecta > Diptera > Ulidiidae > Melieria > Melieria omissa. Next base: position 34,604,766 of record OZ020269.1, read on the forward strand.
ATTATTAGTAAAATTATTTTTTGTTTATTTTCTGGCATTGTAATTCTTGTGCCCAGGTTGTCAAATATGAAAGCTTAGTGTAACAAATAAAAATTAATTTAGTATCGAGTTCTAGTTCGCATTTGATTAAATGTTAAACTGTTAAAGATCTTTTCTAAAGTTTGATTTATTATGCGAGGGGAGTATATGAGCTAAGGTCGAGTAACTAACCTCTGTAATGTATTTGGTTAGTGAAGTAGTTTGGATGAAAAGTATGGATCGTTCTTCTTATTTATTACCGATATACATTTTTAACATCAATTGAAAACTTAAAGTTTTAGAATATTTATTAAATATATTCAAATTTCGACTTTTGGTCGGCTTTTCTGGGTTTGACACCAGTTCTAGGGTAATTAGGACCGCTGATTTCGAATCCGCAAACCGTTTTCAAAACTTAGTTTCCGTTTTCACGAAAAATGGGCGTGTCACTTTTTCGGATTTTCCCTGAATTTCTTCACGTTTTCAATTGTAATTTCTAAACCAGCTGATTTTCACTTTATGGCATTTGCAACATCTCACGACTTCTAATACCTTAAAATGTTATTATTCTATTTGTATTGCATTAACAAGAAATTAGTTTGGAATAGCATTAAATTTTTGTTTATAAAAGTAGATAGAAATATATAATTTTGAGGTTATATGCTACATTTCACTTATTGACGCTGAAAGTTCAAAATAGATAATTTAGTGAAAAAGCGACAAGTTTCCTCTTTCATTTCATATTCATATCTTCGTCATTGCACAAACGAAAATATTTTAATAAATACTAGCTGACCCGGCAAACTTCGTCTCGCCCAAACGGTCCGTTTGTGTGTGATGCCGTAACTCACATACAGTCACTTTCTTGTATATATATATAGATTTAAGTTATATGGGCGGTTCCAAGCCCCCTTGTTCAATACCCGCACCATCCCGTCTTTCGGAAGGGAAAATGGTAGGTTCGTACTTAGTTTCATTGCTGTGCCACTCAAAGTTCAGCAAAATATTTGGGTCACAAACAATGCGCCACGCCCCTTGTCTGACGCCCATCAAATCTTATCATTAGAATGACTCATGTATGAGACGACAGGGTACTAAATTTTAGTGTTGTATGACTTATAATTCCGAAATTATTCCATATTACAAATTTGAGTTGCATGAGTGGTGCCCCGCCCCCTTATCCAAAATCCACCCTATTCACCCTGCCAAAGGACACGACTAAATAATAAGTTTATACCGAGTGTCATTCATGTGAATGCTATACTTCAAAAGCTACACCGGAATTTAAAAAGTGCCACGCCCCTTTCCTAAACCCATTAAATTTTATTTGTGGAAAGACACGTTTACGCCATGACACTGTTCCAAATTTCAATGCTATACGACTTATGATTCCGAAGATATTCCGTATTAAAAAGTTGGCTTGTATGGGCGGTGCCACGCCCCCTTGTCAAAAACCCACCCTATTCTCCCTGTCGAAGGACACGACCAAATCGTTAGTTTGTACCGAGTTTCACTGATGTGAACGCTATAGTTCGAAAGTTACACCGGAATTTAAAAAGTGCCACGCCCCTTGTCCAACGCCCATTAAATTTTACCGGTCGAACAACATGTTTACGCCATGACACTGTACCAAATTTCAATGCTATACGACTTATAATTCCGAAGATATTCCGTATTAAAAAGTTGGCTTGTATGGGCGGTGCCACGCCCCCTTGTCAAAAACCCACCCTATTCTCCCTGTCGAAGGACACGACCAAATCGTTAGTTTGTACCGAGTTTCACTGATGTGAACGCTATAGTTCGAAAGTTACACCGGAATTTAAAAAGTGCCACGCCCCTTGTCCAACGCCCATTAAATTTTACCGGTCGAACAACATGTTTACGCCATGACACTGTACCAAATTTCAATGCTATACGACTTATAATTCCGAAGATATTCCGTATTAAAAAGTTGGCTTGTATGGGCGGCGCCACGCCCCCTTGTCAAAAACCCAACCTATTCTCCCTGTCGAAGGACACGACCAAATCGTTAGTTTGTACCGAGTTTCACTGATGTGAACGCTATAGTTCGAAAGTTACACCGGAATTTAAAAAGTGCCACGCCCCTTGTCCAACGCCCATTAAATTTTACCGGTCGAACAACATGTTTACGCCATGACACTGTACCAAATTTCAATGCTATACGACTTCTAATTCCGAAGATATTCCGTATTAAAAAGTTGGCTTGTATGGGCGGTGCCACGCCCCCTTGTCAAAAACCCACCCTATTCTCCCTGTCGAAGGGCACGACCAAATCGTTAGTTTGTACCGAGTTTCACTGATGTGAACGCTATAGTTCGAAAGTTACACCGGAATTTAAAAAGTGCCACGCCCCTTGTCCAACGCCCATTAAATTTTACCGGTCGAACAACATGTTTACGCCATGACACTGTACCAAATTTCAATGCTATACGACTTCTAATTCCGAAGATATTCCGTATTAAAAAGTTGGCTTGTATGGGCGGTGCCACGCCCCCTTGTCAAAAACCCACCCTATTCTCCCTGTCGAAGGACACGACCAAATCGTTAGTTTGTACCGAGTTTCACTGATGTGAACGCTATAGTTCGAAAGTTACACCGGAATTTAAAAAGTGCCACGCCCCTTGTCCAACGCCCATTAAATTTTACCGGTCGAACAACATGTTTACGCCATGACACTGTACCAAATTTCAATGCTATACGACTTATAATTCCGAAGATATTCCGTATTAAAAAGTTGGCTTGTATGGGCGGTGCCACGCCCCCTTGTCAAAAACCCACCTTATTCTCCCTGGCGAAGGACACGACCAAATCGTTAGTTTGTACCGAGTTTCACTGATGTGAACGCTATAGTTCGAAAGTTACACCGCAATTTAAAAAGTGCCACGCCCCTTGTCCAACGCCCATTAAATTTTACCGGTCGAACAACATGTTTACGCCATGACACTGTACCAAATTTCAATGCTATACGACTTATAATTCTGAAGATATTCAATATTAAAGAATTGAGTTGTATGGGCGGTGCCACGCCCCCTTGAATAATGCCACGCCCCCTATGCTAAGAACCTTCCACACGGTGCCCGTAAACACACACGTAATATTTTATTAAAATAGGTCTGGTGGTTTGGGAGTCTATAGAAGACATACGAAATTTATTTGATTTTTATATATAAGATTTGAAACGTGTATGTCCTTTAAAATTTAAAGTCCTTTTAAAAGGACATCGGATCAGAAAAATCAAAACTGAGTAAGACAGGTCACTAAGAATGACCTCTAGTTTCACGCCTATAAAAACATTTTGATGGGTCAAAAGTACTGTCACACAGTGTAATAAGTGTTGCACAGTGCGTTAATTGATTTGCGGTCAGTGCTAACGGCTTCGTACACGAAGACATTACTGGTCTCTCTAAAGGAAATGAGAGAAGGACAGCGCTCATCTAAAAGGCGGAGAAACTGTCAGCAGTCAAATAGAAATTAAAGATTAATTGGTTCATTATGATGGTGTTGAGGCGCATCGTAGCTTTAGGCATTTTCTGGGGCCACTCACATATCAGCTGTAGAGTCTACGAATCGCCTATCGAAGGCTAACGTCATTACATATGTGATAATATTTATGGGTATCAAATTACACGAAAATGCTGACGCGCACAAAAACACTGCACGTCAGCCGCATCGCTTGGAAGTGAAACATACAAAATCTCAATATTCGAGCTGTCAATTTAAATCAATCCAAGCTTAAGTTGTCAAAATCGAAACAAAACACAGGAAGATCAATGACAAGCGAACAAATCGAATGGACGCGCGACAGCGCAGACACGGGACGCAGCCAGACACTGCGCGGCCGTGCAAGAACATTTGCATTAATCAGCTTAAATTAAATGCCTGTTGTGACACAAATACGCACATACGTAGGCGCAGGCATAGTCGAACGCGAAATGAACGCATGAGAACTCGCTAATTGTGACAAGCCAAAGCCGATTAAATTAAAGTTAAATTTCGAGTACTCGCGGCTCGTGAAAATCCTCCCAAACGAGGGTCCGAGATAAAAGGTAAAACCGCCAAATGCCCGAACCACCATTGAGTGGAGCGAAGCGACGAGTGCGACGCGCGAAGTGTGTTCAAATGTGAGCCGCGTGGCAGCTGCAATGAAGCCATCACTCCAACGGCACAGGAGGGGGGACGGCGCAATGGCACCGCCAGCTCGCCCAGCACTCGGCGCTCTAAATACAAATCGCGTGCTCGCTGCGACCCCCACGCAGGTGCAGCATTTCCGTTTTCAATTAATTCGCTCTTATGTATTTCATTGAGCCGCCCGGCATCGCTCGGGTGGAATAAGTGTATTTCATTTAAAAACATTTGTGCTATTGTTCGGACAAGTTTTGTGCTCACTAAATACAACACATAAAAATACTTACGCCGACGTTGTATAAATCAAATCGCAAGTAATTCCATTCACTGGGAGAATTATGATGTGCTAATTAATCACTTCCCAATTTTTTTACTTTACTTCCCCCCACTTAGAGCATTTGGCTGGGCCCGACACAACACCGGCCCACACTAAACGCTTGAACACCACCTTGCGCCGCCATGAATTAACTGCGTGCCTGCCGAATTTTCCGCTTTGCACGCAAAATAATTAAAACATCAACTTGAATGTCAAACGACAGAGTCCTAATTTATGCTGGGCCTCCTATGCGCAACGCGACTAATTTATTTTGTCATAACAAATTATGCATAATCGGCGAGTGTACGCGCGCCGGCCCACCCGACGCCACACGACCTGCCTACGAAAAGTTCTGCTGGTTGTTTTCAAATTCGAAACTACCTTTCTATGGCGTTGCCCGCACCCCGGCAACAAATTTCACTTGGCTGTGTGTAAATGTAGTTTGGAAAATTTGTGAGAATTTGAAAATTTGCATGTGGCTCGCAAGTGGCGTCGTTTCCGTTTACGTGCTGCAAAGTTTTGTGTGAATACATTAGGACTTAATTACGGATCGGGGTAACTACAAATGCCACAAATTTCAGTTGTAGCTTGCTTGCATAGGAGGTTGTGGAACATTTGCTACACAGCTGGAAGCTCGGGTCCACAGAGTACTCAATAAGGTCTGTCTCTATCCCATTAATTTTTGGATAAATAACTATGTGTACAAGCGAAATTATCGGATTTTTGGAAATATACGAGATAAACCAGCACCAAATGCATCTCGAGAAAGTCACTGTTTGGTTCGGACTTGGTCCCGCGGAATCATTAGTCCGTACTTCGTCCAAAACGAAACTAGCATTGCCATAACCGTCAATGGTGAGCGCTACAGCTCGATGATAATGGATCTTGTGTCCTATACTAGATGATATAAGTACTGATAACATGGGATCCCAATAGGACAGCGCTTCGAGCCGCTCGGCACATGCCACTATGGACGATCTGCGCGAGCAATTTGAGAGCATTGGCCACCGAGATCGTGCGACTCAGCTCCTTTAGACTTTTTCCTTTGGAACTATCTTAAACCTATGCGTATACTGGAAAGGGAACTAATTCAGTCAAAGGAGCTGTCTGGAACTAATTTGGGAAAAATCAAGAAATGCCTGAGCAGTATTGGGGGAGATGAACTCCTCCAATAAGGAATAAGGGATACGGCCCAAAAGTTCTCTTTGGATGCAGTGTCTCGGGCAGTTGGTGCTCGGCCCCCGTATCTATTCTAATATATTTTATTCTATTCTATTACCTTCAAATCTATTCTATTCTATTCTATTCTATTCTATTCTATTCTATTCTATTCTATTCTATTCTATTCTATTCTGTTCTATCTTAACACATTGTTAACCGGCAATTTTACGCTGAAACTATCTCATGTCACCGGCTATTATTTCCCAGCAAGGCACGTACCGGTTATGTCACCGGTAACATGACCGGTACGCATAACCGAGGTTTCCGTGACAGCTCCTAGTGACATTCTTAAGGCGATGGGAAAAATGTCACCGAAACTCATGTATACGTGTGAGCTTCCATCCCGTTCGCCCTCATGTAGTATGTAGAAATATGGTCCATATAGTTTTCTCGCTCACTCTTCCGTCACACGTACCGGTACCGTACCAGTGACAGTACCAGTTACAGTATCGGAATGCGTAACGTAGATACCGGCCACAGTATCGGTTACAGTATCGGTTACAGTACCCGATACAGTACAGGTTACAGTACCGGTTACATATATTTGAATAAATAAGCGTTTACTTTTGATTAAAAATTCTTTTTTTAATAATTTTTTCGAATTAATAGATATACAAAAAGATAATAATACAAAACAACAACAAAAATAACAAAAATTAATAATTAATAATAGTAATTCATAAAAACTCATACAAAAATACAAAAATAAAGTAATTAACAAACAAAAAATTAACAAGTATGTAAATTATGGGATTGGGGTGGCGGCACTTCCGCCTTCGCCCTGCGTCGTTTTTGCTTGGCTCTATTGTGCGCCCTTTCGACCGCCTTCTTAACCACCGCCTCGAACTTGCTTCTGCCTAAAGTTTTAAAAATATCTAAATTGAAACAACACAAAAATTAGATATATAATTTGGAACTACGTTAAAAAACAAACTCACCGAATAATAACTCTATAATTATTAATTTTTGCAGGGGTTTTTTTCCCACCTGCCCTCCCAATTGTAAAAGATCAGTAAATCGTCCCCGAAAACATTTTTAAACACTGGCTCAAGGTCATCGGAAAGGCCTTTGAGCCTGCGAATGAACGAAACCTGAAACGAAAAAATATTAAATGCTTCAAAATATTGCGTATTGTTGCCAAAAGTGTAACACTGGTTGCCAGTACCATTGAGGCTGCAAAATTGGCTTGCTCCAACTTTCCCTCCACTTCCAGTACTGCATCAACAGTAGTGAGTGGGAGCAGAGCTTCGATTTGCGCCTCTGTTTCGTTCACCGCTTCCCCCGTAAGGCGCGTGAGGCTGTGTTGGATTTGCTTGATGGCAACTTTGCACTAACGGACCTGCTTGTTGTGAGCCATAAATTCTGGCTTCTCGACCATCTGTAAAAAACATGGAAAATTATATTAAGGTGTTATATGGAGAAACGTCATTTAGAAAGTTACACTCACATTTTCGACCAGAAATTTCTCCATCCGATCTACTTTTTGCTCTAAGCGCTTTTGTGTGTTTAATATTTCTGAGAGAATGCTTTTGATTTCTGTAATGACGTAAAATTTTATAAGTAAAATAATACAAAATATATAACAAATATATTACCATCACCAGTTGAAACATTTTCTTTGTCTCTTCTTCGTTTTTTTAATGGTGAGAAAGGGGGAGGAGACGGTGAGCGAGGAGTATAATTTAAAGAAAATTGTTTTTTTAAAATGTATCGTTTCGACGGTACCGTCTCGTTTAGCTCATCATTAGAGCTGTTGCTGTTAAAAATTGATTCCATCTATAAACAAAATGTTTATTAGTTTATTCATAATGTTGTAATTCAAAAAATCATTAAATTAAAAAATGCAAGCAAGCTACTCAATTAGCAAAATCATTAAAAAGATTATGTAAAATAGGTATACAAATGAACTTGTTGTTGTCCTGTGGAATGCAAAAATATTTATACTTAATGTCTTTTTTATTTATTTCTACTGTTTCGGTACTTGAATCGCTCAATATTGCTATTCCCAGCCCTGGAAGAGAATTAAGAGGCTCATGAAAATAGTTTTCCATTTTTTTAAATGCACGTACTAAAATTGAACTGTTCTCAGACTTAGTACTCACAGTTTTAAAGGGACCAATATATTTACAAAAACCGTAGGAGTCTTTTACTTTTAATGGATCTATATTAAACGAACCAAATTTCGTTGTGTTATAAAAATCGATATCGCGTCTTTCTTCAAATCTTAATTGTAATTGTTGCAAAATTTGATTCGGCTTTTTAATCAATTTCTTTAAATATTGCATATAATTTTCAAAATTTATATGCCGAAAAATTATCTAATTGACCATATTGCTTGACACATTCCGAAAGATGCAGCAATCCATGAACATTAAAGCTTATTAAATGGTCTCCATAAATTATGCCAAAGCAATCAACAAATTCCTCTAGCATTTTGTGGGCAACGTCGGCTTCAACTACACATGACCTTGCACAAGATAAGAGCCTAATGCTAGCATGTAGCAACAAAAAATGGTAATAAAAATCTGCGGGAACGCAGTCCTTTAAAACAAATATTCCCGTATATAAAAGAAACTGCCTAACTTCTGTCGATTTCCAATTTTTGATTTCATTTAAGTCTCTGGCAACTCTGCCGAATTCGGACGGAACGAATTTGGCAAGGAAATGAATTTTTTCATTCATCTTGGTTACATTTCCTTTTTTAATTACCAACTGCAGCAATTTTTTGGTAACACCTAAGTCTACCAGGTGCATCCCATCAAGTGGAAATTGCGAAACCATGCCAAACCTCGAAAGTTCTAACACACTTTTGCTGCCTTTAAAAGAAAAACTGTGATGGGATTCATCTGTTCTAGATGCGAACGAGTTATTAGTTCGGAAATCATTAATTTTTTTTGAGAAGCACACTCTCCTTTCCAAATATTTTCCCTTCTGGCAACATTTAGGACAACCATTAAACCCATTATGGGACTGCACTCCTGTGATAAAGGCCCTAGCTGGTGAATCGCAAGTAAAAAGTCGGACATCAAATTTTTTTAAGTTATTGTTTGAACCTATTTTCAGTCCGTTTTCTCTTAATAAAATAACTTCTTCACAAAAATCTTTCATAAAGTCATCTACACTATATGGCTTAGCTATGCCAGAGAAACACGCTATTATAAACGGACTTCTTTCTGGAAAACCAACTATGTGGCCAAGAATTGGCCATAAAACTTTATTAGAGCTTTTAAATAATCTCAGGCCGTCAATACCGACGTCAATTAATATTTCAGGAATGGAATCTAAATAACCAAAAGAACTTGAAGTAAAATGCGACTGAATGCCAAAGTACAAAAACTCCCCATTTGGAATAAGTTTTATTTCCACTTTATTTCTTCGAGTTCCAAGAAGAGTTTTTGCTGACAGTGGCAAATCGGTCACCCCCACTCTATGCAAAGTCCGAAGGAGATCATCCAAGGCGTTTTGGGAAATATTGTTGCGAACTGCCCAAGACTTAACCTCAAAACATTTGGAATTTTCATTTCTGTCCGCATTCAAATTCTGAAGTGAACTATTGGTGGAAAGTTCATCTTCAGACCTATCCCTATTATCGCTGCTAGAGGAACTTGCAGAGCATTCAATAGGTCCAACAAGTTCATTTAATTTCCTATACTTTTCTACATTTTCTTGAAAAACCTTTTTTTCCTTGCTCATGCAATTAGAAAAGGTTTTTCTCTTCATTTCAAGAAAGATACGTATAACGTAAAAGTTGTTAATTTAATAAATATATATACTTATCTTCGATTTTCTGGTTTCCTTTTTGTTCCTTTCTTTAAGTTTAAGTTCGCCAACTTTCACAAATTTCGCAAAATTCACAAATTACGATTCACACTGCACCTGCAAATTTCACAAATGGCGCGCACGTCCAAGTTCGACAACCACCTGATTATTGGGAATGTTTTTGTTTCACTCTTATGCATGTATTTTGCGTGAATATAAAATATTGTTGTTTCACTTAGCTCTGATCAGTGTTGAATTTTTACAAATTTATGAGCACAAAAGAAACTTTGAGTCAAAATATGCTTGAAATATTTTATTTGCAACATTCAAACATTTCGTTTACAAATGTTTGCTATCTCATTCTAACACGTGTTTGTTTTAAAAAGCACCAGTATCTCTTTTGCTCTTAGGAAAGTCCAATATTTCGTAAAAGTGTTAGTGATTCGGTTACGGCCGTCTTGCTGGGTTCGTAATTTAATGTGGAACTGAAATTGTTATAAAAATCTGAATATCTAGAAAAATAACTGTTTTTTATAATAAAAGAGACACGTCTAACCACGATGAAAAAAGCTTTTGCAAATTGCTAGTGCAATCACGAGTTAACTCGTGATCAGTCAACAACGTTCGGTCATGAAAACACGAGTTAACTCGTGACCGGTCAACAATGTGTTAAATCTATAGAAATAAACCGTAAACAATTGTTGCCCGCAAAGTTAACATAGCAAACGCCTCCATAAAATTGTGCCAGATTTATGAGACTAAGTCTCTGAAAATTTGATCTCATAGTTACGCTCCACTAAGCAAACCCGCCGCAGATATTTGAATAAGAATTTCATATAAAAAAATGTATCCACTATCTCATCATCAAGACCTCATATAAAATTATGTTTAACTTCTGAAATTAAACCTTTTTTACACTCCCAAAATAAATCTTCAAACTTGGACTTTTTTCGACCGCCAAAGTGAAATTAAACAGCCCCGAAATCAGAGTTGAAATAATTGAGAATTTGTTGACACTTGTCGCACTACGTTGTGTGAATTACACACACACACACATATACTCCCAGCACACTCCCTAGTTTTCAAATCACTTTCGAAACCTGCAAAAATCAATTTGCCATTTAATTCAATTTTGAATGTTTTAACAATTTCATCATTATTCCAACATTAACAACCATTACCAACCAAACGAAATTACTAAAAAGGACCACCCACTTGACATCTGACACAAAACGGCTCAACCAAAGTCAACAGCAACAACAACAACAAGAATTACAATAGAAAACGATTCTTATAATGCAATTCCACAAATTCCATATTTGTTGGCAAACAAAACGCGCGCGCACACACACACACATTTCTGACTTCTGCCACACTTCAAAACATTTTACGCCGAACAATAACAACAATAACAAAAAAACAGCAGCAACAGCACCCGCTACAACAACAGATGTGCAACTCATTATGACGCATTTAAGCGTTTAAATTGAATAATATCCATAATTTTATAAAGGCAACGCGAGCCGGCTAAAGAATAAAGCACACAAATTGCTGCATAAACAACCGAACGCGCGCGTGCGAATCACCCTCGAATTGACACTTGCGACGTGAACGGAAAGCGAACGCACAGCACGAGTGACACTTGACATTTCGACGTCGACGCCGATGCCGAGTGGCCCAGTGTAGGGTGTACTTGCAGTCCGGATGCCGGATTGCGCAAGGGCTGCTCTGACTGTTTTCACAAATGCGGGGACAAGTGTTTAAAGTTTTTTTTTAAATATATTTTCTGCCCATCGGCAATAGTTGCAAAATCGGCCAGTGAGGTGAACGGACAGAAATCGTTGAAATGAAACGTAAGAAAATATTCATTTGTTCATATTTTTTATTAGTTATGTTTTCTCAATGGTTAATTTATAATTAATGATTTGAATCGTCATCATCATCATTGAAAGTGAGACCTGACTGATTGTAATTGTGCTCAATTTTAATGCCTTCGACTCGATTGGCCGATTCTATGGTCCTTTTACACATTGTCAACGCTATCGCCAACTGTTAAACATTATCCTTGCATAGTAATCTCCACAAACCCATCAACACTGACTGCGCATTGTTTCTTTTTCTTGCAGCAGTGAATTCATTTTTATATTCCATTTCTTTCCATGGCTAATGCCATTGTGAATGTAATTTACCATGAAAATATAATTTTATTGTAATTGCACTTTCATTTCCATTATAATCATAATCACGTCAATATCAACGTCATCATCATCATCAGTGTCGAACCCATATTTGGCTGCAATCGCTCGAGCTGAGCTGAGTATTTGAAGTGCCGCACTTTTATTTTCATGCATAAGTGGAGTTCGGTTCACGCTTCCGCGCGCTGTTCAGCCCCTTCTGCAGGGTTGTTGCGTTGTTCATTATTGCTACAAGCATGCATTTGCTGTTGTTGTACATGTCAAGTGAGGTTATGTTTGCATTATCCCTATGGGGATGAAATGATTTATAATATTATTTCTGATTTGTACGGTGAATTGTGTTGACAGTTCAAGGTGGATTTATGTTGGGCACGCAGAACTGTTATTTACCGCTTTCGCAGTCAGTCTTCGGAATATCTTTGGATGGGGTGAACCATTTCAAATTAAGAAGAGATAGGGGTGAAACGAAATAAAAAACTTAATTGTAATGTAATGCAATGAAATTCACCCTTTGAACTTTAACATTGGCTAGAAAAACGTACTTTCACTTTATAAACAGCACGGTGATAGTTTGAAGAATTTTTAAAACAATTTTTGTTTCCGATTTTTTCATTATATTTCACTTAAAAAATCGATAGATACACAAAAATATGAAATTTTAAGATGTTAGATCAACTGGCTTTCAAATGTATCTAGAAACTCGGCGGGTGTGTTTAATCCTTTCGAACCCGAATCTTACCCTGTGTCTCGATATTACTGTTTGGTACTTAAATCATGAAACACTTGCCTAAGAAGTGTGCACACGACCGTTGAAATCGCCACGCCTCTTTGTTAGAGTTTTAGAGCTAGTTTACTTTTGAAGAATTTTAGCTTGAAACGGGTTAAACAAATTTTTAACAACATGTTTTAATTACAAAAAAATTATTTTGTATATATGGACAAATACAAAATTATGACTTTTTGATTTTATTTAATCATTATTAAAGAAACAGGGTTTTGATCAAACGCGTCCAATTCGTAGACTTCAATTAGGTTAGGTTAGGTTACGGAAGGGGTGTGTGCGGCAAGCACTTCCACTCGGAGACCCTGTTGGGTCCATTGTGAATCCCTTCATTTTCGGAGAAACCGGTGCCTTCTTCTATCTGTTGGGATCCCTGTAGATCCAGGCGGGATCTTTTGGGAACCATTTGGTCTTGGCGAGGAAATTGTGTAGATCGGTAATCTGTGCGTCTGCTACCTCCGCTAGCCCATCAAAGAACCTTACCCCAGACTTCAATTAGAACACAAACTTTCATTGATATCGCTGGAAATGTTCGGAAATTATTAGGGGGATAACAGTAAAATTTTTGTTATTTGCTTTGAATTCACTTCTAAAAATATTAATTTGTTGGTGCCTACTTAAATTTAGCCCATAAATCAATCGTAGCTTTTGCCATAAGACGAAAAATCGGTGAAGTTGCTCTCAGGCAACTTTGGGGTTCAAAGCGTTTAGGATAATAGATAATTCATAGTGTTGTCAGTTTATCCAGCTAAAAAAGGGGTCGACGTTTAAAGACAATAGAGTAAGTTTGGGTAATGTGATATGGTCGGGTAGTGTGATATAGTGACTTATTTCACAAGTGCGTTGACCTATTTCAAAATTAACCTTTTGAAAACATCATAAAAGCTAAACAACTCGTGCTGCTTGATTTTGGATGTATTTGCTTAAATAATTTACAGTTAGTGTGATGAAGTGCTTTGAGTAGTGCACAAGTTTTTGGTCATGAATGGTTTGAAAGCATAAAAGGTACAAAAAAAATATTATTAGAAAGTTCGAGGCTAATCAGAAGTAAATCAGTGATATCGATTATAAGTTTGCAAAGTACGCTCTTCTTAACAAAATTATTATTGTTTTTTTTATAATATTTGTTTTCGCAAAAAGTAAATTTCCTGTAATGTGATATACCAAAGTTCGGGTAATGTGATATAGTACATCACAGTACCCGAACTTTTGACAGTAGTACTATTTATATACAGAAATGTATATATGCCTAATTGTATAATTCTTGAAGTGAAATAATCTAAAAAATCTGTTATGGTTACGTTTCAGAAAAAACCTATGAAATCATGTTTCTCGATACAAATTTTTAACCCTTGGTTTACCTCGTCAGATTGTGATTTTCCGAAAAAAATGAGAGAGAGCGGGTATATCACACTACCCGCTACTTTTTTCAGACACCAATTTTTTGATATTTTCATATGTAATTAAAACACTTGTCAAAAGTTTATATTTAAGAGTTAATAATCTTAGATATACTAAATAATATGTCAGTGAGTAGTTTGAGACCAAAAAAAGTGTATTGTAAAGTGTGTCTGGAATCGCTGTAAAACAAACAGGTAACATATATCACGTTACCCGAACTTACAGCCTGATTCTGTGTATTCTTGACACATTTTTTATCAAGGTATTTTGTCAAGATTTGTATCAAGCAAAAGCTTTGTTGGCATTCTGATGCAACATTGATAAAGTAAAAAGCTCATTTAATTTAACATAAGGTGAATATGCCATAGCTGTGAAATTGTCAAAAAATAGGACAAATAAAAAATTGGAAGAAGTAATTTTTGAAATTTTTATTATAATTTTTACAATTTTGTGAGACAGGTGATTGGCTCATAGGCACATTACAGTTTTTAGGAACGCATTTTTGGTAGGACCCATGTCCAAAAAAATGCAATGCCGCCAGAACGCGTATGGGCAAAGAAAGCCCAATTAATCGATGCCACAAGGATCGAGTCAGCCGGAAATTCTTCATGAATTTTTCTTCGCTCAACGAAGGCAAATTATTTATTTTCTTCTGCTTCTGATTTCTTCTCTTCTATCCTCCTCAACCGCTAAAAGTGTTAACATACAAAATTCAATAGACAAAATTTCAATTTGTATGCTGTTGTCAATAGCATTCACACTTTTGACAATTTATCAAGAAAAGAGCTTTTATTTTTAGGAATAGAATACCAATTCTTGACAATAGTAAAAACGTGACAAATAGTCAAAATGGTGAATTTATCAAGTGTACAGAATTGTGCTGTTACTCTACACATACGGAATTCGTATGTGAACAATCCAAGGCAACTCTAGATATTTCATTGGGTACAGAAAGCAAAAAGTTCTAGGCTTAAATCAAAGAACTCTCAGACGGTTGACTGCATTGGTAGTTCTGACGACACCTAGCACGACCAAACCTTAGAATAGCTACATGAATACCGGTAAACCGATCACAAATATGCAGCGAATCCAGCTTTAACAATTACAATTTTCATATTAAAAGATTCATAAAACAGGATGAATAAAATGCCATCATTCACAAAGTTCTACTCAAAATAACACGTGAGATACTCGGCCAACCCTGCGATAGGTGTTTGCAGTCGGAACATAAATCCATTACAAACCTAGCAAGATTTTCACATTATATGTCTTGTAAATTAACAAGGATACAAATGTTTTGTAGTCTCTTCCTCATTTATTATTTTTAATAAATCAGAGATCTATACATTTCAATAATCTACAAATTGTAATCAACTACAACCACTTTTACCTAACCTATAATATTTGAACACGCATTCAATGTAATAAGTTGTGCTCCAAGTGGCATCGAAAACACAAAAAAGTCGCAGATAGTCAATATTGACTAAATCATTCTCTTGTCTCTTTAAATAAGTCCACAAAAAATTTCCCTTTAGATCGCATCAAAACGCTAAAGGTGACATTCAATCCAAATGTGCACATCCAGATCACGTGTCGCGTCTCAATTCCGCTTAACATCATTTCATTAGGCAAACAAAACGTAATAAACACAAAAAACGCTCTGGGACGCAAGCTGTCAAATGAACATCAAGCAAGCCGAAGACACACGCTTACGCGCGTACTTAGTCCCGTCCACGTTTCGCAACTTCAATTACGCACATGCAATCGACCGTTTGCGCGCCGGCCCTAAGCCGCCGCGCCGCAGAGAGTGAGCCCCAGCAGCAGCTTTCCGCCGTCGGAGGAAACCACCCCGTCGTGCTCGCGCTCTCGCTGTTAATAAAAGAAGTTCCCGCCTCGCAAAAGGACGAGCGCAACGCAATAACCAGACAAACGAAAGATGTAATTGGATGCCATTGTGGCATGCCGACAAAACAGACCAACCGACCAACGCACCAACGCTGCAACAAAGCCGCAGTGGCCGCACGGCTTCAATTCGGCGTTTAATTCTCGAGCTTTTATCCCGATTATTGCGCTTTAATTAATAGCGACACGCATTCGACCTTCGATTGCGTTGGCGGCGTCGCTAGTTGGGGACGGCTGTGGTGGAAAGACCGGAGGTACTTTACGCCAGTTTAAAGCGCAATAATAGGGGATAATTGTAGTGAATCTTTCTCCACGCTGGCTCGGAATTTTGACGGCATAATCAAAGGCAACGGGCGCTGCACACAAAACGAGTTGCTTGCCTTTTGTTTTGGAATGGAGTCACGATGTGTGAGTTATATAGTACAAGATGCTCAAATTTCATGTATCTATGTGCAATTTGTGCGGTCTGCTATGTAATATATGGATATAGTCTATAGTGCCGTACTAATTTCAATTTGTTTTGTTAAGTTTCGGTGCAAACTTAGCAACTAACTTATTTAGCTTAATACCACAAAACTAATCCCATTCTAATTGGCCTTCTCGTCTCTCATCCCTCAATGCACTTCAACTTTATTTACACACAATTTGACAGCTCATAACTTCTGTATTAGCTTTTCCGAACAGATGTTCAAAAGGTTTTTATATGAATTTGTGATCCTTTATTAATAAAACTGTTTCGACCGACATCATATATGAATAAACATTTCGGCTTTGCCCATACAGTTATACTTAGTAATTGGCCTGGCAGAATTACAACAATGAACCACAATATTTGAACAAACAATAACCCCTAACATACCCACACACTTGTGCGCACATTTGCTTTGACTTTTCTGTGTAAATCTCCTTTGTGAATTCGTGTGTATTTGCGTCCGTGAATTGGGTAAAGAGCGTTGATGGAAAAGGTGCAAAGCGTGTTAATTGTTCTACACCCTCAACAAACTCCCATTTTCACCGCATAACCGTAATTCATTATAATGGCCACTTCTGTCAAATGTGTGGTGTGCAGTGGACAAATTATGAAAAGGGTCCTGGCAGTTGTTCCGGAAAGAAAAAAGTTATAATATGAAATGTGGAAAAAGTAAGGAAATAAAATATTAGTGCATTAAACAAACTACTGTAAAGTACATAATTGGCAATGTCCTTAAGAGATGACACTGCCTAGCCAAGAAAACCAAGTAACAAATAAAAAAAGTTGTTAAAGTACTAATTAGTAAAAATATAATAATTTGTAGCAACCTTTTGAAGAGATTTCCTTTTCACATTGAAGCCTGTTCAAGTCCCAAGCCAAGCCATGTTATTAACATGATTTGTGTCAAACAAATTGGTTCTAAAAACCTATTTGCGTACCTCTTTCGGGACGGAGTTTAGTTTTTAAATCGAAAATGCTCCTAGTAGAAATATTCTCATGCTATGAATGTTTGGATGAGAAAATTGTATTGGATGCTCACAGATTCTAACAAAAAACTTGCTGGGTCGTATTATCGCAGTAGTCCCGAAAGTGTTAAGTGGTTCTATATAAGGTCCCAGGATTACGAAATTTTACGTAATTATTTGAGCAATTTTTTCTTTTCAAAGTCATTGCATTTAAAATTGTAGAACGTCTGCGACAAAAGTAATTTATTAATCCAGATCCAGGACCATTTTACCTTATAATTAGAACCTTAAAATATATTAAAGGGAGGTTTTAATGAGGGAAACTTTTATATCGAAACAAATTATCATACTACAAATGGGCAGAGTGTTTTTGGGCCAACTTTTCTCAGTACGTTTTCTTTTAACACTACAAAATTGTGATTTTTATCGATTGACTTTTTATAAAGACATACAGTGCTTTTCGTTTATAACAAAACCGTTTAAAAGGATTTTCCGCCTAAAACGAACCAATTTCAAAAGTACGCGCTTTATGTTTTCTTTTATTACGGACCCCTTTTAAAGCGAACTTTCGGTTAAAACGAACCATTTTGCCCTGTCCCTCGAAGTTTGCTTTAAGCAAAAAGTACTACATATGTATACAATGTAAAATAATATTGTTTCAGAATTTTGTACATTTTTTGTGAATATTACCATAGTTTAAGTTTAGTAAAAGAAACAAAAATTGTTTTAAAAGATTTTTATGCGATGTTGTTTTTTGTTTAATGTAAAGTTTTGTCCCAATAACGATTTCTGATAGTTCTTGTCTAAGTGCAATTTTTATTTACTCGAACAAACGCGCAGTGGGTGACCCCTATTAATGCGAAGCATTGCGTTGCTTCAGGAAGGATATAAAGGTTAGGAGATAGGGTTATGAGTAAAGTGATTATGGACTCTTGCCTTGAACCCATCGAGATCATAAGGGCTGGGAAAAATATCCGCAGGGAGAACATTCCACAACCGCGCTGTATGGACCAGAAACGAACTTTATCTGTTCGAACTTTCTAGAGGGTCGTGCGCTGGAATCGTATAAGTCGTGAGAATTGTAAAACTGATATATTCTAATATTTTTAATTTAAAATACTTATAAGCAATTTAAATAGTTCAAGCTATTTTTCCAAAGTTACTTGAGTGCATTGAACTAACAATTCATTGAAAAAAATTTCATCTGTACTGTAATATTTACTGTACTGCAATATTTACTGTAACACTTTGTCATATGTTTCCTTTTTTAATGAAACAATTCTTTTTTATTGCAAGAATTTAGGAAAATTATTCTCGTTAACTATGTGAAAAAATTGTGTGCATAAATGTAACCATCGAAATAGACATATCTACCGTGCGCTGACTTCATAAATATTTCCCTTTGAATTTAATTAGAGCATTGCAAACTGTCTTTGTCACACTCCCCCCATCAACTACGCCATTCACATTCCCCGCCATGCAAACGGATTGTGCGTAATAATGTGTTGTGGGTCTTGTTTACATTCGGGTTCATTTGTTGCTAATTCACAGTGCTGTGAGGATTTGTTGTTGCCGATTTAACTGCTTATTAAGTAGGCTCAAATAGTACGCCCAATCCGCCCATACGCCCGCCACCAGCACACTCTGTCAAGCGCCACAACGCCATCAGCCCAGCACCAAGAAGCTAATTAAATACACGACGACACGTGCCGAACGCCTGCCACCCTCGCGTCTTCACCCGCGTTTTGACGTTCCATAGTAAAAGACGCACTGGAAGTGATTGCAGCAAAATGTCATTGGCAAAGTTAAATGTCAAATAGTAACCTTAAACAATGCGCGCAGCGCGGGGAAGGCACAATTAGCAGAGGTCTCCGGAAATTTGAACTACCGTCGAGATTTCGTCGTACATGTGAATATTGTTTCACTTTTATTGTTGCCATCAGCTGCTGGCTGCTGTTATGACTTTTGCTGTTGTGCCACAACTGAAGTGTCGAGCGCACAACAGCAACAGCAAACGCAGCAGTAGACGCGTGTGCGGTGTTGCATTACACCATAATTCTGCAGCAGGAAAACCAACCCCGAACTCCGGATTTTTATTTTGAAACTTTGTTTACATTTTGTATTTGTACAATACACAGTTTTTATTTGGATAAGGTTCAGTCTGTAAAAATGAAAAAAACTAAGTAAGAGTGTTTCAGTCGCTTTTACACTCTGTGCTAATAACAAAAAAATTCAGTTCAGATGAAGTGAAGTATTAACAGAATTTTCATATATTTTCTAACACAATCTTATATGACACAATCTTGCCTAAAAGTAGGCGGATCAATACGTCCGTTCAATTTATATTTACTCCAATCGAAATAAGTCAAACACAAACAAAACCATTGCAAGCTTTAAAGTGGTCCATATTCAGCTTAGGGGTGACCCATATTATTTCGTTTAATAACACATTTCTCTTATTTCTGTTATTTCAATAACAGTGAACGATCCACGCCCATAAAGGTGTCAGTCAGCAATGTCTGTTCCAAAAATGCCGATGTCTTTATTCGTTCAAGAACTATAGTGTCACTGTTAAGTCTTCGTTCGTCTGCTTGCCAATGTATGTGCATAGTTTACCCAGGTGAAATAAGACTGCACCAACAAATATCCCAATTGTTCTGTCGAAGAAATCTTTAAATATTTGCCGCGAAAACATTCCGCTTCACTCAGAAGTGCTCCCGCTTTCGGCTCCTGCTACATTCGTGTCAGCTCTGCTTTGAAAATGAATATCCTTGTCGGCTTTCAAACTAATTAAACCATTTCCCTTATTTCTTTGTCTTCTGTAATTGCTTCTTTATTCCAACCACAACGCAACCACGAAGAAACGAAAGCTCCAAAGAATGGCAAAACAAAAACACGCACAGGATGTTTCAGCATGCAGCACAATGGAGTCGCTCGCTTTCGGCGCAATGACGCCGCCATAGCGGAACTAAAAATTAACCCTACACACACACACACGCAGCCACACGGCGCTGTCAAACAAAGCCTGTCATAATTTTTTGAGCCGGCTTTGTTCGCAATTATGATGACATCCCTTTGTACAGTGCGATGTGCCTCTAATCGGGCAAAGAAACGATTATAAAATTGTTCAAAAAACCAAAAAACAACGTACGAGTACCCATAACCAGTCGCACCGTTGTCCGGGCCACAGCCGTATCTGTCCACGCTTGCAACTCCTGCAATTATAACTGCGGGAGACGGCGCTGCGCGCCAAACACCTCACCGCCCGTGGTCTCGGCGCCGTCGCAGCGCCATATGAATTTATAATTTAAAAAACTGAAAACTATATATTAAATCAGGAACATAATTGAATTAAGCCCTTCGTCTGCGGTCCCCTTTCGTTTCACCGAATTAGGCGCCCGTATCAATGTCCTCGAACGCTGCAGGATGTCACTTGGCGATTTGCCCAAACTCCGAGCGTCGCTCGACGCTTTCTCGGCTGCCAATGCAATTTGGCAAAAGTGTTGCAGCCAATTATTCGGCTTTGCGCGCCACCTATGGCGACTACAGATGTCTTTGCCTTGTAATTAATTTCTTGCATACATTCTCGCATTCGCATTTACTCGACAGCTTGTGTCTGCATTTTGCAGACACAAGCTGTTCATGCAACGAAACACCAATCACATTGATTGAGTTGCATGTTCCCACGAGAAGACTACAACTCGCCATCACTGCCATGCATGCAGCTAAAGCAATTCGTAGTGCAATTCCTCAAAGCTACTCCTTTTCCCACCTGAAAGCTGGACACAAAAGCGGCGATAATATTTCTGTTAGTTTGATATATGAAAATACTCATTAAGTATCATTGAGTAATTAATTTAATAATAATAAATAATAATTGATTGGCACGACAGCCCGCTTACGCGAGACTAAGGCCTAGCTTCCCGCAACCACCCGTGTTGTGCGTGTGAATTTTGTACGCGGGTGGAAGGGACCTACAGTTTTATGCCGGTTCCGAACGGCAGGTTGGGAGCTTTTTCATAGGCAATTTTTACTCTCAGAGGTTTGCCATTTCCAGCTGAGAGGACAGCCACCGAAAGAGAAAACGAGTTTCCCGTTATTTTTTTTAGGTGTTACTACATGCAGAATTCGAACTTGCGTTGCTCTGCATGCGACTCGCTGGACAGCGCACTAACCAACTGAGCCACGGCGGCTGACCATTGAGTACTGACCGGCTATCATTGAGTACTTTTATTAAATAGTTTTGAGGAGAAAACCCACTCAAACCACATGTAGCCTTCCCTTTTTTTTCATTGCTAATGGAAACTGCATTGTTGCTTGCTGCAGCTTGCAGTTTATTACAACAAACCAGGGGCGGATTTAGAAAAATATTTCGGGGGGCTTTCAAAAACGAAGTCTTTAATATTTGTAAAATGCTTTTTAATTTGTATATAGTTTTATAGGCGATCCAAATATTTCGGGGGGGTTTCAACCTCCAAAACACCCCCCTGAATCCGCCACTGCAACAAACAAATTAAAACAAAACTGTTTTCTAGCCAGATTCTAAAAATTGCCTCTCAAGTTTTGTAACTAATCTCCTCACTGTGAAATCTAATATTGTTTTACCAGCAGTTTATTTCCTAACCTCAGTAGAAGTAAACCTAGGCTAGGACCGAAAAAGGGTAAAAACTGTATCAATTAGAACACTGAGGATTCAAACCCAGTTACTGTGAGGCACCATCGCTTCCTCAACCGTATACATATGAGTTTTCCTAACTTATCGTCGGAGAGCTCCATCAGTTGGCCCAAGATTGTTTCGCCAAACGCGAGCTTTCTAGTAGAAGCCTTAGTAAGGCAGCTTTTCAGGCAATTGAGAACGTTTTTCTTTTTCGTAGCTCATACAACGACCGCCATAGTCCAACGATGCATGCATACAGAATCTTGCTACATCTGCGCGATCTGTTTTGAGCAGAGGGTTTATTTCATTTTGGTAGAAGTATCCACATTATTCTCAAAATTTTAAGAGTCATCCTTCTGACGTTTCTCTTGGACTCGTTTATTATCTATTATTATTTATCAACTGTGCTCAGTGAACCCTGAATCTGTGCTCAGTGAAATCTGAATCCATGTTTTCCGCGCTGAGAGATGACAAATTAATTTTTGAATTTTAAATATTTGAATTGAATTTAAGAGTTTTTGCAATATTTCTGCAATTGAATCTTTTTTGTTATCATATATTTGCATTCTTCTTGATACAAAAAAATACTTTAAAAAAAATATTAAATGAAAAATGTGTTGTTTGTGAACTTTTTAAACATTAAAAAAAACACTTTTGTCAAGACCTATCCAAAACTAGAGGCCTGAAACTAGAGGTCATTCATAGTAACTTAGGGTTAGGTAGGGAAGGGTGTGTGCGTCCCAAGGGCAGCACTTCCACTCGGAGGCCAAAATGGCCCATTGTGAATCCCTTCATGGAAGATTCCGGAGCTAACCAGTGGATCTCAGTTCGGGGCAAACCAATTCGACCTCTTGATGAAGGAGAGTAGATCCGATATTTCAACTACTGCTGCGCAGGCCAAGTCTACCAGGAACCTTGACCCCAAGGTACGGAGTCGGCGTTCCTGCAGAGCCGGGCAGTGGCACAGGTAGTGTTGGATCGTTTCCACTTCTTCCTCATCTCCACAGCTTCTGCAGACATCACTGGACGAGAGGCACCATTTGACCAGCATAGATCCAATGGCGCAGTGTCCAGTAATGACTCCAACAAGCTGCCTAATAGAGGTTCGACTCAGGGACAGTACATATCGTGTTTTCCTCACGGAAAGGGAAGGCCATATTGCCCGGCAGGTACTGCAATCAGTTCTGCTCCGCCATGAGCACTCGATGTAAGTTTTGCTCAACCTGTCAATACACAAATACAGGGCAGATATCGGAGGGAGCACAGAGTTATCCACTTCGGTGAGAGGCAGGGCGACCACCTTTCTTGCCATCTCATCCGCTGCCTCGTTTCCTGCCACTTCAGAGTGGCCCGGAACCCAGCAGAGAGTGACTCGGTGATGTCCGATGCCGCGAAGTGCAGTGCGACAACTCTGCACTACCTTTGATTTCACAGTCACTGATTCCAGCGCTTTAAGAGCTGCCTGACTATCCACACAGATTGTGATATCCGTGGGTGATAATCCGCTATCGCGGATTAATTCTGCAGCTTTCCAGATTGCATAAATCTCCGCCTGAAAGATGCTACAGAGGTCCGGGAGCCTGAAAGACCGTTGAGCCCCTAGTACATCTGAGTGGAGACCAGCTCCTGTACCTTCCTCCATCTTAGAACCATCTGTGAAGATGGTGATGGAGGCGTCTCTTGTCACACTTGTAAGTCCCCATTCTTCCCTTGAGGGAAAGGAGGTAAGTGCGCGCGACTCAAAATCCAGGTATCGAATCAGATAGTCCGTACAGGAACCTAATTGATGTTCCGTACCTGGCCTCGTAAATGACCTTAGGATCCCAGAGTGTCCATAAGCGTGCTCTTTCCACAAGTTGGCCTCTCTCAGCCTGAGAGCGCCTTTAGCGGCACAGCACTTAATGAACTGCTCTATTGGGTGGAGATGTAGAATCATCTCTAGGCCTGCCTGGGGGTGCTTTTGACGGTTCCTGCTATTCCCATAGCCGCCAGTCTCTGCACCTTCATCAGTTGCGTCGCCAAGGACCTGGTGTCCGTAGCCGGCCACCAGACAATGGCTCCGTAACATAAGATCGGCCTAATGATCGCTGTATACATCCAGTGGACAATGCTCGGCCGCAATCCCCACTTTTTCCCGAAGGCCTTCTGACAGACGTAGAAGGCATTCAGGCTCTTCTTCACCCGCTCTTCCACGTTGCGTCTCCAAGAAAGCTTGGAGTCGAGTGTGGTGCCAAGGTATTTCACCTCGGGTGAGAGGGTGATAGTGATGCCGCTGAGTTTCGGCAGCCTAAACTCCGGTATTTATTCTTAGTAACTTGTTCATACTCAGTTTTTCATTTTCTGATCCGATGTCCCTATAAAAGGACTTTACATTTTTAAGGACATAAATATTTCAAGGAATTTATTCAAATATTTGCGCTTGTGAAATGATGAAGATATGGGTATCAAATGGACGAAGAAAATTGTTGCTTTTAGACCATATTCTTTATTTTTAACTTTCAAGAATGAAATATTTCAGTAAAATCCTTTCAAAGATCCATTTCTTTCTAACGAATCCATTTGGAAAAATTATATGTTTTGAATTTTGGTGTGTTAAAAGTTTATTCATCTATCCCAATTGGTTCACAGTTAAAAAAATAAGTTTATATTTATATGCAGGAATTTTGTATGGAATACCCAATAATTTTGTATCTACAAAATAATATAGAAATATAAAATTGTTAAGGTATTACTACATATCGCACACCCACTTCAAAAATGACACAACTCAACATTTTTAATTTTCGGGTTTATGTGTTAATACTGTGCACAATGCATCATTCTACCAATAAGCAAAAGCTCAGTACATTTTGTTGTTGTTAACTGTTGCCAAAATACAGGTCTCTCTTCATGTCGAAAAGTTTGATGCTATTTGATCGCTGCAGCTCAATGCAAAAGAGTACTAATTCAAATTGTGATACTTTTGACGAAATAAATTTTCATTGAAATTAATTTTAAGTAAAGATTTGACAATTTTAATATATATTTTCAAATAAAAACATTTATTTTGAATATTCAAAATTTTTCTTTCAACTTTTAACTGTCATTCATAATTATTAAATTCAGCAAACGTGACATAACTTAAAATAATTTGGTAATTATTGAATTAAAATATCATCCAAAAAGTCACAACTAAAAATTTTTTTTTCTCGTGTAAAAGTTAAAAAAAAATCTATATATCCTAAACTTATCCTAAAACATAATCTGTACAGATTTTCTACTAAACAGACTATACGTTATTTAAAAAAAATGTTTATTATGTTTTACAGTTTTTTGCATTTTCTGAAAAATTGAAAATTTTGAGTTGTGTCACTTTTGTAGTGGGTGTGCAATATTCCTTACTGACATATTCCGGTCCTGAAAGTTCAAAATATAAAATTTAGTCACAAAGCGACTAAAGCCACAAATCGTGCATTAAACTTTAAACTTTTAATGGGTCAAATGTACTGTCGCACGGTGTAATAGAGCAATTAAATAACAAAACTCTTAACTTTTCTGTGAAGGTTTCAATTCTAAAATTTGGGATACTTTGATTGTTGACACTTCATCAATAACACAGTGCAACACTGAAAAAAGGGACAAGGTCAAACCCATCTCATTCGATAGAAGACCTGAGTAGATGAAAAAGTGCCAAGGGATTTTTCTCGGAATGTTCGAGTTTTTTCTTAAATGCAGTTTAAAGATGGCGGCTTAATGCCCCTTCCCGAAACTTTTAAAACATCATATCTTTTGACTCAAATGTCAGAAAGGAATAATTTTTACGTCAAATGAAAGCTAATGATATGAAGTCGATGACACAATATCCTTTTTGGAAAAATTTTCTGAAAAAGAATATGAAGGACCTCAATTAAATGTTTATCCTTGAATATCCTGGAAACCGTGAGAGCTAAATTTATATAAGTGACTTCTGGTGAAAAAGCATTCAAAAATCTATACGGCTTATATATTTCATGTAAATCGTTTTTACAGTTAAGACTCTACAACGATTAAAAAAATGTGCTTTGCTACATTCGATATTTTTACTAAAAAGCTACGAGATATTTTGTACAGAAAAACATGAATTCGGCAGTGTATAATTTTTTAAACGCGGTAGTGGCTTAACAGTCAAAGTGATTGAAATGAAATTGATGTGCAGTATAGATCTTTGAATGCTTTTTTACCAGAAGTCACTTACATACATTTATCTCGCACGGAGTCCAGGTTATTTAACCCGGCGTTGGTGTGGTGAAAAAAAATTACGTTATTGGTGTGGTGGGGTATGACATACCCCAAAACTTTATATAGCACCAACCCCACGAAACAACACAAATATAAAAGATAGCAATTACATATTATTCTTCATTTAATTTTACGTAAGAAAATGTAAAAAAATTTCATGTGCAATCAATTTGTAAAAGAAAATAACAAATATAAGAAAAATAAACGAAAAATACTGAGATTTACAGGTTGACTTCATAAAATGGGGTTCAAAAAAATTACATTGTATAATTTTCCAAAAACCATAGTCTGTTTTAAAAACGACATACATGTAGTTATGTGACATACAATTTGCGGTAGCTACGGTGAATGAGTAGCGAAATACAGGGTCTCCAAATTAGCGCATTTTTTGCAAGATGTATAAGGTTTTTGCTCTCAGACAAACCGAACATTGTGTGCTGTACTGACGACGTTTAGGTACAGCTTCGCATTATCTCAAGAATTTACAGAATCATGATGATGTACAAAAATAATTATATTTTTTGGAACATATGATACGATGAAAACGATTGTCGTATGTGCTATTAAGTTCAATGGAACATACGACATTCGTTTTCTACGGCGACGAAATGCGAATACTGAACTGGGAGCTTTTCTTGCACGTAGCAGTTGGACAATTGGTATTTGCCTCTTATGTTTCCGCAGGGTGAGTTTTTGAATAAATCGATGACTACTAGACCATCAAAAAAATCAATTTGAATTCAAAATCATTTACACAAAAAGTTACGTTATTGGTGTGGTGGGGTATGTCATACCCCAATGAACTTTAGCGAGATGTGACTGAAATCTGGTAAAACTCAAGTTGTTTTTGGATAGCAAATGTGTAAGTTTAAACTGTTATAAACAGCTACTAGAAGCGATAGTGCCCACAAAAAACTGATAGGCGTAATATTTACAAAAATACAACCTCTGGGGTATGGTATACCCCACCACACCGATGCCGGGTTAAGGATACAAATTTAATTGAGGTCCTTCATATCCTTTTTCAGAAAATTTTTCGAAAAAGGATATTGTGTCGTCGACTTCATATCATTAGCTTTCATTTGACGTAAAAATTATTCCTTTCTGACATTTGAGTCAAGAGATATGATGTTTTAAAAGTTTCGGGAAGGGGCATTAAGCCGCCATCTTTAAACTGCATTTAAGAAAAAACTCGAACATTCCGAGAAAAATCCCTTGGCACTTTTTCATCTACTCAGGTCCTCTATCGAATGAGACGGGTTTGACCTTGTCCCTCGAAATTTTTTTTGAATTTGTTGCACTGTGTAATCAATGTTATAAGACTATGAATATAATTTTAAAAAATGGTGTACTTATTGACGCAATTAACCCTTAAGACAATTTTGTATAGAACACGCCTGCAAAACCAGTATCTGTAAGCAAGGTTGAAAATGTTTAATGTTTTAAACAAATCTCGTTTTAAATTTGGACACTAATTAACGAATTGAAAGCAATCAATTTCACAACCACCGAATCCCATTCAATTAGGGCTGATTCAAAATCGATAAATTGATTTCACGGCTTCTCAATGCCAATGCAAATCGCCGGGAAAAGTTTATACCTGCCTAATTTTACAGTATTGTGCGTCAGATAAGTGCCCTCCCGTCCGCCCAGCGGACACCTGCAGGAATCACAGCGACCATCTTGGAGCTTATTCGCCTAATTTAGCGCTCTTGGGAATTACCAACAAATGCAATTTGCCATTTTCCCATTTCTTTTTTTTATATTCAAAGCGAAATTCAAGCCAACAGTCACACATACATACGAACAAGTGAAGTGAGCCCCCAATAGGGCAAAGTAGTCGCCACCCGCCTGACGGTGTGTGCGGCGTATAACGCAAGCAGCACCACCAACAACAACACGCACATTGTACACAGCGCAAGCACTACGAAACGTTTTTATTAAGCTGGAACTCTTGTGTGTTAAAAGTCAATTTTCCAATTTGCAAACTGTCAGGAACATTCGAAAAGCAATTTGTGTGCTCTTCTGTTCGCTCTGGCTCCGGCTCCGGCTCCAACTTCAGCTTCGACCGTGGCCGTGTTCTGAGCTCGACAGCATCGTTTCGTATTTTGTGCGGCACTGCAGAGTTGTGGGCCGCATCGCCCACCCACCGACGCCCGGACGATGAATTCACCCCCCCGCCACACGTCCCCAAAGGTTTACTATTGAATCACAATAACAAAAACAGCAGCTGAGGCAACAACACGAGCAACAATAACAGCACCCAAAACATCAAATAACGCAACACAGCGACGCAAGTGCGTAGCGCGCTGCCACTTCGATGTTGCTGCTGGCTGCCTGCCGGGCTGGCTGGCTGGCTGACTCGCCAGTCGGCGCCCCTGGCAAAGAAGTTTTCCAATAAAATTGCAAACTTTGAAACGTGTTGAGTGTTTGGGGATGAAAAGCCGGCCCACCCGCCCATTTTTCCCCACACAACACACCAGGAAAAATAACAAAAACACAAACACAACAACAAAATACGACCTAAATTGTTTGCTGCCGAGCGAAGTTTATGAAAAAGATTAAAGTTGAAAAGTGGTTGACGTCGCCATCGAAGAGAGGCCGCGCGGATACTGAGGTGGAGTGCAGAGAAGCGAGCAGCAGCAAGAGCGAGGAGAGGAGACAGAACGCTGATGTTAATGACTCAGTGCCCAGACGCAGTACCCAAACGCCCATTTTGTGGCGACCAACCCCGAAACGATTGAAGGTGGGTGCTGCTGTGTGGTGGTGCAACGGGGGCGCAGGATGAGCAGAGGTTAACTTGCGCAAACATGTTGTGTGGGTGGTTGTGGCAGCATCCCCGATGTGGACCATGCAGGCGTTATAGCACCAACAATGAGCAATGGGCACTGGGTGGCATTGGGCGGAATTTCGGGTTTCTCTCTTCGTGTGTACATGTTATGTAACTGTTAACGAATTTGTGTCTGTATGCAGCAGTAGAGTGTGTCTGTTGTGTATGTGTATAGACGTGTGTTTGCGCCTGTGCGGGTTGTGTTTATTTTCATTATGGCGCGCCATGAATGGAAATTACAAAATTGATTTTGATGATTTAATTAAAATGAAGAAGCACAAACGCAAATTATAACAGGCAGGCGATGCGGCGCCGCTGAGCGGTGAACCCCACAAGCCCGCAAACGGAATGTGTCAATATTCATTTGAGCAGTAGCAATGTAGCGCCCGACGCGACTATAGGGTGACGCAGACAGTACTTGCGAGCTTGGCACTCGCATTTTTCACTTGTGTGGGTGTCTAAATTTATACGGAAGACTTTTTGATTAACTGAACTTTAATCTTCATGGCCGCTCTTTTACCGTTCTTAACTTTATTAAAAACCAGTTTTTACGCGCTTACAATTTTATTGAAATAATCATTACCTTATTGTATTATTTTCCCTTAATTTATTAAGAAAACTTTCTTTCATAACACCGAAAACGAATTTCACTTACCTCTGCACTTCTTTATGAACCACGTTTCGTATTGGCTTTTCGGGGAACAATCACTAGACCACTTACAGGGACCACATCAGCACAACCCACTGCACTTACTAAAAGAAAGCAGAGTACTTTTATCAAGTTGAAAGTCCATTGAACCATTGAAACATGTGACTTCATACGAAGCCTTAAATATTTTTTGACCCATTAAATCTTGATAACTAGTTTTTATTCAACTATTAATTTTAAATAAAAGTTTAAAATACATGCCAAATAATTTCTTACCTTTCTTAAGTACATGAATTCATTTCAATTTATTCATACATTTTTGACACTGTCTCAAAAAACTGGAAACAAATAACACATTAAAGATGGATTATACATGACTTAGAATATATCACCAAGTTTTAAATTAATAAATCTATTAAATCATGTTTCTCCATTAAGCACTTCTAAAAGATATTCTATTCTATAAGAGGTGTTGTTGACTATATTTATAATTTTTTTTATCAAGAAAATAAACTTTTTTGTATTTTAATGGTAATTTGATGCAATACCTACGATTGAAAATGTTCTATTCGGAGGAAAGTAATGACCCATTTTTCTATGACTAATACGAGTGTGGCTATCGCTGATAACAGAATTAAAAAAATTATTGAAACTTATGTTTCGTGTTCGATTTTTATCTTTTCGTCAACTTTCCTGATTCAACAAAATTGAAATAATTTTTAACTTACTGTTTTTTCAACAATTTTTGAGTAAAATAATATTTTTTGGGAAATCCGAAACCCTTAACCCATACTTGTTTCTTCAGAGTTTGAGTTTCGAAAAACCTCATCTTGGTGGATATTTGTGTTCTTAAATAAATTGCTAAAATTTTTTAGCTGAACTACAGCATCTATCTACAGCAGCTTGAACTTTAAGATGATGAATCAGTCAATCAGGACAAACCTTTATACACACAAATACATGAATGCATATGAATTAAAAAACTTTTTCAAATGTTTTCTTTACTTCTAAAAACTACTACCAAAAATTTATTACCCAAAAGTTAAAAAAAAATCAACCAAACCTCTCAGTATTACGCCCACCACTATGCAAACAGACAATCTCAATAAAATGTCTTCTTTTCGATAATTTGACCTTTCCGTCGCGAACATTAAAAATTGTTCCCATTACGAGGGAACAAGAAAGAAGACATCTTAATCAAGTTTAAAAGCAATTTAAAATGCGCCTTCGCATTAACAACTCATCCACTTTGCACCCGACCCGGCTTCGCAGAGCGGAAAATGTGACTAAGTGTTCTGCGTGATTTTCGTAGGTATAAAAAGCCTCAAAATAATTTCCTCGTTATTTATAATTCATTATACACTTTCCTTGAAAACCAGCAAGCCTGCTCTTCCTTCTCCCACCACCCACACTTCTACTGCTCGCGCTCACTCCACCGCCCCGCACATCTCACATCACATCTCGTTGCGCACATCTTCAACGTAGTTTGCCAAACGGCGTTGAAATTAAATTTCCCTCATAATAATTTCTTATTAATTCGCACAAATTGCATTTAATTACTTTGTGCGACAATCAGAACTGACGCGTCGGTCGAGCAGTGCTGCAGCGACTTTCTCCAAGTTTACCCAAGCAGCGCAATTCGCCGAAGTGGGGCACCGAGGACACCCACAAGTCGGCACTGTCAGCCGCCATTAAGCTCCAAATGCGCACAGCAAACAGTTCTCCAATGCTCTCCACAGCTGACTCGCTCTTACCGTTGCCATCTCTTTCTCACACCCACCCACTGGATCTTACACCGGCTGCACTAATCTGTGTGTGTGCGTGTATTTGCCCCATTGCTCCAATTAGTCGCTCATTTTGTGCGTCTGTCACTCTCAGCGGTTTCAGTTGATGAGCTCACGAACGCATGTATCTGTCAATGCGTGTGTGTGTAAATGTAACGTAGCCCAGACCGCTGCGACCACCCAACGCATCCGCTCTGTTCCACCCACCCGCCCGGTGCGCCACAACCGCCCACTTGTTAAGTCGCTCCATAAATCATTCGCGCTCATTGTTGCGATAATTCTAATTAGTGCCGAGGCACTAATTGAATTTCATCTCTCGTCTCTTTTCTTTGCTTTCCGCCTCCTTGCTTTCGTTCTTGCGTACACTAAGTTTTCTTCTAATTAAGCGGGTTGTTGTTCGTCGTCGTCGTCGTCGCCGTCGTCATCATCGTCGTGGCGTTTTATTTCATCATTAATTTCTGTTGGCGGCCAATGCCGCCATTTTGCTTTTCATACGACTCTAACTGCTTCTGTTGTTGTTGTTGTTGTTTCTGTAATTAAGCTCATTCAACTGTAATTACATTTTTGGCCTTGCGTCGGCTCTCGTTCATTTAGCGCTGATGCTGTCTTCTTCTTTCCGCGAGTTTCCTCTGCACACAAAAACGCGGCGTTAGGATGCCGCCTGATGTCAGTGTTGGCAGTTACATTTAGCAAGACTGTGTTCGTGTTGGAGTTTTAATAATTTTTTACTTCGTTAGCCTAATCTCACAGTTTTGAGGAGGCAGAGCGAATTGAAGCAGACATATTAATGTCCAAATTAATTTGTTGACTCGTAAACATAAACATTATGTCGCCCTACACGTTAATCACATTTTCCCATTTTTGTGTTCTCTTCGCAGGTCTGGTTCCAGAATCGACGTGCCAAATGGCGCCGCCAGGAGAAGTCAGAGAGCTTGCGCCTCGGCCTTTCCCACTTCACGCAGCTGCCTCACCGTCTAGGCTGCGGCAGCACCGGTCTGCCCGTCGATCCGTGGCTCTCGCCACCCCTGCTCTCCGCTCTGCCAGGTAACTATCCATCCACCGCTCCCATTTATGCATTTCATTTGGCAATTTCCTGTTTTATGACTCACTTTTTAGTTTTTCTCTATTCTCACACAACTCCGTCATTCGGCAGGTTTCCTCTCGCACCCGCAGACCGTCTATCCCAGCTATTTGACGCCCCCACTTAGCTTGGCCCCGTCCAGTCTCACTATGAGTAGTCTGGCCGCTATGGGCCACGGACCACACGGACCACCGATGCACGTCGCACACCCTCCACCACCGCCGCCAGGCCACGCACCACCACCTCCGCCCTCCCAGATGGGCGGCGGTGGTCATCACGTGCCATTGTCGCACTTGTCACCGCATCTGTCACGCATGTCACCACAAAGTCTGGCCACAATGCCACCACAGCTGAGTTCATCAACGTCGGCCTCCTTGGCGTCCAGTGCAACAGCAACACCTGCAACAACAACCAGCGCAGCAACAGCATCTGCATCTCTGTCTGCACTCTCGCCGCATGCGCCGCCATCCGCACTGCCACCGCCGACCACGCTCAACTCACCACAGGCCCCACAAGTGGCGAATGCTGAATTGTCACCGCAAAATCTCACCACCAGCAACGAAGCGGACGAGTCGCTGGTCGGAAAGTGCACAGTGAGCAGCGTCGAAATGGTCGATGTGGGGCGCGAGAGCCCGGTGGGGTTGCTGCCCAATGCGTCCACCAATCCCATCGGCCGCAACTCACCAATTTCAACAAATCAGCCGCAGACAGCGGATATGCGCTCCAACTCCATAGCGACGCTGCGCATCAAGGCGAAGGAGCATCTCGAAAGCATCAACAAGGGGCTGACGATGGTCTAATTGAATGGTTAACCAGAGATTACTCTTAATTGGAATTCTTGTTCGTTTGGCATTTCACCGGCGGTGGCACGGTGGCGCGGCCTGCTGCGACGAGTGCGTCCGAACGACTCCAGAATCGATATGGAAATCATGTGCGACTTTGAGCGCCTTCCCGCTACCACAACTCACACTTGTAATGTACATTCAGCTGTAATTCAAGTATTGTTGAAGTGATAAATACTAAATCGGATATAGACTAACATTGGACGCGCTCGGAGACTTGAAATCCACAAAAATATTACTGTACTTTATTTCAACATCCCACTACACGACTGTGCTAAGAATAGACATACATATGTAAAGTATCTGTGCAAAGTCAATATGAATATACAAATACTATACGTAATTCTTCTGATAAATCGCTAATGCTCGGATCAAAATGTACACATTTCTGAACTGCACACTTTAGTTCAATTCAGTGTTTGTAGATCTACACAAAACAAAATACTCGTAAATAAATGAATCAATCTTGAAACACACCAACAACATGTACATAACACTAAAAGATGTGTAATGAAAGAATTAATAGAATTGATGTGTCTGTAAACGCCCGAAAAGCATTGCGGTACCAACTTTAATTAGCCGATAAATAAATAAATCAATACCTACTTAGATACAAAAACCCTGTCGACAATTATTTACTTTCAAATTGGATAAGGAATTCGTTATTGCGATTTTGTGTGGAATGAGTTGGGGTCGAGGTTACTTAAAGTTTGAACCGATCAAGTGAATGCTTAACCGTTTCACGATCAATGGATCATGGAATGCAGGGGGGACTCAGAAAAATATTTTGGGGGGTTTCAAGTAATTCTTTAATATACATAAACGTTGCTGTAGTTTTGAAGTCAATGCTAATATTTCGGTGGGCTTTCAACCCACCACTGATGTGTGCATAATGAACTTTTAACTAGTTTATGAATATTTTCAAATTGCACTATGCACGAATCTTCCAAAATTTAAACAATTCCCAATTTTACGTTGATCTTCCAAGGGTCAAAATCGGAAGAATTTAATTAAGGGCGAACTCCACTTCCAACTTATTTGGAACTTGAACCTGAAGTTTGCATGTAAACTAAGCCTGAAGAATGGAATCGACTTTAAATATCTCACAGTTAATTGTTTAAATATAAGAAGCTGCAGATTTTCCAAACAAATGAGGGTAAAACGAAATAGGAACTTTTTACCCTAATTTGTTTGGAAAACTAGGGGGCAGGACTTGTAGGGTTGATCCTGTATTCATCAGTATTTCAGTATAAGTATTGTTCAGCCTACAGACATAAGGTGTCCTTAAGTAATGTCTCGTGAATTACACCTCAAATCAGGACTGTGGAGAGAAACCCTCAAGCCGAAGGGGCAAGGCGGAGCCAAGCGTCATCTTTGTATAAGATGACAAATTTCATAAAACTACACGCTATTACGGGGCCGTAGGCGCTGGCCCAACATTTTCTGTTTCCTTAATCACTCTAGACTCAGTAGTAATTTTTGTCTAAATCGATTTCTGGTATGTTAACACGTTTATACGCAGAGCTCTTGCCAAAGGTGTGTGGATAATAGTGATCCAATAGTAATAAAGTTGAAATTTTTAGGGGAACTCAAAAGCTCCAAGAAAGGGTTTAAACTAAATATTGCTGCGCATATACGAGGATGGCCCGAAAAGTTTCTGACTTCGACATGGCAGCACACATCAATAAAAGGTAGGCAATCTGTTTGCGCCTCTTTTGTAAAGTACACACCAAAATTTCAGTCATATTATATGCACTTTTGTTGTTTGGCAATAGTTTGGGTCAATCGATGTTGTGAAAATGGTGTTTTTGCGAAAACGGGAAAAAAACTGAGTATAAAGCATTCATTCAATATTTGTTTTTGAAAGGCAATGTGCTACATAAATAAAATAAATATGTAGCACATTAACATCAGCACTGTAACATAATTTACCATCGTAAAATTTTCGGCAGCTGAGTTTTAAAGTGGCTGTACAAGCTTGAGAGACGACGAGCGTTAGGGACGTCCAAAAACTGCAACCACTGACGATAACATTGCTTAAGTTCACCAAATGGTAGGGGAATTCTTTGTAAGGTGTTACCCCATAGCTTTTTTGCGCAAAACTCGTTAGAAAATTAACGTATCGCCAATTTTAATATACCGATGGAAAGAGTATTTAAAGAGCTATAATCCAAGGTAACACTTTATTTAAATTTTTCGTAAATACGAACTTTACACCCAATTTCCCAAAGTGTTCAAAATCGACACCCAAAAATTTTTTAATGTAAAGTGCCACCCCCTAAAAAAACCACTAAAAACGTAGAAATCCCAAGTAAAAATGCATGATTTAGACAATTTACGAAAGATTATTGAATTTAATTTTAATTGAATAGAAAATGACCGAAAGCAAAATGCAAATTGAATGGTAACAAAGAAAACGAATAATTGTATGGAAATTGATAAACAAAACTGAACTAATTTATTCCTCATGATAGGATTAGAGAAAAATTGACTAAGAACACTTTAACCCTCTAGTTCCCAAGAAGGCCTGTAGACATCCTAAGCTTAAAAAAATTCTGTAAATTACACCTTATGATTTTTCTAGCTGATTTTACACGTCTGGAAAGGGAAATTTCCATTTTATAAAAGAAATGTAGTCAGATAACGCTGCCATACGCACAACGGCAGTAATTGTAAGACAAAGTTGAAGTTTCGTGAGAAAGTAAGCAAATAATTATTTTTGAAATTGTGTGAGAAACAACAATTTTTTTAAATAAATTGAGAGCCTCAATAAAACTAAACAAATTATTCGTGAGTAGCTGTTATTGTATTCTTTGAGAAAATAATAAATAAATAATAATAATAAATAAGAAAATTATGAAAAAAGTTGTTACACTCCTCCTACCTAACCCAAACCCTAGAGTGTCTGTAGGCCTGCTTGGGATGAAAAGCCTAAATAATTAACGGTCCTTGATGATGTTTTTTCGCTATTTAAGCATTATTTATCGATTTGAACCGAAATTTTGATACACCAAAATGTAAAACAGATCATGTTACTGCAAAAATTTATACTTAGGCGTAGTGCGCAGAGGTAGATGAGAGAACTAGTATCCCCTAGTCCTTTATTTCATGGAGTAGATTTGTCGACATCTGTGTGAAAAGATAACAAGGCATTCAAAAATAATAAGAACCCTCATATATATATACCTATACCGAATTTTTTAGTTTTCCTAGTTTATACACCTCGCAAAAGCAATGAATAAACTACCCCACGACACATTACCCCTCGCCTTACCCCACCCCTTTTTATTTATAGTCTCTTACGTGTATGAACTGAAACTGTTACCCGTTAGTTATGTTTACATATAATAAAAACAAAATTGTTAAATTTAAATTAATTTAAAAAAAATTTTCATATGGAATTTGTTTTGGCTTTGTTTCCCAAGCAGGCCTGTAGGCCTTCTACTTTCTACACCCTCTATCACGCCTCCTATGGACATGCAATTTTTTTCCCCGAACAAACATTACTTCTCCACCCCAAAACTATCATTGGTAATTTTTTTAACAAGATTAAAAATTTGGCAACTAGAGGGTTAAATTCATCGTAATGTCGATTGCGAGCAATAAAAAGTCATTTTACCGATATAGGATCACAAAACAATGAAAAAAGGGGGGTGGCACCTTACAAAGAAAAAAAGGTGGCACTTTACATTTTCACGCCATTTTGGAAATCATTGAATAAATTGGTTCTTCTACGATATGCTCGGATATCATTTCGGATTATGAAAACGCATTAAAAATTAAGTCCAACACTGATATTTACCTTAGTTTTTTAAAAGTGTTTGGTTAATTTTTCACCGCAAGAAAAACCTTCAGTTTTCATTTTTATGTTTTTTCTTAGCCAAATTTGACGCTTTTATTTACCCAGACCGTGTTATTGCGTCTGTTCCCTCAAAAACCACATTAAAATTTATGTTGACATACATATGTTATATACCTTAAGTGACAATAGGAAATTTTGTCTTGGATTGCTGGAACGTCGAAACCGAGCAGGGGTGGCACCTTACAAAGAGTGGCACCTTACAAAGAATTCCCCTATGTAACACTTCGTTCAATAATGTGTGTGACTGACACATAGATGGCGGCACTAATACTAAATCAATATTTTTTTCGAAATTGTGAACCTTTTTAGGCTTACTGTCAAAATTATATGTCAATTAGTTTACAAGTTACAGTGCTTTATGTGACACTACTTTTGAGTTTTCAAAAAAAATGAATTCAAAGCAATTCCGTGTGCTGATTTATCATTGTTTTTTAATGAAAAAAAATACTGTTCAATGCCAAAAACATGAAACTTGAAAAACATTATTCGGACTCTGCTCCATCAAAAAGAACCATTTGTTATTGGTATGCCGAATTCAAACGTGGTCGTACAGACACCGATGACATTCCATCTACTGGACGGCCAAATGACGCTGTTATTCCGGAAAACGTTGAAAAAACACTGAAAATCATTATGTCCGACCGTAAAGTGAAAGTGGGGGAGATTGCTGACATTCTAAAGATATCAGCAGGCAGTGTACACACCATAATACACGAACATTTGGTTATGAAAAAGGTGTTTTCGAAATGGGTGCCGCGTTTGCTCACACCGAAGCAAAAACAACAACGAATCGATGATTCAAAGAGCTGTTTGGACATGTTTACGCGCAACAAGTCGGAGTTTTTGCGTCGGTACATCACAATGGATGAAACATGGATCCACCCTTTCACTCCAGAGTCAAATCGGCAGTCTGCTGAGTGGCATGCAACCGGTCAAAGCCGCCCAAAGCGTCCAAAGGCACAAGCATCGGCTGGCAAGGTTATGGCGTCAGTATTTTGGGATGTGCACGGAATAATATTCATCGACTACCTTGAGAAAGGGAAAACAATCAATAGCGACTATTATATAGCGTTGTTGGAACGTTTGAAAGAAGAAATCGCGATTAAGCGGCCCCATATGAAGAAGAAAAAAGTGTTGTTTCACCAAGACAATGCACCGTGTCACAAGTCGATGAAAACGATGGCAAAAATGCATGAATTGGGCTTCGAATTGCTTCCTCATCCCCCGTATTCTCCAGATCTGGCCCCCAGCGACTACTGGCTCTTCGCAGACCTCAAAAAGATGCTCCGTGGTAAGAGATTTGGCTCAAATGATGAAGTAATCGCCGAAACTAACGCCTATTTTGAAAGCAAAGAAAAATCGTTCTACAAAGGCGGTGTCGAAAGATTGGAAAAGCGTTGGAATGATTGTATCTCCCTAAAAGGGGACTATGTTGATGAATAAAAACGAATTTTGGCAAAAAAATGTGTTTTAATTAGTTAGTCACACACATTATTGAACGAAGTGTTATAAGACTGAATCAGGTTTTTGGCATGGAAAAGTTCTCCACTCGTTGAATGCCGCAATTGCCCACGTTAGGTCAAAAACGTGTTCAAATTAACATTTCCAGCACTCAGTTATTGCGCTGATCAGAGCTAAGAAATCATAATTCAGTGTGCACAAAAAATAGAAAAATAAATATAAATTTGAAGGAAAAAGTCTTGTAGCTTTTTTAGGTCGGAAATTTTTCAGATGTAGATTCTGCAATATATTTGGAGAAATAATTGGAACTGTGAACTGCATGCAGTATGGAATTGTTCCACTCTCTGCAAAAGATCTCATTGATGAAAGACACAACTGAGAGGACTTCCGGAGTGTTGATGTCACCCCTTATAACCACGAACAGGAAGCACACATTATATTCGCATGCACAATTTTGCGAAGAATATGAACGTCGGTGACGATTCTAAAAGTGGATATTAGAGGCAAGGTCGAAGAATAATTTAAACAAAAAAAAAACATATTTAAAAACCGAGTTATTCGTTGGAAATACGTTTGCAAAACACTTTTATATGTAAATTTAAAAACCTTTAGTAACTATCTTGCAAGCGAATTGTTTTCAAACATAGTTGCTCACTTGTCCGCGGTTGCATTCGTGCAGGCGCTCGACTGTGTCTGTGTGTGCATCTCTTCACATTATCAAAAGCAAATTTTGATCGACTCACAGATTACTAAGTACCCACCCGGCCAACTACTTTTATAAAAATTTCACAATTGAATCACCCGAAAAGGTGCAATTAAGTGTGGACAATATGCAATTAAATGCAATTATGAGTCATCAACACAATCGAGTGCAATCGTCCGATGCAGTGAGAGATCCGCGGTTAAAAACCTACCCGCACTCGACGACTGCGGAGCAGTACTCGAACTCGTAATTGATTTGTGACAAACGCAACACTGCAACAATTAAAATGCCACACACGTCAACACACGCACAACTAACAAGCAGATCGGCGAGCATAGCCGTAGCCACAAAATCGCCCGGAGGGTTTAGGAAAAAAATTATTCAATTATACGAAGTTACAAGTTGAAAAAATTCTTATAGCGATTGACTTTTATAAAAATTAAAAGTATTTAAAGTTAATGAATTCACAATTTTGCTTAAAAATTAAAAAAATATTTTTTTGAAAAAAATGCTCTCAAGATTTCGAAGTTACGTGAGATTGTTTCAAAAAGTTGTGTCGCAGGAAATTCGATTTGTTTAATATAAACTTTTTCAAAAAATTCAACGTACAAAATATTAGTTTTTTCTTTAATTGTTGAAACATTTTTCTGGGAAAAATGTGTCTAAGACGTTGCTGGCAATTTTTTATCATATTTATTGCAAAAAAAAGTTTTACAATTGAAATAAATATGTTTTAAAATATTTATTACGTGTCAAAAAAAAAGTGGCATTATTAATATTAATGTCTTAAAATTTTCTTTTACTATATTTATTTGTAAGCTTTATGGTACACATTTTTTTTTTTAATTTGTGGAAATATGTTTAGTACATTTCTGTAAAGTTTTTAACTAGTCAACCGGAGCGTCATAAATAAAATCTCATGAAAAACTCTACTAAACATAAATTTATTATAGCTTTGATAATGTTTATTGAAATTCAAAGTTGTCAGCAAAAAGACGAGTATTTGAATTTTTTTTTTAATTCGAGGTTATGGGGGTTTTAAGCTCTAAATTCTCAAAGATACAAAAATAATTTACAACATTTTACGATTTCACAGTTGAGCCAACAAAAAGATACGAAAACTCTAAAATCAACACTGAGTTTTTCTATTTTGTGTTCTGGCTATAAACTTCATCTGATTCATTTTTTAGTGAATTTGATTTTTAGTGATTTTTGTGTCTTGTCTGTGCAGCCTAAACGATTGTGTATTAAATAAAAATATTAAAAAAAATACAATTCAATTAGACACAAAATCAATAATCATTTTCATCAACAAATTTGAGGCAAATGAGCCCTAAAATCAACACTGAGTGTTTATTTTTGTGTTGTTGCTCTGATCTTAAAACCATTTCATTCATTTTTTAGTGAATTTTAGATGACCTTAAATTTTGTCTGTGCAACCTAAACGATTGTGTATTCAATTAAAAATACTATTAAAAAAAAACACAATTCAATCAAACACAAAATCAATAAATTTTCATTAACAAATTTGAGGCAAATGGTGTTTGATGACTGGTTTTATTTCCTGACAGGACCGTTAAATAAGTGCCTGTCTCCATGTATGCATGTACCACACTCGCATTAGTTACCGTGCTGAGGCCTATAATTTCAGACTATAACTGCCTGCCGCTTATCACATGCGCCGCATCGCTGTAATGCCGAGCAAGGCGCAGCGGTCGGGTTACTGTGCGTTATGCAAGCAGGACATGTGAGTTCGCAGCCACTGGCCCTGTCTATAATGTTGAAGGATTTTATAATTTTTTTAAATTTATGAGAATTGCACTTTGAGTGAGCTGGCCACCGACTGTGAAAATTACTACGCAAAAAATTCATTTTGTTTTTCATCAATCTCGGTGATATGACACTCCTCGCTGTGTCGCGTTGGCACTTGAAGCTGCGCGACATTGCAGCGAATTAGCTGTCATCGAAGACTGCCTCCTGCCTGCTTCACGCCCTGCTCCTCGTTTGAGTTACGTTTCGCCTCACACATCCCCTGACAGCCAGGTTTTCCTTTCCATTTGGCCCTTATTTACTGTTTTGCTTTCGTTTCCTTCCGCTGCGCCATGCTGCGTCGGGAGATGTTTATCTACCCTGTTAACACAAATGCGTACAAATTACAATTGTTGTGGTGCGGCGCGGTGTCGCACGGCATCTGAGTGGCGTTGGTCCTGCGGCACATGTTCCGAGTATTTAGCAGTCATTATGACTATTTCTTGTTTAATAATTGATTCAATCAAATTTAGTTTAGTAGAATTTGATTATTTGAAGTCGCATACAACATTTGTATTCATGTGCTTAAATTCTTTCCTAAAATATCTCTAATTCTTATCAAAAATTTAAACATTTTCAATTGTTGCTTTTTTAATTGAATTGCAGAATGGAGTTGATAGCCAAAAAATTAAAGTATCTCCAATCGTTATAAAATGTTTCTATTGATTTTACTAGAATTTCGATACGATTTGATAAGAAACAAATTTTGAGGTCACATTCGGGATAAGAGGCCTGGCGATGGGTTCAAATCAGTGTTGTCAGAACATTTTTGCAAAAGCGGCTAGATTACCAAAAATAAGGGAACAGGCTTGAAGACTTAAAAGGGGCTAGAAAAAAAAATTGCTATTATTTTTAAATTTATTCCTATTTAACACTAGGATGTGCAACTGGGCTTTTTCCAGGCCCATTTTGACTTTGATTAGTCGCCAAATTGTTTCTTTAGCTCTGATCGCTGAAATATTTTATGCCAACTATCGCTAATGTTTTCTAAACGAAACGAAACTAACAAAAGGTTATTTGCATACATTTTGTAGAACAAACATGACCACTTTATGTATGTAGGCGCTAAGTGGAGCAACTGGGCCTGGCGAGGCCCATAAGCGTAATCAGCTATTCCTACGATTTTCGCCCAGTTAGACGTGGCATAGACAGCTGATACTTGGCACACGTACTCTATGATAGTATAGCTGTGTGTCTAAGTAATTATTTGGGGGGATTTCTTAAGAGAGTGGGGGTTGAGGTGCCCCAAAAAGTAAAACTGCTATTTGTATATGGCACAACATTTAATTAATTAATTATTGATTAAATTCAAATCAACAAAAAAAGAGACAGTTTATCTGCAGCACAGCCATGGCATAAAAATAGTTTATTTACACAGCCGTGTTCAAGGCACATGAAGTTTTTACATGAGTTACACGAGAAGAAGGTTTTGCGCCGTTTTTTGTCATGTTGAGGCTTACACCATGCACAGTCCTTTAGTTGTTTCTTGTCTGGTCGTGCGGATGTGCTTGGGGCTGGGTAGTAAGCTTGTGTCTGTAATAATAAAGACAGAATTAACAATGCATAATAGTTTATTTTTAATAATTACTTACAAAAACATTAAATTTCGCCATAGCTGCACTGATATTATGCCAGCGGCTAACGTGACTGTTCATTGCCCTATTTTCCATGTGAGGAGTGACCAACTGAGTCGTTAAAAGCGTTAGATATTCACGACGTTTATCCGTTTTTGGTGATCGTTTGAACAAATCGTGAACAATAAAGGATGCCAGGCCAGCAATATCTAATATGTTATAAAACATGGAAAGTGGCCAACGGTTTGTGCCACGCTTGCACGAGTAGCTACTGAGCATCTGGTCCATAGTATTGACACCTGCTTTATTTTCGTTGTAATCCAAAATTTGATAAGGCTTTTTTTTATTGGCATTGTCAACTTTGGATACATAATGCTGTGTTGACAGCAAAATTACTGCCTTATTTTTTTTGGCACATATGAGCACAATGAAACTTGCTCGTTGTAATAGCCAAACAATGTTTCCTCCAGTTTACGATTCGTCGACTTTTTGAACTCCTCTGGGACAAACCGTTTATTGGGACGGACAGTTCCTACAATTGCCATTTGCCACATTATTTGAAAGAACATTTTCCAGCCGCAATTTTTTTAACAAACAGATAAAATAAAGGGTTTTATAATCCCCCTTGCGTGCGCCACTGCACATATTAATTGTAATAGAGTCACCAAACATGGCTGCTCGTGTTTGAATAATTTTTGTTTAACGGCTTACGTACACTTTAGGTACATTTTTCATATATTTACGAAAACATGTAAACATTTCATGGGCCTTGAACACGGCTGTGTAAATAAACTATTTTTATGTCATGGCTGTGCTGCAGATAAACTGTCTCTTTTTTTGTTGATTTGAATTTAATCAATAAATTAATTAATTAAATGTTGTGCCATATACAAATAGCAGTTTTACTTTTTGGGGCACCTCAACCCCCACTCTCTTAAGAAATCCCCCCAAATAATTACTTAGACACACAGCTATACTATCATAGAGTACATGTGCCAAGTATCAGCTGTCTATGCCACGCCTAACTGGGCGAAAATCGTAGGAATAGCTGATTACGCTTACGGGCCTCGCCAGGCCCAGTTGCTCCACTTAGCGCCTACAAACTAGTCGCTCATCCTAGTGTTAAAACATTTTTATGAACTTTCATATTGTATTAAAAACCTTACCCAGTCTTTACAAGAGTCGTGTTGGTGATGTTTTTCATAAGAACTCAACGCACGAAACAAAACTTTTTTTTTATTTTTAATACTGTCGGTAAGTCCATGACACCAGCCAAACGAAAATTCTAGTGCGGGTCCCCAGGGACGCCGGGCCCAACGTGTTAAGGGTTAGGAATTTTTAGCAGGTTCACAATAGTCGCTTAACTCGAAATTAG
Organism: Melieria omissa; assembly: GCA_963971225.1. Classification (NCBI taxonomy): domain Eukaryota; kingdom Metazoa; phylum Arthropoda; class Insecta; order Diptera; family Ulidiidae; genus Melieria; species Melieria omissa. The sequence goes on from OZ020269.1 coordinate 34,648,826, forward strand.
TGATGGTTAAAATGTTAGCCAACTTAAGTCGATGTTAGCTTTTAAAGAAACAACAAAAAATGAGAAGCAGATCTCTTAAACAAACTTAGGCGATTATTTATATTTATTATTATTAATAACATAAGAAAATAGGTTGTTACAATAACTTTTTGGTTTTAAAATTACAAACTCCCCGATTAGACACAAATGCACGACACAGTCAAAGGAACGTGGTGGCATCTAAATATTAATACTGTCTTACAGTCCCTGTTCATCGAATTATGACCGATGAAAAATTTTCAAAATTTCTACTTTAATCATCGATAAAACAAAAACTAATCAAGTAAAAATAACAAATGAGGTATCAACTTATTCGTTGGAAGTTTTGCACCAAGATATGTAAATTATAGTTTATAATTTCTAATATTTTATCTGTCCACCCTGAGCTTTTAGAACTGCCTCTATTCGTTGGGGCATGCTATCAATGCAATTGGACATCATTGTTCTCAATTGGATATTATTTGGCCAAATATCTGTAATATTTTCTTTAAGAATCGCTACCGTGGGGTTTCTCCGACTATACACTTTGGATGTAAAGTATGCCCCGCACTTCTTTATCGGATTAAGATCGGGAGAATTGCCAGGCCACGCCAACACATCTAAGTTTATTGTATTAATAGTGGCGATGCTGTGTGGCAAGGAGCACCATTTTGCATGAAGATGTATTCCTCTTTGGGCTGCTGCAGGGTGTCGATATACGGCGCTAAAACACCTTGAAGTACGTTTATATATTGGGCAGAGCGCATTGTTCCTTTAACGAAATGTATTGGACAAGGACCTTCCGATGTAATGCAGCTCCAAACCATTACTGCTGGCGGATGTTTAATGCAGGGAACGATGCATTCGTCCGAATATCGTTCCCCCCGCCTCCTTCTCACAAATTGCTTTTCTTCAGTAACCACTTCCAAGCGATATACAGCGCTAAAGATAACCTAAAAATGACAAGAATTTCGCAAAAAAGTGGTTAATAGGAATTATTGTTAAAAATCGCAGGAAAGATCACATTTAATGGATTTACCTTGGTCCAGTAGTTTTATCTGAATGCCTTATGCAACTGTGCCCAATATAACCGCCGCTGACGCATTACTTTGGTTAAATTTGGCTATTTCACTGGACGCCTGCGTATCAACCCATTTTCGTATAAGCGACGACGCACTGTCATCAGCAACACTGATACACCATAACCCTTTAGGTCTTCTAAAATGACCCTACATGGAGTATATCGGTTCTCCAAAGCTTTTTGCACGATTCTACGGTCGGTTCTTTGTGTAGTTTTGCGAATACCGCGGAATTCTTCCTATTAGTTTTACAAACTGAAGGCAAGTCGTCAGTATTTCGGCTCTTTCTTGCAAGATTGACCACGGATGCTTTTGAAGATTGAAGTTTTTTGGCTATTTGAGAGTAGCTGCACTTGCCCTCCTTCACCAAAGCCACAATTTGAAAATTTGTTTTCCACTGTTAGGTCACGTTTTCTACCCATTTTGTTTAACAAGCCTTCAATAGATCCAACACGGATTTTACATAGTATTAAACAAACATAATGATGATATATTTTACCTACTTACTTCTTAGTCTTTAATACGTAATTTCATAAATAATTTTTGTTTCTTATTTCTTTTTTTGTGTCACAATTTCCCTTTAAAACGAAGTTATGATGACACCAACAATTGGAAATTTTGACGATTTTTCCTAGTTGCCACGAGTTTACCGGCATTGACAGAGTTTTCATATACCATAATGAGTTTCCTTTAGCAGGATTTCAAAGAAAACTTTCCAATGAATAATTTGATACCTCATTTGTTATTTTTACTTGATTGGTTTTTGTTTTATCGATGATGGAAGTAGAAATTTCGAAATTTTTTCATCGGTCATAATTCGATGAACAGGGACTGTAAGTCGACTTAGACCACAATTGTCAATTACTTCAGAGCTGCTAAAAAATTGCTCCCTAACAATTGCTTTCATCCTTTATAAAAGCCCCCCCAACCCTCTAAAGTCAAAGCTTTTATAAAAAAAGTGTCTAACCGCTTCCAGATTCCGTTAGAGGGGTCAACTATAAGACCCAACTTCTACCTATTTTACCTACCAACCCTTCTTCCCTAAATACACTTAATTTTAATGTACATATTTCTTTCCAAAAAGTCGTTAATTATCTGCAAAAAAAGTCGTGAAGAAAATTCTTTGCTCATTCCTCTACTTTATTATGTTTTATTGTTTATTTTACTTGAAACCTTTTTTGTAAAATCAGAATTCCTTTTTTTAAATATGTTTGCACACAGTTTCTCTACTGTGGCAATGTTATCTCGTGTTATCTGGTGCTTGTCTTTGCTAATAGCAGCCGGCGACATCTAGCGGCTACGAGCTACACTGCTGAGTCAGCTACTTTTCCACAGAGATATGTCGACTAACAGTGGAGGTGACAGAGAAAATATCGAATGTGCAAAATCAAAGCAAAGTCTTAGCATAATGGCTGTGGCCTATAGAATCCGTTACGTACGTCAGAGTCAAGTTCGCAACTGACAAGTAATTTAAAACATGGTAAAGTTAATAGGGTAGAATCACTAAAACAACAACTTAATTCACGTGTATTTTGTTAGTGTTTTCGTTCGGTTCATTGACAAAATTGGCAGATAATTCATTTTCCCACAGCATTGCCAGTATCAAATAACCGTCTACATGGAAGAATTAAAAATGTTTTTAAATGATTATTATTGCGCACAAACAGGAGTTTCCAAATTCAAATTAAGAATTTTCGCGTACCCATGAAGAACATGAAGTGTCTTTAGAAAAAAAGAAGCCGGATAGGCCGAGAAGTAGTATACAAATCGGTAACAGAACTAACATTAAGCAATTATTAACGCTTTTATTTATGTCAATAATTGGAGCCACTGCACAATGTTCTGTCTCCATGCAAAATATGGGCAAAAATAAGAAAGTGTTCCGAATTGAATGAAAAATTGTTTTGAAATAAATAGATATATGCTGATCTCAAAAATGCAATCTGTTTATTCTACATATCATAGTTTTGTTTTAAATCGTTTGCAAATGCATACAAATACAACAAAATATTTAATACATTTTACTCTATTCTACTCTACTCTACTATTCTATTCTATTCTATACTCTAGGGTTTTCCAACAAGAGGTGTTATTTTGAATCACCCGGTATTTCGGTAGCTGTCACTTTTGAAGCTTTTTTTCTTTGGCATTTGACAAGTAGAAACTACGCCATTACTAAAAATGGAACGATACACGCTTCAACAACGCATTGAAATTATTAAAATTCACTACAAAAATGGTGAAAATCTTGCAGTCACAGTTCGCAAAACTAAAGCATTTTTGGGTCGTCGTGAAGCACCTTGTCGGACCGCACTACAGAAATTGGTGGAAAAATTCGACCTCTTTGGGCAAGTTGCACGTCGCTCAAGAACAACTGAGAATATTGCTGCTGTAGCCCAAAGTGTTGAAGAAAACCCAGGTTTGTCGATTCCTCGTCGTTCTTTGGAATTGGGATTCCAAAAACGTCATTACACCGTATTTTGCATAAAGACTTGGGTCTTAAGGCTTATAAAGTTCAGTTAACACAAGAACTCAAGCCGACCGATCATCAACAACGTCGTGTCTTTGCTGATTAGGTCCTTGAAATGCATGAAAATGATCCGGAATTCCATCGAAAAATCATCTTGACTGATGAGGCCCATTTCCACCTCGGTGGCTACGTCAACAAGCAAAATTGTCGCATCTGGCGCTCGGAAAACCCAAGAGTTATTGTTGAGAAGCCTCTCCATCCTCAACGTGTGACTGTTTGGTGCGGTTTACGGTCCGGCGGAGCCATTGGACCTTACTTTTTCGAAAATGAGGTTGGATCAACAGTTACGGTGAATGGATTGCGCTATCGAGAGATGATTAATGATTTTCTATGGTCGGAGTTGGATGGTATTGATCTGGACAACGTTTACTTTCAACAAGACGGCGCTACGTGCCACACAAGCAACGAAACCATTGCTCTTTTACGGGAAAAGTTTCCGGACCGTGTTATCTCTGGTAGAGGTGATCACAATTGGCCACCGAGATCTTGTGATTTAACACCTTGCGACTTCTTCCTTTGGGGCCACGTGAAAGATAAGGTGTACGCCAACAGCCCAGCGTCGATTCAAGACCTCAAAGATGGAATTCGTGAGGCTATCGAGGACATAAGGCAGCCACTTTGCGATTTGGTTATGGAAAATTTCATGAAATGGATATGGTCCTGTGAGCGTGATCTTGGTGGCTATTTGGCTGATGTTGTTTTTCATTATTAACGGCATACCTTCCTCTTTATTATGAAATAAACATTCGATCATTTATCTCAAAAAATGAAATTTTTCTTTGAATACCAAAATAACACCTCTTGTTGGAAATCCCTGTAGATGTCGGATGCTGGAGAAGTTCAGAAATTTTGAACAAGTTTTATGGTTATTATTTGATTTGTCATTTTCATTTTATTTCCATTTTATGTATTTTGATTTCCTATGAAAATTTTGCGACTAAAGTTAAATGTTTGTAATTTCAAGTCAAGGACTACAGGTTGCACATTACCAACGTTCGTCATGTTGATGACGCAGGCAGCAAGTTCAAGTTAACATTTGAAATTCCCCAAAAAATTGCTTTGTTTTTTCATCAATGGACATCTATATACTTTCAAAATATTTTTGAATCAAAAATGAAGTGCTCGGTAGCAAAATGCAAGAACTACAGCTTTATTGCTTCCCGAAGAAACGAACTATACACAGCAAGTTGGTGGCCTTCTGTGGCCGCAAAAATAATTTTAATTAAAAAACGCGAGCATTTGCTCATCTCACTTCAATGCGGAAGGCTTGAAGAAGAGTTTGATGGAGCACAAATCGAGGAAAGTACTCGGATTTTTTATTAACCCTCCTGTGGACAGACCTGGGTGTGGTGGCCAGACCATATTGGATTTTGGGTCCAGTTTTAGTTATGTCGTAGTTCAGTTATCGAGTTAATTTTTCATAATATCCTCAACTGATCCTTTCTAAACATAAAAACCAACACATAAACAAATTTTTAACAAAAACAGGGCGGGAATCGTGCAAAACGTATTTATACCCCTTAGTTGAACCCCCATGTGTATTTTCATACAAATTTGCCAGTTATTTTCAGTTTTTGTGTTATTTTCGACGTAATTACTGTTAGAATTGTTTATAAATATATTTTTTCGTTTGTTCCTTATTCAGTCTCCTACTGAGCATAGGGCTTCAACTAAGCTTTTCCATCTGACCCGATTTGAAGCACTTTTTCGTGCCATCCCGTTAATAGTGACATAACTGTGGCCGTAAGGAATAACAGCCAAAGTCGATTTTATGAAGTTTTCAGGAGAGCACTTTTAATTTTTGAATTTGCTTTACACTAGATAAATTTTAGATTTTTGGGCGTAAAACATTCATTTTATGAGCAAAAGCCATAGAATTTTTTGTAGTAGTACATTTGAATACGACGAATGCAATTTTGTCCTAATTCGACTTTGGCTGTTATTCCCTACGGCCACAGATAAGTTAGCTGGCGCAAAATGTACCTGGTCCAAGTGTTTTTCACTCACTTTGGCTTTTATTTTCTTTTAGGTAAGTAAATTATAATTTTTGGGGGAAAAGAATGTCTGAACATATTCAAAATTAATATGTCACCATTGTATTCGTTGTTATATCCGTGTTTTTGGTGTCAATTCAATTACATTTCTGAAGTGAAGAAAGTATTTGTGGTCTTGTCATGTCTGATTTTTTGTCAATTGGATTGTGTGTTTTTTGTGACAGAGATGGAAGGAAGGAAATGATATTTTGAGGATAAGGTGTACATTATATTTGAACTTCGACGCTGGAGATAAATCAGAGAGGACGATTTTAAATTAAATAATTTGAATAAGCTCAACTTAAATGGTGAATACTTATCACTAAAGTTTTACTCGGAAGCATACAAATTGCACAGGCAAATAATTTTCGCAATTGGCTCATTGAATAAAAAAGTAGTTCTGTGGAATGGTTCAATGATCCATCCGCACTTTCTAAAGTTTATGGAGGATTCGTTTGATGTTGGAGGTAATAATAACGGTGCTGCAAATTATCTGTTGGACCCTGAACAAGGCGAAGCTTCGATGCTAATGGAAAATATTATATTTCAACGTGGAGATAGCGATGACGAAGGCGATATCCGACCAGCTCAACATGAACAGTAACATGTTGAGCATTCTATGCTTAAACGGAAAGATTTTTTAGATAGATGGAACTAAGTGATCAATAGAAGATATTTTTTCTTATTTACAGCCAATAGTTTGTAGTGTTCTGTATTAGTCAGCTACTTTTTCGACTTCAAAGCATAAATGTCAACAGTGAAAGGAATCCGGAAATAACAATAGATATATCAAAACACGATTTGTATGTGTTCAATGTATTACTCTGCATTATATCGTTGCAACCGCAGCATCCAAGCAGTTGAAGCAAATCCATAAGCAACATATTTTACTTTTTTTTAATTTTGTTTGCCCTTACTGTTGTGTATTTTCAATTTAAAAATTTATTTATTGAAGTTGAAATTCGCCATGCATTTTATAAATCAAGTATATTTTTACCTTTTTACCTAAATAAAAAGTAAACAAGCAAGAGAAATTATTGTGTTTAAACTTTCTATTTTTTTGACAGGCTTACACACACAAACATGCACATACAAACACTCATACATACTCAGATATATATAAACAAATTAACAAAAATATTAAAAATGCATATTAACAAACAATTTCCTCGAATATCCTCTTTTTTGCACCATGGTCTGGCCAGACCATTTGAATTTGCAATTTTATGTAAGAAGACGAATCTGCTTCCTCTTCAAAACAAATCCCACGAGAAGAAATCGACAAAAAGATAAGGATGACGCTAATGACCGATTCACTTTTCCTTGTGTTGCTGTAGGCGAATTAATTGAAGAAAGAAAGCAGGTTCCTATGAAAAGCCGTAATGAAGATTTCTCGAAAGTTCTGAAAACATACTGAAGAGGAACAAGATAGACTCAGAATAACGTTTTCTTTCTTTAAATGTGTAACACTTTATCAGATCTCAATCAGATCTCATTCTTTGTTCATGCCACGTCATATAAGTGTATTTTAAGGTTTAAATTAAACTGAAACCATTCTTTGATTAAATGTAGGCAGTTCAAGAGCGGGTAAAGTAATACAACGATAAATAAAAGACAAAAAAGTTATTCCATAAAACCGAATAAATATCGAAAACAAGTTTATTATAAGATTTATAATTCCAAGTTCATCTTTTTTGAACAGATGCTGAATTTTAGTAGTTTGATGTATTAATGTGTATTACACATATTTTTGTTTTCCATTCGTGAATTAATAAATGGGTTTTGTTTCTTGAAAATATTAGTTAAGATTTTATTTTTTATTTTTTTTAAGATCAGCTCGTTTGAAAACTTAGCCAGGATCAACTAGTTCTCAAACTACTCGCTAAGCAACTAGTTGAAAGACCAGACAACTACTTTCCAAACTATATACTTAACAACTGGTTTACTTACTGCTGACTTTGGATGAAGACAGGAAGAATTGACTGTCGACATCGCCGTATAAGAAGGGTGACAGGGTTCCATAGTCAGTTATGGTTGACAAACGACTAGTTGCAAAACTGAAATTGGGCCAATCGGAATTCCTGCAGGGCGTTTTAATCAAATCTTTATTTACACTCGTCAACTTTGATCGTAAATAGTTGCCAAAAAAATCGTTTCAATGTTTTTTTCTAATCCTCCAAATGCTGTTGTTCTGAATACTGGTTTGAAAATATCAATAAACCTCTAAGCAAATTTGAATTTTCGATTCAAAAAATTTCTGCTTCTTTCCACGTTATTGATAAAATGTCTACGAAATTTCTTACCAGTTGCTTGATTATGTTACATTTTTGCTAGTAATGTGTTCTCAAAAATCTTGTAACCGCAAAAATCTTTTGGTATGTTGGGTTTTTCTTTAGCCAAGCAACGAACATATTTCTGTTGCAAATAAAATAAAAACTTTAAAAGCAAAACCGTGCAGCATATTTTTACTTGATTGCTGTGGATATCAGCCATCATTCAGAATTTTAGCCCATATTGAGCAGACTTTGACGGCGTATATTGGCAGAAGCTGCATCGTCTTGGAAAAGCCACAACTTGCTCGTCAATGGCACAATCATGTGGGTTGTAAAATATGTTCAATGTCTCGGACTACCGATCCGAAATCTCTCGAATTGATGACAACTTGTGAGCTGAGCGACGTTGGCATCTGCTTTCGTAATTGCCAATTCAGATGGCAGACGTACAATAGCAGAGCACTAAATAATGACCCAACATTTCTATTGTTTGACAGCATTTATTTAAAAATACTGTGAAATGACAAAAAAAAAAGTTCAAATTCATTACTGGCTCGTAAGCGCTCGTGTGTGCTTTACTATAATTTCACATATAATTTTAGATAGCAGAAAACCAAAAGATGGCGTTAGATGGCATGGGAATAATTGTTGCGGAATAATTTGATTTGGTAAATTCAGATTAACTTCATCCAATACTTCATCCGCAAACTACTCATCATTGGTTGGTTCATACTCACTTTCAGTTTCGTTGAAATCATCTCGCACTTGCAATTTGTCATCGGATTGCTCCATCAACTCTTCTATTACTTACTTGTTAGAAAACTACAAGTATTGCGTACTTTTCAGAAATTGTTCTCCCTGAATTTTACAAAAAATCCCTACGCAAATGTCTTAAAGATTGAGTTAATGTTTCGGACTAACAAATATTCATCATATTTATGTACACCAATTTCTGTTGCAGTCTACATAACATACACTCATAGATATTTGTTCGTTTATGTTTGTCACTCTGTGTAAAACGAATAAACAATGAAGAGGTGAACATTACACAAATTTACCAATGCGATCGTCAAAGTGTGCATTTTGTTCTCTTCGCACAGTTCAGCTACTTTGCCTTCTTGCCCTGCATTCGTGCGGCACCGTCAGCCGGCACAACATTCACCAGCCCAGCACCGCGAAGACTGGCAATCTAAAAATACCACCAACTCAAAGTGCAAAGCGTCATAATTGCGACGAAGATGAACATTCCTGCCGCATGACTGATGTCTTCGATTGAGACCACATTCACATTTCTTTTCGTTTACAGTTCGAAAATACTGACTCATCCGCTTCGACGATGGCGTCGGCGGCCGAGTGCAGCCGCAGCATATAAATAAATTGCGCCGATTATTGCCATATAAGGAGAAAAACTTGCAGGGACTGCGGACTGCGGCCCCCACTCGGCCGCCGCGTCCTACACTCGACTTGGCGCAGACACGGATTCGTTGCTATTTTCGAAACAACCTCAAGACGCAAGTTCCCAGTACAGGCGGCTGAGTTTTCTGCATCGTGGGGTAAAAAACGGAAGCCCCAAGCAGCCAAACAAACGAGTCGCGCTGAACTTGAAAACTAACAGCGACGTGATCCCACAACGGCCGCAGCCAAATAAACGAAAGTGAAAGCTGCAAAAAACGACACAGGAATGCAAAACACGAAATACTTGAGGCGTTCCTCAGCAGCTGCCGTCGCTGCAACATCGCGCGCTGGCCAACGGCAGAAGAGTCAACAGTCAGCGGCAACGATGACGCTGTCACCGACCGATGGCCAGCCGCCCGACATCCAAAGCACCGCTCGGACAGAGACTAAAAATACAGCTGCCGAAAACCACCGAGCGCTGTGACCAGCCGCACTGGTTGTGGGCGGCGGCGACAGGCACCGCTGGCCGGCGTCGGTTGATGATGGTTGCCGATCGACGACGGTGGCGGTGGCAGTTTTTCCGAGTGTTGGCCGCATCGCGCACCAAAATTAGTAGAAATATTTCCCGCATGAGAAATTGCGAAACAATAATTTCAGCGCTGGCCAACAACGCGGAGCGCATAGAGCAGGAGCGCAATACAGAATACGCAGAACCGAGAACAGCACCACTCCTGTTCGTGCGCTCTGCGCGACGCGGACATTCGGCTTGTTGGCGCTTCCCGCGATTCTCGTTATGATTGCTGCTCCCAGCGAGATCGCTCGAGACTTTCCCGCGCACCATACAAGTCCGCGTCATCGTAAAAGATACGAATACAGCTTGCCGTGGTGCCGTTGTTGTTGGAGAATATTTTTAAATAATTTTGTTGAATAAAGAGTGAGGCAACAGCAGCAGCACACTTTTATTCAAAACGAAGAAAGCATATTTTCCGCATAAGCGTTCTGTGTTATTTTAGATGCCGCCTGGTCAAAAATATCCAATCTAACTTAAATACGAAATTGACAGCACCAATGGCAGCAACAACTCGCCCAGCGCCGTTCGCCTTGAATGTGTGCCATTTTTTATTAATAATTCGTTTCGTTTTGTCTTTGGCTGATTTATATGTAGCAACTGCTTGTAAAAACCTATTGAATATACGATAAATTTTTGCAACAAACAACAAACGATCGCTCTGTAATCAGAGGTGCGGAAAATCTGCTGCGCGAGCGGCAACTTGAATAGCGATATTTTCGCATGGCTAAATTGAAAAGCCTCTGAACGATACAACCAGCATATACCTGAGCGAAATACTATGTATATCGGCCAGATACGAAATCAGGCCGAAGCAAATATGAAAATATTGTGCGCACACACACGTGAAACACTGAAATTGTGAGCTAATACGACGCCAATATTTGCTTGCTTCCATTCGGTTTTGCATGCTATAATTTTTTCGCACAAACACTGCACTATAATCACGTTCATCGGAAGCTATACACAAAAATGTTCTTAAAATATCCACGAAGGAAGTTCACGTTCATGTCATCGATACTCAATTCTCCTATGACGTAAGACCACATATGTATGAATATGAATTGAACAGAAATCGACGATGGCATAGACTTTTCTACTTGAAAAGTTATTTCTTGACACTGAAATAACAAGCAAGTGTCAAAAATAGTTCCATTAGAAAAATTTCCAAAATCTAAGTGCTATAAAAAGTTAAGTGAGTCATGCTTTTAACGGTAAACAACAGAATAGTTGTTTACCTAACCCAGTATTAATCAAAATACTGGAAAGATATCCATCACATACTTAGTTATTGCTAGATCACTTGGATAGTCAAAGGCAGTCGCCCAAAATATTGATGAGGAGTCATTTTGTTGTTTTTATACCTGTGGCCATATGGAAAAGTAGCTTAAGTGGACATACGAGATTTGAGTTATTGCTGATTTGAGAGCTTTATAGAAGTCAAGGCACTTGTTCCGCAACTAGATCTCGCGCTTCCTAAAGCGATAGTTTTAAAATGCTTATTCGAATTTTTTAAATGAATTTACTACTCTAACCACAAATAATTCGTACACTTCACTTTTCACCTACAACATAAACTTTACAGTTTTTTTGCAAGCTGGGAAAATGACTCTTAAATAGAAGGCTACATATTTTCGATTCGTTATTAAATGTACTTTTTATAAAAAATTAAAAAAAAAAAATTTAGTTGTTGAGAGAAAAAAAGAGTACTTTATTCAAAGGTACTCAGAAACATATGAAGTAAACAGTGACCATTTTTAATTTACTACTTTCTATATCCTAATATTTTCATAGTCTGTAAGAACTTAATATCCATAAACTGAAATAAATAAATAAAAAATGTACTTCATCCGTTTTAACTAATCCTGTTTTTAACAATGTTATGTGCGTTTAATTTTTAGTTTAAGTCTTTTGCAACAACAATGCATTGGTCAGAACATCTTAGTGCACATGATTTTACAAACTTCCAGTTTTCAATATAAGCTACTCTTTCCTACCAAAGATATAACTATTCCTAAGGTATCACCTGATTATTTTATAAATAGTGTGTTTTTGTTTTGTTGTTCAATAAATAATAGTTTTAGTATTTTGAGCCACAGTGTTGTGATTAAGTCAGGTTGATTTCGACCACCACTGAACACAGAATGACAGGAAGCTGACTTCTACTCCCTTGCGGGTTCTGATCCAGCGCCATTCTCGTGATGCTGTCGGGTGGTTTTCTCAGAGTATGACCTATCCACATCCATTTTCTGCGTTTTATTTGCCCCAGAATGGGTCATTACTAATTGTGTTGGGCCAGAATATCCTGCAGATAATTCGAAAGTATTTACTTCACAACTTTATCTTTACGAATAAAACAAAAACCAAAGAATATGAGCGAAAATACTGTCGCCGTCTATGAACAACGTGGACTTTTGAATTAGCTACCACAGTCGCCGGATGTAAATGCCATAGGGGCCCTAATGAAGTCTAATACATATATCCAAAAAGGTAATAAAATCATCAAAACATTTTGTTCAATTCAAGGGATTGGACCACATATTAAACATTCTGTCGAAAGCTATTGTAGTGTTGCCAGATACCTGAAATGACTTTCTCCTAAATCTTGAAAAAAATTTGAAATATAGTAGGTATACTTCCAAGATCTAAAAAAATCACCTAAGTTTTTTATTATTAATTTATGTCACTTTTAACTAAGGAATTACTTTTCATCTATACTATTATCTAAAAACAAGTGTGACGTTTTTTGAGCCACAATCAGGCAAAAACCACTGACCCGATTTAGATGAAATAAGCACCAAACATTTTGTTATTTGCGGGAATGGTACGCCCACTATGGTAACAAAACTCATCTATGGTATGCTTTTGCAAGGCAATATGGATATCAAAAGATTCAGCGTGTCATTGCGGCACACATAGGCTATAATATAATCGGCCACGCCCACTTTCCGTGCCCTCTAAACTAACAAAACGAAGCTATGGTACATGTCGGTAAATCAGTATTAATATCAAATGATTCCTTGTTTCATTGATGTTAACATAGGATATATACAATTGACCACGCCCACCTGATATGCCTTTTCGCCACGCCCACTATAATAACAAATCAGCCATGGAATATTTGTCATAGCAATATGAGTATCAGACGATTCACCGTTACATTGCGGCAAACATAGGCTATAATATAATCGGCCACACCCACTTCCCGCGCCCACTACACTAACAAAACGAAGCTACGGTACATGTGGGTAAATCAGTATCAATATCAAATGATTCCCTGTTTCATTGATATTAACATAGGATATATAAGATTGACCACGCCCATCTGATATGCCTTTTCGCCACGCCCACTTTAATAACAAATCAGCCATGGTATATTTGCATAGCAATATGGGTATCAAGCGATTCAGCGTATCATTGCGGTAAACAAAGACTTTAATGTAATCAGCCACACCCACTTTCCGCGCCCACTAAACTAACAAAACAAAGCTACGGTACATGTCTGAAAATTAATGTTGATGTAAAATGATTCTGTGTTTCATAGCGGTAAACATAAGCTATATTAGATTGACCACACCCACCTTTTACGCTTTCCTGCAATGCCCATTATGATGACAGAAATTAACTGTGATATTAACTGTGACAATGCAGCAAATATCTATATGTTGTACATATATACAAATTAATATATGTTTGTTTGTGCGAATACGACTGGAAAGGTAGGCGTGACACCTCCCATACAACTTAAATTTTCAATATGGAATATTTTCGCAATGAGAAGTCGGACAGCATTAAAATTTGGTGCGGGGCCACCGTTTAGATGTTCCTTTCACTGATAAAATTTGATGGCCATTGACAAGGGGCGTGGCACTTTTTAAATGCCGTTTTAACTTTGGAACTATAGCGTTCTCATCAATGACACTCGGTACAAACGTACGATTTAGTTGTGTTTTTCGATATGGGGAATGGGGTGGGTTTTTGACAAGGGGGCGTGGCACCACCTATACAACTTAAATTTTCTATATGGAATATCTTCGGAATGAGATATCGGGAAGCATTAAAATTTGGTACAGGGTCAGCGTTTAGATGTGCCCTTTCACTGGTAAAACTTTGTGAGCGTTGGACAAGGGGCGTGGCACTTTTTAAGCAACTCAAATGTTTTGATTAACTGTGGAGCTACAAATCACACATCAAAGAGTTACGATTTAGATGTGCCCTTCGACATGGGGAATGGGTTGGGTATTGGACGAGGGGCATGGCACCGCCCATAGAACCCAAATTATTAATGTGGAATAGCTTCGGAACAATAAGTTGGAAAGCTTTGAAGTTTTGTATACCATCGTCCCATAGATGTGTCATTTTACTGGCAAAATTTTATGGGCGTTGAACAAGGGGCCGGCATATTTTTTGTGACTGAAATTTTCGGCGTAACTTTGGAACTGAAAGTCGCATATCAATGAAACCAGGTCACAACCTTCGACTGGAGGAATGGATTGGGCATTATATAAAAGAGGCGTGACATAACCCATAGAGTGTAGTATGAAGAAACTTGATTTATAGGGCCCATTGACTTCAAGCTTGCGTGCAAAGCCGCAGGGCCCTACTAGTGAAAAATAAAAATAGAATTCGTTTTTTTATTGCAGCCTTTTTATTCATTCAATTTCAGCCTAACAAGAAATTAACACAAAAAAACTTTAAAAAATTCGATCAGTATGATCTACTTTGCTTTTGCAAACCTCTTTATTCATATATATAATACTTCCATATTAGCAGTAAGCTCAAGGTACATTCGCCAACATCACAGTACAGCAATAGTGAAATATGGGCGAGAAAGCGTATAAACGAATGTACCTTGACAGCTATCAAAAGTGGTAAAAAGTCAGGTGCGTTCAGGTGGGAAAAAAATTGACTGGAAAAAATAAAAATTTGTCGAAATTAACTGAAATTTGGAGCAGTTTCACAGTTGTTCATGTGTAGAAGTGCTCATGTATACACGCATAGAAATACATTCACAAAATTTCGTGTTTTCTGTCTCATAGCTTGTCTCCCTTTGATTTCCGAATGAAAACACATTGTGAAGATAGGTTGCTGCCAATAAAGAAGTATTGCATATATGGCTTCAGTGCCTCTACTCATGTCAAGTCTATCATCATCAAAATCTCATAAACTTTCTCCTAAATTATTTGTCCTCCCGATAATTCTCCTAAAAGGCCAATAATCTCCTAAAACTAGGAGGAAATCTCCTCATCTGGCAACACTGAGCTATTGTAACATTCTCGCAAAATTCCCAAGATCAAAAAACAAAAAAACAATTCAAATGCATTCTGTGAGCACACTGTAGTCAAATGTAAGCTTTGTATGTCTCCTTTTTTTTTGCAAAGCAACAACAAAGAACACCACAAGGACCTGAATGGTAGCAGACGCAGATGGTTGCGTTGAGCTGCTCGTAGTGTTGTAATAGGGCTGCATGCCAGTTACTCTTAAAAGTATCTGAATTTAATCTTTTGATATAGATCCATTAGTCCCACAGTATTGAAACTTAGTAAGTATAAAGTCGTTATTTAGTCATATTCCTCTATTGAAAAAGTGCAGCGGGCATTGGTGCCATATTTTAAATCTCAACAGCGCTGCCTGTTCTATAAGTTTTCAATAAACTCCTTTGACCAAACGTTTTTCGCTTCGTTTCACATTTAAACCAACTAAAATCTTTTAACATAAATTAAGTGAATGATTTCTGAAATACATAAAAGAGTCACGAGCCGCAAAATTTTCTCAGACATCGAAACGTAGGCAGACTCGAATGTAACGAGGATGATTTTTCCCTACTTTGGCTTCAAATTCAATACCTAACATATTCATGTATGTCTCGGTTTTAATTTAACTGCGTACAAATTGTTCGAGTCAGCGTAATTGTGGCAAACGCCGAAAGTAAACAAGGCCGGAGGCCATTTAGCCATTGGTAAGCCACCGAACATCCGCCCGATTGACAAACTGAACGATGTATGTGTGGCAACTCAAGAACAATAACAACAACAACACACACTACATGTACTAATGTTGACTTTGTCGTTTAATATAAAAATAACGCACTAACCTCTGCTTGCCGTATCGAGAAAATTGACAAAATTGCTAAATCAGAATTTAATAAAATCACAAGCATAAACTAAAATCCCATACGCACACACACACACACACGTGCTTGCACTAGCCAAGCATTTGGCAGACTTTTAATAAGCCGGCAGCTAAGAGCACAGGATATTTTGCTACAACACGTGCTGCGATCGGGCAATGCGCGGAGACTCCATCGCACTCCTGCGTATGCGCACCAATTTCAAAGGCTGCGTTGTACGTACTTATGTACATATTCGTATATATATATGTATACATGTATGTGTGTGAATTTATTTGGCGTATTGCTTTATTAACTGCCACCAAAAATAAAGTGCACTGAAACCGTAGGCGAGCGACGCATCGGAAAGGACATTAGCACGCGTCCTTAAGCAAACAAAATAAAATGGATCACATTAACCCGAACGGCACAAACATTGCACAGCAGTTCAGACAGCTAAACGGAGCACTGACGTGCTGGCTGGCTGGCTGGCGGAGCGAATGTGTGCCTTGCGCTTTTGCCAGTTGACTTGTCATTTGTTGTTATTGTTGGGTCGCCGGCTTGTTGCAACAAGGATACAAACACCCACAAACACACAGACGATTGTGTTTTATCCACTTTTGCCTAATTTCTGCTGCCAGCATTCAGCCGGAACCACCCCTGTCGGTGTTGGCAACGACGGCGACAACGATTCCCATCTCGTGCCCAGTGAATCTGAGGAATTTTTGATTAAGTTGGCATTTGACGCCGTCGAACATTTTGTGGGTAACGATGCGTTTATCGGTGGAATTCAACACCCCGCACATGCCAGATTAACGTCCTCGTTTACTACTAATTGGCGGTGAGAAGAAAACCGTCATTCCAGTCTGTTAATGAACAGAAATGCGCGCAGGAAATTAATAAAATTTAAATTTTAAAAAGTTCTTTTCCATTAAAAAATTTAAAGTAAGGAAAAAAATTAATAATAATTAATAATTGACTGGGGAAAGAGAAAACGAGTTTCCCGTTATTTTTTTTAAGTGTTATTACAGGCAGTATTTCAACCTGCGGTTGCTGCCTTTGACTCGTTGTCCAACGCACTAACCAACTGAGCCACGGCGGCTCAGTTAAATTAATTAAACATTATTAAATTTTTTGCACACTTTGTTTAGATTCTCGTTACAAACCAACGTGATAATAAAAATACATCAGTCCTAAGTCCTTTAGGTAAACGTATTTTAAAATCACTATTCATTTTGTGTCGTTATGGAGGAAGGGATTTTATAAGCTTTGGATGGACTTGAGCCATTTCAAGTTCGTTAGAAACAAAAGCCTTATAGCCCCACTGAAATTTCATTTAACTATAACTAAATTTTTTTTTTACGTTTCCATCAGTCTTGCTTTAGGGATTTTTAACTTTGAACAAAAACAATGGATACTTATTTACACTAAAATTTTTTTTAAAAAGAAACATGTTGTGTTCTATATTTTTTAGTTTGCCACGGCAGAAAACTGAACCCAGTACAATTAGTTCTGATTAAGTACACAAAGTTTGACCCTTTGTACACATAACTTGAACTATTACGGAAGGCTCGGTGCCAGCCTTTCACACATTTCTTTATCCTTCGTTTGATCAACCACATAATGACATCAAATGCCATTTTCAACCACTAAATTTTCAATTTTTCGCAACCAACTGCATACGGTGGACATTTCTTATGAAGCCAGTCCATTAAAATCGAATTTTGGAAATTTATTGGATTTTCCTATTATCACCACCCCACACACATGCACAAACAATCTCGCACTCCTGAAGAATATCAACACGTTGTATAAAATTCCCTTCTCACGCCCACACCATTTCCCCCCGGCCACGCAGCAAACTTGACACGTTCCTATTTCCGCGTGCGTCTGAACTGCAGGCAACACTATCAACAATGCATTATTTGAGCAAAGCGAAAATTCAATTAAAACCTCACAATACGTTCAGTCCGTCCCTTCCAGTCTCCCCTTCAGTGGGAACACGCATTTGTTTTCATTTTCACGCGAGGGGGAACTGCGTAGGTGCCGCACGCACCAACAACAAAAACAACAATGCGCTGCAGACGAAACCATTTCACCCTTTGCATGTGTGCAACGTGCAAATTGCCAGTTTCCATTTAGTGGCAAATAAGCCCACTTACAATTAGTGAGATTTATCGAGGGATCATCATTGACCGGCGGTCAATTTAGTGGCCAATTTCGGTAGTCGATGAATCGAGCCTTTTCCATTCGACGCCTGAAGTGAGTTGAACTGGCGACGATTCGAAGGCACTTTGACTCAATCTAGCCGTTAAATACCTTAACCCTTTCAGACCATGTGCGCAAAAATGCATATTTTGCTTTGCCAAGTAGTTTATAACGCCCATAAGTAGGCGTAGATTTGTATAAAATAATCTAAGTAAATAGTAATAATTTAGACTATAACGACTTGGCCAGTATTAAATTATATAATTTGAGATCGAAATAAAATGTTGACAATTGTTCTTATTTTTTAGTATTTCTGAAGATCCAAGGAATGTTTGTGATTGATTGATTGAGTGATTGTATTTAAAACTATCTTTCTAATTTTGTGCTTAAGGGGGAAAGCCACTGTGACTGGTCAAAAAATTAGTGATTTTAAACATTTTTTTTGACCGAGTAAATATAGGAATTTTTGGATCGGGTTTTTTTTATTTTATTAAGCAGACATCTAATAATATTTCCACAAATTTGTATTAAAAAATATTAAATAGTTTAAACAATAGAGATGATCCCGTAGCGCTTGAAAAAAAATTCCCCCTCCATGGCGGCATCGATTTCTCAAAAACCCGTACTCAGACAAAAAAAAATAAAATTTTATTGTAATCTGTATGAAGGTTTTGATTTTTCACAAAATGGCGACCGATTGAAAATATTTCCATGTTTTCGACCTTGTTTTTTTGGTTTTGAGACAGTTTAAAAAATAGTAAAAAACAAAATTTTCCAAATCGGCTACGCTAACCACTACTAAGACGAACAAAACAAAACAAAAAAATTAGAAATCGGTTCATAATTGTTCGAGTTATTGATGCCGCCAGTTCAAAAAAGTCGTTTCGAGAAAAACGCGTTTAAAGTTTTGAGTCCATTTCTCTCGTAATGCAATCATGTATCTTTTAAAATTTTAAAATCGTTGTAACTTAGTCAATTTTTGAAATTTTGACTTGAAATCTTGTACACATATTTGTGAATATATAAGCTTTGATTTAAAACAAAAAAAAAATTTTTTTTTTACCCGTCACAGTGGCTTCCCCCTTAAACTGACACATACTCATGTCGTTGAATGCAGCGGTAATAATTTTTCGAAACTAAAAATGTTTCTCAATCATTGAAAGTGTAGCTTAAAATTACTTAAAAAGCTTTTTTACAACCATTTTAATTACTCTTAAGCTAACAAAAAACACTTCAACCACTGACTTTTCATCGACAAATTTTCTACTGTAATAATTTAATTCTCACTTTCTCAATCGGGCTCGCATTGAAGCAGACAATAAATAAATTTTCCATTAATTTGACTTTGAACAGATGCGAATATTTGTGTTTTTGTGTCTTTGAATTTGAAATTGAGACAACAAACTGCGATCATTCACGAGAAGCACAGTGTAAAACTGCATTTGCGTGTGGGCGCACGTAGCATACAAGTATGTTAACGCGTCTAAATATGTACATACATACATATGTATGTATGCGTGTATCTGTATGTAGGAAAATGTTGTGGGCGTCGAACGCTCACAATGTAAAGGAGGTCAAACGATAAACAGTAGCCACAGAAAATGCATATTCAATAAAACACAATGCTCCCAATTTACACACACTACCATATGTCTAATGCATATGAATGTAGGTGCATAAATCTGACTAAATCTCTATACATATATGTATAATTGTTTGTCCTTACTAACTGATTGACTCATTCATCATCGCCCAGCCCAAACTGCTGAAGCTAAAGGGTGTTTTTTTTAGAGGTTTGTTTTTCGAATAGAGATAAAACTGGCATTTTGTGGTCAAATCTGGCAACTCTAATGCCATTTATGTTCAGTTTGGTTTGCCATTTCATCATGAACAGGTTGACAAAAGAACAACGCTTGCAAATCGTGCAAAATTATTTCGAAAATAATGGTTCAGTTCGCGAAGTTTACCGCAAGCTCCGTCCATTTTATGGTCGACATAATCGTCCATCAGAGCAAACTCGGTCCATCCATCGGTTAACCATGGGTCGTTTTCGCACTACGTTTACTCTATGTGATAATACGCATCCGCAGAGACGTCGAACAGTGCGCACCGAAGAAACAATTGCCGCTGTAGAGCAAAATGTTGAAGAGGACCCGAATGAATCGATTCGCCACCGTGCACAGCAATTGGAGCTTTGTCCATCAACTGAAAATTGAACCTGTAGAATTGGCTTTATTCGAGCCAGCCGCGGCGGCCACATGCCCGAAATCATATTTAAACATTAATGGCATAAAATTATCCTTCCAATAAAGCCAAATTGATGGACATTAAAACGATTTTCTTGTGTTTTATTTCAATTCGAAGTTCTATACCTCTAAAAAAAACACCCTATACAAATATGAAATTTAAACTGAAGGTAGGGGAATGTCGTCAGGGTTGGCCACCCTTTTGACTCTTGTTCATAACTTTCATGTAAGGAAGAATTTCGTCAATAAAAGCATATTGCCAAAAAGGTCTGGGTATAAGAACACCTTTTTGAAGTATTGCAAATTAGTTGTGTGAGGAATAAAAAATTTATATAAGAATCGAAAAAAAAAAAAATTCTGTCAGGGTTGGCCCATGTTGTTTAGGTTGGCCCACTCCTGAAAATCGACAAAATTTATGCTGAAATGTTCAAAGAATGATTAGAAAAAATTTACTGAATGAGAACAAAAACTAAATTCGTTTTTTTATTTTAAATTCCATTGAGCATCATATTACAAGATAATGTTGCACAAACTTGTTTCGGATGAAACATTATTCGGATACACAATTTTTGCAAGTGAAATAGCTTTTCGTCATTTTGGCACATTTCAAATGCACTTCTCTCCTGCATTCGATGCAAGCAATAGAGTTGTTGCGGTTTAAGCGACGAGGCATCGCTTGCAAACAGATAATGCAGAAGTCTTCATCTTCATCTGAAGAGGAATTTTTTCGGGGCGGGCGACCTCGTTTAGCTGGTGTTTGTGTATCGGACTTCTTCAGGGTTGATGCTGAGCGTTTTTTGGGCATCTTCGAAGCATTGCGCGTTTGTTGCTTTTCGTGCAATGCGGAGAGGGTCTCTGGCGAAGTCAGAACTGTGCTGGTCATGGAGCGCCTCCCTCTATTCGATTTTTTTGCTGGTGCAGCAGCCTGCATAGGTCCGATTAAGGTCAAAACCGATGAAAGGCTTGACGCACGAGACATTGATGTCGAAGGTTCAGGGGACTTTGCATCTTTTTCATGTGTGCGAACTTCATGGCGGCACACAATCATGGCGGGCCAACGCTGACTACACAAGTGGGCCAACCTTGACGACAAACACCATGGTGGCATTTCGTCACACCATAAACAAACCGGTTACGCAATTAAATTTCTCTCACGATTTATTCTTGGAGGCTAACCACACAACATATTTTAGATGCTTACCTTGACGAATTCATGTTTTCGCTTTAAAATTCGATGCTCTATTCACTGGTACTGGAAAACTTTTTTGTCATTGACAAGTCACTAAGTGCACAAAACGTGTCAACTTCACGTTCCGAAATGAGTAATGTGACAAAAAGTTCGCTGTTATTGAGATAAGTTTTCCTACAACCGCACATAGGTGGCGACAGTTGTCTTCACTGAAAAATCACAGTGGGCCGACCTAGACTACGGGCCAACCCTGACGACATTCCCCTACTTCTTGAAAAATTAACCTTCGCTAAAACGGGACTTTTTGAAATTCGGGGTCAAAAAGGGCAAAACATGCGTTAAGGTGTTGTATGAAAAAGTGGATTCAACCCCAATTCTCAGAAGTCAGCCTCATAATCTTAGAAGATTTCAAAGGGTGATAAATCTAAAAGATTTTCGATTCCATTATTTTATGTTATCCTTTAATGGAATGTTAGAATTATATTGCATTTATAAATTTAACATTTTATAGAGTTTTTGTAGTTTATAAGCAAATTTGTTCAGCAATTTAGCTCATAATGATTTCAAAGTTGGTGAAAGTGCTTCAAATCAAAAATAATTCGTCACGTATTTTTTATTTTTTCGAAAATCAAAATTTAACGGGGACAACAATGGGTTAAGGTGCGTATACAGGAATGCTACGGAAAAACCATTAACCAATGGGCCTATTGAATTCAACGTTGGTAAAATCAAAAATAATTTGACATGTGTTTCTCATTTTTTTTTTAATCAAAATTTAAACGGGTAAACCAAAGGTAAAAGTACTCTAACCACCAAGCTTTCACCAATTTGGTGAAAGTACTTCAAATTCAAATTCGAATTTATTCTTTCGAAAATCAAAGTCAACGACGGGTTAGGAGTTTGTATGAAAAAACTGTAAAAAACATGAGTTAACGGACCTATTAACTTAAAACTTGGTGAAATTACTTCAAATGTAAAATAGTCGGCACGAGTTTTTTACTTTTTTGAAAATCGAAATTTAACGAGGTAAACCAAAGGTTTAAAGTTTGTATTGAGAAACAAGATTTTTTGGCTTGGATTTTTTGATATCAAACAGTGTAAACTAAGGGTTAAAAGTTTGTATGAAGAAACTGTAAAAGCATGAATTAATGGGCCTATTGACTTCAAACGTGGGGAAAGTACTCTTAGTGAGAAATAATTCATACGTGTTTTTCACTTTTTTGACAATCAAAATCTAACAAGGCTTAATTAAGGGTTAAAAGTTTGTATAGAAAAACATGATTTAATGGGAATAAGCCGTTCTTTTTATGATAGATAATGCTTAAGTCCTCACTGTTTTTATATTAACATTAGAAAATATAACATTACAAAGTGTCTTTTTCATAGTCCAAGTATATATTCGGGTTTTCTACGCCTCAGACAGCCACTATACTCGCTTCTATTCCGATTCTGTTGGTATCCGCACAACTTCTGTTATAATTTTAATTAATTGATCTTATCAACTGCCTAAAATTGTAGATCAAGTTAACGAAAATAAAGCAACTACACATAAATAATGTTGAAGTTATGCTTATTATCGAAGTCAGTTGACGTCTCTCATTGCGATTGTGGATTTAATATTGTTGTTAAAAATGCTCTCTTTCAGAGCCATGAATTGAAAACCCGGTCAGCCCTCGTCTTAAAAAATACGTACAGCAATACAATGCGGGCCCCAAAAATACTGAGGTAAAATGATTTCCGAGTGGGTTTCTTAATTGAAATTAATGTTAGTCATTTATAAAACAATCAAATACTTAAACTTTGGTTTGCTTCAAGCTGCGTTTGTTTTCTTGAAAACATACGAGCATACAAACTCGTAAATGCTTGGTACCATTTCTAAGTGTATAAACGTTATCCATATACTTACGCATTTAATTGTAAAAATGATTAACTACAACATACAACCAAAGAACTCTTAACACAAGACCATAGGAAAACGTGAATTGTTGCTCTAATATTTGCTTATATCTACGTACAAGTGTACAAATACTAATACTCATTTCATTTGACGTTTCCTTGGACAATAAAAGGTCAGAGTTGCCACCCCAATCGATGTCAATCGCTACATTTTTGCATACATATTTTCCATCTGAACTAGGCCCACTTCACACGCCCCATGCCCAGTGAGTAATTTATGTATAAAACTCCAAACACTATTTTGTCGACTACACAATTAAAATCGTAAACGAAAATGCATAAACAGCAGCAAACTATACATAAACATGCCCCACTTAGCAATCCAAAAATATTCCAACTCTCGCTTCATTCCAAATGAAACCCTGCAAAGATGCCGACAAGACAATTCCAAAAAATCCCAACGCAGCGGACGCAACGAACGGCCGCAAGGAGTCGACGATAGGAAATTATGAAATGCGCTGGGCACGGGAGTGGCCGTCCGACCGCAAGTGCCGTGAAAGTTTGCTGGTGCAACACCGCGCGGCCGGCTAAACAAGCGTCGCGAGCAGCATAAACATGAAGCAGCAAATGGAAATCAAAAATAAACAAAATACGACAACGGCAACGGCAGCTGTGGCCACTCATAAATGCAGTGGATGTGGCAACATACAAATGACCAAAAATAGCAATGTTCAAACACAAAACGACGGGAACGAGTGCCTTCAAACAACTTGACCAAAGGTACCGGCGACGGCGGGCGGCGGTGGGCGCGGCGGCGCCCAGCGAGAGCACATTCCGAGAGAGGGAGAGCGATTATGGGCGAGTCGAACTTTTCGAAAATAGAAAACAGAAAATATTTGTTTAAGAAAAATGACAAGATCGGCACGATCGATGCCCAGCCGATGCGTGCAAGGAAGAGAGAACGAAATAGAAAAACCTAAATTTCCAAACCCCCACAAACTAAATACAAAATCGCATACCGAACGGCCGAAATGAATTGAACATTTGAACATTTTCAAAAATTCTCTATCACGAAAAATTCTCGGCGCCCAACAGCAACAGCAACAACAGCGCGCGTCGTCGCGACCACAGCACCACCACCAGCGCCACCAGCACACCGGCAGCATCGGCAGCACCAGCGCAGAGAGGCCGGCTGGCAGACAGACAGCCTTGCCTTATACGGCGCTTTTGGACCCCATTCTGCAGGGAGCCGAACGGATCGCGATGGAACACAAGCAGCACGCTTGATGGTGCTGAACGCCGCGATCTCCAACACGATGTTATGTTTGCCGCTGCGGCGATCATCCTGGCCCGAGTGAGGCTGCGCGAATGGTGCCCTCTCGCTCTGACGCGCGCTGCCTTCTCCAAACACGAGCGCGCGCAGCACTTGCCGACGAGCGGGTCTATTTTTAGCGACGTCGGCGCGCACGGGAAAATGCATGTGTTGGTGGCGAAGGCGGCGCTGGTGGCGCGGCGGGCGGCCAAAGGTGGAGGTGGTGGCGCTGCTGCTAATGCTGTGGAGAGTGTTTTTTTGGACAGCGCAAGAAGAAATGTGAAATATTTGGGTT
Organism: Melieria omissa; assembly: GCA_963971225.1. NCBI lineage: Eukaryota > Metazoa > Arthropoda > Insecta > Diptera > Ulidiidae > Melieria > Melieria omissa. The sequence continues at coordinate 34,673,977 of OZ020269.1, forward strand.
TTAGTTGGTCGGTATAAAATCGGTGCATCGGCGCTAGGTCACTTTAGTCAGTCAGTTGTGTTCCAAAGCGTCAGAACACATTTGCCGCATTCTTTGATTAATTTCTTTTGCTCGTGGTACCGTTAAAACACAAAACTCAGACAAAATGTGTGACGATGAGGTTGCTGCTTTGGTCGTTGATAATGGTGCGTTACACTCTGGAGGACCCACACACACACAGATCCGGCAGCGAAATACACAAATTGGATTAATAACCAAAGGATTAACCCGAAACGGATGGCAACAGTGCAGTGAAAAGTGGAATTCAATTTCGAAGGAACATTCAAAGTCGAACAACAATTTGAGTTTTCCTTTCGAATTGTGAAGAGTTCAAAATTTAATTTTCAAGAAAACACATCTTGCTTGGAATGATTGCGAAAATCAATCCAAATAGCACAAATATTCAACAGCTCCAAAAGGAGCTTCTGGCATTAGCCAATGTCTCAACATTTGCTGTAGTTCCAGCTGTAATTTGGGGTAATTATTGTACTTGACTGTACCAGTTCAATTCAGCACATGCCCCCTGTGCTATAAATAGCAGTTTCCATAAAGGAATTTGAATACAAAAATATTGAGCAGTAAAAGATTTCATGCGTTTCATGTGCCACAAAATTAAAAGAATATGACGATTTTTCGAACATTTAACGGTTCACAATATGTAGCAGAGACTTAACTAAAGCGATTTTCTAAAAATTTGCGAAAAGTCAAATACTCAAAAATTAAAAAATGTGAGAAAGACTATAGCGTATAAACTATAGCGTTTTCCTAGAAATTATCAAAAGAGGAAAAAAAACCCACATTCTCGAAAGATTGAAGCTCAATAGTACTAAAATAATATTCAGGCTTTTCTCAAAATATCTCAAAAATAGCGCTCAAAACATCTCAAAACAAAAATATGAAAATAGCAAAAAAAAACGCAATTCAAACAAGAAATAACGTAAACTAAAATGTCTGCAAAAATCCACTTTTCGTCATCCGTTCGGTTATTTATCCAATGTGCAATTTGCCAAACAAAACACAATACCACAATATCAGCAAATTGTGTTCCACGAAACTTACGTTCGTTACGTTTCCTGTTTTTGCCTCGTTTTAGGCTCCGGCATGTGCAAGGCCGGTTTCGCCGGTGATGATGCGCCCCGTGCCGTCTTCCCCTCAATTGTAGGCCGTCCCCGCCATCAAGGTGTGATGGTTGGTATGGGTCAGAAGGACTCGTACGTCGGTGATGAAGCCCAATCCAAGAGAGGTATCTTGACCCTCAAGTACCCCATTGAGCACGGTATCATTACCAACTGGGATGATATGGAGAAGATCTGGCATCACACCTTCTACAATGAGTTGCGTGTGGCCCCCGAGGAGCACCCAGTCTTGCTGACTGAAGCCCCATTGAACCCCAAGGCTAACCGTGAGAAGATGACCCAGATCATGTTTGAGACCTTCAACTCGCCAGCCATGTACGTCGCCATCCAGGCTGTGCTCTCCCTGTACGCTTCCGGTCGTACCACCGGTATCGTCTTGGACTCTGGTGATGGTGTCTCTCACACTGTCCCCATCTATGAAGGTTATGCCTTGCCCCATGCCATCCTCCGTCTGGATTTGGCCGGTCGCGATTTGACCGACTACCTGATGAAGATCTTGACTGAGCGCGGCTACTCGTTCACCACCACCGCTGAGCGTGAAATTGTTCGTGATATCAAGGAGAAATTGTGCTATGTTGCTTTGGACTTCGAACAGGAAATGGCTACTGCTGCTGCCTCCACCTCCCTGGAAAAGTCTTATGAACTTCCTGACGGTCAGGTGATCACCATCGGCAATGAGCGCTTCCGTTGCCCAGAATCCCTCTTCCAGCCCTCATTCTTGGGTATGGAATCGTGCGGTATCCACGAAACCGTCTACAACTCCATCATGAAGTGCGACGTGGATATCCGTAAGGACTTGTACGCCAACATCGTCATGTCTGGTGGCACCACCATGTACCCAGGTATTGCCGATCGTATGCAGAAGGAAATCACCGCCCTGGCCCCATCCACCATCAAGATCAAGATCATTGCCCCACCAGAGCGCAAATACTCCGTCTGGATCGGTGGCTCCATCTTGGCTTCCCTGTCCACCTTCCAACAGATGTGGATCTCCAAGGAGGAATACGACGAATCCGGCCCAGGCATTGTCCACCGCAAGTGCTTCTAAGCTGTTACCATCTACTTGTACGCTTCTACGTGTTCGTGCTGGCGTGGCCGCTGTCTGGCTGGCCATCGCCCTGGCGATGGTCCTCGGGCGACACCGCGCCAACCACTACATGCCTTCAGAGATGCCCGCCCATTCGTTTTTTATTTCTTTGAATGTCCACGAACGTCAATGATCCTTGGTTCCAGATTGTTTTCATAACGACTGAACAACTTACTGTAAATCCCCTCAAGTCTTTTTGTTTCGCAACACTTTTTCGGTTCTTCAATGTTAATTTCTATTCAATTTGTGTTTAGTTTTTATAGTTTTATAACGCATAATTAATGCATTATTATTTTAAGGGGTTTATTGCCACATGTAAAATAATCTAATGATTTCTTATGTAATTAAAACAATTTATAATTATTTATAAATAAAAACGACTTTTTAGATTTAATTTTGTATAAAGTGAGTCGTTTAAGATGACACGAAGGTGTGCGTGCGCAGCGATAGGCGCTGCCGGATGCCGGATGTATCTTTTCGTAGTAGGTTGAGGTCGACACAGTTCGAAGCGGGACCATGGGGATGGATTTGTGGCAGTGTGTCCCATCGTTTATATTGCAAACAAATCATCGTTTTGTTTTGCTAATATCGAACATACATATACTCGAAAGTATCGAATTTCAGTTGCCTATTAGAAACCCGTACCTGGAAACCGCATTGCATACATGGCGCCCAATTACGCAACTTCCACGCTCTCGCGCCACATTGCTTAGCTCGTGGCTGGCGCGTGTGTGGGTGTTGGTATGTCTACTCGGGCCATATTTTTAGATTTCATATTTCCTGAATTTTTCGGAGCATCTTGCTCGGTGAGTAAACACAGCCGAGCAAAGTCGAACAAAATCGATGCATGCTTTTCCGAAAAAGCTTTCTGCGGTCGTAGCTGCTGCTTATCAATGAAACAGTGTATTTAGGTGCTCAGTAGTATCGAACTGCCCGTTCGCCACTGAGTAGTGTGCGTTGCAGGTATTTATGGACATGACAAGATATTTTATTTTTACTCCCACCAATTGTTTGCGTCCAGCGCAATGCCTGAAAAACGGTTGGCTTTGAACCAAATCGGATGGGGCTAGTTCATGATTCTGGGCTGCGACGTGTTCTCAGATTTCTAGTACACTAACACTCACAAACTATGTGAACAATTTTGGATGGATACATAATTTTGTTGCTTGATTTTCAGCCAACTGCCTAATTGTATTTAATAGTCAGTGTGCGAAGCAGCGAAGTGGATGTTTACAATTTAGCAGAATTTTCATTCTTAATAGATATTCGCGAGCGTCTAATGGGTAGACAGCGTCTGGGATTGCTTTATATGACTTTTGCTGTGAATGCCGTTCTCGAGAAGAAGCCGAAACCTTTTAGCACTTCATGTGGCATCAATCCTCTCAACTCTCCTGCTAGAAGGGAGCCTTACTGAGCTCAACTCTATACGCTAAGCATATACATAGCCATGTAAAATGGAGAGTGACCCCATCCCAATGCGAGCTTTAAAGCACCTTTAGACTAACCTAACTTAACTGAACTTAAAATTAATTCCCTGAGGCATTAAGCCACTTTCGCGGCTGACCTATTAATTGCAATGCTTAGAACAGTCACAAAAATTTGTTCAATTAAAAATTGCCGAGCATAAAACTGAAATCAATTTTCGTACCGTAATGAATGTAATTTGTTATAGGTCTTTGCTGTTTTTATTACAAGTGTTTTCCGTCCAATTAGTCAACAGTTTCATAAATCGCCATCACATGAAGACCCAACAACTTGTTGGCGGGCGCATCTGTTGGATGCAAATTATCGCATGCTGACGGTCACAGTTGGCGCTCGGCCAACGCGTATGACGCTTGTAATTTGTAAGAATGCCGCTGACCGCCGACGTGCCAAGCGATCTCTGCACATACAAATAACTTATTGCCATTTATTTTCTACAAATTCGATCGTTTTTGCGCAAGTTTCGACTTCTGGCCATTTGCACTGCTTCGAACTGGAAAACTTTCGTTCGATTTGCATTCGTTCTCAAGCAAATCGCATTTTGAACTGTCAGGCACGTTACGTGTTTGCATTGATAGCAACACGAACAACAACAACAACAACTGAAAGCAATCCAAATAAATAAACTCAGCCCGGACCAGGACAGCTCAACCCCGCCCAACGCTATTCGACCCTGCACAAAACCCCAGCACAGCCCACTAATCAATCGCACAAAAATAAAAATAAACACGCACAATAAACAATTTAATGCAATTTCAATTCAATTTCAAGCTCAAAAATCACACTCACACACATGCATGGCACATGGCGTGAACGTGAACTTACGCGGCTCTCTCACACACACGCCGCACTAACACAGCCGCGCACAAGCGTCGCCGCGCACAAGCGACATATGGTCAATTAGCGTCGCCGCCGAACAAAGCCGCTGCCGCGAATCCTTCCCCTGCGCTGACGCGGCGGCAGACTCGAAATCAACGCCATTGTTTTCACATCAATTACTATCGATGAAGTGATTGTCGCTCGAGTGCTCGAGTACCGGTCGGAGAGCGTGTTGCCAGCCCCCTGTCGCCGCATTCCGCTTAAGTTACGGCTCGTTGCTGTTTGAAATTGTTTGCAGCGCAACACAACAACAACGAGTTGAACTGCATTCGCGCTTTTTAATTGTCTTTAATTGATAACCGAAATGCAGTGAAGTAGAAATCTGAGCAAAATTAATGTGAGCCGATTTGTGAATTTCTTTTCAACTGTTTTTCATGCAGTTACTTGAATTATAATGGAAATGAAATAAAATCAAATAAAATCACATCAAAAACTGATTATATCCTGATTGTATAAGCTTACTTAAATGTTTTGAAGCAGAAACTCAGAACTACCTAAAAAATTATATCTAAAAAAAAGGATGATAAGTTCGCTCATAGATGAAAAGTTGGCTTTAGAGCACAACGTATAGAAAGTGTTCTGGCTTTTTTCTAAACTTTTAATAGGTTACTTATAATAAGTAACCCTATTTTAGGCTGAAGGAAGGTTGTAAAACAGAAATGAATTTATCATCAATACTAAAACTTAAGTAAAAGGAAAAAAATATCAGGTTCGTTCGTGAGAAAATATCAAAAGTTTGTTAACTTTAACTTTTAACTTCAGTAGTATAGAGGGAAAAATTTGACATTTAAAGTAGAACATTTAAACCAAAAATTTAACTCCGAACATTTTCGATTTTCTAGCCCTGTAGAATTAAATTTTGGCTTTCAAGATAGCGCCACTCCTTTTATTCACCTGTTTTTAATAAAATATTTTAGTAGTTATATTTATTCAAAACAATAAAAGTTATTGCAATGACATCCATGTGTGATATAAAAACATGTTCTACATTTGTCTTGAAGTCATAAAAAGTGTTTATTTGATTCAAATGGGGCTTCTTGTTTGGAGATCACCTGAACTATTTTTCAATGGAAAATATTTTTTTGTTTTTAATATCCAACGTTTTTCTCAACATCTCAAGCAGAGCAAGCAATTAATGAAAAAATTATTAAATGAAGGTTTCGTGTTTAACCCTGTCGCTACGGGGTTTTACTGGGCAAAGTTAAAATTTTAAATTTTATATTTTAAGCTTCTATGTGATTATATTAGCAAGATTCCAAAAGAAATTTTAAATGTTTATACTCGGACCCTGTATTTTAGAGTGTTTTTCTATGAGAGCAACCACATCGTTGTGGCTGTAATAATTACTTAACCCATTAAAACCTGACCCCAGAAGGGCTTGTGCGATTTCCATAAAATTTTGCACAATCTTAGTAATTGGCCTAATCAAGAAAAAAAATCAAGAAAATAATTCATACCCCCACCCCCTGAACCAGGAGGGTACGTTGCGCAAACGCAATTTGGGCCTTAGTCACATACAAAACATAAAATTAAAAAAAAAAAAATTTTTTTAAACTTATTTTTAAATAGTTTAGCATTACAAAATGCAGCCCACAAAGGGATTTTGATAGGTTTGAAGAATAAGTATTTTTAATTGAATTTCAAAAATTCCCCAAAAAAAACCTTTGACTTTGGATCGAAAAAAGATATGAATATTTAAAAAATTTTGAAATTTCGGTATGGCAGAATCTAAAACGATCAATTCTAATCCAATTCTACCCATTTTCAAGTCTTATATCTTTATGAATTACTTAATGTAGCGAAATTCCCAAACGTTGCGCAAACGCAACGCTCAGGGCTTAATGGGTTAAACATAGTAAAACTTTTTAAGCATAACGAAAATTTTAATATTTCTTCATTTACTTCAGCCAAAATTAAAAAAAAATTTCAATTTAGGAAAGAAAACGTCAAATTAAAAAGTTATCTAACGTTTTCAGCTTATTCTTCCTTTACTATGTCTAGATATACCATTAAAAAAACGTGAAACGTAAACTTTAAACTAATCTAAAAAAACAACAAAAAATGTATTCTTGAAACCACAGAGGATTCAGACATCCACAAAGTAGTAATGTTGCCATATGGCAACAAAATAGCGAAAGGGTTAAGGTTTTTATTTTTTTTGAGAAAGTTTTGTTGTTTGAAAACCCCCTTAATTTTAATGAAGAATAGTTTTCAAAAAGACAGTTTAGTATTTTTTGTAATATTTTACTCAATTCCAGCTTTTTATGAAACAATTTTCCGAAAAACATAAAAAAGGGGTAAGAAAAGGGGGACGGGGCTCACGTGCATAAAAAAAATATTCACATTTTCAATGCAAACAACTTTGTCCTAGATACCGAAGGTCTAGCTTTTTAAGTTTTCATACTTTTCGTGTAAAGGTTACATGCAAATTACAAAAAACTCAGCCGTGCTGGACTGTTTGTTCGGCAAAAATAATATGTCCTCTCTCAGAAATACAGTGCGTTTCAAAAATAAGTGTTGCTTATAAAACTTACAAAAGAAGGTATAGTTATGAATTATATATATTTTCTGAAAGGCTGTGCAAATATCTTTTTCGCATTATTATCAAAACGTTGTCCAGTCTCCGTTGTTGTCAGTAATAGCTTGGCATCTTTTGTTACAATTTTGGCTTATTTTTGAGTGTACTCCAAAGAAATCCCCTCGAAATTCGTTTTAATGCCAAAATGAGCTGTTTTGTTGTTGGCATTCTTTTTCCTCTAAGCTTTGGCCAATTTAGTGTTTCCACCCCAAATTTTCTCTATGCTATTTCAGACGATTTTCCACATGTTTTTACCCAATAGCGATTTCGACATGGTACTTCTATGAGGAATGCCCCATTTCAGAAGCCTGTGTCGGATAGTAGCCGTTGATACTTCGACTCTCTTCTGCGACAATGTTTCCTTCGCTTGCTTCAGGGTAAGTGTTGGAGTGTTATCAAACATCCGGACTACCGCCTTATATGAGTGGTTCTTTTCCTGTCCCTCCGTGGTTCGTCGTCACCATTTCCGAACTCTTTGAATCGACTGACCCACTTCCCCACAAATGAAACTGATGTATTTGTGTATTTTCCGACTTGTGGAGGATTCATTTTTAGACCATTTGTATGGTTTACCAAAAACACTACTTCGAAACATTTTTTAAGTACAGCACTCATTTTTAATTCTTGATATTTCCTCGAAAACTTGTACCTAACTAAGAAAACAGAAACACACGCGAAAACGGTATTTTAATATAGAAGATGATCTGATCTTAAAACCATGGCAAACTTCTATGGTTAAAAAGATATGGCCAACACTTATTTTTGAAACGCACTGTATATGGTCGTTACTCTGTTGCAGAAATGCTGTTGTAATTAACCATAAAAGTTTTAAACATTTTGGCTTTTCATTTTTTGTTTATAAATAATTCTGAAATTTTTACAAACCCCGTTTCAATAGGTAAATTTTACGAATAGTGTAAATATGTGTTATTGAATATCCTCCGATATGAACAATTCACTGTAACAAGAAAATTTTATTGAATATTTCTTTTGTGGTTTATTTGAACCTGTAAATAATGATTTGTGTGATCCTTACAAGGGTCATAAAGGTTTGTAACAACAACTATTTGCAGTTTTATATTATAAATATATCCTTAAACAGGGAGTTTAACTTGCTTCCCTTCCGTGAAATTACATTATATGGCAACCCTACTTTGAATCTCGCTCAGTTGAGCATCAAATCATAACTCTAACTCATAACTCAGTCTAAGCTTTTCGCAGCGATCGGGCCACATCCACATTTTTTTTGCCGTCGCTTGGGACGGTTTCGGAGTAGTTTATGGATTTTTTTTTTTGCATTTTTTGGCATAACACACAATAATTGTCCGTATCGTATCGAATAAATGAATACGTATATGCAACATAACGCTGCTGCAGAATTATCCTTGTCGGCTGATTAAACTGAAAAAGTGCCATAATTTGATTGATCTCAATTTTTGAGGGGCGTAGCAAAAGTGTTTGTCATTTTTATATGAAATCACTCACACAATTACACAAACGTGCATGCATCTATATACATGTATTGCATGCATGATGGAGCGTGCAAATGCGTTGGAACATGAGTACTTAAATAATCCGCGCTCGAAAGGGTTCAAAGCAATTGCGGCGGAAAAGCAAATGACCGCCGCAGAGGGTGGATGGCGCGACTGGTGTTGGGCAAAAATAAATCGCAATTTATGTGCAAATTTTTATGCCTAAAATGAAAATTGAAAATATAATCAAGCTAATCGCACGCTAATTGATTCTAATCGATACGCTGCGTCGGGTTGTCAGGGTGTCAAAACTAAGTGATGTGAGATGGGGTGAGTGGTTGCCCGGAATTCAAGTTAGGATTATATGGCAAAGCAATTTTCTGGACTAATACATAAAACATAAAATATCGCTTATATCAAAGGATGAATTAGAGAGTTTCAGACAGCAAACCAGTTTGTTTAAAAAAAGCCAATTGAATTCACAACAACGCTTCGCAACGCATTTTCCAGGTATTCATTACAAATTTCACCAAATAAGAGTAACAATAACACAACCAGCAAATTGCTGAGTCCTTCAGTTGTCATATTTTCTTTGACTAGCATTTCGCCGCAAAGGATTTCACAAATCATTGAAACGCCAACAACACAAAAGTACTCAACTGAGAAGCCAAAACTCATTTGCCGCAAAATTAGTGGCATAATGCGGCTATTTAAGTACTCATTAATAGGGTCCTTCACATACAATGGCACAATCGCGCCAGTACTGGCGGCGGCAATGGCAACAGACGCTGACGCAGGCAAGGTGTTGCTCCAGGTGACAGATTTAGCGCTTGCAGCCGTTTCCCAGGCCCGTCACAAGTGCCACGAAATGAGTATTTTCAAAGCCGAATTGTTTGCATGGACCTTATTTATTTCCCATTGTGCTTTCGCTCTCGCATACCAAATTACGCGCCTGATTTAACTTTAAATGCCGTCTAATTTGCCAGCATTTTGTTGGTTCACTTTCAACTGCGCCGCACTCACTCAAACAACGTGTGGCCGGTGTGTTGCTGTTTCACTTTTGCCGCTAAAAATGTCGGCAAACGTATTTGTGAAATGTTTCGTTGTAATGTGTTTTCAAGTGCAACACACTTGAATATTTGTGTTTATTGTAATGAAATTATTTTCCAATAAGGACGCTCAAAGCCGTTTTCCGCTCCTTCGCTCGCACAAGCAAACACCTACTCACAATGTCCTTTTGTGCCATGGCTCTGCTGCACATGAATTGAATGAATTGAAGCCTCTTAAGCGCGTGTTTAATACTTCATTGACCCAAGTCATGCGGCCCTTTCATAAGGCAGGGCGAGTGCAAGCAGCAGTTGTATTGGTATGTTTTCATAGCAATGCAAATTGCTGAGATTACACACATTGGATTGCGGTGGTCCACGTTGAGATGGGATCATCTGGAATGCAGCTGCACCGTCGAAGAAGACGCTTTTCGGTCTTTCAGGAGCCGATAATCGATCCTTTTAAACTTCAATTCAAACTATTATGGAGTTTGTTTAAACTTTTTTGTATGTGTAGAAAATACACGGTGCGACAGCTTTTTCTAACCCGGAACCGACCAAGACTAGTGGATAGTACTCTTATAGAGTAACAAAACCCTAGCAGCCGTTACAGCCGTGTAAAGTTTGTGTGTATATTAGGGTTGTTTCAACCAGTTTTTTCTTTCTAAGTCTTAAGATATTCAAAATTTTGTATTGCTGTCTTCAGCAAACTTGCTGACTAAATAAAAATATGTGTACAATAAAATTTAAAGTTTAGACTTGAACATTTTTTCACTTTATTTTGCAAAAATCATGTATTTGTGACGTTAGAGGGTTGAGCATATTTTTTTTATTTTTGGGAATACAAATGCGTTTTTGCATTAATATTAATAGAATAAAAAATACTTTTTTTATTACAATCAAAAAAGTCGATTTTTTAACATTGACCCCCAAAATTTCGATAAGGTGTAATAATTTTATTACACAGTGTTCAGAGAATTTGTTCATCTAAGAATTAGCAGCAAGTTTGCTGAAGACAGCAATACAAAATTTTGAATATCTTAAGACTTATAAAGAAAAAACTGGCTGAAAAAGCCCTAATACACACAAACTTTACACGGCTGTAACTTGTAAAAGGCAAATAACTTTGCAAAACCTAGCTAGGGTTTTGTTACTCCATAAGAGTACTATCGACTAGTCTTGGTCGGTTCCGGGTTAGATTCCATGACCCCAAAATTGTCGCACAGTGATATGAACAATTGAAATTTTAGTTTGGCTTGACTACTTTTGAAGGCTTTTTTATCTTAGATTAAACGAAAGTTTGTCTTTTGCCTTCATATATAAAACATTAATATGGGATTTGTGGTCCAGTCACATATTTTTTATTTTAACTCAAGAAGATATGGACTGATGTTTCAGCTGTCTCTTTGCAAAACCGGCATAAATATTACATATGATCCGACGTATTCGCAGACAACTCTTGTTAGCATGTTCAAGTCCCGATAAATTGATACGAATTGAGTCCAACGATATTTTTCCGTTTGTGAAAATAACGTCGCAAATTTGATATTAGAGAGAACCAGAGACCTTAAATAACTATTATCCATGTTTTTGGGAATAAAACAATTTCCCTTATTTAAAACATTTTTAAAAGTATTGCTTTAAAATAATTATTCCCCATAAGACATTAATTACGTAACCTTTAACTATTCTTCAAACCTTTTATTTATGTTTTTTTTATTTACATTACCGATAACTATTATTTTGAGAATTTTTTTGCTTTCCTTAATAGCTTTTATTTATTAATTTTTTAATAAACGTTATAATTATTATAATTATCATTAAAAAAAAAACAAATTTTTACGTTGAGTTATCACATTTTGGGTATGAAATTATTTTTAATGCTTCAAATTGACAAATGCAAATTAACTGCAGAAAATCAATTTCCACCAACAACTAAAATTTAGTGGAAATAATAATTAATATTTGAAATAATTAATACTAAAATTAATAATTATTTAAAAATCAATTCACAAATCAATTCAAAATGTGATAAAGCAACGTAAAAAAGTTTCTTTGAAATAATAGTTATCGGCAACGTAAATCATAAAAAATCATAAATAAAATTTATGAAGCAACTTAAAAAAAATTGCTCAAAAATAGTTATCGGTAATGTAAATAAAAAAAGTCATACATAAAAGTTATGAAGCAACGTAAAACCAAATACCAAAATAATAATTCTGTGGTCAAAAGCAATAACCGCTTAAGTCGACTTAAGAAGAAATTGAGTTATGGATGCCACCTCGTTCCCTTGACCGTGCTCTACGTTTATGTAAAATCGGGGAGTTTGTAACTCAAAAATAAAAAAAGGTATTAATAAAAACTTATTCGCATTCCCATAACGAACACACTACGCGCTTAAACTTTAAAACGAAATTGCTCGAAACAGCTATTTTCGACTTAGGCGGTTATTGCTTTTGACCACAGAATTATCGAGAACGAAAAAAACAAAATTTGTTTCTCATAACAGTTTTTACGCAATGTAAAAATTAACTGTTACAAATAATAATTATAAACAACAAACAAATTTATGTTTTCTTGTAATAGTTACATTGCAATTAATTTCTTAAAAAACTAATAATAGTTATGTCCCTGGAGAGAACTTTCCATCAATTTGAATGGGGCAAAAACTATTAAACTAGAGAGAGAGACGGCCAATTGATTGGCAAGTTGCTTGCTAACCTGATCATGTAAGAGGTAAAGACATTTAAGCTTCGATCCAGACAACGAATTCAACTTAGTCCGTAACTCAGCAAATGCAAACTAAACCTTCACTGAGGTCAAATCGGTTCAGCAGTTTTTCCAAAAGAGTGAAGTAAAAATACTAAACACATTTAAGAGCAAATTACTGTCATCAAAAGCATATTATAGGTATATATTATTGAGTAACTGATTAAACAGATATCACAAATTATGACAGATTGGAAGAATCAAAACATTGTGTGCCTTTTTTTTGGCGTATCGGAAAACCAACAGAAAAATTACGTCTAACCGCTTACGGTTACATTTGTAAAACGCAACGGCACCATTACATTAAAGCAATTAAATTCGAAGCTCTATTTCTCTACCCCTCATCAGGACACTACCTGACAATCCACATATGTAGTTAGTGATAATAATGTATTCATTTCTTCCGTACCTGCCACCCCACAAAGGAGTCGTTTTCAGAATGCGGCAAATTAAGTATTAAATTACCAGAAGCAGTAGTGGTTCTATGATACCGCGATAAACACTGCAAACGGCAACAAAATTGCCCGCTGTCCCTAATCACAATCCCTTTCAGGTGCGCAGTACGCGACAAAGCCGAGAATTACCACACTAATCCAAAGGCAAAGCCCGAAATGAATGGCATGATTTGCATATGAATTTCACTGGCAAGAACTATGGCACAACGGCACAGCCACGATGCCGCAGCGTGTTGCAATAACTTGAAAACGCACAAAGATAATGAACTGACGCTGTGTGCAGTTGGCGCAGTGCAGTTTGTGAAACGCATTTTGCGTTAATTACGCGCACTAATTACGCGGCTTGCGTTGATTAGCCAGGCGAGTGGGAAGGAAGGCAGCGTGAGTGCATGCTTGAGAAATGGGCTGAAAAGAAATGCAAATTGGTGGTGTACTTAATTTTCTGCTCAAGCTTCTCTACAGTGCAAGCTTGCTCTGAGACTGAGAAACAATCAAATCGCACATCATTTACTGTGCATGTTTACACCTATGAGACATTTAACTTGTTTCAACAACTGCTTTAGTTTTGTTCACATACTGTCTTCTTACCGATACAACTCAACAACACATGTCCTACATTTATCCAATTCATATACATACTTTTTCATATGCAATTGAAATTGACGATACCTGACTGAAATGTGTCAGTAACGGTCGGACTAAAGTCGGTGGTTCATGTCACATAATTTTTTTATTTCATAAAAATTAGTTAGGTAAAGTTTATTTAAAAAAAAAAAACAATTGACAGAAAATTTTACATTTTTTATGTACTGAGTTTATTGTGAATTGCCACCTTAAATTGTGAAACAATAAATTAATTGTTGCAACAGTTAATAAAGTCGATGGTCCATGTTACGTTATTTTTTTATTTTGAACACGCCGAGAACAACTTTGACAGGCGCGTACGAAATGATGAACGAATGAATAATTTAAAACGTTATAATTCGTGGTTTTATTTGTGTTAATTCAGTGTATAAATGTAATATGTTCGTGAAGATAGACAATGTTGGTGTATGTTTGTGCAATATATATACAGTGTGTTTAGTTCTGATTGTTTAATATACAATGTTGTGATAAATGTTTAATGGAGTGATGTTCGAGAAGGTATGATTTATGTTTAATTGGAATTATGTTGGATGTCTGTATTGTGTTGGATGTTTGTGATCGTTGATCGTGCTGTCTTCACGCCGGTGTTCGGATGATGAGTGTTTAGCCGTCAGCCGCGCAACAACCGTTTCGGACAGCGAGGGATGCCGTCGGCAAGTATAGGGTGTTTTTTTTAGAGGTATAGAACTTCGAATTGAAATAAAACACAAGAAAATCGTTTTAATGTCCATCAATTTGGCTTTATTGGAAGGATAATTTTATGCCATTAATGTTTAAATATGATTTCGGGCATGTGGCCGCCGCGGCTGGCACGAATAAAGCCAATTCCACAGGACCAATTTTCAGTTGATGGACAAAGCTCCAATTGCTGTGCACGGTGGCGAATCGATTCATTCGGGTCCACTTCAACATTTTGCTCTACAGCGGCAATTGTTTCTTCGGTGCGCACTGTTCGACGTCTCTGCGGATGCGTATTATCACATAGAGTAAACGTAGTGCGAAAACGACCCATGGTTAACCAAATTAATTGCTCTGATGGACCATAAAATGGACGGAGCTTGCGGTAAACTTCGCGAACTGAACCATTATTTTCGAAATAAATTTGCACGATTTGCAAGCGTTGTTCTTTTGTCAACCTGTTCATGATGAAATGGCAAACCAAACTGAACATAAATGACATTAGAGTTGCCAGATTTGACCACAAAATGCCAGTTTTATCTCTATTCGAAAAACAAACCTCTAAAAAAAACACCCTATACATAAGGAAAGTATACAAGGTATGTATGAACATGCACAAATGGTGAGTATATAAGGGTAAGTATGTAGGAAGAATATAAGTAAAAGAGGTGGGAGAGGATATGTACTGCTCATAACTTATCTTTTATTATTTATTAGGTGATGCGCGGTGACGACGTGAACAATTTAATAAAAATTAGTTAAGTAAAATTTATTTAAAAATATAGATAGAAAACTGAAAAAACATTTGTAATAGAAATTTGGGACATTGGACCAAGACTAAACGAAACTGAGATTTTGTTGGATTCAGAAAGAGCTCTCACCAAGAAAGCATTTAACCGTAGATCGAGCTTCACAAAAATTAAGGAATCGTATCCTATGTATACAAAGGAGAAAATTATAAACTTTTAAATTTTCTGAAGACCTCTTTTTTAAAAAAGTGTGAAAGATGGTTTTAAACAAGCATAATCCCAACACAAACAAAGTCACAAGAATGGTTCAATTAATTATATCCTGAATAAAGTTATAATAAAACAAAACACCAAATGTATAAGTTTTGATACAAATCTCTATCTACGGTTAAAGCACAGTGGGGTCCAAAAAGGCTTGTAGCGAACTAGTCGTAGTGGCAAAGTACCCAAGAGGGAACAGTCAAGTGAATCAAACTTAGACGGCACGGACAATTAACAGACCCACTAATAACATCATAGACATTTGTATATATAAAGTTTATATGTCTTAATTACTAGGCATCTGGTGAACTTTTGGTAATTCTCTAGTTTCCATCGGTATATCATTCCCCGAATCAAACACACATGTTTGTATTGTGTGAAATATGTAAGCCAAATAAAGCAAACAAAATTACAAAATTAAATAAAATTTGTTATTATTTTTCTCTATGCCGAATAAACGAATGTATTCAAAACAATCAACATCCAAAGTAACATTTGCAAATGATGATCAATGATCAATGGAGCGTTCGGCCTGACTGCAGGATCTCACGCGCGCTGTGGCCGAAACTGGACCAAAAGAGAACTCTACAACTCTTACGGTTCAGTAAATCAACACTTCGTACCCTCACGGCGGTCTTAACGGGGCACTGCGCCATCGGCATTTATGCGGAAAGACTCGGTCTGCCCCATCGAGACTACTGTCGTAGCTGCGAAGATGAGGAGGAAATTGAATCCGTGCAGCACCTCCTTTGCGAATGCCCTGCGCTTCACAGCATACGCCACCGGTATCTAGGGGGCAGAGTGCTGGGTGATTTGGGGTTGGTTTGTACCACGCCACTGGAGGATATTGCCGGATTCATTCGACGCTCAGGTTGGTTTCAGCCAGCACCGAATACAGGATGACAGGGGCTTGCCACACTCTCATCGGGCGTCACAATGGGCCTTTGGGGCCTCCGAGTGTACTTGCTGAGAACCAGCAAGCCGCCTGTCTTACCTAACCTAACCTAACATTTGCAAACGTTTTCAGTTTGACCACATTGAAAGTATGACAGAAAAATATTCACACAATTGAAGAATGTCGTAAGAAACACTTAGTCATCTGGTGTAGAGCTTCACCATCGCATCAACTATTTTAGCCGAAACATTCATCATACACACAAGAAAATGCAAGAGATACTTCTGTTTCCGTTGGCAATTCGATAATCTTGAAAATTGGACACTAATGATGTTTGCTTCTCGCATGCTGCGTCCTAATAAATAACATTAAAGCAAAGCAAACAGGTATCCGACGTGCATTAAATGCACTGCGAAAGCTATTAAATTAAATTTATCACACCGCCTGGCACTCGTGAAAGTCGGCAGCTGTTTGTGCGCAATAAACGCATTAAATTGCATTAACTCGAGGGTGTCGCTCACGTTTATTTGCATTTAGTTATTTATTAAACTACTTGGGGAACTATCGCATGCGAATTGCTAAGAGCGAGCAAACAGGCCTGTCTGCTGGATGGATGGATACGGGTTCGTTTCACCTGACTGCCGCCAGTCAGTGCAACACCTACCCCAACGCGCGTCCCGGCTCGTATTTGATTTTAATTAAATTTCCGTAACTTTGTCTCAATTCGCTTGCGCTCGCTTACAAGCAGCCACTAGTTTTGTCATTTTGTCATTTTAGGTTTGTTGTTTGTTTCGGGCGCCGTCGGAGCACGCTTTAACCCTTGTTTAGCATTGCGCTTTTGCGATATCTCTGCGGCATTGCGTGTTCTCGACTGCGGTGTGTGGGTGTGTATGGTGTGTGTTGTGCATGATTTAATTACCAAACACACACGTTGGCAGGTGTTGCGAGACTCAAGTTGGTAAAATAAATTAATTGTTGTTATTCGCTGTGTTGCCGTTGTCGTTCGCGTTGTTATGGACATAAATAACACAATGACAGGCTAGCGGGAGTTATTAGCAATAAAGAGGAGCAAAGCACATTTCATGCACGGCGTCGGCGACCGTGAATCGAGTCGATAAAACCACCCTCGGGATATACTCGTGTGTACGTTCGAGGGCCGAGTCGACCCAATTTCAAATGGTCCGTTTTGTCAAACAAGTCGACTAAAAATGCAGGTAGAGACAAATCTTCTGAACACTACTACTGTAAAAAATTGAGTCTTTTTACCGACTTGAAATCGATTTAAAGCTAATAGGACCCGTTTAGGGGCTGGCAATGCATTTGAATGAAGGCATACATTAATTCAGTGGTGCACACAGGGGGGTTTCGGGGGTTCATCCCCTCAAAACACAAAAGTTGCTGGTACAAAATATGGTTTCGAATTGTATTCGGCTCAAAAGATATACCCAAAACTCCCTTCCAAAATGAAATCCTGTGTGAGCTACTGCACTGATTTCTTCTGAATGTTTGATCGAAACACTTTTTTTCCTATATTAAGGTAGGTATGCAGCTCTCAAGAAAACCGCTCAAGAAAAATCGAGCATATATTTCTTGAGCGAGAAAAACTAGTAGTCAAGGAAATTTGACGTTAGAAAGAAATTTTGACAACTTGATTTGCATTCTACTGGATAATTTTTAATTTTAATAACAAAATTCAGTTCTCTCCAAATGGACGACGATTGGTTTAGTTTTTAATACATTTCAACCGATTACGCTTTTATTACATGTTTTGAGATATTTAAGGGACGACCTATTGCTCACGTTGGACTGCGGCATTTTCATGGCCGGCATGGAAGGCAGGCAGCTGTCACTTTTTCTTTGAGAAATAAATAGGTACACATATGTTTCTTGCCGAAATCAGTGTTGTCATTTCACTTTTCAATGAAAAAAAGTATTAAAAAACCGAATCAGTTTTCTTGTGAGGTGCGTACACCTTAAGTAAATTTGACTCAAGGAAATTTCGTTGAGCATTTCTTGAGCTTTTTTTTATATGAAGTTTTCGTTTTTCTTGAAAGCTGCATACCGACCTTTAAGTATAAGTATTTCAATAGTTCTTAATGTAACTTATTCTTTGAGATTTCAAAGCCTTTCTAATAAAATACTGTCGTTCTATGGAAGTTCCAAGTTTGACGAGAGGTGCAAGTCGAGGGGATTTTATCTGATATCACATAGTATTAATTTAATTATATTTTTTAGAAAAAAGTACCTTCCGTTCTCTTCTCTCGACCTTGCGTGCGCCACTTGTTCCTGCTAGATCACTACTAAAACCATATATAACTTTTACGAGATGGATTCAATTTTACATAAGAAAGAATCTTAAGTCTTACTTATATTTTGTGTTAAAGTCATAAAAGGACTACCAGACTTGTATATAAATAATATTATTTACATAAATAAAACATAAAAATTATTTATGTACAAGTTCGCTTTATACAAGATACTTTATACAAGATAAAAAAGAAAAGCGAGAATGTTTTTTTAATAACTTTTTCACTTCTTCTTCTTGACTGGCACGACAGCCCGATTACGAGACTAAGGTCTAGCTACCCGCAACCATCCATGTTGTGCGTGTGAAGTTTTACAAGGTTGGAAGGGACCTACAGTTTTATACCGATTCCGAACGGTAAGTTGGGAGCTTTTTCATAGGTAATTTTACTCTCAGAGGTTCGTCATTTCCTGCTGAGAGGACAGCCGCCGAAAGAAAAATTGTTGTTTTTCTTGTTTTTTTTCGGTGTTTGCAGCAACGGAATCTTGAACCTGGGTTCCGGCGTCGCATAGCTGAGCTACGGCGGCTGCCACTTCACTACTACTTTTTTCACTAGAAAAACCCAATGGATGATTTTTTTATAAACCTAATGTTTGAGTAACTCACAGTACTTAAATTTTGTAAAATTTGACAACTGATATATACTTAAATTTTTTAAAGAACTGCGCATCGATTGCTTTTAAACTCAGTGCTGAAATGTACAATTAAGTCCTGCGAAATCGAGTCAATCCAATAGCCAAAATCAATTTCGGACTTTATAATCAATTCAATCAAAGCAATGTCATAAATGTATACAACCATCTGCATTCTGCTACTCAATTTCGTCACGAATTTTCTTTCCCCCCCGTTTTCCACACTCAAGTACCCTCGACAAATTCTTCTCTCACTCTAACTGTGAAATGTTTCTCCCAGTTTGTCCCGCACTTCGACAATTATTTCGCTTGATTTAATAAACTCAATGGTCCTCTTAACCGAAATAAGTGCCAGCTAATCGTTCACTCCGCACTCGAATTACTTTTTGCCACAAAAGACACCATTAACAGCAGCGTGCCGTCTCGCTCGCTCGCTGGGTGCCTGGCTGGCTGGCGACAGTTACTTCCGTTCAGAACTTTTGTCATGATGTGAAAAGAAGAAAGCAAAAAAATGTTACAAAAATCAAAGTGAAGATGAAAATTGAAGAAAATCAAACGAAAACGCCAATTCAACTGTCGGGAACGTCACTCGCCATCACCTCACCGCACATTCTTCCCACCAGGACGCTGCCGTTTGCGGAAGCAGGAAAGCGCTGAAAATTGCAAAGTTTGAGCAATGAATTTCATTTCAAATTCATTTCTTGTGTGGCGCACGCATTCCGTTTCCATTCGTTTCAGATAATGTAGCAAATTAATTTCATTTCATTGAGTACTGGCTGAGTGCTGGAGCAGAGGCCACGGACCGGTAATACACTGAAGAGAATGTTCAACAAAAAAAATATGATCGAGATCTTTTAGTGCGCTTGGGCTACCAAATTTATTTAACTTTAAATCACCCTACATTTAGAAGGATACGTTCATAAGACAGAAATGCTGTCAGATTTAAAGTCCGACAGCTAAGAAGCTATCTGAACTGTCTTCTAAAGTGGTTCTAAGATGCGTGAAAAGTCAGTGGTATACTTCCAAATTTAGTACGTCTAGTAACCTTCGACTTCACCTAAATATGCTACTTTAATAGAAGCTAAATTGTATATGTCACACTGATTGTCGGAAACAAATTATCAAATATGAAACAAGTACCAACTGATTTCAATCACAAAGAATCTAAATTTTTTACATATTGTTTTTTACTATTTTAGGCAAAACCTTGTTTTCAACTTTTCCAAACTGCAAGCAACAACTGATAAGTGAACAAATTGTAGGATTTTGTCTCTGGGTAATCGAATCGAATTTACACATTTTTTGCTTCTAAGATCAAAATCATTGCCTAATTAAATGATGTTGAGATCTGTGAGAGAGTAAGCGCAATTATTTTCTCTAGAGAGCACATTGTAGCACTATGGACAAATTTTCACTCACAAAAATTTTTGAATTTTAACTTTTTTTTCTATCAAATTTGCTTTAAATTTGTAATGCTCTATTTGTATACAGTTATCATGTTGAAAAAAATAAAAAATCGTTCATTCAGCAGAAGCAGCCAAAACATTATGTTTGATAATTTTTGTGGAACAGTTTCAGGCAGAAGTTTAAATTTTTCAGGGCCTGCACCACACAGAGGTGGTGCAGGCCCACCCCTAAAAGCATGCAACAATAATATTGGTGCAGTTAAAAGTGTGCAAATATTTTCAATACGTATTCTGAATACATTCAAATAGCAAACACCTGTATTGACGATTACAGGCGATTACTTCAAAACTTGAACTTCTATTTTCAAAAATAAAATTAATAAATAACACCGTCCGACCGTATTTTTCACACCGGGAAAAATCCATATGTGCGTGACACTAGAGACTAAACTGCGTACCCACTCAGTTTTTTATTTCTACATCCCTTATCCTTTTAAAAGGACTTCAAAATTTTGAAGGGTATAAAAAATAATAAAAATATAAAAATACTAAACCTCGTTAGAATATGGCGATACGTGTATCAAATGAAAGAGACAATGTTTTTTATCTATTTGTAAAAAAGGATATGAAAAAGGTGCTCTGACAATTTTATTTTATATTTTATATCCTTGTATTGTATTGAAAAGAAACTATGTTAAAACCCAAAATCTCCTTGATCACTTGTCAAAAGTTCATTACTCGAACTTTATTAGTTCGAAAGTTATTAAAAAAAAGGCGGAAGCTGCAATTATAATGTAATACAAAAATTCGAATTTCGTATCAGTATTTTAAATAAAATTGAAATTTTAATAAAAAGATACAAAATCAATGAAGCGAGAATAATGAAATTAAATTGAAGTCTAGGGGCCAAAATTATAGGGAGCGCCATGGGGCCAAAATTAAAAATATTTCACGAACCACTTCAACACCCAAAAATATGTGGACGCAGTTGTGATACTTTAAAATTTGTTTTTTATCATTTCAAAAGTTATTTCACAGTCGGCCATTGTTACCGATATTCCGATAGGACCACTGAAAACAACCCACCGCAACCGCGCAGCGCCCAGCAACATTCACAAATTGCTCGTTAACTTTTGTACATAATTTCGCATACGCACTCGAATTGAATGATGAATGTAATGTAATGCATTAATGTTTTTCAATTGACAACATTTCCACTCATTGACTCCTCGCTTTGATGGCTTTGTCATGCGGCAATTGCCAGCAGAAAACCGTGCAAGGTGTCAGCGATACCGTCAACGACTTACGCGAAAAGGTGAAAAACAACAATGTCGCCACACTTCAAAGCCGAAGGTGAATGACTGCGAAAAGCCGCTACCGAGATCCAGGAAAATAAATAGACACGTTGCTTCATGGCTGGCTTTCGTCCTTTGGTTCATTTGAGTATTGCCGAACTTCTTTGAATTCTGTGCGCAATTGTACCTTCGTGCGTGCGCTTAAGTCGGCATTAATTGATGAACTGCAGTCCGCGGGAATCACATAATTGGCGACGAATTGCTGCGCAACGTAGCTGTGTGAAATGCCGAACGACAATTGACGGCATAATTCAAACTGAACACATGAAAAATTAAATCAAGCATAAAAACCATTTTGCCATTACTCTACAATGCTGCACGCTTCTGAGGTACTGGCGAGCCAGCGAGCGGTCATCGTCGCTGCTCCTTCTTTAATCACATGTCCAGCTTAACCGAAGGAAAACAAGGATTACCGCCTCTCTCCAATGCGCCTGCTCGGAGCGCAATCAGCTGCTGTGCCGCGGCGACAATCTCGAGTGCGGCCAATCCGCCGTCGCAAAGGCACCCAACGACAAGATTATCCCGGAGCGCGCCATTGTCTAAGCTATCACGCACGACCGCCGATCGCTACCTTCGGCAGTCATCAGCCGCTTGTTGATTTTACGCCGCCGTACCGAAAACATCGGTGCCTTTTGATATCGCTTCGGAATTGATACACTTGCACATTGCCAAAGTATCGCGTTACCCAAGCGAGCGCCGACCGCCTCAAGGCGGCGGAAATCAGAGTTTGTTTCACTTTTGTAGCGGATCTTGTCGATCGCAGCCATTCAAATGAACGTTTTGCGGCCTGATGACAGATCGCAGCATTGTTGCTGTGACTGCACGTTGAAAAACGTATATTGGCTCGACATGTTAAATTCATTTTTCATCCCATCATTGCATGTCATTTGATATTTGTGTAATTTCTTGAAACGTATTGTGGTTGTTGTTGCACTTTGATGTTGTTTAGGCGCCAGTTTCCTTGCATTATTATTGTAAATGTGATACTTAATCTATAGTAAGTAAAATGACATTTTTTGTAAGATTGTTGAAAAAGCGAGTTTGAGAAGAAACGTTAAGACTTTGAGTTGAAATGTTTGAGTCTATGATTAGGTCGTTCACTGTGGCAGTATCAAGAATAGATGCCTTCAAAACCTTGTCAACACTTTCTTGGCGAAATCGCCTGATTTTTCGGGTCATTTAAGCCCAGATACTCATCCCAGAATCTTCTCTGTTATATGGCTTGTCTAGACCCAAATCTTACATTGCAGACCATAAGACGCTTTAAGACGCGTCTAAGAGTTACTTGAAAATATAAAATTTAGGTCGCCACACTTTTACTAACTGCAGTAACGTTTTCAACAAAGCGAACGTTGCCGTGATGCCACCACTGCCCCATTACTATTTTGCCTGATGGGTTGGTCATTATTGGTTCCACTTGCCTCGTGAAACTACTGACGATGACCCTTTCAAAAAAGTTTTAAGCAAAGGAATCACAAGTTGCTTTTACAATTTTTTGATCGAAACGTTCTAACCTATCAATCTATCATCCAAGGGAATGTTCATGCATTTGCAAAAAAATCTGTTGAGCGGTGGATCAAAGGAAAAGGAAGGAGGAAAGACGGAAATGAAGAATGTTGGACGAATTGCAACTCACTATATCTCAATCGATGATATATAGTAAATTATACTTTATCTGCAGATATGTTTTCTTTTATTTAATTCCAGGACGTGCTTCACATTTTCATTCAATCGTCTCTGCTCAGCTTTAATCCTCTTCTTTTTTTCGTTTGCAGCACATTACCGTAACTAGCATCTCTCAGTGGCGTCGCTGCTGCCACAACGTATCCTTGCACATTGAATAGATTTCAAATGATGAGACAAGCACCGTAATTATTGCGTTGGCAACTTTTGATGAAATAAATAATTTTTAAGTGACTCGCAGTCGTGCGGAAAATATTTCGCGACGAGGCAAAAGGCGCCAAAATGAAATCTGGTTTGAGCACCTTTTGAGCGGATTTAACTTGTTTAATTACCGCAGTATTCAGCAGATATTAACAAGTGCGCAGAGGCACTGAGAGCTTTCTGTGACATTCAAGCAACTGTCGCAGCCAGCGTGAAAGGCCTTAAGGCCGCCGCAAATGAACTGGCAGATTGCGAAAATAATTTGAAAGCACAAATGAATGCCAAGTGAATGTGTGACTGTGCCGTATTTGTACGACAAATCGCCTCCACCCTAAACTATACGAAACCACGGCCGCAGCCACAACATATCGTCGCCGCCAGCTTTTCAATTCAATACGACACGATACCAGGAACTCGCTGATGCTGCCCGCTCGAGACAATTTCGTTGTTGTGCTGCTCTGATTCGATTTTAATACGTTCAAGTGTCCTTTGCGCAAATGATTTCCATTGCGAACGCTGTCGCCGCGCAGCGCGACTCGATGGTGGGCCGGCATCGCCGGAAATGAGCGAATCGAATCAGCGGAAAGACAAATCCCGACCGAACTACTTGACGCAATTTTCAATGTTGGTTACACATTTTAATAAAAAAATAAAAGGAATTGCGAAAAAGATGCGAATGTATTAAAAAGGCACTCGAGCGGCGCATTCATTCACCTTCTGTGCATTTGTGCATCGAACGAAAATTACGTGCACCACTTGCAAGTGCTCACCACTCACCACTCACAACTCACTACTTGCCACTTACCCCTAACCCCTGCGCCGCCCAACCCTCTCCCGTAGAAAGCTTGTGGCCGCGAACAGCAGCCGGAGTATGAGTTCGGCCTGAGCGCCTCTAAGGCCACTTGATAAATTTCATATATTTGTAGCCCGCAGAGTGCATTACGGATTCTCCGCACTCCGGCGCTGGGGTGCACGCTGCACAAATATTACACAAAATATTCTGTTGCCAAATGGCCCCCCGCGGCGCCGGTGCCTGCGACTGGTGCAGCATGTGGGGAAGAAACGCTCAACGGCGGCAACGGAAGCCGGAGCGGCTGCGGCTGAGGCTGTGTTCGCCGGGCCATTTGAGTGGCACTGCTTCAAATAAAGCACTCATACTTGAACTTATTGAATTTTCGCTGCATTACCTTCCGTACGTCGTGCTTTTTTGACAGCGTATTCAACGTCTTCCCGCCTCACCCAGGGGATATTTGAATACGGTCCTGGGCGACTCGCAAGGACAGCCATCGAAAAGATCCTCCAAGTCGCTCTTGGTTGATTATTTGCACATGGAATTTAATTTTGTCATCTTAGCGAAAATAACAAAATTCTGCCGAAAACAGCATTGAAATGAAGTGCAATTCGCACAAAGCGTCAATAGACCGACGACTACACAGACGCACACTACTATCCGTAGGTATTGTCCACATGTCAACCATGCACGCCGGAACTGCCATATTGGGAAAAGAGTGTTAATATTTGAATTATTCGCAATAAGGCGTCACGGCAAATATGGACACGTGATCATATGACACTTGAGTTCTCTGCTGCGTGGACGATGCGCTGCAAATTAATGATCAATTTTTGTTGTATTATAAGCGCATATTTGTTATTGTGTACCCAACATTAAAAGGGGTGCAAAAATTAATTACATCTTTTTCGCTTTCAAATTATAGAGAATGATAAAAATTGCAACATTTAAGGATACAGAGCCTACCTATCTGGCTGGTAGATGGTGGGGGCAGCTCTCATATGAGAGCTCACTTAGGCCGAACTAGGACCATTGTGGTGCCACAGGATCTCTAACCCTTTTTTTTTAGTAGGTCTTAAACCAGCCTGAACAGGTGATGGAGCGTATTAGGCCCTTCGTGTCAACCTCCGATAAGTCGGCGATGTTGGCTGTATGGTGAAACCCTAATTGTTTTTTCCGTTTCCTGCAAAGAGCGGGACAAGTACAGAGTAAGAGGAGATTTGTTTCTTCTTCCTCTATGTTTCTGCAGCTTCTGCAGAAGTCGTTGACCGTCCGCCTGGTCCAGCCCTAATCTAGTAGCGTGGCTGCCAAGGATGCAGTGACCAGTGATGACGCCGAAAACAAGGTTTAGCAGACTTTTGGTGCGCTTCCAGTCCAGCTTTGGCCAGATCTGTTGCGCTGTCTTGCCTGTCACTGAGGCTGCCCATGCATTGTTAGCGACTTTTGTCATCGCTTCCTCTATCACCAGCTTGCAGGTACTCAATGGAATACCTAAGCCGGCGAGCTCTGAGGATAGCTCCTTGGTCGTTCCTAGCCAGTTCGTCTGCCCTGCTGTCTCCGGGATATCTCTGTGACCAGGCACCCATATGAGGTGGATTTTAAGCTGCTCAGGCATCTCATCAAAAATTTGCGGCAGCTGATCACTGTTTTAGATGTCAGAACATGAGATCCTAGGGCCCTGATAGCCGCTTGGCTGCCAGAGAGAATGCTAATATCTCGCCTAGAGACATTGCCCTCTTTGATCCACTTCAGGGCAGCTTCAATGGCTGAAACCTCCGCTTGGAAGGAGCCGTCGGTGTAGATCTGGTACGAGTTCCCTTTAAGCTGAGCTCTCCTCCCAGTTGTTCCTGTCTGGAATGGTGCTGGTGAACTTTGGAATTGGGGGGGTGAAGAATCCAGTTCCCCGAATTCCTTTAAGAGGGTAAGTATCTTGGCATGACCCATGTTAGACTCCGACCATTGGCCTGTAGCTCGTAGCCTGTGGCTTGTTATAGCCGCTGATTTCTTACAGTGTAGATCTAGCGGAATAAGGTGAAGTAGGGCTTCTAAACCTGAGTTTGTTGTTGTCCTAAGAGCGCCCGTGATGATGACGCAGGCTGCCCTTTGAACTTTGCGGCGGTGTTGGAGGAACAATGTTTTTCCCAAAGCATTCCACCATACCAGGCACCCATAGGTTAGAATGGGGCGAACGACAGCTATGTGGACCCAGTGCGACAAAGCGTACTGATCTAACTCATGTTAAATGTGAGGATAGCTGATTGAAAATACCTAAAACTGTATTTCTGTGAATATTCGATGTAGGACTGTGATATTAATAAAATGTAGTATTCTAGTATCAAAGCGGAAGATCGTGGCACTTTAATTATTATATCGTAAAGAAAACGTTTTCTTTCAACAAGGACACGGTCTTCAATACACCGCAGGCTCCCATCTCCAACTACCGCATCGAACATTTATTTCGCTGTAGCTGAATCGTCTTTCCGGATGTCTAAAATACTCTACACTATACTTACACTATTTCAACTATCATAAAATGTTACTTATAGACTTTGCTTCATCTCCTGACTGCCACTGCTGTTATTGACGGTTTTAAGGTGTATCGATCTTGAACTGAGACCCTATAAACCAACTATGATTTGTCTCACCATTTATTATTATTTATTAGGTTCTTTCCATCATATTTTTCGGTGCTATAATCGGAACTGCGGGAATAAAAAAATAATATTTCTTTATACCCCTGACAGACATAAGATTTTTGTACTGCGGAGAATACTAAAGCCAAAGTTCTAATTACTACAAAGTGACTAGCATAGTGACAGACATATGGTTTTTGTACAACGTAGCATGATGGAAAGAACTACGTAGTACATTTTAAAAAATGTGAACATGAATTAAACAAAAAAATCTGAAATTTTGTTTTGTTTTTTTCTTCAGTCCTGCAGTGCGATTGTCGAACTAAGACTGGTGAGTTTGATGTCTGTCAAGGGTATTAAATTCATACAGTAATTTTTACTTATTTCATTAGCAAATTTTTCAATTAAACATTAGAATCTTTTGTCGGTCCTACGGAACAATAGGTAAAATAGAGATAATAATAATAATTGACTGGCACGACAGTCCGATTGCGGGACTAAGGCATAGCTACCCGCAACCATCAGTGTTGTGCGTGCGAATTTTTACAAGGTTGGAAGGGACCTGCAGTTTTATGCCGATTCCGAACGGCGAGTTGGGAACTTTCTCATAAGCAATTTTACTCTCAGAGGTTTGCCATTGCCTGCTGAGAGGACCACCGCCGAAAGAAAAATTGTTGTTTTTCTTTTTTCGGTGTTACCAGCAACGGAGTCTTGAACCTGGGTTCGAGCGTAGCATTTGACTCGCGGAACAACGCACAAGCCAGCTGAACTACGGAGGCTGCGGAGTAATAGAGAAGGTTATAGAAATCGAAACTTGAAAAAATTAGCAGCGCTATCCATGTTTTGTCTGTAATAAAGATAACTTTGTCTTAATTTTAACATTGACGATTCGGTTGTTATAACTCATAATCTAAGTATATATGCAAATCAAAAGAATATGTACAAAGATGCCTCTCTTTGTCTAAATTGCTACCCCTTTCAAGACCATGGGATACATGTGACCCATAGATATGTATGTAAAACAGCTTCCCAATTCAAAGTTTTTTATTTAAGTTTTCCATTATTCATACTTCAAATTTCTTAATAAATTGTTCTTGTAAATAAAATCATTCAATTTTATTGAAGAGTTTCCAATACAACAACATAAAATTCCCCGTGTGTCCTTCAACTCAGACCCTTTCAACGCACCTCCTGCCGCGCGCACTTCAGTCGATACACATGGCAACATAATCTGAAATTATTTATTAATTCCACACACAATTGCAGAGTATCAAAACTGCATCGGCACCACACGATCCGGCCCTTACTTCCTTACATTATGTCTGTCCGCGCAGCGAGTTCTCCTTCTTTTTCACTACTTGTGCCGCCGGAACAGGATAATCAACACGATTTACGGGCATAAGATGTGACGGCTCTATAGACGCCACGATGCAGCCATCAATTCTGCTTCACTTCTCATCTCTCGGCCTGCACTTACGTACTGCGAAGACCGAAGGACAATCAAAAATCGTTTTTGAAATTGCAGCAGCGGCCTTTGAATTCCGTTGTTTTGCGTTTCTTTTGTGCTACAGCTGCTTTCACTCATTTAGGCTTTGGGAAAGAATTTTGTGCCTTGCTTCGTTCCAACTTGAAGATTACTTTCATTATTTGAAAATTTCATTGATTGAATGCTTTTTGATTGCTGGTGCAATAGTCGTGAATATGAAGTGATCGTGTAAACAACACCAAAAACTGCAGATCTGACAATATAGGCAACAACGAATGCCTAAGAGTCGGTATTCAAGTGCTCCTTGATATCTTGTGCAACTATTACGTTTTGTTCCTTGGATTCACACCGACTGGGACTGCTGCCCAATGCTTAATTTGATGACAGTTCTAATGAAGACATCAATCAAATTATTTGACAAACACTTTGATGAGGGGTTTGCCCTAACGGAGTGATCAATGTTCAACAGTTAGAAGTCCAGAGTACAAGGACATAGTTCGAACTCTACCAAGAGTGGTTGAGGAGAAACGTAAATTGACGCTTTCACGACCATAGAACACATGTATCCGATGTAAGATTTTGATTTATTCAACATAACGATCTAAGCTGGATCAGAAAACATCATATATCATAATGAATATCAATTAGTTTCTCATATTGTAAAACTGTAAATATTCCAGGTAAAAGAAATCATAATTACTTTTAGAAATAAAGAACGATTATTGTATTAGCGACTATGACGCGCTACTGGTGCATTACTTTCTCCGAGGCTTTTACATTATTAACCTAACATTGGCACCGCCATCAACAGCAGCAATGATGTCAGTCTGGAGATAAAGCGAAGGATAACTCTTGCCAACAGGTGCTACTACGGTCTCGGTAGGCAATTGAGAAGTAGAGACCTCTCTCGACCGACAAAACTTTCACTCTATAGGACGCTTATCTTGCCCGTGCTCCTCTATGGCGCTGAAGCATGGACAATGACACGAAACGACATAGCGGCCCTTGGAGTGTTCGAGAGGAAGGTGCTTCGCAAAATCTTCGGCCCTGTTCGGGTTGGTGACGACTATCGCATACGAACCAATAACGAGCTGTATGAGCTGTATAAGGACATGGACGTAGCGCAGCGAATTAACATCCAGCGGCTACGCTGGCTCGGTCATGTCTGCCGCATGGACGACGAAGCTCCGGCGAAAAAGGTATTCGATGCGATGGTTGGAGGTCGACGGCGAAGAGGGAGGCCGTGTCTCCGGTGGAAGGACCAAGTGGAAGAGGCCCTGGTATCTCTTGGTGTGACCAACTGGAGAAGGCGCGCGCGAAGCAGAGGCGCCTGGAGAGAAGTTTTGCGGCAGGCCGTAACCCGATAACGGGTTGTTATGGCCAGTTAAGTAAGTAAGTAAGTAGTTTTACATTATTAAGTCAGGACACTGTTATATTTTTATGTTCAGTAAGTAAGTAAATAAAAAATAAATAAATCAAGAAATAAATAAATAAATAATAGATAATAAATAATAAATAGATAGAGCAATAAAATAAATTCATGTCATAGTATTAACACAAACTCTAGCACGGCAATTAATTTTAAACAATCGTTTAAATTTATATTTTTGTGTGTAAAATTTCTTCAAAATTTTAATCATTTTTCAATTTTATTTGTAATATTTCAGCAGAGCTTAGATTCATTTGAAATATTTATGGCTCAAAAAATTGTGCATGTGTCGCTTTGTGTTAGCAATAAATATGAAAAACACTTCGCTGATCGCTGCTCATATTTGCTGAGACACAACTTAAAACATGCAGGGTTCCTCCTTTGGAGACATCTCAACTTGAAGTAATTTATGATGCAGTTTTAGTTGCACCTGTTTTCGTAAGCCAATTGTGTCTCCTTTCGTGTGCTAATCAACACAAGAAAATCGTTAAAGTCCTTAAACTTCCAATTGGTTGAATAAATAAAAACGCAAACGCTCTCAAGTGTAAATTTTTATTTTATTTATTTTGTATTTGTAATTCGTTTACTCTCTCATTCAAATTCTTTTCATGCTCCAATTTTACATGTTTTCTAAACGTACTCGTACAATTAATGTTCATCATTTGAATACTCATATTTGGCAATCGGTTACTTAAATTATATAAAATTCGTTTTTATTATCAAAGCATGAACTTGACTCAATAAATTATTTGTTTATTACTTGCAATTATTTACATAAAGAGTGGCGCTATTCTATGTCAAACGTAAACTTTATTTATTGTGAATATTAGGTCGAAACTTGGAAAGTTCGCAATTTAAAAACGTTATCACTTTTCATTGTGTTGTCGGGGTTAGTTAAGCGTCTGCTACTAAAGTGCTACTCGCTACTGTAGTTGCTATAAACACTCACAAGCCCTTTGCATGTATGTACAACTCACTCTGTCCCCTCCTCAACACATATGTATCCACAACTGAAGCTTGTCCTTCAACAACGCTATCCTAATTAACCCTTGCATGCGTCCAGGCAGCACGAATGCCAGTCTCATTCCTCGCTCTTGGCCACCACCGAAACGGGCGTCGAGGCGTTGCTGCCCGCGCTCGCGGTTAGCGGGCTGTGCGGCGAGGCGGCGGCTGGGGCAACGCCGCCGGAGACAACTGTGCCGGCAGCGGACCCTATGGTGGGCGGCGAGCTGTCGCGCGGGCTGTTGCTGCAGGGCGGACTCACTTGCGCCGCCGAGTGCAGCGACAGGTTCTGCGGGTAGCCGGCGAAAATGCCGTTCAAGTTACTCAGACCCATGTACTGCGACAGGAGCGTGTGGAAGTTGGGCAGCTTGTAGTGTGGCACCAGGCTCGGCGGCAGCAGCGCGGGGTTGAAGTGCTGGTGTAAGGCAAAGTGTGGCGGCCAGAATTCGGGCGGCAACGTGGCCGGATGGCCGGCCATGGCGTGCGGAATGGGAATGCCTAACGGAAACTCGGGCAAACCTGCAAAAGGTAGAAACAACAGTCGAAATTAATTATATTTGGCAATATACGTAAATGTGTTGGTCAATAAAAAGTTGGAGGTGTGCGGATTGGTCACGCTTGCCATCACGTGACGATAACTAATGCGAAAATTAGAAACTAATTACCATTTCATAAAATAATCAAGCAAGAAATGATTTATGACATTAACAAAATTAAAATAAAAACGCCCCTTCCCCCTCCGAGTTAATGAGCGTTTTAACCAAAGGACAGATCGTGCGCTTTGTTAATTAAAATTACATTAACGACAAACTAATCCAATATGCGGCGAGGGAATTCTTAAACTAAATTAGTGCCAAAACCAGCAAAACTGACTAAGTAATCAAATTTGTAAAAGCAGTGCCAGCCTATAAAAGGTTGGAGAATTTAAGACCATTTGTAAAAATAGGCAAATAAACTGTTTTTTCTAAAAACAAATATTAGTAAATATTTATAACAAATAATGCAAAAAATATATTCATAACAAAATCGTTTTGTAATAGCAGCAGACATTGTTCCATTAGTCAGAGGAAGCCACAATTCTCCACCTACTTTTGTACCAACCTTGTTCGGGCAACAAGTATCCATTCTTGTCCTGATTCATGAATTTTTCTCTTTTGCGCCATTTGGCACGGCGATTTTGGAACCAAACCTAAAAAAGAAAAAGAAAATCCACAATTATAGCACATTATGAAATGTCCTTAAAGCACTTAATCTCAAATTAGCCACTGCCCAAATCCCTAATTGCCCTGACGAATTTCTCTGCTCAACAACATCAACGGCAACGACAATAGCAACCATACAATCCCAACGGAGCGCATCTGCCTTCTGACGGTCGCTCGACATCACCATCCAGTGCCATCCCTGGAACGCACCAAATTTCCCTGACTGACGTCAATTGCACAGCCGGGCAATCGGGCAATCGCCCAACCCCCTTACACCTTGATGGACAATAGAACCCAATCGGAAGTGAGTTTCTCTGATTTGCTGCCAGCGCCCATACGACTAACACACATTAACCCTTGCACAGTCATGCTTACACTCGCTTCGTCACTTGTCCGTCGACCGCGCACCGCCCACTCCGAAAGCCAAGAAAATGCACTTTTGACACCACCCTTCACAGGGAGATTTCACACGAAATGCGCCGACACACTCACACTCTGGCACGAACCCGCACACACACACACACACACACGCAGGCAATTATTAAATGCAATTTGCAATTCGGTTTAAGTCGAGTGCATCCAATTTGCCGTCGAATT
This sequence comes from Melieria omissa, assembly GCA_963971225.1. Lineage (NCBI taxonomy): Eukaryota > Metazoa > Arthropoda > Insecta > Diptera > Ulidiidae > Melieria > Melieria omissa. The sequence goes on from OZ020269.1 coordinate 34,706,869, forward strand.
GTCTCAACGCAGCAGCATCGATTTTTGGGGTCGTTCGTTCGGCCGAACTGAGATTGGCTGGCGCTCGCTGGGGAGCAGCGAGAAATTAGCTGCGCCCCATTCAATTGTTTACCTTGGGAACGAGTGTCAATTTGTGCGGCATTTGTCTGTTGCCAATTGCAAGCCGCCTAAGGAAGCTAAACGGCTGCGCACAGGTGTGCAATTTTGCAGGGAACAGAAGAGCACAGAGTTGCCAGAATTTGGCGAAAAAGCAATCGAAGAGAAATTTTTTTTATGAAATTTATCAATGGTAAAAGTGACATAAATAAAAAAAAATAAAGTAATAAAGTATATAATAAAATAAAAAATAAATAAAATCAAAAATAAAATTTAATTTAATTTAATTAAATAAAATAAAGTAAAACACATTTAAAAACATAGACAGAAAGGTGATTTTTGGCGTTCTTCTGTGAAAATGTGCTGCCGTACTGTGGTTAGAAAATCCCTTGAACATTTTTTTTAATACTGAAATGTAAATTTGTATACTTTCAACCAAAACAAATTAATCACAGTTAATAGTCATGTTCATTTCAAAAAAGATCTTAAAATCTTAAGAATCTTAAATAACTCCAATTAAATATTATTATTTATTAAATATTATATCTAAGTGGCATCGCGACTCTAGCTTTATACGAATACGTCGCCGCTTTAGAGTGAAAAAATTTGACAGAGGTTCTACCTTTATTTTTTGTATCATGTGTGAAGCGTTCAAATTTGAAAATTGTTTTCTAAACTTTGTCTTTCTAAACTTTGTCTTTGATCTTTTCTACATTTATTTCTTAGAATTATATCTGTTCCATAGTCAAATAATAAAGTCATCCCGGTAATGACAATTTTATATCAAGTACTCTTACTGCGATCTGTTCATGCTTTGTCCAAACCCAACTGTATACGAGTACCTATTCAAAGATTCTTATCCGTTGGGTCTCATCTGGTAGCTGGACCTATTCAAATTGTTGATAACCATTTGAGCTTCCGAAATTTAAAATTTTTAAATAGTTTTTTAACAACCCGAAACAAAACGTAATTGCAAGAGTCAAGTGGAATAAAAGAAAGCTTCGGTGGGCTAAGGTTAAACAGCGATAAATATTCCATCTATTAACAATTTGAAATTTTACTTTCTAAAATACGTCAAAGTGGCAACCCTCTCTTGTGCAACCTAAATAGTCCGAAGAAAGTTTTGAAAACTTCGCCGTTTTGAGCCAGCACCGGGTGCGTGTAGGGCATGAGGTTTGTTAGTTGGGCAATTTCGACATTTGCCACAACAGTGTCGATGTTGTTGTGCGTATGTTCTGATGAAGAGGGCGTAACACAAAACATTTCCGTTTACATGCTGCGTGGACTTCTATGCTCGCAGGACCAGAGGAGCAACCAGTCATGCATTATGCATGCGGGTGGATGAGCTCCGGTGTCCTTTTGATGATGTGCTCTGCTTGTGGCTGCGGTCTCTTGAGGTGGGGTATTAAGAAAATTATTTGTTTGTAAGCAAATTTGTGCAAAGAGCAGCAATACAGCAGCGGAGTCTTAGCGGGACGAGGCGACACTAAGTGGCAGAAAGTTCACAAAATTTAATTGCTTAAAAAATTACTGCACGACATGTGCTGAGGCAGATTGATAGCAATGCGAGATTGGAACGCCTCGAAGTCAATTCGGTGGCATTGAAGATTCGCTGCGCTTTGAACCGGCTGCCTGGGCTGGTTGCAAATGACAATGAAAGCAACAGTGCGAGCATGAAATTAGTAATGATTTCCTGGCAATAATTGCCCGAACGCTGTCAACAGCGCGCGCCGCTCTGCGTCGCTGATGCAAATAATGATGATGAAGTGCCTGATGACGCAGCTGGTGCGGGGGAGGAGTGGCGTTGGTGCTGCCGATGTTCGCCCAGGCAATGCTCGCACACACGCAACCGTCTGACACCTTCGTCACCCATCCACTACATGCTGTGCATTATATGACAATTTTAATTGCTACAAGGACAATTACAATGCCGAACAATTACGCCCGCACACTTACTGGGCTGCGCCAAATGAAGAGCTGTGGCAGGATAATGGAAATTGCAAGCCCGATGGTTATTTTGTTCTGCCGCCCCCACACAACTAACCACTTGAGCGACAACAAGACAAAGTCAAAAAGACTTTTTCTAATTTATTCGCTAAAAAGAAACAAAAAAATTACAAACTCTTGGCCGAGATGAAAAGAAAATGCGGAGGAAATGACAAAAAAGAAGATCCTGCATTTTTCAGCATGGACAAGCCTGCACGCATTTATCGCACATGTGCGATCAAATAAAGTTTGCACAATTAACTGCAATAATGATGGCAAATTATGCAACAAAAGGCGGGTAGAATGTGTTGGGTTGTGGAGGATGTGCGGCTGCTGGGGTCTACGGAATTTGATTTTGATACAATAATCTTGTAAGCGATGAAAAGTGTTCACGTTTGACGAATTTTTGACTTGTTAATATTTCAGAAAAAGAAGCCAACGTTGTGTGCAGTGTTGGTTTTCAAATGGTTGGTTTTCAAATTTAGAGCCAATGGGTGTTTAAATTACACTAGTTAGAGAAATTTATTCACAATTTTACAGAATTATTAAAAGAAAAAAGTTTTCAGTGCAAACAAATCATGTTTTTTTCAAAATAATACTGCACCATAACTCTTTAAAGTTGCATTTGTTATGAAATCATAGATTTTGAAAGCTAAGCAAATTTCACATCGGAATATATTTGTTTAAGGTAATTTGATACTGAGTAGAGTCGCCGAAGAAGTTAAGCTGCTATTGAATTTTCTTTTGAACTTATCGGTAGCATAAATCACGGTTTAAGTCAATGTTTAGACCCATGTTTTGTTTTTATATTGTATAAATACAGTACAGCAAGGAATCAGCAGAGCTACAAGTCCTTTGAGTTTTGATTTCATTCAGTCATTTCGTTTTTCGATTTTTCAATATTTTTAATACTTCTAAATATTTAGTTTGAAACGGATGTTAGGAAAACAAAGCGGCATGTGACAAATGCTACACAAATCCTTTCCTCAAATCACGGCATTTTCCACAAGTTAGCATCACTGATGTCGACATTTCACAAAATACATAAACCAAACTTGAAAAGGCCAGTGCAAAGTTGATTCTTACAGAAAAAAGGGTAAATCAACGTTTACACTTCAATACGGCAAATTGCAGATAATCTCCAATTGTGACAAATGTAATAAAACCGGTCAATCAGCGGGTACACGTTGTCTCGATTTGGCCGTTAACAACGCACAGGACTCGAGTAACAATAATAAAAGAAACATTTTGAAAAAACGCATTTATATGAGTCGAACAAATCGGCGAACTCAAACGATATTGTGCGTGTTGTTGTTGTTGTTTTGCACATTTTTCACATAATACATTCACAGAGCAGCAATGCTAAATAAACAAGCCGCATGTTGCTCGTTCAATAGCAGCAGCCATCAACAACAACAACAGCAACAGCAATAGGAAGAACAACCACGCCAATGCCACTAATGCTAAACCAGTTACCAGTCCGTTACGCTATAGCACAAACGCATATACACACTCACATATATACACATACATGCGCAGCCAAGTTCAGCGAAAATCGATGCATTGTGATGACAGCGTAAAGTGTGTGATTTTTTTTCTAGCTTGTGTCCTTCCAAGTGCATCAAATCCGAAAATAATTGCCTTCTTCATGCCATCACCGTCGTCTGTCGCAGTCATCGTTGTTGCGATTGTTGTTGCCGTTGCCATATTATCAGCAAACGCTCACATATGCACACACGCTCACGCAAACGGACACACACGCCAGCTAATGCGCAAGCAAAAAATTCAATTGAATCAGGAGAGAAAATTCGAATCGACAGTTTCCAAAAACAAAATCAAACCGAATCAGCGCATCCCGCCACTTGCCGGCGATTTTTCAAACTAAACGCCGCTTTGAAAAGTGTTACACATCACTCGACTCTCGCCGCTCTTCGACGGGTCCTGCGCGCACGTTCGCCTAGTCCCATGCGATTTTTTCAATCAGATATCATCAACGACCAATTAAGCTACAAAAAACCGCTTCCATTTTCGTATTAAATACGTTGAGATGGCAGGGAACGGCATCAAGTGGACGGATGCGAATTTGCATGGAGTGAAGTGTTGTTTGGGTAAATCCGTTTCTGTTAAATTTGTTTTTAATGCCAAATTGCCATTATAGCTATTGTTTCTATTGTCAGTGTTGTTGATGCCACTTAAAAGAGGGATTTTTTTTTACTATACTAAAGCATACATGCAACACAACAAATGGGATGAGCAAAACAAGGGTAGCGGCAGTCCATATGGTTTCGCTGATCGCGCCGATACAATGCGAGGTGATGTGATGTTAGGTCAAGTTTACGCTGTCAACAAGCAAACAACACCGTTGCCCCCTCGTCACTAAGGGTAGGAATGCCGTTCGCCAACGTAGGAATGCCATTTCGAAACTAATAATACTGCATCGGGCGAGAGCTGAAAATGCTGAAAACGTACGTAAATCTATTCACAACTCTGTCCGACAAAATTCTACTTTTGTGTAATCATACTTTAATGTAATCATTTGATTGGTATTGGATGTCAGTTTATATCTCTGCTGTACCAGACTTTTAATAAATTGGCACGAGAGTTGAAATTCGGTTGAGTTCTGATTCCATACATCTTGTATCGTTTATATTTAATGCCCGCGATATTCTAGAAAAAACCTTAAATAACCGGAAATCGTTCTGTGGAACAGCAATGCTAGTAACCAACAATAAAATCTCAACCGAACACAAACTATTTAAAAAACAACCCTAACAAGATTTTTCAAAGAAACGTGAACATCCCTAACAGAGACGCGTCCTCATGCACACATCGCACCGTGTTGAGTGCGCTTCACAGTAGAGTTAATAAAAATGCGAACAGTGACACCAGCCGCTAATACCCCAATTAAATCAATTGGAAAATCGTCATTTAGTGTTCATTCCCTCATTCCCACTTGCACTCTGCAAAACATACCGGAAACGAACAAAGCGGTACAAAGCGGTGAGGGAAAATGTATGTAGGTGCATGTGCGCGTCCAAATCCCCTTCGATTTTTCCCACCCCTACCCTCTGCGCGCGTGTGTTTTGTACACAAAACGATTTAAAGTGTTTTAACGCCATTTACAAATTAAGCACTTCGTGCTTTATCCTCGTTCGTTGTTGTGATTGTAACTTATGCTGTCCTACATACATTACAAAAACAACAAAAACCGAGCGTAGTGAAAGACCAACATTATCAACGTGGCAGCAAATTAAATTCCCATCATTTGGCTATTTGGACAAAGCGCCCGACACAGTCGCAGCGGAGAGAGGCAGAATGGAAACGCGAAAGACGCGGCAGCGAAACGTATGTACGAGTAATGCGGAATTGCGCCGCTGCTCGGACGATTCTTATGCAAATGCGACTGCGCCCACCAGCCCATCTCCAGCCGGCCCATTCCGCAAGCATAGCCAGAGTTGCCAATTGTGCATTCGTTCCAGTTCAGTTCCTGCACGCTGCTGCCGATTGTTGTAATTATAATTTGCATAATAAGGGCAATAATTGGCTGCTGCTACTGCGGCGCATGCAAATTCGCCGCTGCATCACTGCGTTCCTGCAACGCGTCACTGCGGTGCCGCCACCACCACCCACCGGGCATAATTGCCGTTAATTTGCTCACATTAATGCCGGCAATTGTAATGCAACAGTATCAAACTCGCGCGCGATTCCCTCGAGTGCGCAATTGAACTGAATTTCATTTTTTTTATCTTAAGCTGTTAATTAACGCAATAACCGCTGCTAACTGTTTTCAACGAAAACAATCACAGGAATAATTTCCACTCATTAATTTAAATCTATTTCCATCAATTTAAACATTATTTTAATTAATTTCAATTGCAAATATTTGTATAGAATTCTCGCTGGATAGTAAAAAAACTCTTACATAAAGCACATACAAAAACAATTAAGCGTAGATCGAGCTTTGTATCAAAAATGATACATTTGGTGTTTTATTTTATTATAACTTTATTCAGGATATAATTAATTGAACCATTCTTGTGAATTTGTTTGTGTTGGGATTATGCTTGTTTAAAACCATCTTTCACACTTTTTTAAAAAAGAGGTCTTCAGAAAATTTAAAAGTTTATAATTCTCTCCTTTGTATACATAGGATAGTATTCCTTAATTTTTTTTTAAGCTCGATCTACGGTTAAAAAAAATATCGCAGCTTAAATTACCACTTTTTGTATTGTAAAACAGCAAAGACTTTGATGTGTTGAGCTGAAAACATTGCTGAAAGATATTTCGTGGAAGCTGTCGTTATTCTTGCAATCTAACAAAATTGAAACATAGTTTTTCTAGTTACTCGAAAACTCAATAGTCGAGTGAACGCTGCTTGGTATTTTAGATGTGAACTTGCTATCGTAGCAATCTGTCGTTATATTGCGAAAATCTATTGCGAAAACATTGCGAAAATTCAATAATTGCTACGATAGCAACTTTACACCTAAAATGCTATGAATAGTGAACTCCACTGATGATTTTTCCTTTTCGACAACACTACCCTGGAGAGTGCACCTGATTGAATGTTCACCATTTCTCTTATGATATAACAATGACTCTACTGCAGCTAAAATTTACTTCTTTCCGGAGGAGCTGTCAGTCTTACCTAATGCAACCTACTTTTCAAGAATTTTTTTGTCTTATTTTTTAGGTCCATGATTTTTTCGTAATACGAGTAGTTTTATAACCCGGACAAAATAGGTCAGCGAACAATTTGTACAAATTTGTACAAATTTTTACTGGATCCTGTTTGTGTAAGCCAAATCTCTTGCAACGGCAGAGAAACTAAAGTAAAGTAACAGTTCATTTCGTGAGAACTTGCAATTATTTGCTGGAGAAATTTTGGCCAGTAACTTTTAGCCAGTTAGAATAAGAACCAGAAAAACATGTGACTGGCTGCCGTATGATCGACTGGAAAGACAAATAATTTTTGCAAACATTTGGAGGCAGAGTTGCCGCTTTTGGTCTTTTCGTCTGCTCAAACGAATTTCGGTCTGTTTCGTAATGTGAATATCTTTTCATTAGTAAAAAAAAATTTATTTAAAAAAAATAAAATTTTACTGGAAAAGTTTCCAAAAGTTCGGGACATGACCTAATGTCATGTCCCGACTCAAAAATTTATGATGACAAAGTTAACCTTAAAAAACATTATGTAAAACTATTATAAAGTTCGCCGTCCTCGGTAGTCCAGCAATACTTCGGTTTCAAGGCGATTTTGCATCCAGAAATCGACTATTGCAGAATTTTATTCAACGGCGGACAACCTTAGGGGAAAATGCAATGGAATATTTTAATGAAATATTTTTTGCCGAAAATTTAAGCACTTAACTTAATACCTTAAGTCCTTTACATCGAAAAAAACATGGTTAAATAAAAATGTGCTCAAGATTTTGAAAATTAAACGCTTTATCATCCTGAAAGGAACTATAGGACTTGAGGTGAACAAATTGGGCGTTAAGTCAACAGCGTTACTATCAACAACTATGAGGTTGTTATGTCATGGCCAATATATCTCACACACAATGTTCTTAAGGCCTTGATTCATCCTTCCTCCTTCCTGGATTAATGCTTCGAATTTAATTGCGATATCTTGCGCACTTCTCACTTATTTAATAAAATCAGATTTACGAGCATGTAATGAAAAACTAATATTGTTCGTTAGATCACAGATCGCGGAAGCGTTTCTCCAGCAACGTTTGTGGATAGGAAGTTCACATGCTGCGAATGACGCTTTGTTTTGGAGTTCAGCACTAAGCCGTAAATAATTACACAATCAGATAACGATTTTAGACAACTGCATTCAATTACCTGCACGCGTGCTTCGCTCAAATCCAGACGCATCGCCAGATCCTCCCTTGTGAAGACGTCCGGGTACTGTGTCTTCTCGAAGGCGCGCTCCAATTGATGCAATTGGAACGTTGTGAACGTGGTGCGCGACCTGCAAAGAAGCCCAATGCATGCGGCGGTAAAAAGAGGAAATTCAACAGGCCGCCGATTCATTGCCGACTAATGCGATTGCGATTTATTGTTTGGGCAATATAGACGCTAAGCGGATTGCAAAAAGTGATTCCTTGTAGCGGTGCGTAGCGCATACCTTCTGACTTTGCGCGGCCGCTCCATATCGCCCAAATCGTGTCCGTTGTTGAGGCTGTTCGAGAGCTCGTCGTCGTTGTCGACGTCGAGTCCGTTGTCCGTGTTGATGGGGGACTCTTCTCGGTGCGGCAAGTGATGGCTGTGGTGCAGTAGCGCGCTGCCGCCGTTGTTGTTGTTGCTATTGCTGCTGCTACCAAAGCTACTACTGTGATGATTACTGTTGTTATTGGCGGTGGTAGTGTTGTTGTTATTGTTGCTGCTGTGCATATTGTGCAGATGATGATTGTTGTGCGGCTCGTTGGCATCTATGAGAAGAAACCGAGAAGAGAACAATAAAAAAAACGCTCATTTAATAGTGCAAACTTGGATAATCGCTGAATTAAAATCGGAGCCACTCGAACTCGAATTCGCGCCGCGCAAGCACTCGCAGGCACCAGAGCGCTGCCACCCCGTTTGCTGCCCCATTTCGCAAATGTTCAAGTTAGTCAACTTGATTCACAAGAACAATTGAACTTTTTCCAAATTCGAGCATAATAATTTGCACACACAATGCGAACGAATATTTCGCCAAGTGCGCCGCCCCTATTTCGCCGCTTGCCGACTTGCCAAACGCGCCAGCGAGTCTGCGGTGTGTGCGCGCTCGTTCGCTCGGTGCAAAAATGCGAAATCAATAAATCAAAAGGAATTCTTTCGGTAAACACACAGACCTAAGTGGGCAAACAATGGGTTAAAAATTGCAAATTCAATTCAATTTGAATCGCTTCGCCTCAATTGAAATTGATTTGAAAGAAAAAGTTCAGCCAAGAGTGTTCATTGAAATGCCGCTCGCCAAGTGCACATGTCTGTACGCGAGTGCATATCCGTGCCTGTGCGTGTGTGCGTGTGCGTATGTGTGTCGCATCGCAATGAAGCTTGAGTGGTGATTTCCCGAATGAAATGGGCGCGAATTGCAAATGCGTCTGAGTGTGACTCCCATTTCGGTATTTATTTATTTATTTGTTTGTTTGTTAAGTGAACTAAAGAGAACCAAGTACACTCCATGAGTGAGCATTCAGAACCCAAAAGCTTAAATTTGCAATAAACTTTTTTCTTTCAATTCTTTATGTTTCTATTTTCTGCTACGTTAAAAGAAATTTGCGGAAATTATTAGCCAATAAGTTGTTGTTCATCTTTTAATGGTTACCAACAAAATTAAGCCATTTGTTGTCGATCGTCAACAGACTAAAAATACCGAAAAAACGAATTCTATATCAGACATACTTGTTTACTAACTGAACCGATATTTGGTTATTTCAGACCGTAAAATGGAAAAAAATAGTTATAAGTGATACATTTAGAATCTTGAATCCATCATTGAATCATCAATTTCTTCTATATGTACGGATATAAGAAGTTGTAAGCTCGCATTAATTAAAAAAAAATATATATATAAACAAGCCGAAAATCCTATTTTAGTTAGAGAATTATTGAGGTACAGGTTACGGTAGCAAATATACAGATATGGAAATGTGCAAGTATTAAAAAAGCTTTAAAGATGACAATCGTAGTTGCCAACCACACTGTATAATTTGATTAAAAAAAAGTTTGTAAATGGAGAGAAGATTAACCGATTTAATCAATGTATTCGCGCATCCTTTTAAATCAATTGGATATACAAAGTCGTGAAGAAATACACAATTTACAATACTACAATCCAACAACAATACAACAATACTAGTGCTCCCAGACAATTCCATCGTGAATACCGATTTTAATCGGACAGAAAAGTACTATAGATCAGGGTATTCATATTGTACAGATACGGGTTTAATATAGGGTGTTTTTTTTAGAGGTATAGAACTTCGAATTTAAATAAAACACAAGAAAATCGTTTTAATGTCCATCAATTTGGCTTTATTGAAAGGATAATTTTATGCCATTAATGTTTAAATATGATTTCGGGCATGTGGCCGCCGCGGCTAGCTCGAATAAAGCCAATTCTACAGGTCCAATTTTCAGTTGATGGACAAAGCTCCAATTGCTGTGCACGGTGGCGAATCGATTCATTCGGGTCCTCTTCAACATTTTGCTCTACAGCGGCAATTGTTTCTTCGGTGCGCACTGTTCGACGTCTCTGCGGATGCGTATTATCACATAGAGTAAACGTAGTGCGAAAACGACCCATGGTTGCTCTGATGGACGATTATGTCGACCATAAAATGGACGGAGCTTGCGATAAACTTCGCGAACTGAACCATTATTTTCGAAATAAATTTGCACGATTTGCAAGCGTTGTTCTTTTGTCAACCTGTTCATGATGAAATGGCAAACCAAACTGAACATAAATGACATTAGAGTTGCCAGATTTGACCACAAAATGCCAGTTTTATCTCTATTCGAAAAACAAACCTCTAAAAAAAACACGCTATAAATGAGATTCAGTAATTTGAATCGGTTAATTTGCGGCGAATAAAGTTTTCTGATTGAAGTTTCCTCTCCTGTCTCCTTATTTCATTCACTTAATCTTCCCCAAGTGCCCTCTGCATTTAGTATCGAAATAATTAATAACGAAAATTATTTCAATTATTTAAATTTTCTATTTCTGATTAGAAATTCATAAAAATGTAAATTCATCAGATCACCTGCCTGCCATCGTTACGCATCTTTCAATTTATTACATTTAAACAAAATTTGTTTTATAGGCACTCACATTGTATAGGTAGAGATTTGCAATTAAAATTAAATGGAAAATTTAAGCAATTGAAATGTTTTCAATAATCCCTTTAATCCTTCAATCATATCGAATCAAATGGCATTCAATATTTGTATCGATCGGCAGCATTCATTGTAATCATTCACCAGACAAAGTCCCTCAAAGCTTTTTATTCATTTATTTATCGTATTTCTTTTTTATTGCAATTGTGACAACTCACGTAATCGCATGTGCGCAGGACAAATTATATTTATGTATGCTGCACGCAGGATACGGCGACATTTCGCCTGAATCCGTTGCTCACTCACACAAGCACAATTCGTTTTTTTTTTTTCAAATCACTTCTAAACGTGTAATCAAATTTTAATGAGCCTCAAATTAATAATTTTCACAATGCAGAGCGATATGTCTGCACCGCCTCAACCGGACCAACGCAGCAGGACAGCGAATTTGAAAAGGACGTGTTTCGCTTTTTATTGAATTTCGAATTTTTAGTTTGCGCGCGCTGCTAAATATTGCGGCACAGTGTAAAATTATTGATGTTGCCGTTGTTCTTGTAGTTGCAGCCACAGCGACAAAAGGTAATTTTGAAAGCATCGAATTACTTGTTGCCAAAAGAGGTTATGTGCTGTTGACGACGGCTGCAGGACGACGGCGTGGAAAGGAGTGCAGAGGGCGAATATGAATATGAATGATTTGTAGTTGTTGTACGTTGCAGCACTGGTGTCGCTAATATTTTGTCAGCGTTGTTACATTTCTTGTTCGCGCTGTCATTGTTGTTGGGCTGCGCGGCGCTCGCTGCTGCTGCCGGTGCTGGTGCTATTAATATTGACGTTGATGATACGATTGTGTTGCATCGATGAGAACGACGACGTCCTGTGGTGCTTTTGTGCGCAATTTCATTTAGCATTAGTTGTTGCCATAATGTGCGACGGTGTCGATGGGACGTGGCGTCTGCATATTACTTGCAATGGGCGCAATTCAAAAACGGCAACCGAAGTGAAAACTCTAGCAACTCCTGTGAAACTGAGAACCGAGATACAGAGAACGAATACGCCTTAAGGTATACATTGCAAGGTATAATTAGGTAACGCAGTTAAGGGCGGCGGGGCGACTGCCGAAACCATAAGGAACGCCCACTAAAATCTATTGCCGACATGTTTGCTATCAACGCTGACATCTTCCAACTTTGAAAATTAGGCAGCTGTCCATAGTCATGTGTGCTTCAAGTCCCAAATGTGGTAGTGTTAAGAGAAATCCTATGGTCAATCCTAATTGTCCTACGAAGACTTTTTTACAATTTGAAATAAAACAAATGGAAAGCTTCGGCGATAAATCAGTGTGTATGTATATTCATGTGTACAGTGTGCATACAGGATTTCATTTGAGGGGGGCTGGGGGTTGCGTACAACTTTTGAGCCCAATTCCATTTGAAACCCAACAGCAGACCGCATATTCTGAGCTATAAGACTTGTGCGACGAAAAAAATGGTATAAATAGTTTTTTAGTCGGTCAAACGGCCTTTGAAAAAATTCAAATTGCAAATTGAAAAAATAAAAGTCACAAGATGTTACTGTTATTTTTGACCGATAAAATAAAAGTCAAAAGTAACAGTTATTTTTGCCTGAAATGATAAAAGGCACAAAATAACTTTTATTTTTGTAGGGAAAAATAAAAGGTAAAAAAACAGTTAAAATTTGACTTTTTTGATAAAAACCATAACGTGCACGGTCCCTGAAAGAAAGAACATCAGAACGAAAGTTGTTGAAAGCAACAACATTATTACATTTTCTACATATATTCTTCAAAGTCTTCAAAGTTTATAGATTTTTATAAGTTGATTGCTGTTTATTTGATTTAACTTTTTTGTAATTCGAGTAAAAAACTAACCCAAACAAAGCAATTTCGACATAATTCGAGCAGTGAAAAGTAATTCAATCTAAATATTAAACTAAATTAAACTAATCTAAATTAAAAGCGCCCTCTATAATAATTCATTAAATAAATATAAAAGAACTGCAATGCCTAATTATATCGTTATTAGTTGTTTCATGCCACTTTGATTAAAACTACTTTTCAATGGCCTTTTTGTTTTCCTTAAAACCAAAATTCACCAATATCTTGCTCGATTTCAACCTTATTTAAAAGTTGTTCTACTCATTAAACTTTCATTTACAAATCACAAAGCCCCATCTGTTACCATAATACCGTTCAAACGGCTCCTCTGCAACACACGCTATGACCGCAACACACGCCATTTGCCCCACAGCGACATCGTTATCCCTTACATAACTGCACTATAGCGTTACTGAAATTGCACGGCTCCATACGTTCGATGCAAATAAGCCCGACATAATACCGCCACTACATCGACATCTAAACACATATCGAAGCGCCCTCCCCCCACCCATTCTGACTGGCAGTGGCCTCATGATTTGCATAAAATCAACAGGATCCCAACACGCCAGTCGTTGGCACGTTCGAAGCCGCCTCCCCAGCAACACATGCCCACGATTTTTAATATTATGAAATTGCCCGAGCAATGACATGTTTGGGGGCCTTAACCCAAAGGTGCCAAAATATTTGCACACTGTGCGGTTTTCGGTGGAGTGTGATAAATGCCGTGTCAGGCACTCGATATTGGGACGCTGACTCGGCCCTGCCCACCGACGCGTGTTCGCACACAGTTGCGTCGATTAGCGTAGATATGTATGTGCAGTGCACTACATGCATACATACGAGTATGGTCATACAAGTATGTGTGGCTGTGCAGCGCATGTTTCTCTGCTCCATTTCATTGGCCAATAATTGAGTTAATGAGGTAAAGCTAATAAAATTTCAATCTGTCCGTGCACGGAAATTCGGTGCATTTGCATACCAAAGCAATCTATAGTGTGTGTGTGTGTATGTGAGTGGGTGTCATATGTTTATATAAACCGATATATGCATATGTACGAATTTGTAATTTTCAACAAATTGAAAATTATTTCGAAAAATATTGCCATCTTTCATCTTTACGCTTAGCGAACAAACCTTGTAAAAAAGTTAGATATCGATTTCCTTTTTTGTTATTGTGTTTACATATTTTCACTTGTTATTGCTTTTGAATAATTAAATCACTTAAAATTCTAGCCTATGCCTGCCCTGATCCGTTAATTTCATCACAAAACCAATATATGATTGAACAAAAGTAAACATTAAGTCAATTTAACGATATGAACATCTCATAAAAGACTTTTATATATAAGTTGATCTTACAAAAATCAAACACAACTTACACAGAATATAAAATCCTTTCTACTTCAAGTAAGACTGTGCGCTACATATACACATACACATGTACGTATATACCTTATCCAAGTTCAGGGGGAGAAATTCAAAATGTTAAAATTGATCTTGAGTCACCAACACCCAAAAATAGCGATTGATGAATGTTCGGTGGATAGCTACTGCTATCTCCACTGGATGCCGCATTTGGGCGTTTGCAAATAGTATAGTAGAGGCTTTTCTGCTGTCATGTCTGAAATGGGAACGTGGCTAGTCTCGAGTACCATCATATTAAGTTGAGTAGTCATCAACAAATACCCGCGACTCAATGCAGAAGATTCTGGGCAAACACCATCAGATTTAATAAGCTTGGAAGCTGATGTGCGCCCATCTATCTATATTGAAACAACTAAAGCATAGCAAATGGAAATGAATAGGTCATACGCTAACAAGACCATCAGACCACCTTACAAGAGTGGCGCTTCAACGAAACCCACATGTAAGTAAAAGTAGCGGACGAACGAAAATCACTTGGAAGATGTCAGTTGAACGTGAGTTAGAAAACAATACGAAAATAATGTTTCGGGTTAGACAGAGCAGCCTGTTAAAGAATTTATGCAAAATGAGAAAATATGTATGAATATGAAATACGAATGAATTATATAGAAATCACGAAGATTAAACGATTTCGATAAGTACAAGATAATTCTTAATTTTTATCAGAAAAGCAAAATAATTGGCACTACAGAATTATTGAGAGTTACACTTATTTGCTCTGAGATCATTCTTTCATGAACATCAAGCGTCTCAAATTTAAATTATTTTCCAAACCAAAAAGATGTATGTAAGTAAAATATTGAATAAAATAAAAAGCTATTTAAAAAGTTTTGAAAAGTTCCATATGCAATGAAATAAACTCCATTTCGAAACTAACTTCCAACACTTAAAATATTAAGGGGAGGTTCTTTCAAATTTTTTTGAAAAAATCGTGTTTTTTCACATAAAATGAAAGCTGTATGTCCGTAGAATATGTGTACGAAAGGATTTTTCGATACGATCGCCTTGTCCGCACACGAGTTTGTTTCTTCTACAGTGTTTTCCCCAGTTTTTGCCCGGAGCTGCTATCTTTCAACACGTTTTTCTCGAAACCACGTTTTCCATCTGAATTTCAAGGATATCTCTTGATCTATTGTTCTAATTTCCTTAATCTAAAGCATGTTTGAAAGGTGATCATTTTCTGTATGGCTTATACCTAAAACGAGCATAAGTTACTATTAAATTGTTATTTATAATTAAGGTTTAATAACAAAAAAAGTGGCAAAAAAAACTTTTTTTTTCGAGCGTTCACATTTCAGTAAATTTTTGGTCAAAAATCATTATAGTTAGGTATAAGCCATAGAAAATTTCATCTACTTTCATTAAAAAAAAATCTTTTTCATTTCAGATTACTACAAGAGGCTGTAGGCTTGAAATTCGGAGACTAGATTTTTCAGGCAGTGATCGACGAAAGCCGCCATTGTTCAGCCGCCATTTTGAATTTTGTTACAAAAAATATATCATATTATTGCATAATAAAATACCCATTCAACCGTCAAAACCGGATGTTTCTATGTTTTTTCATCATGCCACAAATGATTTCCAAACTAGGCCTTTTTTTGGCCAAATTTGAAAGAACCTCCCCTTAATATATTTCTATTTGAATAGTATTCAAACCAATTTCCAAAAATCGACATGTATATATAAAATATATCATAATTGGGATACTCTCAAAACTCGGGTCTTTATAAGCATTTAAGAATGGGTTTAGATCGTTAAGGTTAGATTAGAGTGGAGCATAATCATAAGACCATTTACAACTTTTTTAATTGTGCGTCGAGCTCTTTATCCAATACGAATACTATGTATATTCATACCACTTTCATATGTACACGTCTTAATTTTCCAATTAATATATAATTTTCTCAATAACCGTCGGTAACTTTTACTTTTCCTTAGTTATCCAACAAAATTCAATTTATTTTGAGCTGTTATGACTACTTTTGTACGAAGGAGGAAACCCTGAGACTTACTTATCGCTATTATAGTTTTAAATTGTGCAATCAGACCGAGTACAAATGTTTTATTATCGCAAACTTATTAAAATAATTTAGACCATAGAACAAATTTTCCAAATAAATAGTTTTTTAATATTAAAAAAAAAGAAAAATATGACCAAAGTACTTTTAACTCAAAAAGATATACATATTGTATTATTTACAATAATAACAACAGTAATTCTGTCAATAAAGTGTCGCTCAGTTCAGAGAGAATTAAAGTCTAGTTTTGTTTCCTCAATCTTTTGACCGAATTAATGATTTCCACCGTTATTATTTTTCGTTGGTACTATAAATTAAGGATGAAGGATGGATACATAGTATTACTACACCTTTATTGGAAATATCTACTTTGTTAGTTAGTTCTACTTCGAGCAACTAATCTATGTACTCCAAAATGTTCTATTCTCAAAACAGATGTCATTGATTATGAATTTGTATATATATGGCAAGTGCAGAATGCGAGGACTTTGGAGATTTGTACCTTTAGACAACTATAGTCAGAAAAATTTGGGGAAAACTGGTAGTTTTAGTAAAGAAGATGTTTAACTAAGCCACTAAATAAACTAACAAGTTTAACTAAACAATTTTAGACAGTAAAGTTTTGCTTGACTGTAAAATAAACTTACAACGCCATAACTTTGTTCATTTTAGACTGATGACCAATTGTTGCGTGTGTCCCTTATAGGAAAATTACAAACAATAAGTAATCTGTAGGTAAGCGCAACTTCTTTAGACTTGAAAACATGTCAAAGAACTATAACGAAGAACGAAATGCTTGCGGAACAAAAAATTTTAAGTGCAGTTCTTAGCTAATTGACTCCAATACATCGGTCAAGTAACGATTATTAAACTTAATGTATGCTCTGGTTCACGATTCAATGCTCGAGTCACTGGTAACTCTTGCAAAATTTATTCCACTTCAAATCGTCCAGCATCCCATGAACTTACCACTTCTCTTCGTTTGAGTGCCGAGAATCTGATCGATGCTGTAGACGGCGCGTGGTCGCGAAACCGGACTATCCTGCACGGAGCGCATAACTGGAGCCATGATGGGATGCGTGGTTGTTGTTGTCATCATTTTTATACAAATCCCAATTCGATTATTGCATTAGCACCAACACTTTGATTGAAAATAAACTCCGTATTCCACAATGAGTTATTCCAGAAGTTCCACTGTGTTTTCCGCAAAGGATCTTCGAGTTAATTGCACTTTTGAGTCGAATCGAATTAAATTTGACACTGTCTCCTGCAGTGTGTTTGGTAGTTTTTGCGTGTTGATAATTTTCGAAAATTATTCTAATCAATTCGATTTGACACTTTGCCGTTGAGTGTGTAGTGGTTCGCCTGCGAATTGCACGTCGAGTGTCATTTACCGCGGCCAATGCACGTTACAACCAACAACCACCGACTGAGCCGACAGCATTAGAGACGTTTGCATTAAATATGACGTTGGCGCTTTGCCAGCAAGTGTCTGAATGAAATGGAAAAGAGCCGCCAGCAGCGGCAGAGTATCCTTTGAACGTGTGCGCGGCTATCCTGCAGCGCGTTATCTCTTTCGCTCCTGCGCTCGCTAGGAGGGTAGTTTTTTCTTGGGTTCTGCAGGTAGTCGCACGCACACTCACACACGTGCACACAAATCAAGGGGTGTTGCTAGCAAACACTCGCACATTGCAGTGGAGGGAAGGTGGTCACTCACACACTCTCGCACACACACGCACAGCCACGCAGGCGACCACTCGCACGCCGATACGCGCCATTATATTCTCATCTACAAAAGCAAAACAAATTGTTGAATTGGCTTTTTATTGCCCAGTGATAAAATAGACACGTTATCAGGCAACACTCCCCTCCCATACTCCACAAAAAAGTACGCATTTTCTCGATTTGTTCTTTGTTCGCTCTGATTAGCTGCATTAAAATTACATTATTTTTGTTGATGCGAGCGGGTGAGTATCACGTGGTGTTGTGATCAAATAGCAAGAACGAAATTGTGAGCGGTGTGTCACCCACATTGGCAGTTCTCAATATTTTCACAGTGACGGCTGTTCAAACTGACAGTTGGAAAATTTAAAATTTCCTCAAAGGACACAGAAACTTACTAGTGTCTGCTGAAACCGACCTGACCGAAAGTTAATGGTTTAAAATTATACAAATTTCAAGAAACCTTTATAAAAGCCAATGTTCAATAGTCAATGAATCTTTTTCGAAACTACGTAGTCCGCAGAATTCAGAAAAATATTTCGGGGGGGGGGGGGGTTTCAAAAAGTAATTCTTTAATATTTGTAAAATGCCTTTTAATTTGTATGTATTTTTTAAGGCGATCCAAATATTTCGAGGGGTTTGAACCCCCAAAACACCCCCCTGAATCCACCACTGTCCGCAGTCACACTGGTGACCGGGAATAGAAACCAAAATAGATGTCAAATCGGTATAAGATAAACAAGGAAAAGATTGATACGAATAAATGTTAAAAGATATGTTTGGAATCTTTTTAATTTATTTTGAACACTTTTCAAATTCATGTATGATAAACGAAACAGAACATTGACATATATGAGAATTTTAATTAAAACAATTTTATTAGATCAATCACTTTAATTGATTACCACTTCATAAAGTTTATAAGATCAGATTCAGATTCATACAATTTATAATATCATCCGTTCTTTTAAAATGTAAACAACGTTTGTTTCGTTTCTTTAGGGCAAATCGTCCATTATTATTTACACTAACAATTATATCTTATAATAATTATATATATACATATAAATATAAAGATAATGATAACTCCATTATTATTTTTATTAATTGACTTATTCCTTAATCTGGAAATGTTATTTGTTTTCAGGTGATGAGTTTTTGAATTTTTTCACTTTCAAAAATTATTTTCTCACTTTCAAATATAAATTGTTGAGAAAAGATTCATTTCATATTTCAAGCTTTCTCCGTTGAAAACCCTCATTGTGATCTATTCCGATTTTTATTTAGACTTTGCATTTTATTTGACTACTCTAAATCACTACACTAATTTACTATTAAAAATCAACTAGTATACGAGCTAACAAAAACACCTAGTTAGAAAGTAAAAAAGTAACGAAGCCAATGTCTCAATTTCGACGATAAGTGTTAAAAAATTATCGAAAATGCGAAAACGCTGCAATGTTGATCAATGTTGGTATTCAGCTGAAAACGTGCTGAGCTTAAAACTATTTGTTTACCAAATTAATTTTAAACTTTCTAAAATAAAACTATGGAAAACCACACATACTTATGTATGTATGTAGGTGAATTAAAAAATGAAACAATTTCGCACTTTATACACTATGATCAATAAGTACCGCGACTGTGTATTTTAAATTTTCCGCCGTTGCCCGATGCAGGTAAAAACATTTTTTTTAGGTTTTTTTAGGTAACTGACATCTGTGTCAAATTTTGAGCGGGATTGCATCATTAGTTTTTGTTTGGCAGCTGTTAGCGTCAGTCAACTTTTCATAGTGTATATCTAAGAATAATCAGTCTGAATGCAGATTCGACGTCCATTTTAACCATTAAATGCCAACTGTGTACTTTAAGACCATTATTCAATCCACAGTATATGTAGACCGGATATTGACACGGCTTCATATTTCTTTATAAATAGAAAAAGACATGACAAATATTTTGTAAAAAAGTTGTTCTTCTTTTCTCTTAAGAAGGCGATTCATTAAAATGCAGTCCTCACATTAGAGAAGTTTTTCATAACGCTGGACGCTATAAGCATTGTCATGCTAGATGTGTCGCTGCCAATATAGCAACGATTTCTTAGAATTTTACTATTTTACAAATTTTCAAATTACTTTGAGACCGCACTAAGTTTCAAATGGTTGCATATTATTCAGGGTTAATTTTTTTGAGCACTGCATAACTAATAGCTTTTTCAATCCCTCTTCATACAAAAAAGACCTGGTTCACTTGTAAAATTACACTATGATTCAATCAATCCTTTAAAAGTTTATACAAAAGTGTTATGGAAGTTGAAAAAACTTAGTTAAAAATCAATTTGTATGACACATAGTTGCACTCTGGAATAAAGACGAACATTAAAAAAAACCAAATGTCGATATTTTTTGGTTATATTTAAAATATACATTTTTCGTGTTGTCTGTAATTCATTTTTTTTATTGAAATGAACTAAATACATACATCTTCGTTAGACATGACTTTAAATCCAATAAAATACGCATATAATCTTATTTGTAAAATCTCTTTAGATATTAAAAACTATCATTACAGATTTTATTTAATTTGAAGAATACAAAATACTTTTCCCATCAAAATCGATGCTCATGAATGTTAAGGTATTAGTTCTTAAATCATGTATTAAGGTTAATTTCGCATTTCCGCGCATGCACTCTTCACTCAAAGCCACTATGGCTACAACAAAGTACAAGTATTGACTGGTTTGCCGGCGCACCAGACAAAGACCGAACGACGCCTGCGATTACGCAGACAAGAGCACTTTGCCTACCTTCGAGACCCCGGACAGAGCGACCACACAAAGAATGTTGCGGTTGCCGTTAACATAAGCGCTCTACAAAACGGCTGTAGATGCCTAAAACAACACGTAGTAACTCTACAAAAGTAGCTTTACAGCTATTAGTGTATTCAGGGAATTTGCGGATCAAGTCTTCGCATGGACACCGGTAAGAATTATTAGAACAAAGCAATTTTTGGTTATTTAAATTTTGCTATTATTAGTCACTTTAAAATTTTGTGTGTTTCAGGTAATCACTTTTATAAATTGTTGCATGTAATAATAATTAATTAATAATTGATTGGCACGACAGCCCGCTTACGCGAAACTAAGGCCTAGCTTCCCGAGCCACCAGTGTTGTGCGTGTGAATTTGTACGCGGGTGGAAGGGACCTACAGTTTTATGCCGGTTCCGAACGGCAGGTTGGGAGCTTTTTCATAGGCAATTTTTACTCTCAGGGGTTTGCCATTTCCAGCTGAGAGGACAGCCAGCGAAAGAGAAAACGAGTTTCCCGTTATTTTTTTTAGGTGTTACTACATGCAGTATTCGAACTTGCGTCGCTCTGCATTCGACTCGCTGGACCGCGCACTAACCAGCTGAGCCACGGCGGCTGCCGTTAAAATACCGTTAAAATGAATTTAATAAAAAAAATTCACACATATGTATACTAGGGATTGCAATCCCGGGATCGCGAATCCCGTAATCCCGGGATCCCGGACAATTTCAGTCCCGAAAAATCCCGGGATTGACAAAATCCGATCCCGGGATCGAAACAAAAACAAAAAGCTTACTTTTTGCTTTTGTCACGTTGATTTAAAAAAATGTAACCCTTCTTATTTAACACAAAAAATAAATTGCGCATTGCCTGTGACGTTTGAATAAGTGTGAATGCAACAATAGCTCTGTTTGTGTAGAACTACTTTTTACAAATTTGTACAAACTAGCTCTGTTTTGGTACTTTTCCAGTACAGATTTGCCAGTAACCAAAATCAGAAGTGCAAACAAGCTTACGCTCCCAGAAATGAATCCATTCAAAAAAGTAAACAACCAGAATTTTCTAAAAACATGCAAGTTTAATTCTTCTTTACACTAATGTGACTTGTCACATTCACAATACGCCAGAAAAATTGTGTAAATAAGAAGATAAAGAAAGAAAAAGCTAATATAAAACCATCAGCATTTGTGAATTAAAACTATAGCGAAACTTAAATTATTGATAGTTATTACTCACACTTAATTTCACTTATTTTGAATGGCCAAAACTTGAAGATTTACACATAATACGATTTGATGTGCTTGTATTGAACCAGAGAGATGACTTTTTTAGCAGGTTAGCCAGGTGATTTGGCAATTAAATCCGTTTTGAAGTTATTTGTCATAAATATTTTGTTCTTAGTTTTAAATTCAGTACACAGAATTGTATTTAATACATAGATATAATTTATTTGATTGAAAGAAAGTCTGAACTAGTTCCTTAAAGTAATATATTCAATCCCGAAAAAATCCCGGCATCCCGGGATTGTGATTTTTAGTCCCGAAAATCCCGGGATTGTAAAACTGGTCCGGGATTGCAATCCCTAATGTATACATATCTGTGGTCATATGGAAGAGTAGCTTAAGTTGAAAATTGAAGCTGTGAAATATTTGCAATTCTGTGTAATTTGTATTCCACTTAGGTTAGGTTAGGTAAGACAGGCGGCTTGCTGGTTCTCAGCAAGTACACTCGGAGGCCCCAAAGGCCCATTGTGATGCCCGATGAGAGTGTGGCAAGCCCCTGTCATCCTAATGTATTCCACTTAAATGTTGAGAAAAATCTGTAACTTAACATATTGGTATTCAATTGATTAGAGAAGAAAGGTGCAAGTTTTGAAAAAAGTATTGGTAAATAGGGATATGGATTTGGCACGCTTATACTTTTCAGTTTTTTTGATACTGAATTTTGGGTTTTACAGGTTAGTAACTTAAGCGCTTCTGTTGAAATAAAAAATATGTATTGTGTTTTAAGTAAACATACAACTTTTAAACATAAGGCGACATTTTGCCAAGGTGAACGTTTATACAGCTAAGGTAAAATTAGAAAAATATATCAGGTGTACAACTTTGCTTCCGCCGTTTTTTCCCAAAATTAAAAGCTTTATTGCGAAAAAGTGCTTACAGATGTATTATTCAAAGTATTGTCCGTCGCTATCGACAACTTTCTCCCATCTTTCCGGCAATTTTCGGATCCCGGCTCGAAAAAAGGAGTCCTCTTTTGACGCTATCCATGAAGCAATCCATTTTTCCAATTCTTCGAAGGATTGAAAATGTTGATCTGCCAGGCCGTGTGCCATCGAACGGAATAGGTGGAAGTCAGAAGGGGCGACATCTGGGGAATACGGCGGGTGGGGCAAGACTTCCCATTTCAGCGTTTCCAGGTACTTTTTGACCACTTTTGCGACGTGAGGCCGAGCATCGTCGTGATGGAGGATGACTTTGTCATGTCGAAATCACCATTTTTAAAACGTTGAAACCACTCCCGACACGTTCTTTCACTCAGAGCAGCATCACCGTAAGTTTCTGAGAGCATTCGATGCGCTTCAGCTGCATTTTTTTTCGAATTGTAACAGAAAAGTAAAACTTCCCGCAAATGGCGAGAATTGGGCACATAAACGGACATTTTCGAGCGTGAATAATACGAAAACAAGAACAACTGTCACTGAAACGGCGATGACAATTCGTTAGGCACTGTCCACACTCACTTTAAAGGCATTACCATCTATGTATTTCAACCAGCCTCAGCCGGTACAGCCACCTATCGGAAAACGGCGGAAGCAAAGTTGTACACCTGATAGTTATAACAAAAATGGAATATCAGAATATATACATAATATGTTCTGACCAATGCATTGTTGTTTCGAAATACTTAAGCTAAAAAGTAAACGTACATAATACAGTTAACAAAACAGGATTTTCAAAAATCCATGAAATACATTTAAGCGCCTTGACTTCTTTAAAGCTCCAAACGCAATAACTTAATTTCCCCTTATGTCGAGTTAAGCTATTCTTCCATATGACCACTGATATAAAAGATTAAAAATACTCACGATTATCTATTTTATCTTATTTTCCAACATTTTTTAACATAATATTTTTCCGTTTCAATTTTGAAAACTCCTTTAATCATAATAAAGAAATTTATTGAATAATTGCATCCATTACAATGATCATATGACATGATGATAACTTCTTTCTTAAGAAATAAGTATATGAATCAACGGTTATTTTCTATTCGGGAGCATTCTTCAGCTTAAGGAGATATCCATCCTCCAGTGCTTTAATTTTAATTGACTTTGTTTCTATTCTCTTGCAGAGTAAATTTAAATAACTAAATAAAATAAGATCAATATTTGCCATTATGTTAAAATTTGTCATAATTGTATTTATTTAGAATATACGTGGAATATCGTCAACTAATCAGTTTCCAACTGTCATAATATCTCCAAAACCAAATGAATACTTTTAATTGTCGACTCACAACTTCATACTAGACTTCTAAACCAAAGCCAACAACAAGTATAGATTTAAATCCGGACTATGTAACGATAGACAAATGACTGCGAACATAAATAGTATTGTCCGCATTGGTACCAATGGACTTCACGAAATCATTTACAGTCGAACCTTGAAGAGCCACAAGGCGGCACTGCTGCCTTGTACTCAAATTTCACTTCAGTCTATTACAAAACGGCCAATTACAAACATTCACTATCTTGATCGAAATTTGATACAATTTTAATACAATTCTTGAATTTCCCAAACAGTGTCGGCATCAAAAACAAGAGCCCAACGAAATCGTCTAACCCACCTGCAATCTTCATTAACCATTCTAGCCAATTAAACTGCCTTGAAATGGCGGAAAACGCAAATCACGTTCGAGCATCAGCTACAAATCGGTGCATTTAGCAAATCAATTACAGAGCCCAGAACCGAGGCACACGGGCCGCGCCGCCGACCGTCTGTCTCCAGGCAGTTTAGCGAACAAGAAGATTAGCTTAAACCCGCCAGCGAAAGTGATGATTTTGCGTAAAATGTGGACAACAAGTGAAAAACAAAAAAAAACCCACATTAGATTTAAGATCATTAGCAGCTATTAGCCTCATAATAACAGGTACGGGGCCGGTGCAGTAACGACCCACAGGCGCAAAAAGGCATAGTCCATGCCAGCTGCACTACGACCCGCAATCCAGACCACAACTAAGCCACTACCCACACTACCTGGCGCTGTAACCGCACAGCTCTAAATCTAACTAACACTAAAGGGGATTTTCGAATGAAATTCATTCGCAACTCGGTCCTATGAAAATATGATTAGTGAGTGTCTGAGCGCGGGATTACGCGGCTCCTGGCGAACCGTTGCTGGACGTGTAGTTGGAGTGATTAACGGTTGGTGTTGTCTGTGTGGCGTCACAACTGCGAAAAGAATACTAATCGATCCCTTTTATAGATTCAACCTATTATGCCACATGTTAGCAGGTTGCACTATGCGCTTCAAGATTCTCTTCACGAGTTCTGAAAGCCTTGGATTACCGCAGGTTTCTCAGAGGAAACTGCGCAAGATTAAACCAGGTCATAAGTGCCGCCATATATGGAAAGTAATGAAACTGTTCAAATTGATCTTTCCGTCCCTGACATCCGAATCTCCTTGAGATTTCGTAATTAAATATAGGTAACTATAGCACATTCCTAATGGACAGCACGCAATCTTATAACATTTAAGAAGCTATGAAGAATTTCTAAGACGTACTTAATTTCTAATTAATAATCTAGTGCCTATTTCAGAATTTTCTATTTCAGAGCTGACCTTGTCATATAACAAAATAATCAGATAGCCTTCCTTCCAATCATCACATAAGGAGACTCATTCCCACCAACTTATATCATCAGGCGTTAGGAGACGCGCACAAATCACCCAAACTCTTCAGGCATACCTAAAGTTTCACTACCCTCGAGCCTACTTCAACCTAGTCCGCATTTTATATTTGTTTTGCAACTTGTACTCAGCATTATCAGACAGCCACCCTGGGAGACATTTGGTCGCAATAGAATCTTGACTGGCCGAAGGACACACGCCTGACGTACGGTCACCTCTTACTGCGCTCAACAGTTGGAGGCACAGGCCCCGAATGAGTACCGCTGACTCTCATCATGCTGTTTGTATTCGAATTGCACTCTGCAGCAACAACTCTCAGTACCTGAAATTTGCAATAAAACATTTTAACGCATTTTTATCAACCGAAATGGCGGGCATTGTTGAACTTTTTTATCAAAAAGTACACACTTTATATCAAATAAACGTGCCAAAACATAAATAAATATAGCCGCAGCTCGTAGCCAATGCGTTCCCATCTCTTTTAGTGGCCCTGACGTCACTGAGGGCCGCTCACGACGCGTGCGCTGTCCATGCTCCAACCCCATTGGATACCACAACTACACGCAAAACGACGCACACAACACAAAACACACATCCGGATAGGTCATTGTCGCCGCTAACGGTTCCCACCCGCGCCCAACACACCACTTCGCCATTCGGAGAAGTTTATCCGACACCGTCTCGTCCCGCCGCCCCGCGCGCTGCTCGAAGATGCGCGCACACCCCCGTCAATTTTATTAGCGTGTATTAGTAAACAGATTGCCGTAATTTCACCTCGTAATTGTACAAGGAGCATGACACGCCGTGTTTTTGCTGTTCTCGATTGTGCTGCGATCTGAGTCCATAAATTCTTCACCCAACTTCCTCTCTCCCAACCTATATATCCTTCCTGAACCAGCGCAATGCCTCGCATTTATAGGGGTCATCCCCTGCGCGTTGGCTCGTCTAAAAAAAAACTGTACCAATTTGCGCGCGACTGCAGTAAAGTTAACCGGACACGTGGAACGGCTTCTCTCAGTTGCGCCGAATTCACGCTTAACTCCGTCCATAATTTCCACGAATTTGTGGCGTTTGGCGCTTAAATAAACATTATCGGGTACTCAGCCTCGTTACGAACATCACTTGGTTACACCGACCAACACAAATTTTGTTTTGTAATGCGTAATGGATGCCGGTCTCGATAGTCCAGCGGGTTGCGCGTTGGCTTCTCATACCAGAGGCCAGGGGCGTAGCCAAGGGGGGTGGGGTGTCCCCCATAGCCTATAATTTGTCAACATTTTCAATCACTATACATCGTATGTACGTTCCCACATTAGCAAAAATCTCTTGTCATCTTTAAACATTTAAAAGAATAATAAAAAAAAAAATTTTTGGCGAAACTAATTTGTACAGCGATTTGTATGATCTAAAAACATGTCTAAAGAGTAATTTAGTTCGTCGACCAAAATCTCCTTCAGGATGTCGGTACAAGCCTTTTGGATGGTTTCTACGTTCTCAAAACCCTTTTTTTTACCGGCAAATGCATTTTTTGAAAAGGTGAAAGTCGCACGGTGCCGCATCAGGTAAAAACGGGGAGAGGTTGATGGTTAAAATTCGACTTTTAGTAAACAAAAAAAACAGTCAAAACAAGTGCCGATAGATGAGATGGCATCCTTCGATAGCCGAAGTTCAGTTAAAATGTGATAAATTTATGCTATTGAGATGCTTAACCTTCGACTTACCAAAGATTTTTGTATACATCGTCGCCAATGTCGTTCATTCAAATGACCCCAGACACTTCCGCCGCTATTTTGAGTAAAACTCACAATAAATATACAGTAGGTAATATATAAATTTGTTTCATACTTCAATATTTAGGATCTTCCTCTGGTGATAGTTGGTTTTTCGAAAAAAGGCCTAACGATTAATGATTTATTTTGCGACTATGAAAAGTATTAGAAGATTTCTTTCCAGAGGGCTTATTGAACACATAATTAGGTACGTAAAAAAAAATGTATTGTGAGTTTTATTGAAAATGGCAGCAAAAGCGCCTGGGATCACCCAGGTAGGTATTTTGTATACAAAATGACATTAGGGTAAGGTGGGGCAAACCCGACCTAGTAAATGGTTTTGGCTATAAAATGCTTATTTTACATCGGATCAAGTCGTTATATATACCAAATTAAAGGTTAGACTTCTGCGCAACTTTCTATGTATAGCATTTTATTCATACCTTTGAAAAATTTTGAGATACAAGCATTTTACGAAAAAGTTCATTTTTGCTATTTTCAAAAATGACGGGGTAAACCCGACCGCCTATGTTTTTGCTTGATTTAGTACAGATATAACCTAAATGTAATGGTTTTACAATGATATAACAATGAATATTATGTTATATAACGGTAATGAATGATAAAAAAAAATGAAAATAGCAAAATAATTAATCTAAGTCACTCGATTCACGGCTCAAATAGCTTGCTGGCGTTTTTTTAGTTCGAGTTGAACGTCTGGTTGGCTGTGATGTTGATGGTTTTGGTGCCATTGTTGCTTTTTTGGGTTTTTTTGCGGCAGCTTTTTTTGCCCGTTTGCCTTTATTTTTTCTGTTCTGCTCAGCCTGTGCAATTTCAGAAATTGTTTCATCTGATGTTAAAATGGATGTCCGCCCAGGCTTGCGACCACGTCTTGATCCTTGGCTACGTGGTGGAGCGCGCAGAAATGGACGAATAGACTCCAACGTCTCATTCAAACTGGTTTCTGATGTTGTTGGTGTTGAAGTAGCAAGTGATGGAACAAATGGAACATCGTCTTCTTGTTGTTTCTCAGCTTCAACTTCCATTTCAACTTCTTCTAATGGCCGGTCTGTTGTTAAGCTGGGCATGAAGTCAATATCTTGAAAAATGTTTGGTTCTACTGGCCAAATACCAGTTGCACGGAATCCAGCCTTTATATTCACTTCGGTTGCACCGATTTCAAGTGCTCGGGTGACCATCGCAGGAATGTCAAATATTTGAATGGGTCGACCCGGATGCATTTGTATGAAATTTAATGATTGTTGGTTCATTGCTGTTTTGAAAGGGCCAAATACTGAGACATCGAGCGGTTGTAAACGATGTGAGCAATGAGGTGGAAATGAGACAGCGTGAATGCCATTTGCTCGACAGAATTCCAAAGCAGCTAATGATCGATGACTTTCGTGATTATCAACAATACTGGCTGATCAGTTGAAGAACGCGCGAAAGCTTGAAAATGCTTCAAAAAATCCAAAAATAAATCGGCTGTGATCCATCCCGATGGATTTGCACCACCAACACTACCGGCTGGCCCGCCATTCAAAAAATGTTCTTGAAATCGTGCTCTAGGGAAAACGAAGTACGGTGGCATACGCATACCAATAGCTGACACAGACAAAAGAACTGTAACTAATTTTCCCCTTTCCGCAGAAGTAATTTGGCCAACATGTCGGTGGCCTCGACGAGCAACTACTCTAACAGCCTGATGCGCCGTTGTGACGCCTGTTTCGTCGACATTCCAGATGTTATTCGGACCAAAAACATGCATGTCACTTACTTTTTTATAGTTTTCAAAAAATTTCGCAACGTTATGTCGGTTGAATGCGCTAGCTCTTGCAATACTAGTTGCTTCTGGTTTTCGTAACGAAAGTCGTTGATGACGTTGCATGAAACCACGAAACCAATCGAATCCAGCCTTCTTTTCTTCTTTCCATGATTCAGGAAACTGGGCTCCTACTTCTACAGCAAATTCGTAAGCCAACAATCTTGTTTGAGTGGCGGTCAAACCGAAAAAAACATCAGAAGCGTGTTTCTGGAAATCAGGGAGCATTCTTTTCCTGTCCGTTGCCTTTTTTCGGGTATTGAAGCCCAGTTCGAGGGTACCCTTTTATGAAGCGAATAATAGCCATGATAAGGAAGTCAATCGAATTATCAATGCCGAAAAACATTTTTCTTTGACCCAAGTCGAGCTGATGATCCCAAGATGACTTTCATAATTCTCTTGATTTACTTCCTTATCTTAGCTATTGTTCGCATTACAAAAAGTCAGGCGAAATATATCTGAAAAAAGCTAACAGACAGGAAAAAAATGCTCTCTGATTTCCAGGTTGTCCTGTCTCAAGTGGAACGCACCGTATAATTTCAATGAACTTTAATGCTTTACAGTATTACGGCCTGGAGGAGTGATAGTAATGCTGTTCAAGTCCACCTCAGTAGGTTGCGTAGTTACTTGATTGGCACGGCGGTGCATTAACAATGTTGACCTCGGAATGTCAAAATCACGAGCAGCAGCACGTAAAGACAATCCCATTTGCATCGCAGCTACTGCGCGTTGAATAATACTTTTATCACGTTTTTGGGTCTTTCGTTTGTAATTACGAACCATTGTGCTAAAAAAAATAATAAAAATTCTTTTTAATTTGATAAATTAACAATTTCATAGCACAAACAACATTAAAAAAAGCGGTCGGGTTTACCCCACTATTTAGAGGTCGGATTTGCCCCACCGCGTCTTTTTTCATAACAACGCAATTAAAAAAAAATATGAAAAAAATTGAACTAAACTAATATGCACTTTGTAGGATTTTAATCAAAGAATCTAAATCCACTCACCTTTTTTATGTGATCACTTTAACAACAAGAAATATCCTGTAGTCAACTGGGCACAAAAATTAAAGTCGAAATTGTGAAAACAAACTTGTCGTCATTTCAGCATCTCAATGCTGACTAATGACATACTGACATGCCAACATTTTAGTTATTTTCTATGCTCTACACGATAACACTAATATTAGTTTGCGTAGTGCTTCCGATTGTCGATAACAGAAGGAGGTCGGGTTTACCCACACGGTCGGGTTTGCCCCACCTTACCCTATTCAATTTAAACATGAAACAAATTTCTAACTAAAATATGTTTTCATGTAATTGAAAATGATCAAATTTGTGGTTAATTTGAGGATTTGATCCAATTTTAAGAATTTCAATGAAGATTTTGGCTAATCCTGTATGAATTACCGCCAAGTTTTGATGGAATCTACGTTAGTCATCATTTATGACCAGAAAATCGTTTTTAAATCGCGTTTACCACTTATGAACTCCTCCACTATGGTTCATTATTTTAAATGCTTCGGTTAAAGTTAAAACATTTTCAAAACAAAAGTTAATATTTGATCTTTATTCGATTCATTTTTGTACGACGACACAAACATACTTTCACTTCAGATGCAATAACTTCGCTTTCAGTGCACCAAATTTCATGAAATGTTTACTAAAAATCGGGAAATATATTAATTTCCAATGCAGTAAGTCACATAAGCCACCACAAAATGCCCTATTGGGAAAGTGCACTTTACTTTAAAAAACTCGTAATACTAAACTGGCAAAAAAAAATTGTAAACCCCCCCCATGACCAAGGTCTGGCTACGCCCCTGCCAGAGGCCATAAGTTCGATTCCTAGCTCGAGCTGGTGAAACGTTCGTCTGTTTCTACCGCTATCCACAGGTCCCCTCTCCCCTTCCCCCAACAGTTTGAAATGTGAGTTGTTTTAGATCGTCGCACAGTGTTTCGTGTAGAACAAGCTAGCTGGACAAAAATATTTTTCGGGATTTTTCGTTTCATATGCGGCTTATTATTTCAGATACATATATTTTTTTAGTTTTATATGGTTTTTTGATAACTATATACATATAGGAATGTATGTACATATACATATATATGCATATATATATTAAGGAATTTAATAGTTCCGGTCTGAGGACTAAACGGAGAAAAATAGATGACCTAAAACATACCAGATATACTGATAAGTTGATTTATGCTGCGTAGATATCTGTACGGTTGTCCACTGGAGAAATTCAGCAAGTGTTATCAAAACTGCGAAAAGTGAAACTCAAGAATCTCTGAACGAAAAAAAATTTGAAACAAAGTGCTAGATGTTTGAGTAGTGAAGAAGCTTTAGTATACTATGTAGATAGCCAATCGACTAGTCATGCATTCAAAAGGACTCGGAAGTGGGGTCCAAACTGGTCATAAGGTATTTCCGGCAAATAATAGTATTACAAAGGCAAAAGCTGCTTGTTATCCAGAGCAAATTGATGTGAATAAAACGCTAAAAGTAAAGTTCAAGCAGTTTTAGATTAAACTTTTTAACATCTAGTCTTAGCACAACAGAAAGTTCTTGTCAGTTTATTACCTACGGACAGTTTTCATAATTCTCTCAGACATTATCATCACTGTTATCGGATGAATCATTTATCAATTAGTCATTACTATGAGTCACAGAACCATGAAAACTAGATACAGCAGGGGTACCAATTGGTTCATTAACACTAGTAGGCATCAACGTCCTCAAGCTGCCACTTTTTTATATAAAGACGGTAGCTAATGTGAAGCAGACATTCAAAACACCTAATCCAAGCCTGCAGTGTGGATAAACCAAAACCCAGATTTTCTCGGTTGGGTACAAGCTCCTGTGTCTCGTCATTCATTATTTTTGGATTTACTTCGAGTAGAAGACATTTCGATCAAAGCATTACAAACTTTCCCAATCATGGTTAGAAGCATATTATGTTGGAAATAAACTTCAAATTCTTCCAGCATGCTCTTTGTACTATAAAGCTTATCTCTTCCAAAACTTTGTTCGTTTCAGAAACAATAAAATCTTTGGAAAAAATAAACTTTATAGGATGACAAAACCTGGTAGAAAACGGTGGAGGATTCTGCCAAACAATATTACCTTCATCATCCCGCAATTGCAAGAGATTTAATGAAAATTCATCAGTGTCACCACTGATAAAATGTGTTCCATTATCTCTTCGTTTCTCGTTTCACTTGAGTGTTCCAACCAAATTTCAAAAAACATAAATTTTGTTATGCTTGTAAACATATGTATCTATAAAAAATAAAATAAAATAGATGTGCAAAAAATTCGCAATGGTTTTTTGTTTCATCTTTTAGTAGGCACTTATGAGAAGAATATATATAAAAATTGCAGAAGTGACATGAGGAGACATCTTAACTTTTCACCTTTGAAGTTAAAAATTTTGGGGAAAAATTGCTTTCCTTCTTAATCATGGCACGTACAACTATTAAATATAGCTTAATTGCTAATACAAGATATTGCAAAAATACTACTCACCCTTAAGCTCAGATTCCCTAATAAAGAAAAATGCCACCGACTTTTGACAGGAACTTATTTATATAAAACACTTCAGACCAACTATGCAAAGGAATTATTAAAATTTTCGGTTATCCGATATATTCGGCGATATTTCTCACTATATAAAAGGTGCCGATGTGTTATTTTCACATAGATCCTAATGTATGAATATTTATATTGACTATATAACAGAAAAATCAAAAAATAAAGATGTCGTTTTTGTCCAGCTAGCTTGTTCTAGACGAAACACTGTGCGTCGGCTGGAATGTCCTTCAGGATGTCGGTGCAAGCCTTTTGGATGGCGTCTACGTCCTCAAAACGCCTTTGTTAAATCGATAAATGCATTTTTTTGAAAAGGTGAAAGGAGCACAATGCCGCATCAGGTGAAAATGAAGAGTGGTTGAAGGGTCAAATTTGACTTTTAGTCAAAAATCATTCACAAATGTCTATCGATGAGATGGCTTCTTACGATAGCCAATAATTGAATGCAGTTAAAATGCGATGCTGAAGTGCCTGGGATCACACGTATATGGTATACAAAATAACGAAAGTAACAAATAAAGCATGAATAACACTGTACAACAGCATGTCTGTTGCATGGAGTTTTTAAAACCATACTCCGTTTTTATGTAACAGCTCTAGTTTTCGCAAAAATTGGGCGTGTCACTTTTTCGAAATTTTCTCGGCTTTTTTCTCGTTTTCGACTGTAATTTATCAACCAATCATCATATCGACATGATTTATATGTATATCGTTGCACTTACAACATTTCACGCCATCTTTTGTGACATTAATCAATTTTATGCGTTCTAAATTGGCGTTGTAATAAGGTTTCAAATTAGGAAAATATTGAATTTCAAGGCGTTTTTTCTGATGGCGAAAATTGTACAGATGTTTCATAAATCAAGTTACGAAGTATATGAATATCTTAAGAAGAAACATCAAGCAAAACAACACAGCCAAATTATTTGGCGGAATACACATTCGCATCGAAATAATAGCAAAAATGTGCCATAGCCATCATCATCAATTTTCATACATTTTCTTTAAAAAATTAGGAGCCTCAAAATATGCTCTTTTATATGTTCCATTTATAGTTTGGAATACAAGCAAAATACAAAAATATTTTGAATTTCTCGAAAAAAAATAAAATTAAAAACTTTGCATATTTTCAGGCCCCAAATTTTTTAAGGAAAAAGTATGAAAAGTGATGAAAATGGCTATCGTACATTTTTGCTATTTGTTCGATGCGAATGTGTATTCCGCCAAATAATTTGGGTGTCTCGTATTGCTTAATGTGTCGGCTTTCATTATACACCTAACTCGTTAATTGTTTCACAAAAAATTTGTATGTTTTTGACCATCAAAGAAAACGCCTTAAAATTACATATTTTCCGACTTTGAGATCCGTTTACCGCGGAATTTTAAAACTTGTAGAAATAAATTGCATCGGAAAAGAAGTCGTGCGGTGTTGTTAATGCGATAAGGTGAAATCATGTCAATCGCTTTTTTGGTTTCGAAATTACGATCAAAAATGTGGAAAAAGTAAAGGAAAAACTGAAAAAATTACACGGTACCTATATCTCACTAACTGGAGCTGCTAGAAAAAATCGGAAGATAGATTCGAAATTAGCGCATCTAAATTAGTAAGAAACAGTAAAAAAAACTCCATGCAACAGAAAAAAAGTGTTTTTTGTTGTGCTGTGTAATATTTCCAAAAAAATATATTTTATGTTATTGAAAACTACTTTCGAATTTGTTCAGTAAATCGAAGTCATAACTACATTGGATAAACACTCTGGCAGATATTGATCATGCATATTTAAAAGATCACTCGGGTGGGTATAAGGAAAGCGAAGGTTAAATCCAATTTGAAGTAGGTTTTGGCCGATCTATGATTAATTACCGCCAAGTTTTGATGGAATCTACGGCGATCACTTATGTTCTGACAATCGTTTTTAAATAGCGTGTACGACTCATGAAGTCTGCCACGGTATAAACGATCCTCACCATAAACTTGGTTCATCAATTGTAATGTTTCGGTTCAAGTTCTACCAACTTTAAAGCAAAACTTAATATTTGCTCTTTGCAAATTAGCATCGAATTTTTGTACAAGTTTACTTTAAAAAGCATATATCAGGTGTACAACTTTGCTTCCGCCGTTTTTTTTCCAAAATTAAAAGCTTTATTGCGAAAAAGTGCTTACAGATGTATTATTCAAAGTATTGTCCGTCGTTAGCGACAACTTTCTCCCATCTTTCCGGCAATTTTCGGATCCCGGCTCGAAAAAAGGAGTCCTCTTTTGACGCTATCCATGAAGCAATCCATTTTTCCAATTCTTCGAAGGATTGAAAATGTTGATCTGCCAGGCCGTGTGCCATCGAACGGAATAGGTGGAAGTCAGAAGGGGCGACATCTGGGGAATACGGCGGGTGGGGCAAGACTTCCCATTTCAGCGTTTCCAGGTACTTTTT
This sequence comes from Melieria omissa, assembly GCA_963971225.1. Lineage (NCBI taxonomy): Eukaryota > Metazoa > Arthropoda > Insecta > Diptera > Ulidiidae > Melieria > Melieria omissa. Next base: position 34,742,183 of record OZ020269.1, read on the forward strand.
GACCACTTTTGCGACGTGAGGCCGAGCATTGCCCTCGGTTTCAACTCGTACGGCACCCAGTTTCCTTCTTTCTGAATCATGCCCAGGGCCTTGAGACGTTTTGAAATGGCTTGCTGACTCACTCCCAACGATTCGGCAAGCTCTTCTTGGGTTTGGCACGAATCTTCATCAAGCAATGCTTCTAGTTGTTCATCTTTGAAGGTTTTTTCTCTTCCACCACCATGTTTGTCTTCGACATCGAAATCACCATTTTTAAAAGGTTGAAACCATTCCCGACACGTTTTTTGACTCAGAGCAGCATCACCGTAAGTTTCTGAGAGCATTCGATGCGCTTCAGCTGAATTTTTTTTTCGAATTGTAACAGAAAAGTAAAACTTCCCGCAAATGGCGAGAATTGGGCACATAAACGGACATTTTCGAGCGTGAATAATACGAAAACAAGAACAACTGTCACTGAAACGGCGATGACAATTCGTTAGGCACTGTCCACACTCACTTTAAAGGCATTACCATCTATGTATTTCAACCAGCCTCAGCCGGTACAACCACCTTTTGGAAAACGGCGGAGGCAAAGTTGTACACCGATATTAAATTGGCAAACAAAAATTTTAGACCTTTGATGGTTCTCTGTCACACTCATTTTTAGTTGAAGACATTCATAAGTTAAATTCGACACTGGTAAAGAATGGGCCTATAATTTCTATATAGGTATCAGTAACATATTTATCAGGGTAGGCGGCTGTAAACCTATTGTCACAATTTGCATGCAATGAAGTTCACCAAGTTTTATAGAGTTACGAGCACTTCTCATGTGGTTCGAAGTCATATTTCCATAGCATTAGCCTTCAAGCGTTTAAAATCTATGGAATAAATCTTTCGGAGGACAGACGAATGAGCGGACATACTTCAATCGGAATACCTAGTCAAGGCAATGAAGAACAAATCCCTCCTCCTAAGGTCCTCTTCTATGAAGCATTAGCATGGAGTTAGGGGCTCGAAAGATCTTGTTCACTCGGTGATTCCAATCATGTGTACTCGTATGTACAGTTTTCAACACCGGCAACGCCTCTTTCTTCACGTTACGTATTTTTGATCAAAGTATATATACCCCAAGTCATCAATGCACGACATTATTATTATATTAATTGAAAAGGTGCCACGAATTCTTTTAATCTACAGAATTAGTGTTTGTTACAGGGCAATTAACTATAAATTGAAAAAGAAAAAAATAAAGTTTAACTTAATCCAAAATCGGAAACACTTTTATAAGTAACATTTCAAACAGTGGCTGCTGTAGTCTTTGTCTTCATGGCCAATGGCGGTATTGACCACTTTACTCGTTTCAATGAAGCTATGCGTGAACAAATATTTTCTATGAATTTTGTTCGCTCGTAATAAGTCGTTAGCATTATTCACACATAAATCATAACCCCAACCATGGAAATCACTCAATCACTCGACTCAATTGACCATTTTCGGGAAAATTGTCGGCACGCTTCAACCACAAACTCCCTGATCAGTCGCCCTGAACTACACTGCCAAATGTTTTTCTGGGGCTGTGCCAACGGACAGCGCACACGAAAAGATTCGTTTGCACCTTGGCCACCCAGCCGTCCGCAACTCAAAAAAACTCCACGCCCAGTAAGTAGAAATAATTCCGCATACGTGGAAGCGCCGAAGGAGGGCAACGGTGAATCGAAGCCGCACTCCATGGAAGCCGACGCAAACAATCAGACAAACAGCAAACAAATGCCGGACAACACCTCAGCCATTGTTGTGCCGCTGCTCAGAAGCGGCAACTGGCTGCCACTCGTCTTTGCCACTGTTGTTATTGCTGGTGCTATTACGCTGCTCACACTCACTTATGTTAGGTGCCGCTTTTCACTTTCGCTCTGCATTACTTTCATGCAAATCCTGACGGCAATTCGGCTGCCACTTGGCTGCTTATTTGTTTATTCAGCCAACTTCTGTTGTTCTTCTTTGCATTATCACTTTTTTCTTGCGGTGCGTGTTTTTTATTGTTGCAGTGCTTTGTTGGCCTTTTGCGAAGCCGGCGTTGACCGCAGAGTTGTCTTTGTCGTCCATGGAATGGTTGCCATTGTGTGCTCTGTGCACGTTTTGTGTAATTGAAGTGGCCGGCCAGGGCAGTGTGTGCGAAGGTGGCAAATGCACCCACGCCCAGCGTGTGAGCTGCCAAGTGCGAACGACCGCTCATTATGGGAACATGTGCTACGCCCACCGTTTCGTGTTGTGGCCATCTCAGAGCAAATTTGCCCATTCTTCACACGCCGCTGCGCAGCCATAAAAACATTACCAGAGAGTTTTGTCGGCTGTTTCCTTTCTTCCCGCCAATTTGCGATGCAAATCTGCCAAATCCAAATCTCCAAATACTCGCACACGCTGTGAATATGAGTGAGCGAGCGTGGACTTGCTAACATATGAAGAAAGCAGTGCGCTCTGTGCCAATTTTCCAATAAACTCGCTCGCCCGGGTTGCCAACCACAAATGGGTGTCAATTTGCTCTAGATTAGCTTGGGATTTTTCCGATCGCCTTTGTCGATGCATGTCTTCGCGCACATATCCTTCTATGCAAATGCAAATATGTGTGCGTATGCTGGTTCGTGGAAACGGCGATAGCATCACATGGTCATATCCGAGCAGCCTTTACAATTGCTCAACGAATGTGAAGAAGATTAAACTTTATGTGGTGACAACAGCTGCCGCTCTGCACTGAGCCTGGGTCCGATTTGGGTTGCGAATGTGAAGCGATGATTGGATGGGCATTTGCCTTTATTGTAATGTCCTTACAGATAACACGACAGAGAACACCACGCATTGTGCATATGATTTGTTCGTTAATGTCCACCATTCCCTCACATGATAACTATCAAGATTTGGAACATGTGTGGAGAGTTCTTCGAATTGTCTTCTGGGCAGCGGCTTCCGCTATGTTTACTTCCGTTCTAAGTAATTTTGAAAATGTTATAAAACAACTTTTTTGTTTTTCAACAAGAGAACAGACTTCTCAACGGCCGATGAACTTGCCTAACCGAACTGCACGTTTCACCTTTCGTGAATATTTTCATTTAACCATTTTACGACATTTTAAACGCCTGTCCTATGGTCACTTTTATGGTGATCAATTATTCGACATTTTTTAATAACCGGTTTTCGGGTTTCCGAATATAAGCATTTTAACATAACCGGTTGCGTATTTTAAATTTTAGAATAAACTGGTTAAACCGGGTTTCTAAAAATATAAACTAAATATTCTGTTATAAACTGTTTGAGTTTATTGCTTCGTAACATACAAAAAATAACTGTGATAAAAAAGCTTAAGCACTAATTAATAGTGCTTTTATAAAGACATACAAGCGTTCAATTACTTCTATTAAAGTAATTGCTTTTTTTAATTTAATTTGCAATGAATGAAGTACAATTTCATTTTGACTTCACGGTTAACAAGTATTTAAAGCGTTCGTGCGTTCCTCGACAAATGCGTTCCTCGACATACATACGTCTCTGGGCTTGAGTAGCGAGGCACAAAGTTGTCAGTCGAACTCTCTGCACCTCATCCAGCCACAGTCCTGCAACAAAACTAACCAACTTCGTCCAATGTGAACTTTGCTGTGCCGCATAATCCAATATCAGCGAATGCCATTGCCACGTAACCAGCTTTCAACTGCATCAAAGGCGTTCAATGAAATTCATTACAACTCCACGTTTTCATCATCTCCCATCCTACTGAATTTTCCATTTCATAATTTAATATTGCAGCCACTGCTATCCAACACAGAACCACATAGTTTCGCCGGCCGCACCACAGCTTCCGGCGACTATTCACCGACGCAGCGGGTGCGCCTTTTCGCAATCCGCAACCGCACAAATATCCTAGGAAAGTTGTGTCTTGAATTTTTGGTTTCCATATTGGAGCGCTTATTATGCCCGCCGGATGCCAACTCACCGCCACACGCATCGCCCCTCTCCAACACCGATTGCCGGCGAGAGCAGTTCGCAGCCAGTGCGGCCGTTGTCCTGTTGCTGCTGCTTGCAAGTTGCGGAATCGGCACAAAGTTGGACGCGCCTCAACGTAGTTTGGCCAATAAATTGCATTTGTGTTATTTGGCTTTTCCTTTTCTGCAAATATCGAAATGAACATCTTTAGACTCTAAGAATGGGCAGAGAGGTGTCGGTGCAAGTGGTAGAAAGTTTACCATTAAATGAGTGAAAATCATTAGAAAACCGAGAATGAAGCATTTTAAATGAGAACTTGCAAATTGTGGTATTTATTGGAAAATTCACCAATTACACTTTTTCCGTTCATCGTAAATTATTTTGCGCAATTGGGTTTGGACTTAGGGCTCTTGAAGTGCCTCAAGTGAATGGAATAATGCAACGAAAAATAAATTAAGCAATTTTTGTTTATGTTCGAATTTAAAGAGTATTCTCGAATTTTAAAGCTGAGATAAGGGTCAGCTGGTGATAATTGTAAGAGAAAAAGTTGTAGCATTGACACATATGTATATGGCGTATTAATAGACAAATTAAGTGGAATACTTTTGTAATTAATTAATAAATAGTTTAATTACCACTCAAGTGGCACTTGGTGTTGCATACAAATCTTTCCAGGACGCGAGGTGTTAGCAAAATGTTCATTGGTAGTGGTGACGATGCTCCGACATCTAATTAGTTCAATATTGCAAAATTTAAAATAAAATAAAATAAAATAAAATAAAATAAAATAAAATAAAATAAAATAAAATAAAATAAAATAAAATAAAATAAAATTAAATTAAATTAAATTAAATTAAATTAAATAAAATAAAATTAAATTAAATTAAATTGAATAGAATCAGATCAAATCAAAAAAATTAAATCAAATCAAATAAAATTAAATTAATAACGGTCTTTAAACCGATGCACAGTGTTTCGTGTAGAACAAGCTAGCTGGACAAAAATATTTTTCAGGATTTTTCGTTTCATATGTGGCTTTTTATTTCATATACATATATTTTTTTAGTTTAATATGTTTTTTTGATAACTATATACATATAGGAATATATATACATTAAGGAATTAAATAGTTCCAGTCTAAGGACTAAACGGAGACAAAGAGATGACCTACCAGAAGTACTGATAAGTTGATTTATGCTGCGTAGATATCTGTACGGTTGTCCACTAGAGAAATTCAGCAAGTGTTATCAAAACTGCGAAAAGTGAGACTCAAGAATCTCTGAACGAGAAAAATTAAAAAAAATGCGAGATTTTTGAGTAATGAAGAAGTTTTAGCATACTACGTAGATAGCCAATTGACTACTCATGCACACAAAAGGACTCGGAAGTGGAGCCCAAGCTGGTCATAAGGTATTTCCGTCTTTTTATAGTGTTAGAAAGGCAAAAGCTGGTTGTTATCCAGAGCAAATTGATGTGAATGACACGCTTAAAATAAAGTTCAAGCAGTTTTAGACAAAACTGTTGATAATCTAGTCTTAGCACAGCAGGAAGTTCTTGTCAATTTATTACATACTTACAGTTTTCTTAATTCTCTCAGACATTATCATCACTGTTCATTTATTAGTAATTACTATGAGTGACAGAACCATGAAAACTAGATACAGCAGGGGTACCAATTGGTTCATTAACACTAGTAGGCATTATCGTCCTTAAGCTGTCACTTTTTTACATAAAGACGGTACTAATGTGGAGCAGACATTCAAAACACCTAATCCAAGCCTGCAGTGTAGATAAAGCAAAACCTAGATTTTCTCGGTTGGGTACAAACTCTTTTGTCTCGTCATTCATTATTTTTAGATTTACTCCACATATAAAGCACCTTTGAGTAGAAGACATTTCAATCAAATCATTACAACAAACTTTCCCAGTCATGGTTAGAAGCATATTATGTTGGAAAGTAACTTTAAATTCTTCTAGAATGCCCTTTGTCGGTACTATAAAGCTTATCTCTTCCAAAACTTTGTTCGTTTCAGAAACAATAAAATCTTTGATTCTTTGGAAAAAAAAAATATATGGCAGACGACAATATATGGTAGAAGGCGGTCGAGACGTTTCCCCAAATTGCAAGGGAACGAATGAAAATTCATCAGTGTAACCACTGATAAAAATTTTTCCATTATCTCTTCATTTCTTGTTTCACTTGAGTGTTCCAACCACATTTCAAAAAACTTAAATTTTATTTGTAAACATATCTAAAAAAAATAAAATAAAATAGATGTGCAAAAAATTCGCAATGGTTTTTTGTTCCATCTATTAGTAGGAACTTATGAGCAGAATATATATAAAAATTGCAGAGGTGACATCGGGAGACATCTTATTTTTTCACCTTTGAAATTAAAATTTTGGGGAAAAAATCGCTTACTTTCTTAATCATGGCACCTTACAAATAATTAATATAGCTTAATTTATAATACAAGGCAATGTAAAAATACTTCTTACCCTTATGCTCATATTCCATAATAAAAAAAATGCCACCGATTTTTCACAGTAATTTTTTTTATATAAAACAATTCAGACAAACTATGCAAACGAATTATTAAAATTTTCGGTTATCCGATATATTCGTCTATATTACTCACTATATAAGAGGCGCCGATGTGTTATTTTCACACAGATCTTAATGTATGAATGTTTATATTCACTATCTATTAGAAAAATCAGAAAATAAAGATGTCGTTTTTGTCCAGCTAGCTTGTTCTAGGCGAAACACTGTGCGATGAACAGTAATTCGTTCCATAGACAAAATTAAAAAATTTATAGTCTCAGAAAAAAAATATTTTTGAGCTGAATAAAAATTTGTAAATAACGCATAGACCATCTAGTAGAAAATCCTTACAGATTACGCTTTAGGATAAGTTAAAGTTTTTTTAAGTTTTTTTATTTTATTTTTTTTTTTAAGTTTTTTTATTTAGAAAATCCAAAATTTTTAGTTGTGACTGTTTTGATCATATTTTAATGCAATAATTACGAAATTATTTTAAGTTATGCTACTTTTGCTAAACTTAAAAATTATAAATGACAGTTAAAAAGTCGATTAAAAAATTTTGAAAATTCGAAATTAATTTTTTTATTTGAAAATATATACTAAAATTGGTAGAACTTTGGTAGTTCTACCAATAGTTGGTAGAAATTTATTTTGTCAAAAGTGTCACAATTTAAGCTAGGACTCTTATGCATTGAGCTGCAGCCATCAAATAGCATCAAACTTCTGACATGAAGAGAGACCTAACTGTATTTTTGCAACAGTTAACAACAACAAAATATACTGAGCTTTTGCTTATTGGTAGATTGATGCATTGTGCACAGTATTAACACATAAACCCGAAAATTAAAAATTTTGAGTTGTGTCACTTTTGTAGTGCGTGTGCGACATATTTTCTGTTTTTAGTCTATTGAGTAAAATACATTTATAAAATACATGGTTAACAAGAAGTTTCTTTCAACATGGATTAAGAAATGATGTGACCATTTTCGCTTTTATTCTTTTCTCAAAATTTGCACAGGCTGAAGCTTCACTTATAATTTAAAATATTTTTCAAAATTAAAAACCTGAAAATTGTCAAAACTTAGAGGAAAATATCTAAAAAGTATGTGAAAGTATGTTCCTGGATTTTTTTTAATTTTAAGAAGCATTCTTTCTTTGGCAAAAAATTTAATTACATCCTCCAATATCTCCGATCTCAGAAATTAATTCAATTTGAAAAGTGGTCTAAACACCTATTTTTCGACAAAATTTATTTTATTAATCCCTAAAAGTATGCAATCACCATGAAAAATTGAAGAAACTGCATAAAGGCAAAATATTCATCTATTGCTAGCTGGGCCCTGCGGCTTTGCACGCAAGCTCTCCTGTTTCCCCCGATACGAATTCTTAACCCATTGTTGAGCCCATCAGATTTTGATTAAAAAAAACCTGTCCAACTATCTTTGATTTCGACATTTCACATTTACTCCAAACAAATTCTTAACCCTTGGTTAACCATGGTAGATTTCGATTTTCAAATAATTAAAAACACGTTTTTATTATTTCCCGATTCAAGTGCTTTTGATTAGTTTGAAGTCAGAACGCCCAATGAATCTTGTTTCTCTATACACATTGTTACCCCGTTAGATTTTGATATTTAAAAAAGAGAAAACACGATTATTTCTCACTAAGAGTACTTTCAAAAGACCCAAACAAATTTGTTTCTCCATACATACTTTTAACCCGTCGTTGATCCAGTTAGATTTTGATTTTAAAAATAATGAGAAACACGTGTCTAATTTTATTTATTTCCGTTGTTTTTACATTTGTTGAAGTCAGTAGATCCATCGGTTCGTGTTGTTTGTTTCGGAGTCTCTCCGTAAATATACCTTAACCCATTGTTGCGCCAGTTAAATTTTGATTTTGTTTTGTTGAGTTTTGATCTAGAATATATTCAGGTAGTTCGAAATCTTTATGTCTATTAAATCTCGTTTCTTCAAAGAACACTTTAACACGTGGTTTGCCCCTTTACACCCCGAATTTCAAAAAAATCCAGTTTTAACGGAGGTTCAGTTCTCAAGATGTACTTATTGTTTAAACTTAATATTTGTAGCTTCAGTGGTTTGGGCTGGGCGATTATAAATCAATCAGTCAGTCAGCCAGGATAAACAACCTATGTATAAAAAAATTGAGGCGGTACCACGCCCCTCGTCTAATGCGCATAACTTTCTTCTAGTCGAATTGTGCTACTAAGTGGAAAGTTCGTACAAACTTTTATTGATGTGCGACTTACAGTTCTGTTGAAATGTTAGGTCATAAAAAATGTGCCACACCCCTTGTCAAACGCCTATCAAATCACATCAGTAGAATACACATCTATGAGACGACGGTACACCAACTTTCAATGCTGTGCGCCTTACGATTCCGAGGAGATTCCATATTAAAGAATTGAGTTGTATGGGCAGTGCCACGCCTCTTATCCAGAACCCACCTTTTTCCCCCTGCCAAAAGACACAACTTAATCGTAAATTTGTACCGAGTGTCATTGACGTGAATGCTATAGTTCCACCGGAATTTAAAAAGTGCCACGCCCCTTGTCCAACGCCCATTGCATTTTACTGGTGGACAGACACGTTTACGCTATGACACTCATCTACATTTCAATGCTGATCGACTTATAATTCCGAAGATATTCCATAGTGAAGAATTGAGTTGTATGGGCGGTGCCAGACCCCCTTGTCCAAAATCCACATTATTACCCCCGCCGAAGGACACAACCAAATCGTTAGTTTTTACCAAGTGTCATTCATGTTATAGTTCCAAAGTTACACCGCACTTAAAAAAGTGCCACGCCCCTTGTCCAACGCCCATTACATTTTACCGGTGGAACGACACGTCTACGCCATGACACTGTACCAAATTTCAATGCTGTCCGACTTATAATTCCGAAGATATACTATATTAAAACTTTAGGTTGTATGGGAGGTGCCACGCCCACCTGCCGTACAAACATGTTATATCGTTATAAACCACCGCATTGACATCTTCTATCACACACACAAAAAATTTTCCCGAAAGAATGAGCCGTTTTCGCAAACACTGGCACGTTACAGAAGGTTAAGTTTTTTTATATATAAGATTATTATTTATATTGCAAAACTAAAGGGTCCTAAGGCAATTTCTGGCAATTTTCTCTTTGTATAAAATATAAAATCTGAAAAATCTAGCCAACACACTTGGTGCTATAGCTCACCAAAAATGACGAAAATTGCAAATTTATGTCTCAGGCATTGCCAAACTACAAAAGTTTAGGAAAAACAAAATGGAAATTTCAATTCATGATTCAGTGGTATAGCAAATTTTATGAATAACGGACCACTCCTTCTAATTTTGTGCCGCGGTTATATGGAGTCGAACCACTGTAGTATGCTTGGCATGCCAACATATTTTCTTGCAAACGCAAGACTTTTTTTCGGTTAGTCCTTGAAATCATGGTCTTCTTTCAGCCCCCGGGCGGGCGAATCTGGTTTCGTAACCACTTTTTATCATTGTAACTTCATACTTCTTCATTTTTAATCATTTCTATGGGCAAAGCTGCAATTTAATTAGTTATTGAAGTGAAATACCAACACAAAATTAAAGAACCTTTACTTACAACAAAAACTAACTATTGGGCTCAAATTATTGCACGGAATGCCACATATAGTAGACCTGAGAGTGGGCGGCCACAGAAAATCTGTACGCAAAAGAAAACTGTTTACACTGCGGCTTAAATTTACTCATAAAAAGGGATTATTGCACTGTTCCTATTGTGCGAATTTCATGTGCGCCCTGTAAAGTGTTGAGGTTACATTGTGAACTGTGTGGTTCACAGTGCTGTGAGCAGGAAAATAAAGGAGTTGTTTCCGAATCGAACAGGTGATGCGGCGCGAAAGCTGATACAAACCTCTCGACTTCAAAGAGGGCAGATGTCAAAAATTCATGGATCAAAACAATGTATGTTTCTGCACTTGAAACTTGGTACGTTTAATAGAGTCTTGAACAAACATTATCTTGTCTCTTTATATAAAGTTTGCATTTTTAAAACAGTTACTGCTCGACCTTAGACATACATACTTACATTATATCAAAATATTTCGTTAATTCTGTTTGACTCCGAGCCACGTCTTTTGTAGACGTTTCCCAGCCAACATTTTTGTTGTTCCTTTTCTTGTAAATAGAAATACTGTCATTCGAAACTTGATCTTCGAATTCAGTGTCGAGCATGCCCAATCATTTAATTTTTATAAGCCCACAGATTTGTGCAGCACAGTTGAATTTGCTGCCTCTTCAATTCGTCAGCCCTCCGTTTGTCACACTGCTCCACCGCATACACACAATTACTGGCAATTTGTGCAAAATGAAATTTTCATTTTTCGTTCTCGTCGCTGTGCTTCTTTTTTGGCAATTTGTGCTTGCTTCAAACAAAAAATTTCATTATGTTGCATTTGGTATGCGGTTTATGCACCACAGTACATATGCATGCATGTGTGTATGTGGAAGCCAACCGAACACAAGGCGAAAGCGCCTACAAATATGCAATACTGCACACAAAACAGAAAGCACCGACAGCAGACAAAGTTTTAATTCTCGCGTAAGCCCAAAAAAGTCCACGACCAATGCAGAAAGTCGAAAAAGTCACTCACACAGGCTGGCACACTCACACCCGCATTCACATACACAGACCATTACGAATACATACGTACAGCCATACATGCACAGCTACGCGTGTAGCACTAACGAGCGCCGCATGCATATGGCGCGCATAGTGTGGGTGCAGCGCGCTTTTAGGCACACCCGCTTATTGCATTTATTACAAATACAAAGCGCTGTACGGTCCGTTCGAGCGAGCATTCGCACACAAAGCCGCACGGCACAAGCGTGCAAATGCCAACGCAAAGAAAACAACGCCCAGCTACACAACGCACAAGCACGAGACTATAAAAAACAGAAATCAAGATTCGCGAAAATACATCCACTGCAAAATGCCAAAGTCAAATAAAAATTGCACTCGCCACAAAACTGCGTTCTAAATGCCAGCCACACATAAACTCCACATACACACACACACACACAAACAGGCATACTCGTATGCGCGTGCCAGCGCATACGAGTATTGTCAACAATTGCAATTGTCTACTTTTAGGGGTTTTAATTTGTTCACTTTAGCCAAACGCCCACAGCTCAAAAAACGAACACAACAGCGAAATCGGCTAAAAGGGGCGCAATAAAAAGTAACAAATTTCATTTTTCGCACACAGGACGAATGCACTTTTTTTGGCAGTTCATTTTGTTGGCAAATAAGGAAATTTTGCATATACCTGCACCCACTCACACACGCTCAGACGCACACAATCACCGAATCGCTTGCAATTTGAATGCAATTTTCCTCGCTATATTAAATTTTTCCGTATTCACTCTGCGACGCTGTTGTTGTTGTCGTTATTATTATTTTTGTTGTAATATTTCCATTCAGTCGCCACACCCGCAGAGCGTGAGGAGGACTACTGCCGTCTCCGGTACTGGGACGGCAGTGCAGCACAGCCACACACCATCGCGCATGGCGCATCGCGGACCCAGCGAAAACGGCTGGCTGGGTGTGAAGTGGGCACTCATTACATTTTATTACTACAGCATTATGCAGTTTTTATTTTTGTAATTTTTTCGGGTTAAAAAATCAACAATGCCAGCCGATTTTAATGAAATTTTTGAACAAGTTTCATAATGAACACTCGCACAAATACCACACACACCCACAGAACCCAAAGTGAAAGTTCATATGTGAAGTGGGGTTGTGGATGTGTGTGTGTGTGGAAGGTGCATTCAACTCGCTGTGTGATGAAATGGCGGGCTGCGCTGTGGCTACGAGTGTGACCTGTGATTTTCGTAGGCTCCTCCCTGCCCCCTTTCGACACTTATGTATAAATGTATGTGTGTAGGTGTGACTATGTGCCTGCATTCGTACGAATTGTACGAACGGTGCAGATGTGTGATCGGTTTCGAAGTTTCTTTTTATTGCCCACCCACCCGACGTTCGCAATATTCACAGCGATTTACAACCTACACTTGAAGGTGCCAACCGTTTTGGTTTTGCTTTGTTGCTTGGTAAAAACCAAGACTTTTATAAATTATTAATAACACATATAGGCATATAGGCATAGTTATTGTCAGCTTCTCAAAAGCGCAACGGGCTTCTTCACTCCTTCGCATTATCCGATCAAGAACATATAAGCTTAGAATTCAATTTCACAATTTCATGATACGTGCTTTAATTTGAAAATAAAAACTTTCAATATACTAAAAGAACAAGTTCTAATGATAATTTTTGCATTATTTTGTAACAATTTTGTATCCTCTTTCATTTGATACCAAAACTTGTATATGTTTCTCTACCATCAGATTAATTATAGTTATCTAACTAATAATTCAATAATTTAGCTAATTACATATACAAAAAATGTATAAAATCCTTATGTAAATCTTTATATAAATCAATTGCCATTCGTTTCTCTCGCTAAAACTCGAAAATGGCTCGACCGATTTCAATATTTTTTAGGTTTTGTTCGCCTTGAATCAGGACGGTTTGAAAACATTAAAAAAAATTGAATTTCGATGGACAAGGGGCGTGAAACTATTTGGACTACTATTTGGACACTCACCTCATGTATTGTTGAACAAATCAAATTATTGGCTCGTCGCGTGTCGCGACGTAGGGTGTTTTATGTTCGGCTGGCTCGAGCATAACTTGTCATTGTTATTATTTCGTTTCGGGCTTGTGCCCGCAAATCTGCGCGATTTGTTGGTGCTGATGAGCTTCAAATTATTCTCTGAATTGCTACACTTTTTCTACTTTGCTTTCATTCTGCCACTTCAACACTTCTACGCTCTGAAATCATTGCACAATCACTGCATTTTTCACATCATATGCAAAACAAAAATGCATATTGTTCTCAGCGGCGAAAGAGGATACGAAATTTATTAATTTCAAGATACTTCAATTGTAACGATATTTCATCTACTATGTGACGTTACAGTACTCTTCTGATGGAAAACGAAACCGGAAATATGTAACCAATCATTTCCATTCATAATATATTTTGTAGGTTTTAATTATTATTGATACTTTGTATTTGGTTATATGTTTTTTTTTTTTTTTTTTTTTTTTTTTTTTTTTTTTTTTTTTTTTACGTCGGAAGTTGGAAATCTTCGTTCAAGATACTCTGGAACCCGTATTCCAGAGTTATGCCGGATTTCTACCGGCTAAAACCAACTCCCGTAGTCTTCACTCTCCTTTGATTCCCCGCGGTACCGCCGGTGAGGGCATTCCTTCACGGGGAGGATTGACCTTGCGTCAGGCACATGTAGTTTTGTCTTATCGCTTATGGTTCTTGTCTCGTTGCTTGTTCATCGCGTCGTAGTCGCTGCATTATCGTCGTCAGTGCCGCATTGCACTTTGGTTATATGTATATGTATGTATTTGGTTATATGTATATTATACATAAATATTTGCACTCAGTTTTGTAAAGTCCCCAGTATTAAATCGAATTTTTTACTAAATTATATTTTAATTATTGTCTTCTATACAATAATTGTATGAAGTTTGTATTTCTTCAGCCAAACCAATTCAGCAAGATACGAGTACGAGTAATAGAAAGAGGTTTTAGTGGTTTTAGCCGCTAAGAATCTCTCATATCGTCGGTGTCTATGAAGATTTCTGCGCTCTATGAAAAAAAAAAAATGACGTTCAAAATCAATTATATTGTATTGTGCTAACACTAGAAAAGCCATTGCGGTCATTTTAAAGGGTTTTCATTTTGAAATATCTGTATTTTCTTTAGTATTTCGATCAACTTTTGCTTTGATGGTTTTTATTTTTTTTATCGGGTCCTACAAATAGGGTTCTGCAATTAGAATTAGCTAAATCCGATGTGTACTTTACAAGATATCAGCGTTGATTCTAATTCGATGGTAGTGCATTGTAATTATCGATTGAAGATTGTTTACTATAGACTTTCTTTTCCTTCTTTAGTTTTAGATATTTGGTTATTATTCTTTTATAAAAGGTTTAACTTCAAGAGGTTCTTACAATTTTTACCGCATTTTCATCTTTTGAGAAGCTCTAAACCCCAGAAAACCTTTTTTTCCTAAAAGCTAATGCAAATACTTTAAACTTTGAATAATCATTTAGAAAATTCTGTTAGTATGTGAGGATATTATTATAATGTAAATAAGAAGATATATTTTATTGGTCGATAAAAGGGAGCCCAGCGCTCTAAAGACGATTCTGAAGCTTCCTGTAGAAAGTATTTCTGAGGAATAACTATAAAGAAGACTCTATATAGAGAAGACAACTTTATTTGAGTAAAAATTTAAATAGTCCAAATGCAGGTTTTTGGTCCTACCTACTCTTAAATCTGGCTACTCGAGGAATTCCATTTAATTTACGCTTCTGCTTCATGTTCGAGCTGAACGCCTGAAAGAGGCAGCGCATTGCTCTGCTCCATCGAGAAGTGACTCTCATTTCCATGAACTTTTCGCGTCAAATCCATGTCTTACATATCTTAATTACAATGAAATTTGCGTTTATTAAAACGAATCTGCAGGCTGCGCCGAAAACGAAAACTGCAATAAGAACAAACACAGCCTGTCAACAGCACGCAACGACAGAAGGGCAAAATGTTTATGATGATATCATTAACTTGTGTTGACAACAATGAAAATTGCACAAGTAATTACCCTAAATAAGGATATGCTAAATGTGGTTAAATATCGAGACCCCCTGGGGCGGCGCCAGCTTCCGAGCTGGAAACTTAGCTGAGGCTGGTGCGCGCGTGCGGTGTGGCGAGGAACATTTCACATTTAATAAAATAAAACTTGCCAACAGTTTCTCAAGTGGAGCTGAGCTCAACACAACAAAAGCCAAAGCGAAGACGACTACGATGTGGTGAGGTGAGGTGTGATGGGATGATATGGGGGTAAAATGGCAGCAGCAGCAGTTGACATTATCCGGACCTTTTGGTTGCTGTTTTTGGATTTGTTTGTCTATTTTTGTGCTTTGTACGAGTGCGCCGAACAACTGCAGAAGACGACATTGTTGCCGGTTGGGAATAAATTAAATGCGATATTATATTTCATTAGGGGAATTCGTTTGGCCGGTTAACAATCGCTTGCGAAATGTATTCAAGCCATCACTTGCAGAAGATCTGTTGACTGCACGAGCGGCCTTCGTAATTGCGAATTTGCATTTGCATTCATTGTTTCACTGCAAGCGCGCCTATTAAATTTCAGTTCTGCCCCGCACTCGCGGCTCATGTAACACGAGTGCACAGGCAAAAAGCGTCTCGGCCCCCGCGCGTTGGCAAGTCATAAGGAGCACGGAAATGCATTAAATTTTCATTGAGATTGTTGACATTTTTTGCGGCGCTGCAGACTGCAGGTTGCGGGTTGCTGGCCGCGGGCTGCGGCGGTTGTGGAAGCAGGTGCAAGCGTTAAAAGGTTAAGTAGGTGAAGCGCGGTAATGTACGCAGACCTGTTCTTGTACTTTCTCATTAATACTCCACGCGGGGCCGATGCATTAACTTGAATGGGCTAAGTAAGATCCTTGTGCCTTTTGGTTTTTTATTATTCTATTTGGTTTTGCCGTGCAGCGTCTGAAAGCGAGCGAAATGAATTTTCATAAGCTGCGAATTAAAAAAAAAAAATTACATTTACAATATGGGTAACAACAACAATAACAAACATAAAGAAACAAGCATTGAAAAACGCATTAATGCATTATGAGCCACAAATACTATTTAAGATGTATGATATATACCATATTTAACCATACTAAATCCTGAAAAGGTTCAATCATAAAAACATATGTTTTTTAACGATTCATATATTCGGGAACAGGGTTTTCATGTTCAATATTCACGCTTCACGCAATTTTCGTTAGAGCTTTCATAAGATTCTAGAGACCATATGTCTCGGTATGCATTTGAGAAGCGAAGGTGCCACACGACCAAATAACAAACAAAAACAAATAGTACTCAGTGAGCGCCCCTTGGTTTTTTCGAGTCAAGATCTTCGGCCCCGTTCGTATCGGCGGCAACTATTGAACAAACATGAAACTCATATTAACATATTTGCACTGTTAATTGCTCGATATGGAAGATGGAAGTCGAACTTGGGCCTTCCATCGAAAGTAAATTTGGATAAGTAATTACGGTTTAAAAACCTAAATAATTTCTCTAAACAAGCTTAGAGATTTACCCATTCAACATTTTTTTTAATTATTTCATACGCTAAAACTATTTAAAAGTTGAATTAAAAATTATATGCATTTCGATGTAAATTTGAGGATTAAATATGAGTAACAATTTTAAAATGTACTTTAGAGTTTAAACTTTATTTGGAAAACATTTTGAAACATGTTTTCAACAATTTATATCTGTACGTGTTGATTTACATATTATCTTAAACCTTACTTCTTGCATTTTTGATTAAAACATATAAAATAATATTTCAAAAACGTAATATTTTTAATATGCGTTAGAATTTCGAAAACAATTTTATTCTAAATAGAAAGAGTATACACACACACGTGCACTCTCGCACTCTACTCAACTGTGAACCATTCCACTCGAGAGCTTTGGCGCAAACAATTAGTTGCACAAAAGCCGTGTAATGGACTTTTCCATAAAATATAATGGAATTCGATAATAGCGATTAGGCGACTGCTGCCAACAATCCGTTGCTCCTTACATCGCTGAGCACTGTTGTGCCTCTTCCTCTTGAGCCGCAGCCAAGTACACACAACCACATGTGCACACATTGCGTATTATTAGCGAACATTCTTTCGAATGCGAGGAAGCATTTAATGCCTTAAGTCAACTTGCGTAGAAAATAATCGAACTGAAGCTTTTATGAAACTTAACCTTTTGCGCTGTTTTAAAAGTTTTGAATACCTATGTATGTATGTATTAGGGATCGCAATTTTTGGCCATTTTGCGATCCCGGGATTTTCGGGATTGAAAAGTCAAATCCCGGGATCCCGGGATTTAATCCCGGGATTCATATAACAAATTTTTTAATAAAACAATTTTCCCGAATTGCATAAATACTTGTTTATAATATATTTATCATAAAAATGGACACATTTTAATCACATTTGGGTAGTTTCAAGATTTTTTATCTTGAATTTAATCACATTTTGTTTAACCCTTCAATTCCCATGTCCAAAATAGTGAAAAAGAAAATTTTCTTTTTAAATAAAAGAGCTTAGATACGTTTGGATAAGACAAAAAAATACATAAAAAATTTTTAAACTACCCTCATTTTTATATTGAAAGAAACCACACAAACTCGCACTGCTTTAATTACGCGTGAAACAAATGAATAAATTTTACAAATGACGTATCGCTAGTGTTGGTAGGAAAATTAAATAAACAAGTACTACTAATTGACTTTGCTATACAAGTGTTAGAATTTTAAAATTAAAACCTATGTGGTAGGAAAACAAATATTAAGCATCTGTCACCTACAGGTGACACTGGGAATTGAAGAGTTAACTTAAAAGTTTTTCATTTGACATTTAACTTCAGTTTCATAGCATTTTGTTTTATCCAAAAATGACACTTAAACATAACTTATTACTTTGCAACCGATGTATCATAAAGTGCATATATATGCATATTTGATAAAAAAAATAAAATAGTTAATTTGTTTGTGCTTTTAGTTTTACTTCGATTATTTCGATAAAAAAGTTAAGCGTTTTGATTAACTAAAAACTGAGATCTTAAAAATACAAAGGCATTAAGTGTTTTGTTCTCTTATCTAGAGCGAAATTTATTTCAAATGAACCCTGCTGAAGAGAAACATCCTTCAGATTCAACACTTGTTGGTTGAATGCTTAGTAAATAATCATAAGCCTTTTGCAAAAGACGCACTCTATCCCCTCCCTTCTCCCTCAAATAAGGAATTGGGTTTTTGTGCCTTAAAATTTATTTCATTTGAACTTTGAAGCATCTTTTGCAATCCCGAAAATCCCGGGATAAAAGAATTTGAATCCCGGGATTTTCGGGACTGGAAAAAGTCCGGGATCCCGGGATCCCGGGATCCCGGGATCCCGGGATTGCGATGCCTAGTATGTATGTATATGTCATGCATGATTGTGAGAATATTTGGTTCTCACAGTTTCTACATTTCGCAATTTAAAATTCCACTGAACATCGGTCGGTGCCTGAAGAAAGAATATTACAGGAAATTTTAATAAAAGTTGCCCCGCACCTTTGCCAGCCCAGACAAAAGCCACAAGTCAAAAGCCAAAAGCAAATAATCAAATTTCAATAAAAGTGAATGTTTTTCAAATTAATTCCATACCGTCGTCATTTTATCATTTCCTATTTTGCTTGTTTTTACTCGACTCAATCGTCCTCACTTGTGTCCTCGCAGACAGCTCGGCGCGCATTTTTCCTCTCCAATTCACTTGATTACAAAGTAATTTATTGAAAAAACAGTCAAAGTAGAATATCCAAACCGAAATCGTCAAAAAACACACCAAGCCAAACCGAAGCAAAGCGAAATAAGCAGATCTGTTTCAGGATTCAGCCGTCGGCCTCGTCTCCTGCGAATACTAATCGAGCCAAATCCAAAAAATCAACAAACAAATGAAAAGAAAATTCAATAAAGACGAAAATCCAACAATCCGGCAGCAAGAAAATAAAGAATACGAAGTCGACAACAAAAATGCGAACGAGAATGGAAGCGGGGGCGAGCGGAGGTGACACAGCAGCTTGGCAAAACTAATTACATCATTCGTTGCTGCTAGGCGGGCGTGCCCGTCGCAAACGTGCACACGCACACGCCCACACCCCCTCTCCACCCCTCCCCTTCGCCTTAGCGCCATTATCAGGTTGCGCATTTCGCACTTTTATTTTATTGCATTTTATTTGCGGAGCATTTTGTGGAGAGGAATTAATTGCGAATTCTGTGCGAGTATTTCCACCCATAAAAAGCAACTAAAGAAAAAGTCCAGGGCACACCACCCACAAGACCCGCTGCCGCACCACGCGCCACGCACAACGCGCGCAACGACTGTGTCAACATTTAACTCGAAACTCGAATAAAATTAATTATTTTGTCAGTCAAATGGCGCTATCCGGAATTGGAGGATTACTTTTTATTTTCTGCTACCACATCTTTCGCGCCCTTTTTGCACCAGCAGAGAATTTGCGGCAGCGCCCACTCAACGGATGCCGGGCTTACATGCGACACCCACCCCCACGTCCCACCCACAGCTTATGCTGCACACCCACAAGGTCACCTGCAGTCGACTGCCTCGCCTAACTGCCGCGCTGTGTCAACACAGACGCTTGCTGCCCTGCCAGCCGCCCGCCCGTCGATCTGCTCCCAACCACTGGTTGCCGGGGGTTAAGTTATTTTTCGCAATTTAAGCGTCATTTGTCGAAAAAATGAAAGAAGTTGCCGTCGAAAAAAAGTTCGCACAAAGGCACGACTGCGCTCAATTTTGGGCTCTATGTGCTCTCAGTCGCTTTCGGTTGGTCACGCCGTTGCCGGTGACACGGCCGTGTCGCTGGCGCTGCTGTTGGCGGCGTTTGAAGTTCACCATTTGACAGCGCGCACCTTCCTCTACACAGGTTCTGTTCTGGTAAGTACGTTGCGTCAAAATGAAAGACCAAAACAAGCAACACGGTCTGCTGAGCTTTGCTACCGCGAACAGGGTCGCTTCGGCTTTTTGATCTGTTTTTGTTGTTGTAATTCAGTACCAGCGCATATCCTTTGGTTCTTTACAAAAATTAGAACACGAATGTTTAGCAATCTTTCGAACGCTTTAAACTTTAATGCTCACAACGCATGCAGCACCCTGTTTGCTGCATATCAACATTTCCACGAGTAAAAATACTGAAAATGTTTAGCTTCTTCTGTTGATATCGCCACTGCCACCAGGGCAGTTTGTGGTGTGAGTCCAGTTGAAGCTTTTACACGTCCGACAAAGTGATAATACGCTGTTATGTCAAATGCTTCATAAACATGTCATGAAGTTTAACTAAATATACAAAGCAAATGGAATTGCTACTACCAAAGAGACGACAAGTGTCTACACAAAGAAGAAAGAAATTCGCTGTATTCTCCACACATCGGTTCTTTCGTTACATAATAAAATTGTTGAGTTGTATAAAAAACAGTAACCAGGTTAACTAAACATGACATTTTTTGCATCTAAATATTTTCCTCGAGTCTTTAAAAAAAATTGTACGATATATCGTACCAATGACCACCAGCGCTGCAAAGCTTTTTACGATATATCGAACAAAGGTTGCATGTTTTGTTTTCATTTTTTTTACGTTATGGGTTTGGTAACAGAATTTTTGCGTTTGAATGCCTGCCACGCACATCTGTAAGCCACGTGACTAATAAAATTCGACTATTCGGCAATTCTCGATTAACACTAAGAATTACTAGACTCAATTTTGTGTTTTACTGGACAGACACAGGTTATGTAAGTTTTTTTTTGTTTTCTGGCGGAGGTGGAAAATCTTCGTAGGATACCAGTGCTTCAGCACCAGCATTACGGATTTTAACCGCATAAAAACCACCCCCGCGTTTGGAGGGGCCTCCTGCCTGGACTGGCCCCGTTCTAACCCGCGCCTGCACGCGTCTCTGTCGCTCAACTAGTCGTTGCATGGTCATGATGCTCGCTGCATATTCGTCCACAGAATTCCAATTGGCGGCCGATTTAAGCATTAACCCAATGAGTGTCTGCACTGTAGGGACACACCCCAAGATATGTAAGGTTTGACATGCGTACTTTCTACTTCTTCTACTATAATAAGAACCGGCTTTATTCAGTATCTTTCTGTGTTTTAATCAGGCGAAAAGGGCTTTGCAACAACAACAACGGTTTATTAATTTATAATTTATTTAAGTTTCCATCAAAATGAAATCACGTTTTGATATTTTGTTGTTATAATTTATGTTTTCTATCAAAAAATCAATTAATTACTCATAAAACTAAAAAAAAAAAAATGTAATGAATCTTTACTCCTTTGCGGACCATTGTACAATATATTGTACAAAATTAATTGAGCTATAACTCTAAACCCAAATGTTTTTTTTTATATTTGTTTGTATTTTATTGCTAAATTGTCAATATTTTTAAAAGAAAACTTGTATCTCAAGAAATGCGAAATTTGACCGGAAAGGGTTAAGAGTTGTTGTTATGCTAAAGAGTATTTTTAATTGAAGCCCATACAGTTCACATTTCATTCTCACACCTAGACTCCTTCGCAAGTTATTATGCGTTCCTGCGCGTCCAAACGGACTGTAATCGTATGTAACGCATTTAATTGAAAATAATTTTTCCAAAGTGGTGTTTCAAATGGAGGTGTTATCAAAAGACTCGATCTTACTGCATTTAGTGTGTTTATTCTAAATGAACTAAATAAATGAAATTAATTGACAAAAAAAAAAAAAAACATGACTGATATAAACAACATCTTGTCAAAGTCAAAAAAATACTAAAAGTGTATATTTTATGAGTAAAGAAAAGTCACGACAATCCACCTTAAAGAACCATGTATGGACAATATTTATGTATGCATGGACGTTTGTATGATTGCTCAAGTTTCGTTGCATCTTGTCAAATCAAGTTAATTGCAGTTTTATTTATTACGCTCTCGAATATCGCCTACAAGCATTACCCAATTAATTGACCCTATTCATTGCGCAGGTACGATTACAAATTCTATTTACCCAAAGCTACATACACTCATTAACATATTGATTACTTTATCAATTTGCTGAATATTTATAACATTATCACTCCACTTGACGATAGTAAACAAACAAACAAGCACAGCTAGGGTGCCTTTTGTGTGTACCAAGTAAGTACGAGCAGTTAGTACACACGCTCACCTCGCCACACGCATTTATTGCTGATAATCCTCTTTCACAGCAATTCATGTCAAGCCACAACCACACCCACACACGCACATTCATAAACACACACATGTGACATTTCACTAGGGATTTATTATGGAAGCGCATAAATGTCATGTCAGCATACGACTGACTGCAATAAATTTTAATGGCAAATAATATGTCGAAAATTGATGCGTGATTGCCCATTTACGTATATCAACTACAGCTACACTAACGCACACGGTGACAAGTTGAGCGCGCCGCGCAACAAACCATCCGACAACCAGCCAACCAGTCAGCCGATGAGCCAGTCAATTCGTCGGGCAGTGAGTATATTTGGTTTAACAAAGCGATAATGAACTAACGCTGCTTTAACACCAACGCAATCAGCGCCCGCCACCAGCCGAGCGAGCGCACTCGAACACTCGTCCTGCTCCGCCGCTATGTATGTATGCACGTTCGGCGTGTTTATCAATATCGGTTGGAAGGCGGTTATATTAAATTAGTGCCATAAACCACAACAGCTTTCGCTGGCGTCGAAAATTCCCACAGTACGTACGCGCCCCCGTCACCCCGTCGCCGAGCAGCAGCTTGAAGCGCACTCACTTTATTATTTACGTCGTTATATTAACAATTTATTAAACAATTTTATGGTGTTATCGCGTATTGGCGCACCACCCCACAGTCCGATAATGTCGCACAACAATAATTGTAACACGTATTGTCCGCCGCACATTGTCGCCTGCCTGCCAGCCGCAATGAACTCGCACAGGCACAGGCCACAGCCGCACTACATAATGAAATTTCCTGTGCTGCTGCTCTCGCGTCCGATTTCCGATACGGTACAGCAGGTATTTAATATTGAACTGAAGGTTGACATATCGCTGTCGTCGTCAGCGTCAGTGCTGGGCTTTTGTTAATTTTTATGTTAACGCACATAATATCGCACGATTGCAACATGTAGCGATAATGAGCGAGATTACTATACATTAATGCGAATGCTTGCACTCGAAGGACATTCACGTACCCACCGAACCGTTGTTGAGGTGTTCTTTATAGCGTTATGAAAGGAAATTTATTATTTAAATATTTAATGCGAATAAATAATATTGTACACATGTAGAGTTGTGGCCAGAGAAAGAAGGATTAAACATTTTTATATATATTAATGCAAACATAAAATCGAATTAATGACATTTCTGGCATCGACGGCTTTTCAAGGTGAGTGAAGTCAACACTTCTTAAAGAAATATAAGTATAAATATATGAGTAGATAAAAATATGTACATAGATATTATATAGGATTTATATAGATATTATATAGTCAAACCACATCACTGCAAAAGACTACAGACCGATCAGCCTGTCATCGTTCTTTCTTAAGACTTTGGAGAGGCTGGTGGATGTCTATGTCAGGGGAGTGGCACAGTCCAGGGGACTCTGCAGGACGCAACATGCGTATTGCAGGGGAAAATCTGTAGACAGCGCCTTGCATGAGGTCGTTCAGACGATCGAAAAATCGCTGAGTGTCAAGGAGTATACGTTAGCCGCTTTCCTCGATATTGAGGGGGCCTTTAATAACGTCACTCTAGAGGCAATAACCAGTGCACTTAGAAAATTCGAAGTGGACGAGAAAGTGGTGAGGTGGACCAGCGATATGCTTAGTAGCAGAAGGGTTCACTCCAGCCTAGGCTCGTGCTCGGTGAGGAGGTTAACCACAAGGGGCACACCTCAGGGGGGCTTCCTTTCGCCTCTGCTGTGGCTGCTTGTGATAAACAACATCCTCGAGATCTTCGAATCCAGGAGGCTGCGAGTAGTAGCATATGCGGACGACGTCACTATCCTGATCCCTGGAAAATTTCTTTCCACCATCAGTGATCTCATGGAGTCTGCCTTAGAAGAACTCTCTAGGTGGGCAGAGCATAACGGTCTAGGAGTTAACCCCTCAAAGACGGTTATGGTACTGTTCACCCGGAGATACAAAATACCGGAGTTTAGGCTGCCGAAACTCAGCGGCATCACTATCACCCTCTCACCCGAGGTGAAATACCTTGGCACCACACTCGACTCCAAGCTTTCTTGGAGACGCAACGTGGAAGAGCGGGTGAAGAAGAGCCTGAATGCCTTCTACGTCTGTCAGAAGGCCTTCGGGAAAAAGTGGGAATTGCGGCCGAGCATTGTCCACTGGATGTATACAGCGATCATTCGGCCGATCTTATGTTACGGAGCCATTGTCTGGTGGCCGGCTACAGACACCAGGTCCTTGGCGACGCAACTGATGAAGGTGCAGAGACTGGCGGCTATGGGAATAGCAGGAACCGTCAAAAGCACCCCCCAGGCAGGCCTAGAGATGATTCTACATCTCCACCCAATAGAGCAGTTCATTAAGGGGCCCGAACACTGTAAACTGCGATTTTTCATATGTTTTTTATTTTATTTATTAAAAAAAAAACGGACATTCCGATTTACATGAAACTTTACACATATGTTAATAAATGTTTAGATTATCGAAAACAATTTTTTTTTTTTTTTGGCGGCCATGTTTGTATTCTGTAGCTGATCCAAAATGTCGTCTTTTTAAAATGACCCTTGTCGCGTTGACAGCAAATCAGCATAACGGAGCCTCCTAGAGCAAAAAACAAAAAAGATTCTTGAAATATACATTACTGGCTACTGTTTGACGTAGGGGATTTTAAAAATATTGATTAGAAAAAAAATGGCGGCTGTTTGAAGAAAAAGTTTTTTTTTCGCGTAAAATTTTGCACTAAATTATTTATAAAAAAAAAAGTTTGGCATATATCGAAAAACGGCTACGTCGAGCAGAAGCGACACTATTCCCGAATAGAATGCAATTTGAATCAGGTCGATCGGATAAAAACTTTTTCAGTTATGCTGTCAACGCGGTCAAAAAACATGGTTTCGAGATAATCGCGTTTTAAGTTTTGAAAGGGGCAAATCGAATTACAAAAGGTAGTAAAAAAGGTAATCTAAACATTTATTAACATATGTGTAAAGTTTCATGTAAATCGGAACGTCCGTTTTTTTTTAATAAATAAAATAAAAAACATATGAAAAATCGCAGTTTACAGTGTTCGGGCCCCTTAAGTGCTGTGCCACTAAAGGCGCTCTCAGGCTGAGAGAGGCCAACTTGTGGAAAGAGCACGCTTATGGACACTCTGGGATCCTAAGGTCATTTACGAGGCCAGGTACGGAACATCAATTAGATTCCTGTACGGACTATCTGATTCCATACCTAGATTTTGAGTCGCGCGCACTTACCTCCTTTCCCTCAAGGGAAGAATGAGGACTCACAAGTGTGACAAGAGACGCCTCCATCACCATCTTCACAGATGGTTCCAAGATGGAGGAAGGTCTCCACTCAGATGTACTAGGGGCTCAACGGTCTTTCAGACTCCCGGACCTCTGTAGCATCTTTCAGGCGGAGATCTATGCAATCTGGAAAGCTGCTGAATTAATCCGCGACAGCGGATTATCACCCACGGATATCACAATCTGTGTGGATAGTCAGGCAGCCCTTAAAGCGCTGGAATCAGCGACTGTGAAATCAAAGGTAGTGCAGAGTTGTCGCAGTGCACTTCGCGGCATCGGACATCATCGAGTCACTCTCTGCTGGGTTCCGGGCCACTCTGGAGTGGCAGGAAACGAGGCAGCGGATGAGATGACAAGAAAGGGGGTCGCCCTGCCTCTCACCGAAGTGGATAACTCTGTGCTCCCTCCGATATCTGCCCTGTATTTGCGTATTGACAGGTTGAGCAAAACTTACATCGAGTCCTCATGGCGGAGCAGAACTGATTGCAGTACCTGCCGGGCAATATGGCCTTCCCTTTCCGTGAGGAAAACACGATTTGTACTGTCCCTGAGTCGAACCTCTATTAGGCAGCTTGTTGGGGTCATTACTGGACACTGCGCCATTGGATCTATGCTGGTCAAATGGTGCCTCTCGTCCAGTGATGTCTGCAGAAGCTGTGGAGATGAGGAAGAAGTGGAAACGATCCAACACTACCTGTGCCACTGCCCGGCTCTGCAGGAACGCCGACTCCGTACCTTGGGGTCAAGGTTCCTGGTAGACTTGGCCTGCGCAGCAGTAGTTGAAATATCGGATCTACTCTCCTTCATCAAGAGGTCGAATTGGTTTGCCCCGAACTGAGAGCCACTGGTTAGCTCCGGAATCTTCCATGAAGGGATTCACAATGGGCCATTTTGGCCTCCGAGTGGAAGTGCTGCCCTTGGGACGCACACACCCTTCCCTACCCTACCTCCTAAAAAAAAAGCCCCGCAGAGCCGCACGCCCGGATGCAGTCATTATCGCAAAAAATGGCGACTTATCATATGCGGATATGCTTAAAAAAATGAAAGCGGAACCGGAACTCAGCGAATACAGTGGTAATGTGAGCAAAATTAGGAAGACGGCGAAAGGCGAGTTGCTGCTGCAATTCCGAAACCAATCAGCAGAAATCAGCAACAAATTCAAAGAGCGCGCCATGCAACTCCTAAAAAATTCAGCCAGCGTGAGCCTACTCTGCCAGGAAACGACAGTAGAATGCCGAGACCTGGATGAGGTAACAACAGCAGATGAAATATGCGAGGCCATAAGCGAGCAGTTCCCGAAAGTCCAGGCCGTGCAGGGAACAGCAATTAAATCCCTCCGCCTGACTCGAAATGGAACCCAGACAGCAACAATCAGACTTCCGACGAGAGATGCTGAAACCCTGATCGCAGCTGGACGCATGCGCGTTGGATGGGTCAGATGCAGAGTCCGCGAGTTGAAAACACCTGTCAGGTGTTTTAGGTGCCTGGAATACGGGCATATATCGCGAAATTGCAATAGCAACCATGACCGTACCGAACTTTGCCTCAGGTGCGGGGGTCCAGGGCACAAAGCAAAAACCTGCACGGCGCAGCCAAAGTGCGTGATATGCAAACCGGAGGACGGAATTGACCACCCTACCGGAAGCTATAAATGCCCGAGCTATAAAAAAGCAATGGCGTCAATTCTGGCAGGCCAATGATTAGATGTATTCAAATTAACCTAAATCATTGTGAAGCTGCGCAAGACCTGCTGCAGCAAACTCAACTCGAGCTAAAAACAGACATTGCGCTCGTAAGCGAGCCATACAAAACGCCATCATCGGGTGCACATTGGGTTGAGGACAGCACCAAAAAGGCAGCTATATTGCTCACAGGGGCACTTCCCTTTGAGCATAAGTCGCCCAGGAAGCACTGCGGATTTGTTCATGCCCGAATCAGTGGCGTGCATTTTTATAGCTGCTATGCCCCACCAAGCCTCCGACATGACGAATTTCAAAACCTTTTGGACCAACTGTCGGCAGACGCAGTGGGAAAATCACCACTGATCATCGGAGGTGACTTTAACGCGTGGGCAGTAGAATGGGGCAGTACGCGAACCAACAAACGCGGGGCGGCCCTGCTCGAAACGTTTGCCAGCCTAGACCTGGTGCTGCTCAACGACGGCGTGACCAAAACCTTCAATAGAGGAAGAGCTAGCTCAACAATAGACTTGACGTTCGCAAGCAGAATGCTGTCTCGCAGGACCAGGTGGATGGTCTCCGACATATACACCCATAGTGACCATTCGGCGATTATTGTAGATATAACTCCGCACACCCGGAAACAGACCGCAAAAGAAATACCAGGCGCGCAAAGACGAGGGTGGAAAACGAAACATATTGACAATGAAATGCTTGAATATATGCTAGACCAACTCGAAGCGGGCGACTGCGACGCAGAACGCTGTACGAAGACGGTAATGCACGGCATAACGAATGCGTGTGATGCAGCCATGCCACGTAAAAGAACCCGAAACGACAAAACGCCAGTGTATTGGTGGAACGACACCATAGCGACATTGCGAAAAGAGTGCCATAAGACACGGCGAAAGTACCAAAGAGCTAGGGGACGGGTAGAATACGAACGACTCCAAAAGGAATTTAAAATAAAGCGGAGACAACTACGTAACGCTATACGGACGAGCAAAAAGGACGCTTTTAACGATTTGAGAGATGACGTAGACAATGACCCTTGGGGAATGGCGTATAAGATTGTCCTAAAGAAAGTTAAAACGGCCAAGAAACTGAACTTCCGACCAAGCATGGCACTGACAATTGTGACTGGTCTATTTCCACAACATGACGAAATTAGTTTTAGTAAAAACCTGACGATTGACGACTTCCCACCGGTATCGATCGACGAAGTGCTCAAAGCTGCAGGGAAAATTAAACCCGACAAATCGCCAGGCCTTGACGGCATACCAAATAGAGTCATCAAAGCGGCTATAACTCGAAAACCAAGCGTGTTTAGCCAATTATATACTCAATGCCTGAAAGACGGTATTTTCCCTAAAAGATGGAAGAGGCAACGACTGGTCCTACTACCTAAAGGGGACAAACCGCCGGATGAGCCGTCATCGTATCGACCACTGTGCATGCTAGACACAGCAGGCAAGATTCTGGAGCAAATCATATGTTTACGCCTGGAACCATATCTAGAAGGACCCGATGGGCTGTGTAACAAGCAGTACGGTTTCAGGAAAAAAAGATCGACTATAGATGCAATTGACATGGTGTGCAACACTGCCCGTAAGGCACTAGCGGGGAAAAGGTGGTTAGGAGGGACAAAGGAATACTGCGCAATTGTTACACTGGACGTGAAGAATGCTTTCAACTCCGCTAACTGGACCAAAATCCTGAAATCACTTGACGAACTGCACATACCTGACTACCTGATCAGAATAATCAAGGACTATTTTAAAGACCGCGTCCTCTGGTACGACACAAACGAAGGCCCAAAAAAACTTAACGTGACTGGAGGAGTCCCACAGGGATCAGTCCTTGGACCAACTCTGTGGAACATAATGTACGATGGCATACTAAATGTTAATAGACCAAAAAGGGGGGTCCATAGTTGGAAAGAAGAAGGAGAAACTTACTAGGCATAGTAAGCACGTCAATCATGACCTATGGGGCCCCAATATGGGTGTCAGCCATGGAAGTAAAAGCATATGCGAAAGGCCTAGTATCCACCTATAGACTAGCATCTCTGCGAATCTGCTGCGCTTTTCGCACCGTATCTAACGACGCAGCAAATGTGATAGCTAGCAGACTGCCGATTGACATACTAGCTAAACAGATGACAACAATATGGAAGACGGGCAGACAAGACAGAGAAGCTACAGACAAAATAAAACGAGACTCTATAACGGAATGGCAGACGAGATGGGACTCTAGCTCGAAAGGACGATGGACCTGGAGCCTAATTCCAGACATAACGAAATGGATAAATAGGACCCACGGAGCAACGAACTATCACTTGACGCAAATCTTATCAGGACACGGATGCTTCCGGTCATACCTTCATAAGTACAAGCATGTGGACGACCCCTATTGCCTTTTCTGTGAAGGAAGAATTGAAGACGCAGGACATATACTGGTGGAGTGCAGTCGATTCACGGACGAAAGGTCACACCTGGAGCGAGAAATGGAAAAACGCATTACCCCACGCGGGCTAATAGAACACATGCTGACTTCACAGGAGGCATGGAATAAGTGCAATGCGGCACTGACGACGATAATGCAGCGACTACGACGCGATGAACAAGCAACGAGACAAGAACCATAAGCGACAAGACAAAACCACATGTGCCTGACGCAAGGTCAATCCTCCCCGTGAAGGAATGCCCTCACCGGTGGTACCGCGGGGAATCAAAGGAAAGTGAAGACTACGGGAGTTGGTTTTAGCCGGTAGAAATCCGGCATAACTCTGGAATACAGGTTCCAGAGTATCTTGAACGAAGATTTCCAACTTCCGACGTAAAACAAAAAAAAAAAAAAACCCTACCCAACCTATTATATAGGAAATATAATAATAGACATAAATAAAAGTGTTTCCACCAAATAGAAAGTCAGTAGCATACAAACTTCTAAGCTCATCGCTAAATTTCAGCTCTCATTAAACCTAAAAAAGTGCTTCTATGTGACGTTCTGTAAATCGTCAGCTTTTATCCAGCCCTCATATCATATTGCTAGTTCGCCGCTCCAGATGCTAAGCGTCTTCACAGACCTTGGCGTAATCTTTGACCCCAAGTTGTCGTTTGTTAATCATGTGAACTTCATTATCTCTAAATCCTACTCTTTG
Source organism: Melieria omissa (assembly GCA_963971225.1). Classification (NCBI taxonomy): domain Eukaryota; kingdom Metazoa; phylum Arthropoda; class Insecta; order Diptera; family Ulidiidae; genus Melieria; species Melieria omissa. Next base: position 34,772,796 of record OZ020269.1, read on the forward strand.
CTAGCATTTGTCTGTCGTAATAGTTTCGAATTCTGTGATCCCTACACCCTCAAGCTCCTATACACTTCTTTTGTTAGATCTCGTCTAGAGTATGCGTCTTTTGTCTGAAATCCATATTATTCTTCTCATTGTAATCGTATTGAACGAATTCAAAAAAACTTCTTGAATTTTGGCCTTCTAAAGTTTTCCAATCCCATTCCTCCGTATCTATCGCGTTGCTCTTTCATAAACCTTAAATCTCTTGAGAGTAGAAGAACTATCCTCTCTTTGGTATTCGTCCTTGATGTTATTAGTGGTTCTGTTGATTTTCCTTACCTCCTGAGTGTAATTAACTTCTCGTGTCCTCCTTCACTACGACTTATTTGTCATATCTCCCTGCAGGTCTAATTACGCCTTGAATGCCCCTTTGGTGAAAGCGCTTTCCGAATTTAACAAGATCTGTGGTTTCGAGGTTTCTCCATACCAATTTTTTTAACCTTTGGTGTACCCCATCAGATTGTGATTTTCCAAAAAATTTGGAACACGTCTCTAATTGTTTTTGATTTGGAGTATTTTACCCAAGTTTAAAACCAATATGTCCGGTATATCACATTGCCCGCCACTTTTATCAGACGCCAATATTTGAATATTTTGATTTGTAATTGGAAAACTCGTCAACAGTTTATCTTAAAGAACGGATAATCTTAGCAGATTGAGGAAAGGATTGAGAAAAGTAAAAAAAAAGTATCTTTAATGGCAAAGTGGGTCGCGGATCGCCGTAAAACAAACAGGTATATCACATTACCCGAAAGTTTACCATAAAAATGTTCAGTAAAATATGTTGAAACCATTGGAAAACAAATTAATGTGATTGGTATACAATATAGGGGTATTCTCGATGTCTTGCAAAACCCTTGCACATTGCAGAAGTTGCAGACTTTGATTGCAGATGATACAAAAACAAAATACAAGGGAAACACATTTTGCAATTCGTGCAATGTGTACAACAGTGATACCCATGTTTTATATGAGGGTGCAAACGTGCGTCAGCTGGATGTCAAAAAATTCGTTCGTTTTACTTCGTGTGCGCAAGCGTAAATTCTTCACACAAATTTTGTTTTATTTCCTTTTATATAAACATTTTGAACTTTTCAGCTAAAAACGAAAATTGGTTTCAATTATTACCATCTTCCAGAAGAATATTAAGTGCAGCATTTTCAATAAGAAATTTTGTTTTCACTGGTCCGCCACGTTGTTTGAAGAAATCAAAATTTTTCGCCTGTTCGCGGCACTTTTTACAATATTTGAATTTTGGGTGTTCTCGAAGTCTATCAGTTTTCAGGGTTGCAAATATCAGTTTCTGCAAGTTTTGCAAGGTTGCAAGACATCGAGAATACCCCTTTTATATTTCTTTCGTCGCATTTAGCACAGCCGGCTAAGTATTTTTTGTAATTTCAAAAAGAATTAATTTGTACTAATAAGCTTTTGTCTTCACAGGTATTTACAGTGAAATTCCTCATACTCGGACACTCACCGTTGCAGTGTTTTTGTCCGCTTATGGGAGATGTCCGCTTTTAGGGAGGGGTGCACAAAAAATGTGTTCAAAATGTATCCAAGTGTTTCTCGTTTATTTATTTAATAGTTTGTACGAATTTATGAAAATTGAATATTTAATTAATATTCATGACAAGGTACTATATATACATACATTGTACAAGTCGTTTAATTTTAGTACTGCTTTGGTTGAACAAATTTTTTACTGGTTGATTGTTTTAACTTCAAATTTTCATTTTCAAATAAGAGTGAAGTTTGTAGTAGTAGTTTGTTTTTGGTAGTACAGATTTTTAAAAACTGGTTGAGTATGTTTTTGAATTTTGTCCGTTTATGAGAGATTTTTTAATCAAAATGGTTTGAAATGTAGTCTGCGTCCGGTTATTAGAGCGTCTGGTTATTGAAATCATATATAACGTATAGAAATCTTAATGAAATTGTTGTGTCTGCGAAATTTGTCCGGCTATTGAAGCTGTCCGGTTATGAGGACTGTTCGTAATGAGAAATTTCACTGTATACGTATTTTATGGTATTTCCAGCTAACAAATATTTGCGATAATATTTTCAATTATAAAAATTATTCGGTCAAACATAAAGACGATGTAAGCAAAAATGCTTTAATGCTTCGGCAACTACAGTGGATATTTGTTTCAGCGTTTCTTAGACTCGGTTTTTAACGAGTTTAAATACATAAAGGTTCATATTCTTTTAAGACGACTAAACTAAAACGCTGTTTTGAAATACGCTGAAGTCAGTTTTTGCTCATTTGTCATAAGACAGAATTATTGGATTTAAATCAGTGGCGGATTCAGGGGGGTGTTTTGGGGGTTTAACCCCCCCCCCCCCCCCGAAATATTTGGTTCGCCTATAAAAGTACATACAAATCAAAAGGCATTTTACAAATATTATAGAATTACTTTTTGAAACCCCCCCGAAATATTTTTCTGAATCCGCGCCTGATTTAAATCAACCCGCATCGGTATGTTGTTAAGTATCCCCTAAAAATATGCTGCAAGTAACATAGCATAAACAGATCAGCATTCACTAAGTCCTGCTATTCTTATATTTTCGGAAAGATTCTCGTTATATGAGTCTGATTAAATTCGTATCCAAAGATTCCTCAACGAATTTCCCATTTCTTCAGCCATCTATAAGCATAAAAAAGGATCATTCCGCAAGCAAATCTGCATTCCATACTCGCAGGATTAGCGTTCAGTTCCATTGTCATTGCAGCAACGTCGCACATAAACAGCCGACTGTCCTGATTACGTAAGAAGAAAATTGGCTCAAATTACGCTTGGCATTATGAAATTATGAAGTACATTGTTTACAGCGAATTGTAATTACAGCAATTTGTTGCGCTGCAACAGCCACCAACATGGTTGCCATCAACGGCATCGTCAACGTCCCCGGCCCTGTCTCGGTCGGCGCCGTCGACGTTCAGCACCAACAGCAGAACAAATAATGCAACTACTCGCGAAGGTATTTATGGCAATGCGGCCGCCGCACTGGCAAGTAGGCTCAACGAAACGCTAATAATGTTTATTAAATCTCTATGCGATTTCTCCCCCATTACGCCCCGCCAATGGCAATTTATGCAAATCCTTGTGAAGCACATTATGTGTAATGCCAACGACAAGAAATTAATCGCTGCAAATTAAAACGACGACAATGCTCCACATTTTGGCCCCAGCGCCGCCACACGAACTGCGAACCAGGGCGGCCAGGGCGTCATCGCCGTCGACTAGTCGAGTGCCACTTGGACTTGTTTCAATCATTTACGCATTCACTCGGTTTTATTTGCACATCTGATTATTTTATGGTAGGGTTTAATGAGCGCCACGGCTCTGGTGGCCGCGCAAGTTACGCTGGGGGCGGATAGTTAATGTTGTGCTCGCCATTGAGCCGGCCCACGTCGCGCTCGCGCTGCTCGGCGCGCCGCTCTTCCTCGCGGCCGTCCTGGCCAAGGCCGATTCGTTCGATGTATTTTTCCGCTCGAAAGCCGTGCGTCTGTAAATGAGATTTCTCAATCAACATACCGATATGGCACACAAATGCACTTCGCCCTACCTCGTAGAACAGCGCTCTGCGCTTTTGGCTCGTTTCCGGATCGAAGTCCCAGTTGGTGCGCGCGTGCGTTATCGGCTCGCCGGCCACGTTATTTTGCAGCGTTTCTGTGATCAGCCGAACAATGAATCCGTCCACACGCGGCAGTGTCGTCAGAAGAATTGCCGCCAGTAGCTGCGAAATTGAACGAAAATTCATTTTCCTTAACGACTTTCATGCAATTCGCAACAATACACTTACGACAACAAACGCCAACTGGCTTTTCCGCATATTGCTACTTATTTATTATTATTTTTTTTGTTGCTGTTATATTTCTAATGGTCAATTGAATTGTGCCGCTGTAATGTTGCCGTCTTCGATGGGTTCTCCACTTATGCGCCAACGAACGTCAACTAAACCGCAAATATTGTGCCAGCCAGCGTCCGGATCTGAGCACAAAAACGCTTCTCGCTCGTGCAAAATTCAACGAGCTAAACGAGAGTTGGACGTATGTACCTTATACACACAACCGCCAAACGACGTGCACAGAAGAAGCCATACAGCCTCAAGTCGATCAATGCGTCGCGGAGCACCCACTGCGCATGCGCAACTGCTGCGCTCAGCCCCTGTCGTTGCACTGCAAACTGGTTTTCGTTGTCCGCTCTTGTTCACAATAGTCGGGGAAAATGTGTTACAAGTACTGCCCCCGCCCCCCATGAGTGACGTATCTCTTGTTGAGAAAGGTATAGTGCGAGGTGGTGTTATTGAGTTACTTGCACAAATATCGGTCACTAAGGTCGTTCAGATTTGAGCTGTCGAACTTTGATGAAATTCAAGTGCAGCAACCCGAAAGCCACAGTGCCGGCTACAAACATTGACTGCTGGCCCTTGCAGTGTCAAACGATGCGCTATTAAAAAGCAAGCGGTAACCCTGAAATATTAACAAACTTATTTACATATTTATGTACATACGTGTTGTTTGTGTGTTTATGAAGATATTCTGTGCACTGACACACTGCGTGTGAAGGCCAAACTTCAAATTGTATCTGGTAGATATGTGTGTATGTAAATATTCCGAACTATGTAGTTATAATGCGTACTTTTCAAGATTTTTTATTTCGAAATAATCGCAAGACTTCTAACTACTCTAAAGAGCAACAAAGTTTATTATAATTGAAAACACAAAAGCTGAAACCATGGAGAGCTCAAGCGTATGGCAATAAAATTGCGAAAAAGTTAATGTTGCGAGCTATTTTCAGCAAAACAAACTTATTTTTGGCCAAGATACAGGGGCGGATTCAGGAAAATATTTTGGGGGGGATTTCAAAAAGTAATTCTTTAATATTCATAAAATGTGTTTTAATTTTTATTTAGTTTTAAAGTCGATCCTAATATTGCCGGGGGGTTTCAACCCTCAAAACACCCCCTGAATCCGCCACTGCCAAGTTATGTAATAAACAAGGTAACCTAAGTACGGAACGCTTTCACCAATACGGTGCGCCAATTTTAATGACAGCAAGAATTTACGTCTCCCAAAGAGCATAGTTGCATTTTGCAAGTAGGGGTTGTTTTTCAACCTCTTCATTAGCATTCAAAATAAAAAGATGTAAATTGAAACAAAAACAAATGTTGTGATGTTGTGTGTAACTATTTTGTTAGCAAGTTTTCGGTTTCAAAAATTATACCTGTGACACCTTTTTGATACTTGTGACACCTTGGCAATCTACTTTCTGTTCTTAGATTTCATCTGCAGCATACCTATTCATACCTCTATTCCATGAGATAATTTGCCGACAATTGTCATTTCTCGTACATCAGTTTTCGTGGCTCTCCGTACTTAGTCTACCTTGCTAATTTTATCATAGGTGTGCATACCAATGTATGTACATAAGTGCTATTTCATCTTTGCTTTGTCTCAAAATTTCAGTTTATTGTCGAAGTGTTCGTCATGCGAAATAAACTAACGTTTTGCAGAGACAACTTTTTGTAGTGACACCAAGCATGCATTTCCTCAAAATTTAATGTTTTCAGTCGTTGCAAAAATCTCAAACACATATCCATATACTATTCGCCTAGGAAGTGGCCAATTGTGGATTTGTTGACTCTGTCGCACAAGCATTACTTGTTCGCCAACCGAAACCAAACCCCTACTACGGGTATGTTTAGGTACACGTTGTGGCATTGCTACAGACCGCGGCCCCGTCGACCGAATCTCGCTAGCGTGCGCTGAGCTGGTTACATAATGCCGCTTCGTTGTAATTCCACTTGCTGTTTGTTTTGGTCTGGTGTTTGCGCCTTTCTTGCTGTGGCCACTTCGCGCTGGCCCCATTACGCTGCGCAAAAACAGGTCTGCCACTGATCTTCGCTGAATTGTGCTCTTCGTGCAGTGTGTGCAGTGATCCATTCCACCGGCTGTGCAGTATGACGTGTCGGCGATACTTTTATCAAATTGTCAAATGTTGTTGCCAAAAGCGAAGTCATTATGAAACCGCTGCCAACAAAACAGCTCAAATTTAAAAAAGAAGAGCGGCTGCTGTAAATATCGTTGTGTAGTTTTCGGTTCCGTGGCTTTTGTGATTGCAACAAGTAGTCGCAACAGCTGTTGGCAGAGAGCCTCGCTTTCACTTTCATTGCCTCAACACCCAATGAGCATTAACGAAGAGAGTTGTGCGTTTGCTTGCATCTTTCACTTCCTGGCCGTTAATGCTTCCGTTAAAAGCTTCAACTTATATGAAACTTTTGAAAGAGGTTCGTAAGAAACAGTAAGTTGGGGCATTTACATTAGAATGTAACTTAGTTATATTATATATTACTGAAAAACTAAAGTACCTATATTAGTATGTAGAGTACTCGGGTAATTTAGGTTAGGTTGCGGTGGCTGCCTCTATGAGAGACACACTCGGAGGCCTGAAAGGCCCATTGTGATACCACATATTTCACCCGTTTTTGAACTGTGCATGCAACACTGTTTTGCCAACATATGTTACAGCACACATTTCAAACGGATGGGGAAAGGGGGGAGGGGACCTACAGTTTAACGCAGTTTTCGTTCACACTTGGAGGTTTTGCCATTGCCTGCCAAGAGCGCACTTGTGCGATTCTTGTAATTCTCATTCCCTTCATGTGGATAGCGATAGAAGTAGATGAGTTGTTCACCAGCCCGAGCCAGGAATTGAACCTGGAGCCTTTGGTATGAGAAGCCAGCGCGCTACTCGCTCGACTATCGAGGCCGGCACTCGGGTAATTTTGTTTAAACTAAATAATGCATTAGTGAGCAGTTTGAGACCAAAAAAGTGTCTTTTAAGGCAAAGAGTGCCGGGAATCGCCGTAAAACAAGCAGGTCACATTAATAATAATTTTGTTAAGAAGAGCGTACCTCGCAATCTCGATATCACTGATTTACGTTTGATTGACCTCGAACTTACTAATAATATTTTTTTTACGTTTGGGCTTTCAAACTTCATAACCAAAACTTGTGCAAGCACTACTCAAAGCACTTCATCACACTGACTGTGAACTATTTAAGCAAACACATCCAAAATCATGCAGCACGAGTTTTTTAGTTGCTATGATCTTTAAAAAAGGTTAACTTCGAAAAAGGTCAACGCACTTGTGAATAAAGCCACCATATTACATTACACGAACTTATTCGAGTGCGATCAATTGGTGCCTTCTCAGATTGGGTGGCATAGAATAATTTTTATATCAAACAAAAATCGTTATTAAGAATAAACAATCTACCGAACAGGTAAACATAAATAGCGCACTTCCACAAATTATTCCATTTATTATGGAGCTCACCTATTTTCTTTACTTTTATTCTCCGATATTTATGACAAGCCAAATTAAGTCAAGCATCCCCATGTATTTTGTTAGTGCTTTTATGCATGCTCGTTGTCAAAATCAAATCAGAACCCACAGGAAGTGGGCGGCCATTTTGACGGTTAAACGAAAATCAAAAGAAAAAAGTTAAACCCGCTATGGTGCTGTCACTACTCTATAACTTTGCCTTGGCTAGTGTGATATAAATTGAATTTCGTTTTTTGCAGAACTGCAACTCTCTTATGTATTCTTCATTAGCCAAGCAGCAGTTATAATGTTTGTCAGGTAGCGTCATAGTAAATCTTGCTGTCTTTCACTGACATAATATGAGCACTACAAGTCGAGCTTAAAAGCCAAACCGACTTTTCTCTTGCGCTACTCTCTTACTGCGGTTGACTTTTACTCTCATCTCTCGTTTAACCCAAATCTCAACTGGGCTCAACCTGCTAGCCAGCTGCCAACGAGTTTAGTCGTAGACTCAGCGTGCAGGAAGCCACTTCCAAGTGTTCCGCTGGTGCAGCGCGAAAGCAAGTACGATCACAAACGCATAGTAAAAGTACCAGCGAATTTCCCTACAGAGGCGGAAGTTTTGACAACAATCATTGGATAATCGGTCGTTGAAAAGTCGCGAAATCATGGCGAATTTGTCTATGATTTACATACCAGTAAGTGTCGCTGTGCTGTGTGAAGAGAGTGCAGACACTTTTTTTAAGTTGGGCGAGCGATTACGCGTCTACGGATTCACAAGCAAAGTAGTGCACTGAAGTGGGTCAACTGGAGACGCTTGGACGTTGCGGTTTTCCGCAGCTCGTCCGTTGAGGCTTTTCAATTAACAAGTGTCCAACCAAAATGTCACGACTCACGTCTATGCTGCGGCTCCCAGAGCCCGACGTCGAATTTGACACAATTTCTTCAATGCTCACTGTCCAAAAGCAACACAAGAAAATTAAATAAAAGAAAAGCCAAGTCGTGCTTTTTAAGCCAAAGCGAAGTTTCAAATGCCGCTTTCGAATTTGCCTGCTCGGAAGTGACTTGAATTTCAATTGTTCAGCTGCAATGTGAGACGGCGCGGAGGCGCGAAATTGTGGTTTCTTCCAATTTCTTGCACCTCAATCGATCGATGGCATGCAGCAAAGACGGCAGAATGTCGAAAATGCCGACAATTTTTCGGACCAACGAGGCTAGTCAGCAATGCAATCAGTTTTGTATTGCAATACTAACGGAAACCTTGAAATCAAGCGTTAAAATTTTGAATTCGCACTTGAATAAAAATCAAAACAAAATTACAAACAGCGACTGCGATCGGTGGATTTGGCAGTTTCAGCTCTGCTTGGCTGCAAACATAGAGCTTGCTGGCATTTGCGTTTCACTCTTCGCTCTGCATTTATCGACCGCCGCCTTCTGTCATGTGTGTTCAAGCCCGCCCGGTCGCCTTGTTGCTTCAAGTCATTTGCGTGTCGTCTTGCATTTGCCGCATTTTGATGCGAATGTGGCCGTAAGCCGAAAAAGTTTTAACCGCAGCCCTATTGTAAATTAAAGTTGCGTAATTTGTCTCATTACCACCTACTCGCACTTCGTTGGTGATATTCAAGAAGAAGTTCAATTAAATCTAAATTAAACGAAACATTTGTTTCAGTGAAAACCTTTCAAATCGTTGCAAAATCGCTTAATAGTACATTGTTGAATTTGTTGGCATATCTCTTCATTTTATTAAGATTATGTTTAGTCTCTATTTGCGATTATCGCATTTAATTACTATTTTCACAGCTTCTTCTAATTGTGGCCGGTGCCTTGCAGATAGCCTACGCCTCGGTTCAACCGAGGGCGCCAAATTTTCAGTATTTCGAAAGGTACGTGTTTAAATAATTATGATTAGATGCATTTATTCAAATGTCTTTAGTTTTATAGGCCAAAATATCGGTATCCCTACTATGATGAGAACGGACGTGGCAAATTGCTTTATGGCTACGGCGGGCCGGATCTATATCAATACAAAACGTACACACCTCTTGAAGGCATTCATTAAATATTACTAAATATTAGCGGTATTATATAGTTTTAACTATTCATTCGTTCATTCAGTCATTTACATGTTTTTTAGTCTAAAAATATAGTATGTTTATATATATTGATCGGCTTTTCCTTATATCTTGTGTATATATCAAACGCCGAATTGATTTTGAAGGCTACGTTTTTACAAAGTTAAATTAAATTAAATACCAAATTAGAAAAAACAGTGTTGCATACATTTTCAAACGGGTGGAATTTGTGGTATCACAAAGGGTCATATAGGCCTAAGGACCGTTTTCTCATCCTCCCGTTAACTTTGAAGTTCACTTTAACGGCCCGATAAACGCATTTTCGTTTTCTCATCTGCCCGTTAAGCTATCCTCCCGATAAAATTTACCGGGAGGATTGAGTGCCTGTTAAACTTTAAAGTGAACTTTAAGTGGAAGTGGTGCCAAGTACATGCATATGTTTGTTTACAAACAAAAAACAGCTGATAATGAAATTACAATTTGAAATGAAATTTGAATTTGAGATCTTTCGGTGTGGAAAATAGGCGTGTTTCTTAAATTCATGCACTGGAAGACGCTTTTGAAGGTACGGCGTCGCAAACTGCGGCAAATATAACATATAACAGCCAACTGGACTATTTCACTGCTTTGCACTGCTGACATGTCCAATCGCTGCTGGGCCGCGATACGTCTCGCTTTTCTGCGCTGCAAGTTCAAGCTTGGACTTACGCTTCAAGCTGTCAAACTTGTCCCTCAACGATTTCCAACGTCGGGACACGCCCCATTTGGCAGTAAAAGCATCAACAAGATTTTGCCATGCAAAATTTTTATTTTTATCCTCCAAAAATAATTATCATTTTTCACAAACAGCTGATTGCGCCACCAAGTGCTGCCCATCGTAGACCAGTGTTGCCAAAAATCAGACTTGTTAAATTTATATTTATCAGGAAGATGAGAAAACGAAAATATTTACCGGGCACTTTAAAGTCACCTTTAGCTAAAGTTCACTTTAGCTACAGGTCACTTTAACGGGAAGATGAGAAAACGGCCCTAAGTGTGTCTTATACAGAGGCAACCACTACAACCAGCCACATAACCGAAACTCAATTTATTTATGATACTTAGAAGAAAAATAATATTGCCTCAATCACTGAATTCAATATTTTCGATTATTGTACTAAATTATTACTTTTAGAAAATTCTTAGAGTATGAACAAGAGTTAAGATTAAGATTAGATTAAAATATCCAACGGTTTCCTTCATAGTCAACCTAAGTGCTGCCAAGCTGCGCAGATTAATATAGAACCGGCAGCACTTGCACGCAGCCGAACTCACCTCTGAGAATACACTCTGAAAATTGATTTACTCAAAAGCATTGCCAGAAGCGCCGGGTTTCCTGTCTCCTTCTCGTGAAAATCACTAAACGAAATCAATTCAATCTTTACTACCACGTATTATTACTTACCTTTTACGTTTGCGTAAAACTTGCAATTTATTTAATAATTTTCAAATTGTATTTTTACGTACCAATTGTAGCGCATTGGTTTTACAGAGCAATGTAAATCTTATAAGTTTCCGTCAAACAAATTACAATTTTTAAATGATAAGAACAATGATAATGAACAGAACAACAACGGATTCCTCTTATTTAGTGCTTGCAAATATTTGTTTAAATCGAATTTTTTTAGGGGAAATTTGTCTCCCCTCTGGCAACCTCTCAATAAGCAGTCGGCAAATCTTCTCGCATGAATGTCAATTGTTCCTTCAAAAGTCATAATCAGTGGTAAATATAGTTATAGTTATTAGTTAAAGATAGTTATCACTGGTCATAATAATTCAGAAATCGCGAAAATGTCGCGCAAGGAAGCACTTTCACAGTTCATCAATCAAATACACGGACGTCCAGTAGTAGTGAAGCTGAATAGTGGCGTCGATTACCGAGGTAAGCGCATCCTTATTGCAAATGTCTAACTTGGAACTCGACACTCTCGTATTCGCTAGGTGTGCTCGCGTGTTTGGACGGTTACATGAACATTGCATTAGACCAAACGGAGGAATATGTCAACGGCCAGTTGAAGAACAAGTACGGCGATGCCTTCATACGCGGCAATAATGTGCTCTACATCTCCACGCAAAAGCGGAGAGTGTAAGTCGACTGCCGTTCAGTGCCGCTTCTTCCACCCTTTAAAATACATTCAACTTTGTACTTTAGCGCTTAGTTTAATATAAATACAGAACAGGATACACAACTAACAACAACTGCACATTTACAGTGGACTCTGCTGTTCTTGGCCATCGAACTATCTGGTGGGATAGTAGGCAGTGCCAAACTCCCTGGGAATGGCGCCATATCTGCGTAAGTCCTGCAACGAATAGCCCTGGCCCAGCATGGCCACCAGCCGTTCGCCGTGCCTGCCGTATTTGCGCTCATAATAGGGTCGCCAGGCGCGGCCGAAGTGCGGGTTGAAGACAATCTCGCTTTTTTGCGTGAACGGTGAAATGCCAAAGAACAAATGCTCCACGTAGTCCAATACGGCCTTCTTTTTTTGAAAATGCTCAATAAAGGTATTGGCCTGCGCAGCTGTTTTTGGATTTTGCGAGGGCAGGTTTCTGAAGTACTCGTAATTGGCCAAGTCCAAATTTTGGAGATCAACAACGTCAGCAATGTCATGAAGCAACGAGGTCACATTTTGCAAGAGCAACAAGCACTATGAGCAAGTAGAAACTTAGTTCTTTGCACTTAGAAGTTTGCTAATTTGTTATTATTATTATTACCACAATTAAAGTAGCACGGAGGGCACGAATGATTCTGGCCATATTAATGAAGGGGAAGCGCTTAGACGCCCGCAATCCGGTCCGTTCGATTAAAAAATTATAACTAAATTCAATAAAATCGCTTTACAGCACGTAAGGTCGGCTGTAATTCACGCAAAATTACGAATTTCCAAACACTGCCCGAATTCATTGCCCAATGCATTATGACACCATTGAAGCCGGGTGCAAGCGCGCAATTGATACGCACTGCACGTTCTTCTGCAGCGTCTCACGTTTTTTCATTGCTTCGCACTTACGCAGTGAGTTACAGCTGCTCGCTTTCTGCGAACCCAGTCGAGCATTGTTCGAACGTAACCCATTCGAAGCAATCGATTTTATATAAGCACTCACTCCCACGTAACAATAGCACAGCTCCAGAAATCAGTTCAGCTATCACACTGAAGAGAATTTAGGAGAATTGTTTCATTAGTCAACATACACGGCTTTCAAAAACCTGTAGCGAGGGCACGGTGAAGTACAATATTGTAAATATTTATTGTATGTAAAATTTAATATTTCTTGGGTTTGCATTGTTTACCTTGAATTCAGTGTGGCGCCCCACAAATACGTGGGCAGTCCGATAAGTACTTAGCCCCATCGCCCGATGGTGCCACTATCGTAAGAGAAATTTACTATCGTGTAGTACATCCTCGTAGACGGCTAATGTCAAAATTTCAGCCATATTGGATTTGTAGTTTGGTTTTGACCGCGTGTGGAAACGAACGTGTCCGCGGATTTTAGAAAAATGGAAAAAGAGCAATATCGGTCGGTGATTCGCCAAATTCGTCGCATTAGGCTACGAACAGCTGCCCCATCCACCGTATTCTCCAGATTTGGCCCCGTGTGACTTCTTTTTGTTTCCAAACTTGAAAAAGTCTGGAAACAAAAGCCGGTCAAAAATTTGAGTCGAATGAGGTTATCGCCGCCACGGAGGCCTCCAGAAAACGTATTTTTCAGACGGGTTAAAGAAGTTGGAGTATCGCTGGGTTAAGTGTATCGAGTTGAAAGGAGACTACGTTGAGAAATAAATCGCCACTTATCCAAAATTTTCGTTTTTCTTTTGTAAGCTAAGTACTTATCGGACCACCCACGTAAATACATAATTTTAAACTTTCCATATAAACATAAATATATTCAGTGTAGTAAGTCTAGTAAGCCAAGTCTTAATTTTTAACTTAAAAAAACACTTAAAACTAATAATTGTAAATTAATTAGACGTGTATAAATATCACACTAGTCAGACCCACTTCAGTTGACGTTCGCCAGTAAAATTCGACAGAAGCTGCACCAGTCACGTTGTGCCATAGTTTCGTCAAAATCCCAGTAATACTTCAGCCTTCACGCCGCATATGCACCTAACAGGCATTCATTTTGACCACCTCTTCCGGTGTGGACTGCGGCACAACTGCAGCTGCCACCTTTCGGTAGCGATAATAAATTTCCGGTGTCCAAACCAGTATGACAAGCAACAATAGAACGTTTTGTGCGTGCAGGCACAGTGTATAGGAACTGGTGTAGTCACGTATCCAACCCAGCAGCTGGCCCACACTGATAACCAGCACACCTTTGGCTATCATGTTCAAGCCCAGGCCGCCGGCCAATTTCTCCGGACGGCAGTAATCCGAAATGGTGAGATTATTGTTCAAGACAGTCGCAGACTTGGTCATGCCGGTAAAGACGGACATGACTATAATGGTGGTCATGTCCATTGATTCGGCCAATGCTACGAAAGGGAGATGCATTTAATTTAATTTGCCTCAATAAATCAAAATGATTACCTACCAGCACGTGCGACTAGCAGGCCGACAGTACCCAGCAGAAATACAACCCGATAAGGAATCTTTAGCTTGTCAGTGATGCAGGGCAACAGCAAACGGCAAACGATATCGGCACCAGCCACCGCCGACATGCATGTGGCAGTATGAATGCTGGACAGGCCAACAGAGTACTGCAAACAATACCGTTATTTGACTTTTGCTAAAACACGAAGAACTACTGTTTGACACTCACCCTGAGAAAATTTGGGAACAACATGGTGAAGTTGATGGTAGATGTGTAGACCAGAGCCATACCGACAATGATACTCCAAAAAATCGGGTCCTTTAACAGCTCCAAGTCCATAGCTTGTACAAGACGATGGCAAATTTTGCTGCACAGCTTTTGTCGTGTGCTTACGGCGTCGTTCCTTACGTTTGTAGCAACGGCCGCGGCACGCTGTACGATTTTCACTTCAAACTGCGCTGCTTTTGCCTTGCTTTTCTCATCGTCGATGCATAGCAATGGACTAATATGTTGGCAATTGTTATGCTTTCGGGAAGATGACAAGGGTTTCAACAGCGCCGCACCAATTAGCTAAAGAACGGAGGGACAAGTTTGAATTAGAAACTGTGATGCCTCTTTCTTACTTGAGTATCACTTACACCTAACAGCGACAGTGCCGACATTGCCAACACGGCAACGCGAAAGCCATAATTATCCAAGCAAACGCGCACCACATGCGGTATGAGTACTTGGCCCAGGCCGGCACCCGCCAAGGAGAAGCCCACAGCTCGTCCACGCTTTGTACTGAAGTACGAATTGATCGCCATAAAAGTCGAAGGCGAAATCAGGCCCAATCCCAAACCGACCTGTTACAAGCACCCAAATCAGTTAATGACAAAACATTTTAATCAGGCAATTTATAACTTACCGAAAAACTGTAGCCCAAAATGAAATGCCAGCTCTCCGTAGCAAAGGCGCAGATAAGTAGCCCGAACGAGACCAGCATGCAGCCAGTGGCGGCTACATTGCGTGGCTTAAAACTTTTTATTGCCGGCCCAATCAACAGGCCGGAGAAATTCAACGCCATACTATTTAGATTTATGATTAAAGCTGCAGTGAACGTTTCCTGCTGCGAGCTCTTCAGCTGATCGCCAAACAGCAGCCCAAACACAGACAGTATCGACTGATTGGTCATCTGTAGCGAATTTCCACGTAGTAGAGATACATTTGCAACCATCATTCAAAAGGACACTTACGTTGATCAAGGCGACGGCAGCGACCACAACCCATCCCCAGCCGCCGTCCGGAACACCACTTGCTACGGCATCCATGCCAGCGCGCGACTTTTTGTAGATATTCGTTTTCCAGTTTTTTGCGCAATGCGAAGCGTACACACTCTGCTAAGGGCAGCAATTCAACAACTGATGATGGCAGCGTTAACTAAAATTAGTGTAAGAATAAATACAATAATGAGACAAATATTTGTTATTGTGCTTTGTGTCGCTTATGACAGCGTAAAGCTTTGTGCGAAAATCTTATCGCGTCCAAATACACAGTCGCGAGAATAAAATTTGATAAGCGCTCTGTCCAACTGTTTGGACGATGTGGCGAAATAAAGCACCCAAAACCCGACCCCCTATACTTGAAAGCATACCGCCTTGGCGATGCTAAAATGATATTTGAATTGTTGTTTTTTCAAACTTAAACTTATTCAAATTAAACACTGTGATGTAAAAGTACTTTCAAAGTAGACCAAACACTGCGTGTACTAAAGTGTCGGTAATGGTAATTTAGCAATGGCGACCTGAATTCAAATACTATAAAGTAGAATAAATAACTAATAACTTTTATGGCACTACAAAATACACTCATACGCACGTGTACTACAAACAATTGTATAATGGATAGTATACATATGTATTAAATAAACAACAATTGTATATGTATATGCAACGTGACTGTAAGTATGTGGGATCACTCTACCATTGCACATTTACTAAATTGATGTAAACAAATTATTGGGTGCGTCGCAGCCAACAATACCAAACAAAACTAACAAAGTAACGCTTATGGACAAAGTAGGATTTTTTTTAACCACTTGAATGTCACCATGCCATGGTTATTGTGGCCGATTTTTAATTGTGTCCAGGCGTCCCTCACTAAGCTCCGTTTATACTTAAGCAGATAAATAAAAATGTAAAACACAAGAAATTATGCGTATACCACAAACTATGTTTAAACTTACTGACGCTATTTTACATACAAAATATTAATGCATTTAATTGTTTTGTTTTTTTTTTGTTTGTGTATGATATTTTTATACGAATTTAATACATTTATTGTTAAAACAAAAAACCTATTTTACAGAAAATACTGTTTCATAAACACGACAGCTTTACAGAAAAGGTATGTGTTTATATAAAACATTTGAATACCTTTTAAAATTTTCCACTGAACAAGTTACACAGAACGAAATTCGTAAAATTTCCGGGATCCCTGGATTGTCCTTTTAAGTACCGAAATTCCGTCGCATTCAAAATGCTTTGGGATTGAACGTCTTAATTGGTACCGTATGCATGCATAGACATTCCACTTCGAAATATTGAACTGATGAGTTAAAATTCTATGAACTTCATCCAATGTGGAAAATTTACATTTAGATGCGGTAGTTTCTGTGCTTACTCAAACATTAATTATAATTGCAAAATATTGAACAAGTTGTGACCTTTGGACCACGATGCAAATATTTAAGTTCGTATTGTAACAAGTAAAATCATTGCAGCTTTTAAGGACATAACTCACGTTCACCAAACAAGTATGCGGCACATCCTGCTGGAAAATAAAAAAAAAAAACGGGGAGGCCACTCTGCTGCCAGCAAACAGCTGACATGAGAAACTATTGGCACACACGATCAACGCACTCTTTTACAATACTATATATTTTTGCGACACCAATGAGAGCTACAACACACCTGCTCCACTGCCGATTCGCTCAACAACTGTGACACTGTGGTGCAGTGAAGTTCTCGTCTCAAGTACCAACAACAAACCACGAAGCACCATTAAGTACACAATAACCCTATCTCCAATGGAAATTCGTTAGCAGCGTTTAACTTCAAGTCAAATACATACTTGTTGTATTGGACAGGATGCAGTTCGGTTCGGTTGAGTTTGGCCAACGAAATCAACTTTCGTATGGCCTTTTTAAGCCTAGAAGCAAAATCCGGCCATCACTGGCGCTCCTTACAGCTGCTAAGGGCTGAATTCACATTGGCGACGGTGCTGCCACATCGCCCTTTGGAATGAACCAAGCGTTTTCGCAAAGATTAATTGAAATCAACAGAATTTTAAAATTTTACCTAAATGGCAATCGACAGACTACAACTGCTTGCCAAATGTGCATACGAACAATTATTTTTTTAATGTTACACAAATTGTACAAAAACCGAGCAACAAATCTGTTATTGCCCCACAACGAACTGCAATAAATTCGGCCTGCGCTGAGTGGGTTGTTTTGATTTTGTATATATATAAATATGTATATATATATATATATATAGCTGTGAGCATGGGCGTACCGAGGAACAAATTTAGGAGGCCAAACATAACTACATTTCAAAATACAGAATTCGAATATAATAGAATATAGAATTCTATACATACGTGGGCAGTCCGGTAAGTACTTAGCCCCACCGCCGGATGGTGCCACTATCGTAAGAGAAATTTACTATCGTGTAGTACATCCGCGTAGACGCCTATGTCAAAATTTCAGCCATATTGGATTTGTAGTTTGGTTTTGACCGCGTATGGAAACGAACGTGTCCGCGGATTTTAGAAAAATGGAAAAAGAGCAATATCGGTCGGTGATTCGCCAAATTGGTCGCATTAGGCTATCCATCCACCGTACTCCCCAGATTTGGCCCCGTGTGACTTCTTTTTGTTTCCAAACTTGAAAAGGCACTCGCCGGGCATTTGAGTCGAATGAGGAGGTTATCCTTGCCACGGAGGCCTCCAGAAAACGTATTATTCAGACGGGTTAAAGAAGCTGGAGCATCGCTGGGTCAAGTGTATCGAGTTGAAAGGAGACTACGTTGAGAAATAAATCGCCACTTTTTCAAAATTTTCGTTTTTTTTTTAGGCTAAGTACTTATCGGACCACCCACGTATATAGAATTTTGAATTATAAGGAGACCCAATCCCCTCTGGGTACGCCCATGGTTTCGAATATAGTCCAGGATGTTATTCTGATAACGGTCACAAAATTCTGGCAACTCTAGATATTGGAAACAGCTGCGGGCATTCAACACACTGCGACACCTGCCGGCAATGGCGCGTCTCAACACCTGCCGCACGTTTCGCAAATGATTACCGTATTTTTTAGCGTAAACAATTTAACCCCAAGTCAACTTAACTATTTTTCCACCACGTAAGCAAACTAAATTCACTGAAAACGCTTAGCATTAATTTGCGGTGCTTAGTTAAATTTCTTATTATGTCACTCAGATAATGACTTGATTAAAATGAAAAAATATGTAAATAGTCAAGGAAAACAAAATATGTGCTAGCATGTCTAATCAGCTCGAAGTAGTCCATATGTCAGTCCATATATTCAATTGAAAAATTCAGTTTGCTTCGTTGC
The DNA here is from genome assembly GCA_963971225.1 of Melieria omissa. Lineage (NCBI taxonomy): Eukaryota > Metazoa > Arthropoda > Insecta > Diptera > Ulidiidae > Melieria > Melieria omissa. The sequence goes on from OZ020269.1 coordinate 34,791,426, forward strand.
TGAAACCAGTTCGAACTGGTTAGACTTAAATATTGAACTGTAAATGTTAAGTCCATAATTTGTAAAATTAAAATAAAAAACTGACCGAAGCTGGCGCGCTTTTTCATATACGAGTGTGTAAGTGTGTACATGCACCGCGCCGCCACCCTTAACGCTCTCTTACCGTTTGTCTTCGAACGAGTGACCGTTATCAGTGGCTAAGGTCCTCTTAATATGTTATATATAGCACGGTTCAGCATCAAAAAAGATGATTAAAAATGTATTATTTTGACGAATGAGGCGGTTTGTGCGAATGTAAGTCGACCGATCGATCAGTCCAAGTCGAAGGAGCGATCTATCGCAAAACCAGTTCGAACCGGATTCATAGTGGATTTTTGTTTTGCCGACGACTCCTCTTATCAGTTCAGCGAAATAATATTTGTTTTTTCCTAATTTCTATGTTTTCGACACATCCCATCTGCATGTGTTGAGGTGCCTTAATTTCGAATCATGTTTTCTCGTATCATACTTATGATGACTGGCATTATTATTGCAAAAATTCAAATTTAATTTAGAAAAAGTACAAAATACTAGAAAAATCGGGTATTTTTCTAAAGTTAATACCCCGGATTGCACACGTTCGGTAGGCTAATTGGTAAACACATAAGTAAATTAAAAATGTGCTGCTCGTTTTCAAAACAAAGTCTGCATTTGAGGTCATTCAGATAGACATGGTTCCAAACACCTTACGGACGCCCAGCTTCAAATCAACGGGGAATTTCCATGTGACATTGCACAACGCAGAAAACTCAATACTCGTTAAGAAAATATCGAACTTGTTAAAACATTGCAAAATTACAACGTCCTCGAAACATGCTGCAAAACGGAGTTGACTTTGTTCATCTTCTTAGATAAACTGAGGGGGTTTATAACAAAACGCAATAATTCCACTTTTTAAGTTTTTCGTTTTTTTTACTAAATCCAATTCGACATATTAAAATCTACATAGATTGTTATAAAACATATCACTGTAATTCAAAACCAAAAATAATGGTTCAGACCAAAATGAAACATTTCCATATGTATGTCCTACTGACTTTAATTAAATTTATTCTTTTTCCAACAAATTGTTCTGGTGGAATTATTGCTGTTCTGGATTTAAATTAGTTGTAAAAGGTTTTCACTCAAAACAGTTTATATTATCTTATCTATCCCTTATTTTATAATCTGTAAACAACATTGTACGCAAGATAAAACGCATTATATTATCTTATCTATCCCTTATTTTATAACCTGTAAACAACATTGTAAGCAAGATAAAACGCAATAAAGTTATATGGCGTTCAAACGGACGACTTAAACGTGTTTAATGTGCTTAAACAAGTTAAATGAACAAAACCAGTTCGAAAACCTGTTCACTCACATGCAATTGTTGTTGGAAATTAAACGTGTTAAACCATTTAACATGTTTTGAAACGAGTTTAACGCAAGGTTGCATCCGAAAGCTTTCTATGAAAAAGCTTTTTTGTCAACTGAATACAGCGCACACCCTAGACACAAACCAGAAAAAACATCCCTACAGATTCAGCTGTCAATTTATCACAACAAAACCAAACAAACATTGAAAATGTGAAAATGTTGAAATATATAAAAATTATCGTTTTGCTCGCACTGCTTTCATTCTATTCATCGCCTTTTTGTGGCATCTGAATACAAGGCGTCTAATAATGAATGAAGTTGAGTACGATGCCGTGGTTTATGAAATATGCGCCAATATTTCGCTCGAATTATGCTCCCAGCACATCAGTTTACAAAAATATTTGTTTGTTGTGTGTAAACAAACTGCTGTCAAATTAAACTTCATTGAGCAGTCTGGACGGTTATGTTCAACAAAAAGCTCTTTTTACTTAAACTAGTTTAAATGAGTCAGTTTGAACGCAATATTAGTCTGGCACTGTCACTCGATTAGCAAACGCATTTCATTTTTGCGTCCTACTTCGACATAGTTCGCGGATTCACAATCACCCGTAGCTTATTACTGCTACAATTGCATTTTTTTTGGACCTCCACAACTGCAAACCACAGATTGGATTATTACAATCATAATGATCAAAAAAATCACGGGGAAACTCAAATTACCAAACATAAATTTTTTTACCCGATTTTTTTATCATTATCCTTACATACAAATATGTGTACTGGACAGAATAAGAAATAATATTATGATTTTGTATGATAAAATTATAAAAAAAAACGTTTTGCCAAATTTAATAAAATGCCGAATGTGAGCCTGTTCGGGGTCTCTTGTACCCCTAACTTAAATGCCTTTTATCTAAAATTGTATCAACCGAAAACATTGTGCAAGCATTACATTTTCTTATACTAGTAACATTCGAGATATGTACTTGAATGATTAGAAAACACAAAATTTCTGGGAACTCATTTGAATCAGTTCTGATTGGAGAAATTTAATTCTGATTGAGGCGTTATTAAAAGACTTAGTTCTTACTACACTTAATGTATCCTATTCTAAAATAAATTAAAAAAATAAATAAATTTGGCAATGGAACCCAGTTAAAATTAAATCTCAAGGACCGCGTTTCATCAGCCGATCCGTTTCTTCACTACAGCCCATATTATATTCCACAATGTACATTTTTTTAAATGTCCGTAATATTATTTGCTGTCGGTTTTTACTGAATCGTGGTATTTTCAAATAACGGTCTAAATAAATCTATATCCGTTTCTTGCATAGAATCGAGCAAAGAATTAAAAAAACAACATTAGACGGCGAACACATGAAAGGGACACTACGTTCCCTTCGTGAAGTGTGTCAGATTTTTCGGTAGCACTTACATATATATGTTTGTTTTCAATTAATTTCATCAAGAATTCAACAGTTTACTGAATTTCAATAACTTTATGTTAAATCACTTTATGTTGTCTCACTGTCTCAGATGTGAATTGATTGACGAATACTAAATGTCTGAGCTTTTCTAAGAATAACAGAGCGAATTTATATGGAGGGGAAAAGCGCTTCTTCGTGTTGCGTATTATAGGTACTAATGTGTAAACTTCTTGATGTTTTACTTTTGTTCAACACCAAAGTTAATAATTCACCTATACACAACGGAAGCATAATAGCTTAAGCGAACAAATAAACCAAGAAATATCTACCTCTCGTACACAACTAAAAATGTCATACGCATTACATTGCTAAGTTCATGAAAATTAGTATCAAACATTTTTTTAGAGATTGGCGTTTGACAAACATTCAAATATAATATTACTAGGCATTGCTTCTTTTCTATGTTAAAATATAAAACAGATATAAATCTTGCCTTTTTAGTGTTAAACATTACATGTACCCAAAAATGGTTTTCATGGAATTTGTGTCTATTAAAAAGAAAACATAATACCATTGGGAAGATATCCGCTTATTTATAAATTAGGTTCGTTAATAATTAGCCAATAGGTAGATCCATATATCGATTTATTTGCGCAAAGTTCGATTTCTTGTTACGGAAAATACAACCTTGCAAACAATTGCAGCAGCGTTGTATTCGTACCGCAAAAAAATACGTATTTACAAATATATCAAAATTAATTGTATTAGTTTCACAATTTTTCGAAACACTTTCCATTTGTTTTAGCAAAATTGGTTTAAATTAATAACAACCAACCCCTGTGAAAAAAATAAATAAGTATGCTTCTTCATTCGAAAAAAATATGTTACAACGTTGTAATACGTTTTATACCGCATTATAGCTTGTGGAATTTCCTTTAGTTCATCGATATAGGCCAACTTTCGGGTTTTTTTGTCATGAATGTTTGCTATACTGCACTTGATCCACAAAATTGATTTCTCATTTCGTTGGAATTTTTTACAAGAAACACTCGGGTCAACCGAATGCAACCCTGTTGGTAACTTTTGAGTATGGCAACATTGCTGGAACTCGCACCTTGTCGTGGCGGCGCTGTAATCGTTTTTGTAGTTCTTCTTCATCTTCATTGCGCTTTCAGCAGTGCACGATTGACGAGAACGTTGGGTTAGAGAAAGGCAAAAGAAAATCGGTGTGTATCGAATTGGGGACAGCAGTGCAGCGCAGAAATATTCGGATAATTGTGAAAATTTGTATTGGCTACGCGCTAGTCGATTTGTGTGCAATTAAAAATACGCTGCAAACGCAAAGTGTTCTACGCGGACGAGTGTTCGCCGCTTTAACTTGGCGGAAGAGGTGAAAATCGCGAAGCGGAAAATTTTCCAGTGTTGGGCGAAAAGGCGGAAGGGTGGAAAACACAAAGCGAAAGGAAGTAGTAGTAAAATTCGAAATCAGATAAGCGAGCTCAAGTTGTCAAGGAAATAAATAGCAATTTTGTCAAAGCGATTTATTAATGTAAAGAAATAGAAAGTTTGGTAAAAATAAAATGGGCACAAAAGAGCAGACGCCAACGCAAAACGCCAACACAACTGTGGCAGTGCAGCAACTCCAACAGCAGCAACAACATGCACACCTCCCAAAATCTTCACCAGCGCCGCAAGTCATCATCGTACCCGCCACGCAGGCCTCGACCGTGGCCACAAATGCTGCCAAGAAGATACGTCGTGCTTTCTCGATGCCGCGGAATCCCTTCCGCTGGTCGCGCAAGTTCAAGACCTCGAATGACAATGCGAGCAGCGCTGGCGGCAGCAATTCTGCCATATCGTCGTGCGTAGGAGGGGGACGCGGCCGTGCAGGCAGCATAGTATCCCTCAGCAGCTACGAAGCCATTTGCAAGGATACCAATGGCAGCGGGAATGAGAAGCAGGAGGGCAGCGCTGGCGTGGGAGAGAGCGCCGCAGCCGGAACGAATGCAGACACCACCGACAAAGTAGAGCGCAGAAATGGCAAACCAGTTTCTTCCGGCAACAGCGGTGGTATTGGCCAATCCAGTCGCATTCTCAGGCGGTCATCGTTCAGGAAATTTCTAAATCGCATCGCACAGCATGTCACCACGTCAATTAATGTTGGGGTAAGCAAATCGAATAAATATTTCGTATGACCGGAAGGCAAACTCAGGGGGGTTCGGTGTTAGTTTGAAGAATAAAAAGCATTGAAAGCTTTAACAATTTTCTTATTTTATGAAAATGGATGTTGTAATGGATTCACTAGCGTTATGACCATCCAACCAGTTTTAGAAACGCGTATTCTATTCCTTCTGAGTCCATGTTGCTGATCGCTTTCTCAAGAAAGCGATTCACAAAAAAGGTGCAAGTGCTTTAAAAAAGAATAGCAAAAGCTGTAACCCAAACATCTGGTTTCAATCAAACTTCATAAATTTCTAATTATGACACTCCCAGGTTCCGCCACGTGGTCTAAATTCATTTTTTTGTTTTATCAATTTTGCGCTTCTTTAATTTACCTGCCGCTTTGTCATTCATAACTGTTGGTCTTGTGTTGTATATTGTTTTGCAAGCGCGCCAATGTCGTGTGACCGTCTGATGACGGAGAGCAGCACAATGTTATTTATTTTATTTTCCTATGTTTGTTTTCTGTTTTGCCATGCCGCGAAGTGTGTCAAGCTGGTTGTTTTTTTTTTCAAGCATCTAAATGTGCTCAGTGGGCGAAAATGAGCACTCGATTCGCGAGCAATCAAATTCAGAGTGAAAATTGCAGCCGAAATTGCAGCTATGAAAACCATGTTGCGCATGGGCTCAGAAGGGAACCAGAAACTGAAAGACCCGTTGTTGTTATTAATACTGTTGCTGACAATTACTGTGACAAACTTTACTTGTTTCGTTAAATCCTTAAGAATATTTTTAAGTTCACATTAGTTCAAAAAATACACGAGCACATATTCGTATGTAAGCCATTCGACGACTTTTAACTTGAATTGTGTACATTGAAGCGAAGCGTGTCGCATAAATTCTTATATAAAGCACAAAGTTATTTAAGACAAATAAATTATCTATGCAAATGTTAGATTTCATTTAATTCAAAACGTTAGGAGAAGTCGTTAATCAACGCTTGTCCTATATAGTAAACATTGGGCATCTGTAACGACTGTCAGTACAATAGCTAAAGCTAAGGAATTTGCTCTGCGTACCTTCAAAGGTAGCCGTATATATGTTAGCCTGAAAGCAAGTCTAAGCGGCCGAAACCACTCACTTGTCGCACCTAGAAGTTGAACCGAGCACTTTGCGTGACGGTCACTTGCCCTCCATTTTATACTCGCGTACGCATGTTTTCAATGTGCCGCATAATGTTGTACATACAATACATTTATGGGCGCGTATCTAAGCGCACCCACTGGCGGTCGAGCGTTAGCGCTGCGAGGTCCGCTGGCGTAAGCCGGCTCGTTACCGTACTTGAAGTGTCAGCGACAAGTTTCTTCCCCGCACTCACACAACCGACTTATGTAAAAATGCCCGCTTGTACTTGCTGCTGTGTGTGCGCGTGCACTGCGCTGTGATGCGCCGCTCACCCGTCCACCCCATGGGACGTGAATTTAGTTTGATATTTCATACATATCGGTTAGCCGATTCGCGGCCGGCTGATGATTCATGTGCAAAGCACTTGTGTTGTTTTCTTCCTTTGCTTTCGTTTTCGTTTCCTTCTCGCTGCCGTGTTGATGACCCCCTCTGCCGCCGTATGCTTTGACATTTCGTATCAACAACAGCAGCAACAACTAAAGCAATAACAACAACAAGACAAGTTGACAATTGTATACGATACGAATTCGGACTTGATTTTCATTGCTACTGCATACTCAGTGTTGTTGTTGTTATTGGTGTGTGAGGAATGTACATTGTAGCTCGAGCTAGCCTACTGTTTGCCCTCCCGCCACAGCAATGTGACTCTGGCACTGCTTCTACATTACAATTATATTCATTATCAGCACAAAAAAAGGTCGGACGGATGGACGAGCGTACTCATCACCATAATTCCAATGTTGCTGTTTTTTTTTTGTTTTGTCGCCGCCACTTGAAGCCGGCACTGGTGCACTGGTTGTTATTTGTTATTGGTGTTGATTTATCATCAATGCAGCGGTTGCTGCTACGCGTCATATCAAATTCGCAAACGCACCACATCGCACTCCGAACGACGAGTGGGGCCGCGAAATGGTCACTGGGCGGTGAATATTTGGCAAAACTCGCATGTTGTATGATTGCCGCTTCTGTTGGTTCCTTCGTGTGTTTGTCGTGTTCATGTTTCGCTTTTTAATTTTGCTTTGAGTTTTTAGCTTTACAGCCAATTATTATCGAATGTGTGTTAATCAATTCATTGGATTTTGGAGTGCATTTTTTGTCGTTTGTCTTTTCTGCAATCAATCAAAGTAAGGTACGAGGGAAAAAATCACGAATTTACTGTCCTCAAAATGTGTGTTTGCAGTGTTTTTGCATTTGTCCATTTTTTGCGCATTGCTTTTCTGTCTTTTGGTTTGCTAATTTACAACACATTTTCAATTGTACCTTTTTGTGTGTGCGTGTGTGTTCACAAATTTTTTGAATTGCTAATCTGAGATCATCGTTTTCGTACCCTACAACCGGAATAATCTGACTGAAGTCAATTTGTGGCGATCATGACGTACAGTAGATGTGACTTCATGCCGTTTTGGGATTCTCAAATACACTGGAACCTGTTATTTTGAGAGGTTTGATGACCGAAAGCACGAGCCAAATGTTAGGGCTCTACTCTAAAAAAATTTTTTGCAGCTATCTGGATGAAAACATTGGACTGACCCCTAATAATTTATCTTTTCAAATATTTTCATAAGTTCCAGGAGTCAAATACAAGATCGATTTCAATTAATTTCCTCAAGCAATTTTTCTTCAACCATCAATTTTTGCAGTCTAGACACAAACTGTGTAGTTCAGAGTGTAAATAAGTCGGCTAAGAGCACAGTCATGCATGTTTATATTTATTTTCGGTTTAGAGTCTCTCCACTTCGTAGTCGCTTGAAGATAATGACGATGACGGCAATTATAATGCTGCCATTGCTGCGGTGGCTGCTGCTGACGATGATTGCGACTATTGCGAATGCTGCCGATCATGTTATTTTTTTTTTCGTTTCACCGCTAAAGCGAAGCCAGCACGTCACAACCGCCTCATTACGTAATTCACATTTTTATTGCCGCAGTGGGCCATAAGCGTTGCGTGTGAAATGCACAAAAGTTGTTCGCTGCGTTGGCCGCATTAACCTTTGCACACTTTACTCGCATCCCTATTGCTACAGCAGCTGCGTAAAAAACAAACGGCACACGTTGCGGTCATAACCGAATGGACAAAGCCTGATAGTCGGGCAACTCACTGATAGCAACAACTCGCAGTTTAGCGATAAGAAACGCTCGCTCAGCAAGATTGCTTGAATGTGTGCAGTTGCACTTTGGAATTCCGCATTTCAAACAATGAGCGCGGAAATAGAGTGTAACTTTCAACTTACAGTTGAAAATCGACGGAACAATTTTAGTGACTCTGTAGGAATCAAGTAATGATGACTGATGAAAACATCATTGGTAACGAAACTCAAATTCGTGAATGACCGCTTTAGAACTGCCTGCAGGCTCTCTAGCAGATCGGACAAAACTTACGAGTTCGTAATCGTCCACTGTGGTGTTGTGCCTTGCAGCATACGGCTAAAAGAGACCCAAACATCAAATCTTTGAACTTTCTTAAATAAAATTATTGGACTTTGGTGCTTGCTTTTGAAATGCATCGTCGAGACTAAGATCGCTGCAACGTTTACAATGTGTTTTGTAAATTCTATTGTAGTAGTACAAACGAAGTACGCATATCCATACGTATTCGTTGAATATTAATTATAAAGTACGATTTTTTTCAACATTTATATCCACGAGCATTTAAACTTATTGCAAGCATTTTGCGCGGCTGGCGGCGAATTAAAAAAATGCTAATGAATTCCACAAATTTTGTACAATATTGTCGTTCGTTAATTCGTAAGTGCCCATGATTTAAAAATGTGAAGCAGATGCTACTACAAATTTGTGGGCCCCGTAGGTGAAACACGCTTGATAGGCCAAGACTCGTCCAACGCAAAAATGAGCAAAAAAGTCGAACGAGTTCGTACTGTTCGGTGTTTGATGGTAGTCAGCACGTTGCTCTGCGCTTTGATAATGCCAGCTGACAATTGTTGATTCCCGCTTTTATTTGTTGTTCTTTATTGTTGCTACCAAAACCACAAAGCGCAATTGGAAGTTGATCAACAAGTAAACAATAAACTATAGCTATATAGTGGACAACGATGAATAGAGTCTGGCTCACTGACAAAGATACTGATGTCAATGATAATAATATTGATTTTGTTGCTGAGAAGTGTCATTTGGCATCACTGCATCATACATGTGACTTGTTGCTTTTGACACTGAGGTTCATTATGATGGCAGTGATGATGCTTCTGATGACACTATTCCTTGCTGTTTTTTTAGCGCTAGTGACTTTCATTCATTTTGTTTGTAGTATTACATTTATTTCGCTTGTATCGGTGCTGTGCTATTCGCTTCTTTGCATCTGAATGGAAGAATGAGCCTGTGTCTGTGTGTAGGAATGAGGGTGGGTCGGGATATAGTTGCGGCTGAGATGCTTACAGGCTGCGATGCACTTGTCGAGATTAGCAGCGCGTTTTGTGCTCGCATCTGGCCGCGTTGGATATTGCTATTGCAAATACCAACAGACTGACGCACACGCCGACACTCGCCTTTTCGTATGCTTTTTCCCGTATTTTCTCTATATTTCATTTTGTGTTCTATTGCAAATTGTGGCTGACCGCCAGCCAGCCGCTGGCGGGCGAGCTGAGCGGGTTTTGTCTATTTGAGTGGAAAGCGCTTGGGCTGTTCGCGCCAATGTGCGAATTATTGTGTATTGTGTGGAATTCACTCTCAAGGTAAAATCAATTGAGATCAAACTAATTGAAAAGAATGAATTCCAACAAATGGACGACCAAGCCGCGAATGGTTTGTGGCGTGTTACGTCCGCGCCACAATTTCATAGCAAACACACGAATGCACAAACGGTTTAGACACTCGTATTTGCTGGCAGTGCGGAAGTTGCAAAAAATGTAATAGAGTAGCTGCCCAGTGGGAAATGACCAACTGAAGTTTAAAACAATTTTATAAAAGTGAGTTTTTATTAATAAAATGCTTCCAAACAGGTAACAAACCATAGTTACGCAAAGGGAAATGATGAACTGAAGTTAATGAAATTCTATAAAAGTATGTATGTATATTTTTTTGATCAAATGTTTTCAAAATGTTTGTAGCAACGAAGAATGCTGTCCGGTAGTTTGGCCTTACCAACCGTTCAAAGTGCTTTCACTTTGGAGCACAAAATTCCAAGCTTGTTGTTATTATATTATATCTTGATTGATTGAGCTTGATGTTATTAGATTATTATCTGCGTGTTAACATTCGTTCAAAATATAATGAAAATGAATTTAGAATATTGGTTTTGATAGCGAAATGTCATAGATTTTCAATAATCACAAACAAAAAACATCTCAAAGTTAAACAATTCAAAAATGCTATTATGCTATTTTATAGCAAATGATAGAGTATGTTAAGTTCGGGTAATGTGATATACCTGTTTGTTTTACGGCGATTCCCGACACACATTGCCTTGAAAGACACTTTTTTTGGTCTCAAACTGCTCACTGACGCATTATTTAGTATATCCAAGATTTTTAACTCTTTAAGATAAACTGTTGACAAGTTTTTTCATTACAAATGAAAATATCCAAAAATTGGCGTCTGAAAAAAGTGGCGGTTAATGTGATATACCATCGGCGGGTAATGTGATGTACCTGAAAAAACGTTATTTAACAGACCTATTAGTTTCAAACTTGGTGAAAATACTCCAAATCAAAAATAATTAGAGACGTGCTTCTCATTTTTTGAAGAAAATCACAATCTGACGGGGTAAACTAAGGGTTAAAAATTTGTATCGAGTAACATGATTTCATGGTTTTTTTTATCTGAAACGTAACCACAACAGATTTTTGAGACTATTCCAATTCAAATATTATAAAATTAAGCATATATACATTTTTGTATACAAATATTACTACTGTTACCATGTTTATACGTCGGTCCCAGTCGATTCGCATTGACTCGATACGCTTTCGAGCCAGGTGTTTATACATTGATTTCAGAAGCAAATTGACTGCAAACGGTTTGAAAAGTATGCTTTTATTTTTTCGTTTTTCCTATTTTTTTGACGTCTTATAAATGTTAGCTGTTGGGGGGTCCTTGTTTGTTACTTGAAAATGCTCAAAAAATTGAGTGGACAAGACGATCAGCTGATTTTCAAGGCACTTTGAAAATGTTAAACCGTTTATACGCATTTTCGAAGCGACTTGCAAATTTAAAAACTCATTTGAAAAGCGCTTTGACTCGATACGCTTAGAACGTTCAAAGCGGTTTGAAATCGTGTTTATACTACTGTATTGACTAAACGCGTATTGACTAAAAGCGACTTGAGCTGTCGTATAAACGGGGTATGTCATAAGTTTGGGTACTGTGATGTAGTATATCACATTACCCGATCTTTGGTATATCACATTACCCGAAATTTACTTTTTGCGAAAAAAAATATTATAAAAGAACAATAATAATTTTCTTAAGAAGACCGTACCTCGCAAACTCATAATCGATATCACTGATTTACTTCTGATTAACCCCGAACTTTCTTATTATACTTTTTTGTACCTTTTATGCTTTCAAACTTAATGACCAAAAACTTGTGCAAGCACTACTCAAAACACTTCTGAAACACTGACTGTAAACTATTTAAGCAAATACTTCCAAAATCATGCGCACGAGTTTTTTAGCTTTTATGATGTTTTAAAAAGGTTAATTTTGAAACAGGTCAACGCACTTGTGAAATAAGCCACTATATCACATTATCCGACCATATCACATTACCCGAACTTACGCTAGCAGAAAAATTGACACGAACAATTTGAAGTCCACACATTGCATTCACTTGTCCAGTGAAATTCGTCTATTCCAAAAATTAACACACTATTTTCTAACTTTTAGCACTAAATTATATATTCAACATTCATATGGGCATCTCCCAAAAAAGGTCCACCACGAGTGAAAAATTCAAACTGCTCAGAAAAACTGTATATTAGCCAATAATAAAGCTTAAATATCTATTTTTGATTAATGTAAACGAATTTTTAATTTTTTTAAGTTTTTGGCCGAAATATACTACTGTAAAAAAAAAAACAAATTCTGAGCCTTTTGACGAATTATATGCATTTTTTTCTTTGTGTTTTTAGCTTATTCACGTAATATTATATTTTTCTTGTAATGTAAAAGTTTTCTACTAACAACAATCTTTTGTATTAGAGAAAGCGAGAGCAAGTGGAGTTCGAAGAACGGAAGTTTTTTGAGTTTGCTTCTTCCTGCATCCTAATGTCGCGTCCGTGTTCAAAAAACATGATTTATTGTTGTCATTAGTGGACAAACTTTTCAAATGGAAGTAGCTGTCAGTTTTTAAATAGGTGCATTCTTCTCGTTGGGAAAATATAGTAATTGGTTCCCGAAAAAATCGGAACAAAAATTATGGGTGTTTAAAATTTGTAGCGTCCGTAACCGGAAGCTCTGAATATTTGATTCTTTTTCGATTTCCGGTCAATTTCCGCATTTCTTAAGATACAAATTTTTCTTTCAAACTATTGACTCTCATTGAACATTTTAGCAATAAAATACAACAAAATATCAAAAATATAATTTAGGTTGAGAATTACAGCTCAATCAAATCTGTACGATATATCGTACAATGGTCCGCAAAGGAGTAAAAATGCATTAAACTTTTGTTTCGTTTTTTTTAAGTTCTATGAATAATTCATGGGTTTTTTTAATAAGAAAACATAAATTATAACAACAAAAAATCAAAACGTGATTTCATTTTGACCGAAACCTATATAAATTATATATATAAATAATTGAGTCACATTTATCAGGCCTTATAGAACGGTTATTGTTGTTGCAAAGCCCTTTTCCCCTCAATAAAACACAGAATCAACTAAACACCATATAGCTTTGTAGAAAGATACCGAATATAGCCGATTCTTATTATCGTAGTGGGAGTGGCGAGTACTCATGTCTAACATTACATAATCTGTGTCTGCCCAGTAAAACACAAAATTGTCTAGTAATTGTTATTTCTGAATAGAAATAGTCGAACACTCGAATTTTATTAATCATACGATTTAGTGATGGGCGTGGCATTCAAGCAAACAGAAAAATTCTGTTACCAAATCCATAACTTAAAAAAAATTCAAGCATCACTTGCAGCCTTTGCCTTCCATTTGTACGATACGATACGTACAAAGCTTTGCAACCCTTGTGGTCATTTGTACGATATATCATAAAATTTTTTAAAGGAAAGAATTCTTTAGAAGCAAAAAGTTTTAAATTTAATAAGTTTTATAAATCAACTGAGATTCAAACTTTGAAATTGTTTGGCTTTTTGCTACTAAAAAGTATTACATATTTAAAAATTCCTCCACAGAAGCATCGCATCGCCTAATTCTTGCAAAGAGCTGCTTTCAAAACGCACTCACACTGTGTAGCCACGGCTATTGTGATGAATTATATTTTTAAACAGAATTTAACTTAATAAGAATTAAAAAGCCGTTTCATAAAAAAATACGTTCGCTGTCAAATAAAATATCTTTAAAAAAAATTGGAAAAATTTCCGGAAAGGGTTAATGAAAAATACTGTACAAATATGTTCAGCTAATTAATTAATTAATTAATTAAATTAATTAATTAATTTATTTATTAAGTTGTTTCTTAAACCAGTTTGCTGCGATGTGATGAATGAAAGGTGCATTGTTCATGATTGCAAGAGCTGTGTGCATGATATTAAACAAGATCTAATTCGAATAGAGTTCTGTATTTAATAAGGGGAATACCCTTGCAAAAATTTGTCGCGTGCATGATGTCGCGTCCGTATTCTTGCTGTACCTAATTAAAAAAAGCTAAGAGAAAATTCTCATATTTCATAAGTCTACGAAGAAAAGTTATCCTTTGACCTTCATTTGCATGTATATATATAAAAAGAAAGTTCGCAAAAATTTCTAAATTTTGCATATTTCTATAAGAGTTTCAAAAAAACTTATATTTTTTGTCGCGTCCGTTTCATAGCAAAATTGCTTATAATTTTGTACTTATTTGTACTAAATCTTTGCAATATATTTCTAAAATGTAGCACTATTTCAGCGCGTTAGAACACTAAAACAACATATAGACTTTTTATGTTTCTTTCTTGTTTTTTATGTAATTGAAAGCGTGCGAATGTCGCGTCCGTGCCACTGGGAGATGCCCATATGCGACAATTTGTCCGTCATACTCGTTATAATGTTAACATTACATATGCTATGAACCCGTATGAAAATATTTTCATCTCAATTATTAACGCTTCCCTGCGTCGCATAATTTGTCGGAGAGAAAATTATAATAATATTCGATCGTTTGGAAATGCGAGTGTGTAGGGGGGAAAGGAATAGATAGCCATTACCAACATATAATTTTAGAAAAACATTTGACGCGATTAATTTGCCTTGACTTGTACTAAAGATTACAAGCTACCTTCCGCGTTTTCATTCGACGGTTGCATTTTGTAAATAAAAGTGAAATGGGCTTTGGGAACAATAGTTTGGAACACTTAAGCCTGTACACATTTTTGGGTTGGCGCAATGTTCCGAAAAGCGCTTTCCGAAATTATTTCCATTCCAAAAACTAAAATTTGCACGTGTGGCCAAAACAAAAATATTCCGACTTTTTTGAATGTTCTTTTGAAAGCATAATTTTCATAATATGACTGCTATTTTCTGAAAGCTAAACCCTATCACCCTCAGAAGGAGCAAATTTTTTTTAAATAGCACTTGTTTTTCGATTTCTGATAGATTAAAAATGTCATTAAAATTCTCAACTGCATCGCAACAAACTCATTCGCAAATTACTTTCAAAAAGTCAAGTCAAAAAGTATTTCCGAAAAGTAGACGTGAAAGTCACATTTAGGAAAGTAAAAAGTACTTACGAAAATTACTTTCCATGCTTATCGTAACTGCTCGTTAATGTACTTTCAGTATTTTTAGGCTTTTTCAATCGCATCCAAAAAGTACTTTATTTGCATAGTCTGACAGCCCCATAAATATGTCACACTAAGAGCCAATTTTTCAGTTTAACTCAGTTTCTAGTTTAAACTTAGTTTCAACGCAAAATCTAATTTTTCAGTCAAACTTGACTGAAGTTTAAACTCAGTTTAAACGCCCAACCTTGCACGGTTAAACTAAGTTTAAACTGTCAACAGCTTCTGACAGTTCATTTATTTTTTGTATTGGTCAGCTCTTGCTTGTCGGGAGCGAAATTCTTTTTTTGCACTTTTTTTAGATTTTTATACTTTGTGTGCAAAATTTTCGCGCACCGGAAACGCACTCGAAATTTTGAATCGAAATCGTCCTCAATTTCTTTCTATTTGGTTTGTTTTTCCTCGGCACTCACGCGGTCTGCCTTCTTACACTCGAGCACTTGTTTATTTTTTTCAAAAGTGCAAGAAGACATTCAATTTTGCGAGACGAAAAATGTGGACTCCGTTTGCTTATTTTGAATTTTTTAATTAAATAAATTATTTTAGCGCAAAGAATTTATTTACGAATGACAATCAAAACAAAGGAAAATTATTAGCTAGATAAAAATGTTGCCAGTATTGCCACACTTAAATGACAAATATTTGGTCCAGTTAAACTACCACTGAAAAACTGCTTTGTCGTTTAAACTTATTTAGTTCAAATCTAAACCAAGTTCAAGCAAACTACGTTTGAACTGGGTTTAAACTCGCACTGAAAAATTGGCCCTAAATATACATATGTACATAGTTATGTTCAGCTGAAGTTGGCAGCCCATGAAACCCAAATATACAAATATTGAAAACTGGAGAAGTGAGAGAGCAGGCGAGATTTCAATTACGTTGTTCGGTTCAGTTGACTGCGATATGCTTATGAGTATTAACATTTTCGATGCAGATTCCTTAATTAATCGTCGATGGATATTTGGCGGCGTGCGCAACGCACCCTGTGTGCCTAGCAGTAATTAACTCATGCTTGAACAGTGTCTGCCACGTCTGTGAATGTTTATTTTTTGATAGTCGCAAATTTTTTGCTACTCAAGGTTGTGAAAATTATAATTTCATACGGATATAACCTTTATTTCGGCTTAGTCAACTGAGGCCACTGTGTTAGCGTTGAGGGCAGTATTTACTTAAAATCCGTTTTGTGTGCGTTTGTGCTGATAGGCGAAGAAAGTGCTAAGTTAAGCGATTAGCTAAAGTGCGATGGTGCTTGCACTTAGTTGTGCGAGTTGCGAGTCTCAATGTCACGTTCGTGCTTATCTAACAATCCACAATTATGGGTGAATTATATGGATCGCTTCATACTCGCACATGAATTATATAATCATACTTCGCTGCACACACTTTAAACCTCGAATAGTAAAACTCTTTTGTAGGCGGGTTTTCAGAATGTAAAATTTGTTTACGCAATGAAGGCTTTTGAAATGTTGACCTTTGGATAAGTGTTTTTGATACAAAATAACCTTCGCTACCTTTTCACTACCTTTGGCTTCTGTAAATAAAACTAATAAAACGATTTTGTTTTCAGCCAGCAGTTTTTATTATAAAGACTTTTCAATTTGTTGAATTTCAATATATGTTGATTTTATTTCATTTGGTAGTATTTGATATTAATTTAATATTGATTCATATGGACAAAAACAAGGAACTAAAATTTTATAGCCAATTGCCTTCTTTACGCCTTGAGTGCCATAATCTCTTCAAAAAATGTGTCCCCATCTGAAGTAACTTTAGTAACTTTTATAAAATAGGCTTTCCTTATGATATTTTGTACAGTGTCTGAGTTTATGCGAGTTTATCTGAGTTTAAGCCTGAATTTTCATATACTTTTTCACAATGATTGTTAGCCATTATTCAATAAAGTCTTTACAAATGATCTTTTGTGGACAAGTTAGCTGTTATCGAACGTTTGAATGGGGCGGGAGAAGCTAATTTGTTTATTTCACCAGCCGAGACATGTGACGTTGTTCGTGTTTATACGCTAATTATGGCGAACGGCGGTTCTTGGTTAAAATATTGTAAATAATATCGGTTTTTATTGTTGTCAGCAAAGTAAAATATTCAACGCTCCTACAATGCGATCGTATTGTGCGTACTGTTTCTTCAAATCAATTTACATAAACAATTTATGGTATCATATTAAATTCCATTAAATGTTCGAGTGTGTCTGTGCCTACAGAAGAGCCGCAAAACTTGTGAGATATCTGTCAAAAATATTCGAAATATTCCATTCCACTCCGCCTGCTTTTCATTCGGTTATGTACGAGTGCTTGAACGTGTGTGTGTGTGTGTGTGTGTGCGCGTAAATTGTTTTTGTGGTGCTTCTTTATCTTTATTTTCCCTTTAGTAATTCTAGTTAATAATTCAGCAATTTATTTACTGTTATTATTGTTGTTGTAGTGGCTGTAGATAGAGTGTATGTAGCTGTGGATGCAGCAGCCATTAATGTCGAGTTTTTGTTGTTATTGCACAAACAAATATTTCATTCATAAATATTGTCGTCAGTACTTGGGAAGTATTGCTTGGTCTGAATCGCCGCAGACATCTCGTGTCCGTTCACTTGTATCTTTTTACACAAATACATATGTACATGGAAGCAGTGTCACGCTATATACTCAATCATTCATGCAATCAGCTAGGCAGTCACTCATTCGTTCATTCCATTCATTCGTATTTCGACCAATTTGTCATGTTTAGGAGCGATACTACGGAGCATAGTGTACGAATAACAGCAGCGGCAGCAATAACAACCGCAAGCAACAATTATGAACAATTATTTTTAAATCCGCACATATATAGTCGCATGTAAGTACATATTTCACGCGAGCGTTGTAAAAACAGAGAACCGGTTATGGTAATTTGCCATAGATTACTTTTACGTAATTTCGTCAGAGCTTTGCTTGAAGCTTCAACATTTATTTATTCAATTGATAATGTGACAACGTAAAATAATCATTCTCCGCACTAACGAATATGAAACAGGGCCCCGCGGCCCCGCACGGAATTTTGCATTCAATGGGCCCAATAAATCAATTTTTCTTAACCCTTTGTTGCCCCTGTTAGATTTTTATAAAAAAGATACTTGTCCATTTATTTCTCATTTTAAGTACTTTCACCATATTTTAAATCAATAGACCTTTTAAATCATGTTTCACCATACTAACTTTTAACTCATCAGATCAGATCAAATCTGGATTTTCAAAAAATAAAAATAAAAACATGTATAAATATTTTTGATTTCAAGTGTTTTTACCAATTTCCAAGTCAAAGGGCCCATATTTTGTTTTCAGTTTTTCTAAACAAACTCTTGATTTTCGAAAAAAAATTAAACTCACGCATCGAATTATTTCACATGTGAAGTGCTTTCAACAAGTTTGAAGTCAAAAGGATTAAAAAATCTGGTCTCTCCATACAAACTAGGAACCAATTAAAAAAATGGAATGCGCAATGATAAATTTGTCAATCAGTCAGTCACGACAAACAATCAAGTGTACACGTATATATAAAATGAGTCAAGGTGTCGCACAATAGTCCAATTATGAGGCCTGATCTGAGTTAGCTCTACGATTTAACTCAAAAAAAGCAAGAGATAATTTCGAAATGTTTCAGACTAGTAAAATTAGTAGGAAAACTTGCTGCAGAGCATATTTTTAAACAAAGTGAATATTATCAGCCATCGAGTACGATTCTCAAAGAACACATGAAGGTAAAACTAAACATTTTTAAGTCGATCCTAAAGTAACTAATAATCGAATTTATTTAACAATAAAAACGTTCCAAGAAATAAAAGCCGAAGACTTTGCGAAGTACCTTCCTCTCGAACACCCTAAGAGCCGCAATGTCATTACGCGACTTTTGTCCAAAGTTATCAGCCTTGCGCAGAACACACACACACACACTCAAGGGTAAAGTTGAAGAGGACGCATGACAAAGGATCGCCCTGTCTGACGTTTCGAACGGTATCAAATGGGTCGAAGAGGTCACTTCCAACCTAGACGGAACTGCGTGTTTTGCTCAACGTTGCTCTGCAAAGCCTCACGAGCTATCGGGCTATCGAATGATGCCTTGTAAACGATAAAGAGATGGGGGATATCGATTTGACTCTCATGGGTCTTCTCCAGAATTTGGCGCAAAGTGAATATCTGGTCGATGGTGGACTTACCAGGTCTAAAATATATTGATTTGACTTGATTTGATATTAACAGGTTAAAATGTTGAAATCAAGTTTCCTAGAATCAGTTCGATACATTTTGATCCCCCCAGTTTTCTTTCGTAGTTTTTTACTAACACTGCCGGAGCTTCCTTGTCAAACGTAGCAAACTAAATTCACAGTTTCCTTAATACATTCGTAGGTATGTACGTACATATGTATGTATATCTAATCAACTCATTTGAATTGCATAAAATTTGCACTGATTTAAAAGACAAAGCCAGAAATATAATCCACAGCTTTGAATCCAGTTGACTTGCTCAGGCGCTGTCAGTACCAGATTCGTTGACAGTGAGTGCGACAAGACTGACGCTACATTGTTACTCTGCGATAGCGGCAGTTGATATCGTGCCGATGTGATAGTAGCGGTCGCAACTGACTGCTGTGAATAGTAATATTGCTTTCGCAAATTGATACAAGTGGCAATAACGGTCAATTGCGATAAGAGTTGGCGAACAGCTTCTTCAGTTGCCTTCTCGGCTGCGTGGGATGCGTGAGAAAATGATTTGTCGGGGTGCATGACTGCAATCAGTGGCAGTGGAATGTGCATTTTTGCATGGGCCGGCCACGGTCATTCCACCACATGACAACACTATGCGAACTCCGGTTGCCTTTCCGCGTTCGACTCTATAAAGATAAATTATAAGCAAAAATTGCGCTTAAGCAGGCGATAACTGCTGTCTGCGTTACTTAAATGCATTTGCCGCGAATATGCAATGATCCAGAACATCAACAGTTTAACCCAACCCAACCCCGGGCGAGTGTGGACGTGGGTGGTGTGGGTGTAGGTAGATTTGCAGTACGGTAAGTAATAAAGCAAAATTAATCACTGCCGCTCGCTGGCATCGTTTTACTCACAGTGAGTTGATGTACAAAAATATCCGTTGCTACTGGCGGCGGTTTCACTGAAAGCGCGAAGGAAATTCCCTTCAAGTATTTCAATACTTACGAAAGCATCGCTGCTACATTTTAATTTTTTTCGTTTGTTTTATTAGAATTTTTGCTTTCCAAATTTACAGGTCGAATTTCGCGACTTGGCGACCCATTGGAGCAGTCGTTAATCTGTCTGCATTTAAATCTAATAAGCAAAAGGCAGATTACGTTCATTATTCAATTAATATTGTCTGCCGCAAATTCTGCGAAACAAATACCGCTCAAATTTTCTTGCAAGCAATATTTATTCGAAATGTGCCCTGAAGTATTTTGGATACAGATTTCACATTTGGATTCTTACGCACAAATTAAATGCACACACCGAATTCTTTCGTTAATTTCGACATACGAAAGCAGCACAAAGTAAATATGCATCGATTTAGTTGTCATGTTGTGTGTAACTATGCTACTTTTTCTACTTTCAACCCCTTTTCGCTTCACTACTGGTCCTTAACGTGCAAAAGTGTTTGCTGCGACTGTATGTTCGCTACACTCGACTCTAAGATAAATTATGCTAATTTGCAAAACGATTCACCCAGTTGGAGTACGTGTTTGCGCCCTGCACCGCTCCGCGTGCGCTTTCGCCTTGGTCCCAGCAGTGTGCGAGACGGCCTGGTGTTTAGTTGTTTACTCTTTAAACCATATAGCGACTGCTCTATTCTTTCCGGTTGAATGCGGTTTCAGGCCGTTTTGCTAGAATGTTATTATATCCCTTTCTTGGATTATCATCTTTCTATTATTTACTCTTTCAATATTGGGCATTTAATTTCAAAATTAAATATTTGCGTCGCTCGTGCTGCGGATCTGCTACAAACTTGTCGTTTGTTAAAGTTTTTCCGTTATATTGTTAAAATAAACTGTTGCAAATTTTGAATTTCGATCTGGTTAAGAATTTTCAGAGAAATCTAATAAAACTCCTGACATGAAAACTAATGTCAAACCATTTAGAACCGTTTTTAATTTCAACATGTAAGTTGCAGCCGCCGTGGCTCAGTTGGTTAGTGCGCGGTCCAACGAGTCGCATGCAGAGCGACGCAAGATCGAATACTGCATGTAGTAACACCTAAAAAAAATAACGGGAAACTCGTTTTCTCTTTCGGTGGCTGTCCTCTCAGCTGGAAATGGCAAACCTCTGAGAGTAAAAATTGCCTATGAAAAAGCTCCCAACCTGCCGTTCGGAACCGGCATAAAACTGTAGGTCCCTTCCACCCGCGTACAAAATTCACACGCACAACACGGGTGGTTGCGGGAAGCTAGGCCTTAGTCTCGCGTAAGCGGGCTGTCGTGCCAATCAATTAATTAATTAATGTAAGTTATAACAGTAAAAATGGAAACGAATATCTTTGCGATGGTTTGTACTGCAGATCGCTAGCACCACATATAATTTGCCAAAATAAAACTGTACATGCGATGATTGGTTTGGAGCTTCATTAATGATGAAACTTTCCTAACTCCCTCTCATGTATGTAGTGATATTGAATTGTACGTTGTAGACTCCTTATTAGACCTTTATGCAAGTTACTGGGTGCTCAAATAAGCTGGGCAGGTTATTGGACCTAGTTTTTATAAGTAATAATCTTTGCTTTTCAGTGAATGAAGCAGCTTTTCCAATTTCTTCATCTGATATTCATCATATACAGCTCTCAATTTGCCTAAAATTCTATAAATTTTTGCCTCTTGGAGTTGCACGCACTGAACTTCGCAGGTTTAACTATAAGTTGTGCGACTTTGATCTCATAAGTGGTTTAATAAATGATATCGATTGGGATACTGAGTTTCAGTGTCTCAAGGTTAATGGCTGTTTCGAATTCTTCAAAAATAAACTAGCTGAAATTTGCAATGAAAACATTCCGTGTATTAGGGATAAAATTTATAAATTACCATGGCATACACACGAGCTTAAAAGGCTTAAAAATCTAAGAAATAAGTTTTATAAAAAATATGTATCAACAAGTAGCATTGTTCACTTTACTAATTATAAGTACTATATGAAAGAATTTAATATTCTCGACAAGGCTCTCTATAAAAGATATGTGTTGAGGTTTGAAACTAATATTAAAAATAACCCCAAGGAGTTTTGGCGTTATGTTAATTCGAAAAAGAAAAGCTCTAATATTCCTACCTCGATGTTTTTGGGGACGAAGATCTCTAATAGTGCACTTGAAACCGCTAACCTTTTTTCTGAATTCTTTGAATCAAACTTTGAAAAAGGTAATGATTGTTCTTCTGCTACAAATGAAACTTTTCATTCCTTTGACTTTGGGTCGTTGACCCTGTCTAAGGATGATGTAATCTTAGGCATCTCGAATTTAAAATTAACGAAGAAACCGGATCTTGACGGGATTTCCTCGTTTCTTCTTAAAAAATGCTGCAACGCAGTTGCTAAGCCGCTGCAGGTAATATTTAATAAGTCCCTTGAGTCTGGGATTTTCATAGATGCCTGGAAGAAGTCATTTATAACCCCTATCTTTAAATCTGGAAATAAAAACAATGTTGCGAATTACAGACCAATAACGAAGCTAACGACGACTAGTAAACTCTTTGAGTGCACTGTCAACTCCAAAATATCTTTTGCAGTAAAACACTTAATCTCGCCATCTCAGCACGGGTTTGTCGCGGGTCGTTCAACTATAACAAACCTTACACTGTTTTCCGAGTATTGCATATCTGCCTTTCAGGAAGGATATCAAGTTGATGCGATTTACACCGACTTTTCGAAAGCGTTTGATAAGGTGTCGCACGCGGTTTTGATCAAAAAATTATCAAATTTGGGGTTTCACTCTAGTATGCTATCATGGTTTATATCGTATCTTAAAAATAGAGAAAGTTTTGTTAGTATTGAAAATGTCAACTCTCGACCATTTGTAGCAACTTCTGGTGTACCACAAGGCAGTATCCTTGGTCCACTGTTGTTCATTCTTTTTATCAATGATATTTCATACGACGTCAGAAATTCTCAGTGCCTTTTGTTTGCCGATGACTTAAAGCTTTACACTAAAGTTAAGGATTTTTCGAACGTTTCTAATTTACAGTCGGATATAAACTCAATCGTTCGTTGGTGTGTTAAAAACCAACTACAACTTAATGTTTCAAAGTGTCACTTTGCCACTTTCTCGAAGTCAACCAATCCTTTAAACACTTCGTATTCCCTGGCAAACTCCCCGCTTGGTCGAATCATGGAAGTTAAAGACCTTGGGGTAATTTTTGATTCTAAATTCAGCTTTGTACCCCACTTGAATTACATCATACCTAAAGCCTACTCCTTGCTAGCGTTCATTCGCCGTAATGGTGCGGAATTCTCTGATCCATACACGCTTAAGTCGCTTTATACAAGTCTGGTTCGTTCTAGGCTAGAATATGGTTCTTTCATATGGAATCCATTTTATGCATCTCATGTCTCACGAATTGAACGAATCCAAAAGTCGTTTGTTCGCTTCGCTCTGAAGTCTCTCAGGTTCACAGATCCTTTACCATCCTATGAGGCACGTTGCAAGCTAATTGACCTAAAGTCTCTGGAAAACAGAAGAGCAACCTTGGTGTTCGTTTCTGACATCGTGGTGGGAAGGGTTGACTGCCCGTCTTTGCTGCAGTTAATTAACTTCAATGTTCCTTCAAGAGCGCTACGACAGGCAGGCACATTCTACTTAAGCACTTGCCGAGCTAATTATGCTTTAAACTCCCCTTTATACAGAGCTTTAAACGTGTATAACACTGTATCATCTAAATTCAAGTTAGACTTGTTTCTTTCAAAAGATGTTTTTAAAAATTGGCTAAATGAGTGCTGTGAATGTTCAGTGATCTGTCGATCCCACCACTAATCCCTTCCTTTCCTTATCCTCTTGTACTCATGTTTCCCCCTATTTTCTGCTCCCCGGCTTCGGCCGTCTGTATCGTTTAATGTTTCATGTATTCTTTGTATCACTCGTCTTTCACCCGTCTCTCAATAAAGACAACTAAAGACCGAAAACCCCGTGTATTTTATTTAACCCGCTCCGCCGCGATACGCATAAACATGGTCCTTCGAGCCGCTCGCGATAGAACCGACGCGGTAAACAAACGTTTTTAAAATAAAAAACAAATTAAAATACAAGACAATCGAACATAGTGAAAAGTGAAAGAAGACACTCACAGCAAAAACCAAATACAAAGAGTGACAACTCAACAAACTAAAAACATTAACAAACAAATTTAAACTACAAACCGTGAAAAGTGGAAAAAAAACACATAGTCTCATAACAACAAACAAACAATTTACAAAACAGTGAAAACAAATCAGCTAGTACAAACAGTGACACGACGATTACCAAGTGAACGAAACAAAAGTGTACCTACAACAATTAAAATAGTGCACGAATTGCAGAAATTAAAACCCAAAACGCACAAAACATTGAACAGTGCAGTGACACACGAAAGAAGGGCAGCAGAATTAACAACAACAAACACACTCACAACAGAATACAGAGCAGACGAAGAGGGCAGAAACAACTGCAAACAACAACAGCCAACAACATAGCAGCGCACAAACGGCGGACAAACAACAGCAAGAACAGCACAGTACAACACAGGAGCGGACACTCAGCTACAAAGGAGATTCCCATTCCCGGGCACTGGGCCCCCTCATAAGATAAGCCCGAAAATTTTTAATAAAAATAACATTGCACATACACTAACACAAACATATATTTCCAAAAAAATATATATATATATATTTATACCCATTCCCCAAAAATCCAGTTCAAAAATTATACTGGTATCTACCCCGCCACAGCCCGCTTCTCGTGTACACGTAGCTTGTACACATACAAAATAGCGCAGTGCAGTAAGCAATCCCGCTGCTGCACATAATTTTGCGCTTTTTGTGTTCACATTTCCCTTTGTGCGACCTACGCAGGCAAAGCAGCAAAAACTCTCGCTGCAGCCTGCTTCGCACTAATTTTCTAATCTTCACATTTCCCCTTCTCTTGCTTTGTACATACCGCAGATCAGCAGCGACCACTCCAGCTGTTGATCTCGCGCTCTCCCACCTGTGCATATTTTCGCGTTTCGCTTTGTGCGATATACGCACGCACAAGCAGCAAGCACTCCCGCTGCTGCCACCAAGTGCGATTACATATTCTTACTTCTGCCTAAGCATTTTTCCACTCTCGCTAGCAGAAGTAAATAAACAAGCACAGTGGGACGAGTTACTCATTTTCTGCAGCATATTGAAAAATTTTCTAGGACTTCGAAAATTTTCAATAGTGCTGCACATACTCATTCACTGCACATTCGCTGCCACCCAAAGTGCATACAGTGGGACAAATATCCCCCACTCGCACACAAAACTTACAACATTTTACATTTAATACAAATAATCACATACACATATATATATACAAATACATATATTTATACACACATATATATATATATACACACACAAATTTATACACATACACATACATACGTGTATATTCACACACATTCACATTCCCAAACAAAAAAATTCACTTTTTCACAAATAAAAACACATTTAATATACATTTGACTACACATTTGTTATATTATAATAATTTTAACATACATTCCCAATTCCCACATACATACACATTTCTATTTACTACCCATTCACATTCAAAAATTTTGTTTGTTCCCATATATACATATTTATACATATATATTTCCCTACGCGTTTGCACATATACGGGTGTAACCTCTTTTGCTCGACTAGAAATACAAATTCGTTTTAACGAATTGCCCCATTCTCAACTCTTCCCATTTTCAAATATCGTTCGCGCGGACGCGGTAAGACTACACGTCTATTTCCCCAAAACCCTACACACATATATTTATTTAAACTTTTTATCCTTTGTCGAGCTTTTAAAACAAAATGCCTGTTGAACGATCACCCAAACGACAACTTGTCACAATGGAGACTCCTTCCTCCAGATCTGCAAAGTCAGCCAATGCACGTTTGACAGTTCCTGTCACTCGGGAGCCACCAAACACTCGCTCCAAACTCTCTAGTCCGAAAGCAACCGATCCCAGTGTTGCCAAATTTATTTTCGAGTCCGATAGACTCGTGCAATTATGCACAAAATTTTCATCGGCTCCCATTGAGGATTTGACCAAATCCCTGGTCCAAATTAAGCAAAAAAATTTGCAAGCCCAATGGGAGAGGCTTATGTGCGCACATGAGGCAGTCTTTATTGCTGAAGACAACAGCCAGCCCGACGGTTTCAAAGAGTCGGCTAGGCAAAAAATCGACGCCTGCACAGACCAGTACGAGTTGTGCATGGCTCAGATGTCGGACATCATTGAGATGCTCCAAACTCAGTCCCCCCAGCCCGCTGCGCATATGGAACCGGTTCGACCCCTAGAACCAGCAAATACCCCCTTCATTTGCCTACAAGTTCCGCCTTGTGATACCGAAACCTTTTTCGGGGGCTATGAGCAATGGCCGTCCTTTCGGGACATGTTTACCGCGGTTTATATCAACCACCCCCAGCTCACTCCAGCCCAAAAATTGTATCACCTCCGATACAAGACGCAAGGTAAAGCCGGTGCTATTGTTAAGCAATATGCATTAACCGATGAGAATTTCGGACTCGCGTGGGAAGCTTTAAAATCACGCTTCGAAAACAAACGCATGCTCATTGATACACAAATCAGATCCCTTTTAAATATCGCTCCTGCCCACACTGAAGATAGTGAGGCACTTCAGCGGATCCAAAACACAATAAACAATTGTCTGTCTGTTCTCAATACTCAGGCCGTGGACACTGACAAGTGGGATCCGCTATTGGTTTACATATGTTGTACCAAATTGCCCCAAGAGACACTTGCTCTATGGGAGCAATCATTGACATCCCGGAAGGATCTGCCACCCTGGTCGCAAATGGATGAGTTCCTGACCGGCAGATATGAGGTACTTGAACGGTTGCAAAGTATTCGCCTTTCTAAGCCGAAACCGTCTCAACCTTCGACTTCCAATGTCCTCCCAAATCGGCCACACAAATCCCTAAATTATCACACTCAAGTGAAAAGGGACTTCGCGTGCAAACTCTGCAACGCAAATCATCCCATACGGACTTGCCAGAGCTTCAAAAGACTCACCCCCCAGAGTCGACTTAAATACGTTAAGAAGCACAATCTTTGCGTGAATTGTCTTGCTACATCACATCTCACTAAAAATTGTACAAGCAATTTTACGTGCGTATATTGCCAGGTGAAGCACCATTCCATGCTTCATTTCCCTAAAGGCAATGCGCAACCCTCTCATACTCCTAACTGGTCACATTCGACCACTCCACAGGTCGCAACAGCTCCAAAACGAACGCACAACAACTCTGCTACTCATTCTCCCCTTTCGGATGCGCAACCCCGCACATCGTCCAGGCAAAGTACGCCCAAAGTACAAGCCCTACGCTCTAATAATGGCACCCAATCCCTTCTGCCTACGGCACTGGTGTCTATTGAGCACGCAGGAAAGTTGTTCAAAGTTCGAGCGTTGATCGACCAAGCCTCTCAGCGTACCTTCATTTCCTCGAAGGTCCAGAAACGCCTCAAATTGCCAATCGAGAAATCCCCCTTCCAAATCTCGGGCATGGGCGGTCAGGTTGTGCAAAATGCCAATCATACATGCTTCTTGACATTGGCAGTCCCTCAAACTAGCACGAAACTCCCCGTGCAAGCTATCGTGCTCCAAGAGCTTACGAAATTGCTCCCACCTCATCACATACACCCCCCTAATATGAAACATATCGCCATGCTAGAACTCGCTGATCCAAACCCCTTCGAGACAGCGCAGATCGATTTAGTGATTGGCAGTGATCTCATCCCGCAGATCATGCTCGAAGGTATCCACCGAAATGTATGTGGCAGCTTACTTGCTCAGCATACAATATTCGGTTGGGTATTAAGCGGTCCAGTACCCCCTTCGCATTTGACATGTGCCACAGACGTATCAAAACGCCATATGCATACTGGATCCGCCCTTCGAAAAAATCTTCCTGCCCTAAAGGAAGCTCTTTCGCAAGTGATTGCCGCCCTCAATCCCGCAGGGTTTCCACCTCAGGAAAGAATGGAAAGTCACTTCGAGCCCACCACTCCTGCAAACTCATGCTCAAACCGGCAAATTTCCCCCTTAGTTGCCAAACGTTTCGACCCCGCAGGAGGGCTTTCGCCTCCAATGAAGGCTCCCAAAAGGGTTCGACAAGAGCGTTGGCATGACGCCACTCGTTCTACACCCTCATCAATTGACGGATATTGCATTTCCCCGCAGTTCCTCATTGCACAAACTCCAGCCCGGGTCCAAAAAGAGGACAGTCGCCACTCCAGTGCGGCTTGCTCCAAACGCTGCCAATCCCGCAGGCGTCGGACTGATCGGGTCTAAACTCCACGATCTACAAGATCTCCCTCTTGGGGTGGAGCGGCTCCAGCAATGCCCATGCTCACACAGTTCCAACTCCGGATCAAAGAGCCACCCTCTCGAAGAGCAAACCGAAATTCTCGTTCGGTTATCCTGCCTCTCTCGAGCCCTACGAGCATACAATTATCCATTTATCATATCAATTTAAGATAACTAGTCTCATATTCTCCCAGCTGTAGCTTAAGCGAACCCCGCAGCTCAGCCATGTTTTCTCATTCCCATGATGTCGCCCCAATACTGTAATTTCAAATCATCTGACATCTACCTCCTTTGCAGATCGTACCGCAGTTTATACCGCATGGCAGCAAGGCAGGTGCCTCCAAGACTGCTCCGCACGGGCCGATCCCACGCAAGGATCACCCTAAGCGCACTCACAGCCAGCCAGTCGTGAGCTGCACCACCACCAGCCAGACCTCAGCCGCGTCTTGGCCACCCTCCACCCGGACACAACTAAATTGCACTCTGCAATGGCGGCCGCGATGGCTAAATGAGTGCTGTGAATGTTCAGTGATCTGTCGATCCCACCACTAATCCCTTCCTTTCCTTATCCTCTTGTACTCATGTTTCCCCCTATTTTCTGCTCCCCGGCTTCGGCCGTCTGTATCGTTTAATGTTTCATGTATTCTTTGTATCACTCGTCTTTCACCCGTCTCTCAATAAAGACAACTAAAGACCGAAAACCCCGTGTATTTTATTTAACCCGCTCCGCCGCGATACGCATAAACAAAAATGATCTAAAACATGTCCTCTAGTTTTAAGTTTAGTTTGTAATGTCTGTAAGAACAATCTGTTCATAGACTTAAATAAATAAATAAATAAATAAACCAGCACACTGTTTTTCTTGGACTTACCTGTTGCTCGTTTATTGTTGGTTGGCTGAATTCAATAAAAAAACATGTAAATAATTAACACAGGGGTGACGCAACACGGCAAATGTGTATGGCGACACTGGTGAGCAGCGGTGAATTGTTGGGATAAACAAACAGCAAACAATCGCACATCACTCGAGGTGCGTATTCGCATTCGGAGCGATTAGGGGCAATTAGCAGCAGAATAAAATCGGTGCGTCAAATAGGTTCAATGTTTTTTGTTCATTTGGTCATTATTAAAATAATTCTAAAAAACACTTTCAGTGACTACTTTTTGTTATGAAATTAAATACACTGCGTTAAGAAATGATAGCACCATGGACCTTTTGTATCATAACTTCCATGCTAATGATCGAAGAATGAAAAAACTTGGTCGAAATATCCATTGCATATATTTAAATAATGTCCCGCACCCAAAATTCCGAAATGTTCGATACAAAGGACAAAATGTGAATGTACATAAAAAAGTCACTTTCGCAAGCGTTAAGAAATGATAGCACCACTTACAATATTTTATTTTTGTACAGCCTTTGACTTTTTTGTCCAACTTCTATTGTCAAAACTAAAGAAGTGAAGAAGAAGTGAACGCAATGGGCAGAAAGGTGGAACTGGAATAAGACGAAAAAGCCGTCATAAGCGCTCTTAAGGGGGAAAGCCACGGTGACGAAAAAAATTGTTTCAAATCAAAGCTTATATATTCACAAATATGTGTACAAAATTTCAAGTCAAAATTTCAAAAATTGACTAAGTTACAACGATTTTAAAATTTTAAAAGATACATGATTGCATTACGAGAGAAATGGACTCAAAACTTTAAACGCGTTTTTCTCGAAACGACTTTTTTTGAGCTGGCGGCATCAATAACTCGAACAATTATGAACCGATTTCTAATTTTTGTTTTTTTTGTTTTGTTCGTCTTAGCAGTGGTTAAGGTTAAGCGTAGCCGATTTGGAAAATTTTGTTTTTTACTATTTTTTAAACTGTCTCAAAACCAAAAAAACAAGGTCGAAAACATGGAAATATTTTCAATCGGTCGCCATTTTGTGAAAAATCAAAATAAAAAAAAACGGCTACGTACAAAGATAGCTACATTCATACAGATTACAATAAAATTTTATTTTTGTTTTTCTGAGTACGGGTTTTTGAGAAATCGATGCCGCCATGGAGGGGGAATTTTTTTTCAAGCGCTACGGGATCATCTCTATTGTTTAAACTATTTAATATTTTTTAATAAAAATTTGTGGAAATATTATTAGATGTCTGCTTAATAAAATAAAAAAACCCGATCCAAAAATTCCTATATTTACTCGGCCAAAAAAAATTTTTTAAATCACTATTTTTTGACCCGTCACAGTGGCTTTCCCCCTTAAAGATGAAGGTCTAACAAACCGCGAAATTGGACGTCGGATTAGCCGTTGTCACACGGTAGTTGGCAAATTTTTGCGCAATCCCACAGCTTATGCAAATAAGAGAAGCTCAGGTCGTGCATGCGGTCTCTCCAAAGCGGATAGACGTATCATTTGTAGAGCTGCTTCTAATTCATCAAAGGACACGCGTCATTTAAGAAGCGAATTTTCACCACATGTGTCCTATGTTACCTTCTGGAAGGCACTAAAGGATACTAAATTCCTAGAATATAAAACAATTACCAAAGCTCCTGCTCTAAAACGTACGCATATCGACAAACGAGCCGATGCGCACCAAACATGGTGCAGCGAGTGGGCATCGGTAAGCATAAGAAACAAAACTAAGCCTAGAAAATTAAATTTAAGCCTGATTTACCCTTCCAGATCATCTGGTCTGACGAAAAAAATTCAATCTAGATGGACCACATGAATTTCGACATTACTGGCATGATCTGCGCAAGGAACCGAGGCTTTTCTCAAAAAGGATTTTCAGTGGTGGATCATTAATGGTTTGGGCAGCATTTCAGCTTATGGAAAAGCATCCCTGGCATTTACTGATACACGCTTGAACTCTGCGCGGTATCAAGAGCTCCTTCAGGAACATCTTCTTCAATATATCGACAAGTGACAAAGTGACTTTTTTATGTAAATTCATAGTTTGTCCTTTGTATTGAACATTTCGGAATTTTGGGTGCGGGACATTATTTAAATATATGCAATGGATATTTCGACCAAGTTTTTCCATTCTTCGATCATTAGAGTGGAAGTTATGATACAAAAGGTGCTATCATTTCTTAACATACTGTATTGTTTTTGTTTGGTACTGCATATATTGTTTAAGCAAACTTTTAATGACACTATTGCCCACTATGTATTGGTAGCAACAGCCAGCAAATGTACATCTGTATAATACATTCATACGTAATTACATTGCAAAAAAAATCGAAAAACAATCGAAATTGGAATAACACCATTCTTACAATAGTATATATATATTAGAAAAACACTCGGCAATTTATGTGATTACGTCGCTAACGTTACGCCCATTTTTCACTGTCAAAGTACATCGCCCTAACTTGGCGACAAATCGTGATCGTGTGTCTTTAAACTAAAATACCGCGTTAACATGACAGATGGGCTTGAAGTGCCCAGATTTATGGTGATTTCAATTCATTTTCGTCACTTCAACAAGCGAAGTATTTTTCAAAGCAAAGATTACTTTTTGTTTTTTCTAGAAAACTATTTACTTATTCAGCAATACTCCTACTTTGTTTCCTTCAAAGTAGCCAGCCACATTTTTTACAATGCTTAAAGCACTTCTGATGCGCCCTTTTAGTATGTGAGCATTTTCAATAGCAACAAATTGCCAAGCACATCAAAACACCTATAACTTTTACGTTATGGTTCCTTATGTACGGCTTACATACTGATCCTGCATGCAAGTCCTGATGCCAAGTACACCAAAAACCCAAACTAAACGAATCGATAACTCCGCGCCTCAGCCATATTATCACTCATCGGGGGTAACGAGATCTCCGTCTCATTAGCTAGAATAGGCTCTTAGCTACGGTTAATAAATGGGCCATTTCAACCCAGGAGCGAGCATCGTGGGCTGAGAGTTTCTGCAGATGGTCGAAACTTATGCTTCCTGTCATCTCAGACCAATGCTTACAGCTTCATCTGTCTCTATGCAGGAGTACTGCTTGCAGTTGGTCGGCCTGATGACTGGCCTTTTTCTGTAGGCAAATCGCATGAAAAATGTAAGCATATCTGACAGTTTCTTTATCTCTGCTTCACGTACGTCCCAGTCTAGTTTGATGCATATGAAAAAGAAGTAATAATCACTCATCACAGTTTGCAATCCTGTTCCCTCGAGTCTTTTAACTACATGAAGAATTTTTCGCGCAGTAAGACGACCAGATAAAAAATAATTCGTTAAATTTAAATATTAGTTACATAAATTATTATATAATTAATTTAACTACAGTTCATGTTAATTTAATTTTAACGCATTAAGCTTTACATTTATCCATTTCGCTAATGTGCTGTAGACATTTGATTACAGTTGACCCCTTTATTTATAGATCTTTCAACTCGAAAATTCGAATTGGATAACCCTTAAGAAAGAAACGGGTGCATTTCGCACGAATTACACGATAATCACTTTGACGGTCGATGTAATTTTGTGTAATTAGTTGCCTTAACCATAGATTAGTGCAGCCTTTATGTAATCGATTGGCAATTGCTCGTGTTGTCAATGTAATACATTGTGTGTGGTATTAGTCGTAAAGAAGGCACACTTAAAAGCGACCTGTTGATTGTTTATAAATTCAGTAATCAACGCTTTTATGGATAGGTACCACTTGCACAGATACCAGCGCATTGCGGTGCGAGCGTAAAGATACTAAAGCGTAAAGATGTTAAAATGCACTTGTGCGATAATAAGACAATGGCCTCGCCATTGCCGCAGTTGCACGTCGGCGGGCAGTGCGCACTAGTTGTGTTGTTTTCATAAAAAAATGTGCAGCGCTCTAGAGTCGGATGTGTTGGGATGTTTGTAAATTTATTTATTTTTGTATGTATATTTAGATTGTTAAATAGATGCTGTAAAAACATGGCTTAAAATTAGATTAATAAAATTATCGAAGTGGTAGCATGCAACTTTTAGGTATTGTAAAATGTTGTTAATACCTGAAAGTGTTAAATGTAAGATGTCCGATATCTTTTAATCCCCAAAAACTAATGTGCAGTCTGCGTCGCTTGGCACAGCCGGAACGTCATCTGCTGACTTCTCGCCCTTCTACACTGGATGTTGGCGTAGGAAAAAGGTACCGGCAATGCTGCATGGTTTATTTTCGAGCTTCTGGCCGTTCGGAGTTTATGCGCTTAAAAAAACAAGCGAGATGTTAACGCTTTGCGAGAGTTTTTAATTTTTGTTAGCCGTATTTAAAAAGTTTCTGTTTCCATTTGGCGCCCGCCCACATGCAACTACTGCCACCTACATACAACTTCGCGCACGCTTTTCACCGCTCTGACGTTTGCTTTTGCTGCCATTGTTGAACATTGTAGAAAGTAGAAAGAAGATACTGTCATTTGATGTCACTGGTGGTTGCGCGACGCCAACGTTTTCCAATTCTCTACGTTTCCTCCGGCATTGGCTGCGCCAGCGCGAGTGGTCGTGCGGGGGTCGGGGCCGCGTAGCCAGTGCGCCTATGAATCGGATCCATGTTGGCGTCGATAGTGCTAATGTGCGGTGCAGTGCCAGTGTCGGGGTCGCTGTGGCCGCGACAACGGGCACACGCTGCATCGTTGTCGTTAGTAATTGGCGCGTTTCTTTTAATTTCAATTTTAAAAATGACATCTTCGGAATATGGGTCTGCGCATTGAGCGCTGGTAGGCGCGCATATTGAGCTTTAGTTATGTGCAAATGTTTATTGATTTCCACAACGTTAGCAACTATTGATTGGTAGCACGTAGTGGTTTGCTTTGGTTTGGTTTTGTTTGCTGCTTTTTCTACTCGTTGGTTATGTTGGCAATCATTATAAACGTTTTCCTTCTCTTTCCGCGTTTAATTTATATTAAATCACTTTTATCATTGTTTTAAATAAGTACCTTTAAGGTTAGTTCGTTATGTTAATAGAATTCATAGTTGATCCGTTGTATTTTCAAACTCTTTATGAACTTCTTCCCTTGATTTGTTCAACGGACTATTATTTGTACTAATTTTATTATGTTAAAAAAATGCAGAATCTTTTAATGCTTCACTCTCGAAAATTCATTATTAATCCTTAAAAAACGTGCATGTTTTCGGGCAGAGTAGCGAAAAAATGTAAGATTGCTTTCTCTCGTTATCATCAGCAAGGACTAAATAAGCTGCCTTCATCCTAGACATTACTCCCAATCCAATACCAATCAATCTTTTCCATCTAGATTTCATCCGACGAATTGCCTGAAAGCAGAAAAGTCTCATGTTTTCTTTTACATATCATACTTACTCATACGTGTTCCATAAGTGCTAAATTAAGCAAAGGCTTCTAACTTTCTAAAGTGTCAACGCGTTTTTAGGCTGCTTTCAGGAACATATTTAAGTCATTACGCCAATATTCGAATGCCTTGCAAAAATGTTTTTATTTTCAAATGTTTTTGGTTCATTGATATTTTTTATTTATATATATTTATTTATTCTTTGTAATGCATCAATACATTCAAGCACACTAGACTTAAGTAAGCTTGAATTTACCAATCATTTGTTTCGAATTTTACTGATCCGGTTTTTTTGCTGCTGACAAACCACCGAGAACCATTGAAACGCTCCCAATGCATCCGCACTGACGTTTTCCTTTCTACTTAACTTGCAGGCAAACAAACATGCCATTACTGCCTCCTCGCAAGCCCACTCGTCGCTGTCTACTATGGACCGTGTACCACCGATCGGCAGTTACCAGTGGCCTGCTGATCAGACACCCGGTGTCATGGGACTTAAGAACCACGGTAACACCTGCTTCATGAATGCGGTGCTGCAATGCCTCAGCCACACTGACATTCTGGCCGAATACTTCGTACTCGATCAATATAAGGTGAGTTGTCCTACCGCGATCTGTTGTTACTAATGCAATTCCACAAAATTTAATGTTTTAAATTTGTGTTTATTTAAAAGGCCGATTTGAAACGACGCAACAAAATTAATTCGCGTAAGTTTGGCACCAAAGGTGAGTTGACCGAACAATTGGCAAATGTGCTGAAAGCGTTGTGGACATGCAAAAATGAAAGTGATCACAGCACTAGTTTTAAGGCAAGTAAAATCACATTTTCATGTTTGATCAACAAGTAATCTCTTTGTCGCTTACCACAGGCTGTTGTCGACCGGTACGGCACGCAGTTCCGTAGTTCAACGCAACAAGATGCTCAAGAGTTTCTATTCTGGCTACTAGACAAAGTGCACGAAGATTTAAATACAGCGACGAAACGACGCTACAAAAGTGTTAAGGTGCATATTTATTCTTACCTCTGCCCTATCCTTGCTTGCTTTAAAAAAAACCTAACAAAAGCCCAGTTCCTAAATAACAGGGGTTTATTAATGTTATTTGGATTTGGATGACTGTGGCACTTTGGTTGCGATGCAATAACAAAAAGCCGAGCCCCAAAAATTTGAATGCTTATTTTTGTTTACTTGTTAATCTTGTGGTGCGGTAATAGTAAGTCGAATACTACCAGCTTAAAGCATGTTTGATATATAGAACGTCACACAATCAAAGTCTACAGTCACCAGTTACTTGTGCTTTTTTGGTATATCGTGTAAATATTGTCAATTTTAAGGAGTCGGGTATTTATTTTTTTTTCTTTTGCATTTGGCGAAATTATAAACTTGAGAAAATATTAGTTAATGTTACAATATTGAAATCAAACTGTGGACATTGCTGGGTTTCACAAATATTGGTGGCATTCTGAATGATCGGGACAGCGTGTTTGTTCGTTTTGCTTGTTATGTTCTATTCAGCAGACAATTTTTATCAATTTACTTACAACACAAAAATACAGTAATAGAAAATAAAGCAAGGAAGTTCAGCTTCTAGGCAGCTTTTTGTGATTTAGTGTATTTACCGATTTAGTGTAAATTTCTTTTGTAAACTAAATGTTTTATTGAAACAAGTAAATGGCTGGCGCGTGTTCCAACCAATACCCAGTTGTAAGTGGCTTTGCTCTTGACAAATTGCAAAGCGGAAAATTTCATTTGGTTGTGAAGCAGATAAGATAAGAAGTGAAGAGTTGTGCAATGTTCTTATGAGTGCTTTTTGTTAAAATCTACCCAAGGTGTTAAAGCATATTTATATTAAAATTGACATTTCTAATACTTAGGTGAATCCTACAGATTATTTCTATTCATTTATAATGTTTTTTGTGTTCATATATGTTGTTAATATCATCATCGTTTTCACTCGCTCACTCTTTGCAGTTGGGTTTTGGAGTACATACAAATATTTCTGAAAAGTTTGTGTCGTTAAAAACATTTATGTACAATCTATCACCAGAGTAAGCAGTCTATATAAAGCTTGAAATTCCTTTTAGATTTTATGTAAGCCGAGCGCAATTGCAACAAAATTGTCCCATGCACATTTGGTTAGTTTGCTCTCTAGTTAATGCTTTCAGTTCCCAGAAACTGAATGGTCAATCTGTAGCAATTTGATTCAAACCTTTCTTTTTTTCATGTTATAGAATACGTATGGCCGTCCAGATGAGGTTATTGCCGCCGAGACGCTAGCAAATCACATCCGCTGCAACAATTCGTTTGTGCAGGCAGTATTTCAGGCGCAGTTTCGTTCATCGCTCACATGTCCACGCTGCAGGAAGCAATCAAACACGTTCGATCCGTTCCACTGCATCTCGGTACAGCTGCCGCAATTGACGCAACAGACAATCTTCGTAACGGTAGTCTATCTGAAGCGGTACCCGCGCCAAGTTAAATTGGGGCTCACGGTTCCCGCAGGCTCACCAATAGTGGCTTTGCGCGAACAGCTGCGTTCGGATACCGGCATTGCGTGCAATCGCATGGTGCTGGTCGATATCAGTAAGGAGGGATTCACCCGCGTTTTCTACGATACTCAACCAGTGGTCACTTTGATTGGCATCGAAACCATTTACTGCATTGAAGTGCCGGAAATGAAAATAATGCCACAGTCGGCTGTCCCGAATACAGCGGCAGCCACGACCACTGCAATACCGCGGCCTACATCGAAGGCACATGAAACTGTGGCTGCAGCCTCTGCCAGCGGGGCCGATGACTGCGTAAGGAAAACAAATCCCGTAAATGCTGCGACCGATCTGTTGTTGCTGGTAGCGAACGTGCGAAAAAAGAAAATCAGTATAGCAGAAGAGGGCGGCGATGATGGCAGTGGTAGTGCAGAAGCCGCAGAGGTGTTGGAACGTTTTGGGTCACCGTTTAGTGTGCAGGTGCCCCGAGATTGTTCTTATACGGAGCTGCAAAAAAAGCTGCTGCGTGAAATGTCGCCACTTCTTAAACCGGAGGTGTTCTCGTACGCCACACCATTGAGTGATATGTTTCAAATACGGTTGCAAGATCCGTCTGCTGATCCGGACACTTATTTGCAGAATGTTGAGCACCCGTTGCTCACTGAAATGATCGATTTGGCGTTGTCAGTATTATCGGCAGAGGCGGGACCCGCACATATTAAACTGTTGCTGGAGTGGTCTGAGCCGGAACAGCAATTTGTTGATCTCACGGATACTGTAGTTGAAGATGAAAGCGTTTCGCGGCTGCTGGAAAACAGACCAAGCGACACGGCAACACTTACTTTGGAGCAATGTCTGGAACACTACACCAAAGCGGAAACGCTTAGTGCGGAAGATGCGTGGCGTTGTCCACATTGCCAGCAGTACCTGCCGGTGGTGAAGACACTGGGACTGTGGTCGCTGCCCGACATACTGGTCGTGCATTTCAAACGTTTCCGCCAACATCAGGAAAAGGGTGCAAATGCAGCGAAGCTGACTACGATGGTGAGGTTCCCCCTGAACGCTTTTGACATGTCACCGCATCTGGCTCGCGGCGTTAACGATGATAATCGCAGCTCACTGACAGCATCTGCCATGGCAGACATCAATTCGCAAGCTTTTCGGCCGAGTCCGTGGAAGAAATCTCGCTCCGGTGACTCTCGCTCCTCGACCCTGAGTTCACGTGATAACAAAGAAACGCGTTATGATTTGTATGCTGTTTGCTATCACCAGGGTGATACGTTGGAGACAGGGCATTACACCGCTGCCTGCAAGAATCCCTATGACCGGCAGTGGTACAAATTTGATGATCAGCGAGTCTCTAAAGTACCCAATGAATCCATCGAGAACGAAATCATCAACAATGAGGCTTATATGCTCTTCTATCAGAGACGCCCCGGCGATGTTGCAGAGTGTTCAGGATCTAGCTCCAATTCCGGCGATCATTGGGTATCGCGAATAGCGCCGCCCCAACCACCATTACCGCAAGCAGACAAATTGAGCGTAGCGAACGAGAAAGTTGAAGAACAGGAAGTCGACGCAAGGGCGGATGCTTTTGCCGTCGCGGAAACGGTGGAAATAATACCCGAGCAAATCGAAACGAAACCAGTGGAAATACCAAAAGTAAAAGAGTCAATATGTGAAGAAGTTGTAGAAGGTAAATTATTGCGCTTAGCAAGTTGCAAATTAATATTACAAGTTTCATTTCTCTTTCTATTGGCAGAAATGACGGCAAGCTGTGAGGTACTAAAGCAGGAGACGCTCACTCAAGCGGTTGTGATTAGACAGACAGACGAGAAAGATTTGGTTGACATTGAGGAGTTGAGTTTAACCAACGACGGTGGCAAGGACAATGAAGACGATGACGAGTTACAGGTTCTTGAGGATATGTCGAGAAAAGAGCCGCCCGCCAATGACAATGATGCCAATCAAATCTTCGTTATGGACGAAGATTGCAAAATCAATGAAACTCAACAAATCGCACATGCTGCAGTTAACGGTCGAAAAGCAGTTGAACCAAAGCCAGAGGCTGCTACCAATACTGCGGCCTCTGCAGCGAAACCAAAGTCCTCACCTTTACTAAAGTCTGCAACCACTCCTGCAGCAAATATTCCAACCGCAGAAGAAATAACTATAAAAGCAGTATTAATGAACGGTTATGCAACTGCAGAGAGAAACAAATCACCGAATGACTCAAAAGCAATAGACGCTATGAAGCCTCAGGCAGGCACATCTTCCAAGGCGTCTTCTTCGACGTCCTCTTCCAATTCGTCATTGTCGTCGCGCTCCTCGCCACACTCACTTGCCGTCTCCGTGCATGGCGCTTCGACGCTGCAGTCCAAATTCAACGGCTTTTCTACATCGGCAGCAGCGTCCGCATCGGTCAACGGCTACAAGGAGGTGCTATTATCGAGCAGCCTGAAGAGCAATAGTAGCAGTATTATCAGTGCTGCTGTAGCAGCGCATTCTCATGAGTTTCAATTATCCCGTCACCAACATCAGCACTGGAACGGCAGCCGTTCAAGTGTGTCGGCCGTAGAAAGTTGCACGCAGCAGACGCAACAGCACACACATTGCCTAAACTTGCGGCATTCGTTCTCGACCAGCTCCAACTGCAAATTACGGGAGTGCACCGAAACGTTGTCGATGTTACGCAACTCGGCGAACACTTGCAGCAAGGATACGTTGATATTTATTGACCAACAGAGCCACCATCATCATCACAGCCTAATAGAGGACGACGATGACACATTCATGGGTAGTCGTTCACTCTGGGTAAGGCAACTAATCTAGTCGGAACTCAGGGGAGCTATTATGTAAATTAAATTTAATTAAATGTAATTAATTTAAATTAATTTTTAAATTTAATTAAATTTAACATAATAGTATATAACAGTTGGGCTGAAAAGTTCGTAACGTTTTATAGAAAAACACATTTTGTTGGCAAAATTCGTTTTTATTATTCAACATAGTTGCCATAGAGGGCGATACACCGATTATAGCGATCTTCCAACTTTTCAATACCATTTTTGTACAATGCTCTGAAGCATCGACACGTTCTTGTTTTTGGTCGATTGTGAGCTCGCGCGGCCCCCACTTTGCACATAGCTTTCGCATACCCAAATATTCATGAACGATATGTCCAACACATTCCTTTGATATCTTTAGAGTGTCAGCTATACAAATCAACCTCAATTTACGATCTTTCAAAATCATTTTGTGGATTTTTTTATGTTTTCGTCCGTAACATCATCTTTTGGACGTCCACTGCGTTCATCGTCTTCGGCGCTCATATGGCCTGTACGGTATTTAGCAAACCACTTACGAATGGTTGCTTCGCCCGGCGCAGAGTCTGGATAACACTCATCAAGCCACTTTTTGCTATCAGCAGCACTTTTTTCATCAAAAAATCCATTATCCATAATCCATTTTTTTTTTTCAAAATAACAAAAGTTGCTTCACTCAAAATGCTGTATCTCACAAACTAATAATCAGACAGCTGTCAAATGTATACACGTTTCTTTTGAAGGTTGGTACTACCTAAAAATGATACGGATTTTATTCTAGTGGCGCCATCTCATAGAAACGATACGAACTTTTCAGC
The DNA here is from genome assembly GCA_963971225.1 of Melieria omissa. Taxonomy (NCBI): domain Eukaryota; kingdom Metazoa; phylum Arthropoda; class Insecta; order Diptera; family Ulidiidae; genus Melieria; species Melieria omissa. The sequence continues at coordinate 34,832,484 of OZ020269.1, forward strand.
ACATAGATATGTAAGATCCATTTTAGAAAATCGATGTTTAAAAACGTTGATAATTCGGTTGGAGTAATCAGTAATCAATTGCAACCAGATTGGTCATTCAGTTGATTTTAAAATAGCCCCCGTAGTGGTTATCTTTGAATTGATGAAAAAATGCACCTTGTCTTACAGATATCACCAGTAACACCTCACAAACTCATCACAGTATCGCCCAAAAATTAAATTGCCCAGTTACCGTGCGTAGGGTTGTTGCTCGAAGGTCTTAACTTCCGTTTTTGCGAGTTGTGGCTACAGCTTTGCTTCATATTCCGAACGCGCCAATAGTATGCAGCTCCTCAGTTTGGCTGCTCGTGGTCACAAGGACACTGGCATGAAACAAACAACCGATATTTGGTTTTATTTACTAGTTGATGAAATGCAATTATACGATTTAAATATTTTAAGTATAAAACTATAATGATCATGAACTATCTGTATAGCCTTATGTACCATCATATACATATGACTAAATGTATATACATACAAAAAAAACGATGCGATATATCTCTAGATTGTAGTAGAGTAAAAATCACGGCCAAGGAAGAGTTTACAATTTGAAATTACTTTACTATATATCCGCCATTGACATTTTACGTAAAAAATTAAAGGACTTAAACTTTTGAGAAGCAAACAGCTAGTAGCTGGGTAATCATGTCACATTATCAAACATGGATAACTTATGGAAAATGTAAAACGTTTTGTCATAATGATGATGTATGTATGCGAGGTAGATAGGCGAATATTGAAAGAAACTTGCACGTGATCATGTTAACTGCTTAAATGTATATTTAAATATATCATGTTTGAAATAGGAAGCAAAAAAGTATCATAATCGAGTTGAAACAAAATAAACCAATAGCGTAATTCGATTTCAACGTATACCATTTAACGTAATCACTAGAGAAGTAAATATATTGGATTTGGTTAATTTGTGAAAGCAGCATACGCTGTCTCTTCTGTGGTAATTATTTGGTTTGAACGAACACTTAACGATAAATCGCAAAAAAGAAACAAAACGAATAAGTACAATTTTACTTTATATGTATGTATGAACGTAAATCCCATAGTAACACCTGCAAACGATTCTATTCACTCATCTCGCATACCATAATATGGAAGACATGATTAGTTCAAAAGTGCACCAGGTTAAAAGATGACAACGATGCAAACATTTATTTATAATCTATCCAGTGTTGTCAACTTCCTGCCCAAGTTAACGTACGTTGAAGTTTTTCTGTATCCGTATTTTTGCAGTATGCATTACGCTGTATTTTTTGACCTACCTATACGCAATATGAAGCATCCTCGGCTAGTTTAAGGTTTTACTTTAAATTATGCAAAATGTATGAGTGTAACGAAACACTTTGATAAAAAATATATACAAGTAACTAGCACGTTGCATTAAGCATTAAACCAAAATAATATTAAAGAACATATAAAGTGAATAGAAATGAAGGCAGAGTTAAACCATTTAAAGACTTTGAGTAAATGAAACTTTGTTTATAACAAATACTACTGTATTCATAAAAATATATCTTTATTGATGAGAGATATGTAAAACTTGTTGAAAATGATATAATCTATTGGAGATGAGAATAATTCGAAATAAAAACTAATAAAAAAAAATGTTGAGGCTTTCATTAGGACTAAGCGGAGGAGCGACAAGCATTTGTCGAAAATGACAGCTTTAGTTCGTCGGTTCACCACAAAGCAGCTCATGTATAGACACGCTTCAGCAGAGTGAAGTAAGTGTAAGAGGCATTTAAAAGCGATTGAAAAAGTTCCAGCGTCATTGGTTGAATGTTTCCCACCATTATCTGCCAACGAGAGAAAGTAAATTGTTATAACTACCGGCGTAAGTGTTCATTTTACACGATTACCGACGATGGCTTCTGAGCGCGCAGTATTATGAGCAGGATGTGCTTTTGCACTGGAACAGGAAACGTGAACCACTCCGTCTCGTAGGCGGCGGCTGCAATTGCTAAGCTCTAATAGCGAAAACAAAAATATTTTATGATATTTTTGCATCGCTGAATCTTCAATGTTGGCACTTGCCTGCTCTCGCAGCTCATTGGCGTACCAGTAGAGTGCCAGAATTTGGGCGAATATCATTGTAATGTACGCGCAAATGATGATGGCCTGGGCTGAAGAGTCGACCTGCAGATGCAATACATACTTACGTAGGAATATGTATTTAAAAATGCATATATTATACTGTGGGTGTAAGCTTAGTTCGTGCCTGAATTTGTTTTGAAATTTGTCTCTTGTGAATATCCGCTAAATGTATAAATATGAACTGAAAAAATGTGTACCTACTGTTTGAAAATTGTGAAATTTAAAAATTGCAGGTCCCCCTATTAAATATTCTAATCTATATAATCAATACCATTCAGTATGAAGAACTATACATAGTCAAATCTATAATAATCAGTTTTATGTGCTTTTCTCTTGAATCCAAACCCTATTATTATTATTATTATTATTATTATTATTATTATTATTATTATTATTATTATTATTATTATTATTATTATTATTATTGACGGGGAATAGTGCACTGCGACCTAAAAGATCAATTGTGCCCCTTTATAGACCTACGGACGAACTGTATGTACATATAAGTCCAGGCCTAAACCTCTGGAAACACAGTCCGTATCTGGTATAGTAAAGTCCAAATCCAAACCTTACACATTGTACAATACTCATGATTAATACATTCGACTTACAATTATGAGCAAAAAAAGCAAAGCACAGAGCAGTGTGCCGAATGCAAGAAACTCCAATAGGAAAATGTACGTTGTTAAGCGATTCACCGTAGCAATGTAACTGGAAAGCACAAAACACAAAATCACAAATGAAATGAACGTCGAGCGTCAACAGCTCACTTGATGATGCGATTTTGGTACGCAATGCATGCGTTAACTTTTGTCGAAATCGTTCGGTCGACGGGGTTACCACGCGTCAGCGTTCGCAACCGGTGTTGCAGCGCCTTGCACATGACCATGCCGAACATGATGAAGGCCACAATGAGGCTGGTAAACGGTATGTACATACAGCAGCCCATAGGCGTGATTACCATCTGGTAAACGTACCAGATTTGGTAGAATGGCGTTTTGTACTCGTCGATGCCGGGTATGATGCTGCCGAAGGGCAGTACTGCAAAGCAGACCCGCTGGTAAAAAGGAGCTCGCGAGGAGACAGTGTCGCAGGCACATTACCTCTTTCGGTGACAAAGAACGGATAGAACGCAAAGCCGATGCAGGTAAGCAGGCCGAGAAACAGATTGCCGCGTGCCATAATATGGCCAGTGCTGTTGGCCTCCGCTAGCAGACCCTCTATGTAATGTTCGTTCAATTGCTAAAGTTGGAGTAGACGGAGGAGTAAATGAACATTTGAACAGTGTTCGAACACCCACCTTTAGCTCATAGTAGAAGCGCTCCAGATCGCTCAATAGCTGTTCGTACTTCTCACGGTCGGACAACAAGATGTAGGCGCGCAGAATGGTGTTGAACCACAAGACCAGCATGTACGAGTTTCGGATTATGGCAGCCATGCCTTCACTGGTGCGGAACATGTACACGAACTGCGTGAATACGAGGAACGTGGTGGTGGACAAGCAAACGTAGCGTCGCCAGGTGTGCTCGTAGATCAACGACCAGAACCGCAGGATGCGAACACTCATGTAAATAAGCTGTATGTCCTCGAACATGGCTTCCTCGAATGAGCGTTGGACTTAAAGAACAGCAGGCAATACTTGTGGGTTTCTGCATTGATTCTTGAACTTTTATTGTAACTTCAACGTCCGCAATAGTCCACTAAAAATTGCACATATTACACAATTAGATGATATTGCAATATTGCTCCTCATCCTCGTCACAAGCTAATGCGCGCAATGTCCTAACATTAACTTAATTAGGCATATTAGCAGACTGATTGCTTCCTGACGCCAATTATAATAAAAAAAATGTTTTCTATGAATGAGAATGGTGAAAGAGTATTGTTGAAGTTGAATTATTTAGGGCATGATGTGTCTCTATATAGAACTTTGCACGCGTGAATTTTTTGATTTCATTGAAATAATCTTTACTCACTTTAAAATACCATCTTAAGTTAAATTATGTTTTTTCACACAAACTTTGCACACATTTCGAACACTGAAAAACATGCTTTAAATTATTTCTGACTTTTAGTACGTTTCCAAGTCTGAAGTCAATTGACTCCATAAATCACGATTCTCCTAACTCTTTGCTGACATCGTCAGATTTTTGATTTAAAGTATATTTAACCAGTTTAAAACCAATAAGCCAATTAAATACCGATCCTGGCCGTCGTGCGATCCTTCATAGAACCCATGTTCAACAGTTCAAATTGTCTACAGTTCAAATTTCATGTTTTTAGCTTCAGCAGCTTGGGCTGGGCGATGATGAGTCAGTCAGTCGGTCAGGACAAACAATTAAATACATATATATAGATTTTGATATTGCGTCGGTAACGTTAATGCCAATATATATGTTTTTGGGGATTTTTACGGAATAGAATTAGTATGGTGGGCATTGAAAAACCTTGTCATCTACATAGTTTGTTCAAATGTTGCAATACCAAAAGTTTATTTCCCGCTCTTCGCTATGACCAACACTCTGAGGATACCCATTTTCATTCACGAACATTGTGTTGGTGATAGAATCTGAGCGAACAAATAGGTTAAGGCGCGATTGAAAGCGCCTTGCTTGAATTTATCACAATTATAAGTATCAAAAGAAGTATCTTCTATATCCGCGTACCAGAAACTAAGAAACGAACACTCCCTGTGCAGCAGTGACAGCAGCAATAACAGAAATGCTGCTGACGACCTCCTGAAACAATACATAGGTGACCTAGGGGACCGTTTCGCCATTTGGGCGAAAGACAAAAACAACCCACATATATTTGGAAAACAGGAAACTACGACTTAGTGTCGTTATCGGTCTGTCGCGACAGTTATGTAGATATGTATGTATGTACATAATATAAAAAACAGTGCCATAAAAAGAATATGTTCACTAATTAATATTTGCCCGATTCATCGTTTCCAGTACTTTCTCAACTTCAGAATAACTTGCTCATGAAAAGAATACGGTTAAAATAAAATAAAATCAATACTTAAACAATACAAATACTTATTTGTCTTAATGGACGACAACAATTGTTGCAGCTGAAATAGCATTAAGAAAGAGCAGCGCAGAATATATGCGAGTGCACACATACTTTGTATGTCAGCAAAAAATAAAACCAGTAAACCATTGATTGGTGAAATATCCAAACTAACAAAGTTCAAATTCAAACGTCACCGGAGTGATGGATGAGCAAAGATTTGGCTTGACAAAAATGTCTATGTCAAATATATCCATAAAGCAATAAAATAAAAACACCCATAAACTCACCTCAATCTGCTTGGATTTTGTTACATTTTCCTTAAAAAATGGTTTCAGTTAAAATAGGTTTACTGAAATATTTATTGGAAATTATATATAAGAACTAAAAGAAGAAATCGCAATTAATTTATTTATTGTTTCCAAAACAAAACGGCACAATTTGAGGTGGCAATGCACATAAACTCAGTACATAAAAAAATATAAAATTGCGTAAAGTAAAACTGTTTTCATAGCTCAAGGTACTCTAAATAGCTTTTTTAAATAATTTGTTCATTTCCCATTACGCAATTTCCCCATTTAAGATATTTTAGCCACACATAAAATATGTGGATGTGCAAGCGTAAACCTATTCAATCGCAATTTTATAGTCAATCTTTGAATAAAACCGTTGTTTTTTGCGCAAACGCCTCGAGCAAGAACCCAAATGTACTCGATGTAATTTAAGTCAAGAGTTCGAACTGGCCAATCAAAAACTTGAATATTTCTGTCCTTGAAAAAGTTCATTGTTTTTCTAGAACTTTGAATTGCAGCATTTTCCTGCTGAAAAATAAATTCAGGTCCATAAAATTCTTCTGATTATTCTATTATTTACCGTTAAGGTGCTTGTACACTAGGAAACATTTCACATGGAAACATGCTATTGGAAACACATCGGAAACATAAATGTTTCTTGTTGTGCGGAAACATGTTTTCAGTACCTTGTACACTAGAAATACAAATTGTGGGAAACACGTTGCCGGAAACAATTTGAAATGTTTCCAAGTTCTTCCCCTACGATGTTTCCGATGTTTCCAACCCGGTATGTTTCTAGTCTTTGTACACTACGTCATTGTACAAGGTTGTTGGAAACATGTGGTGCTTGATTTCAACGTTTGAAATTTGTTATTGTATGTCGGTGAGTGAAAAATGTTGGCAAATACCTAAATAAAAACTAAAACTACGGAAATAACCAAATTATTTTCAGCAGTATATGCTCTGTGTAGTGCAAAAAGAGAAAGCGAAAACGACGTTGGTGGACAAGACCTTGAATTCAACGTCGGGATTATGCGTCAAATTACTACGAGAACTATCCACGGAATATCCGATCCAGTTTTCTAATTTTTTTTTAATGTCGACTCGTCGAAAGTCGAGTGAGAGCTTCAATCGAGTTAATAAAACTGGACAACAGCATGTCTATTGCATAAAGATTTTTACATGAATCTGAATAGTTTTTCCGCGCTGTTTTCAAAACCATAATCCGTTTGTATGTAACAGCTCTAGTTTTCGTAAAAAATGGGAGTGTAATTTTTTTCAATTTTTTTCTCGAGTTTTTTCACGTTTTCAACTGTAATTTCCGACCAATAATCCTATAGACATGATTTTTATATCGTTGCACTTACAACATCTTACGCCTTCATTTCTGACATTAATCAATATTATGCGTTATAAATTGGCGTTGTAATAAGGTTTAAAAGTAGGAAAATATGGAATTTCAAGGCGTCTCTTCCGATGGCGCAAATTGTACAGATGTTTCATAAATCAAGTTACGAAGTGTATAAATATCTTAAGAAGAAACATCATGCAATACAACTGAGGCAGCATTTTTGGCGGAATACTCATTAGCATCGAAATAATATCAAAAATGTGCTTATGCCAATTTCAACACTTTTCAGCGATTTATCAATGATTTACTTAAAAACAAAGGCCTTCAAAATATGCAAAGTTTTTCTTTTTTATTTGCCACCGCTTGCCAAACCGAGAGCTTATTCCCGCAACTTGAGGTCAGGGCTGCAAATGTCCCAAAGGGAACGGTGTTTTTTCACCGCAGAAATAAGTTCGGACTGGTATCCATCGCTCCAATCAAACAATTCGCTCGCACCTCGTTGACTCTTGCTAAAGTCGGTTAGGATTTCCTCATCAAAAATATTTACCATTGTCATTATGCGACGCGAAATTGAAAAATTTGTCTAACATTCAAAACAAAATTTTTGGGAAACTCGAAATGTTTCCCATGCGGGTTTCCATTGACACCGGAAACACGAAAACACATGGAAACTTGAAAAAATGTTTCCCTCATGATGATTTCAAGTATTGTACACTATGGAAACATTTTCAAATTTTCGTTGCCCAGAAACAAGGAAACAATGCCGGAAACTGTTTCCATTTTCACAGAAACAAGTTTTCGTGGCCTTATACACTAGGGAAACGTGTTTCTTGCCTATTTCCGACATGTTTCCTTGTGAAATGTTTCCTAGTGTACAAGCACCCTTACGTTTAAAACTTCGCAGTAAATGTAGAAGTTAATTTTTTCAGAAACCCACGCAAATTAAGTCCTACCATACATGGCAATACAGGCACAAACCATTATATTGCCATGGGATAATGGCTCATACAGACCTCCTTTTCAACCAACTTATAGAGCTAAAAGTATAAAAAGCCGTCAGTACTTTCTAAAATTGAGCGTTTTTGTTACTAAACGAAACTGTTGACAACTGTTCTCGCCTATAAATAGTTTCTCCGCGAATTCCATTATTTTGGGTTTAAGACTAACATTTAGTGTAAACATCGCAGTTTAAATTTTGTTAAAATTTTTCGAACATGTCGGGGCTTTATATACAGATCGATTCTGCGAACAAACTCCGTCGACATTCGGTTTTCTTTTATTCCCAATGCCATTGTCACACGTTATTGCCTTACGATAATTTTCGTGTTTCGGTCATATCTGACGTTTTCCCCATAATATCCGCGTAATTTTAAATAATGACACACTCATGTCTCAGCCCTGCCTATTTCATCCGCTATTTCCCGTATCAAAATCTCTTATTGATTGAATGCATTAACTTTTCCCTTTTATTCAGGTGACAATTACTCTCCTCTTGGCATTTTCATAGCTCTAACAAAATAAAAATTTTACTTTTCTAATAGTACAAAAATCGAATAAATCAGTGTATAAAGGCATAACATACCTCAAATTACTTATATTTATGTTTCACTGATCAACTTAAATCGCTGAGTTTATGTGAACTGCCACATTTCAACTCTGAGAAAACACTAGTCGCTCTGAATGTTTTGCTTGATCACGCAAACTATAAAAGAGTGCATAGCGGAACACCTGCCGTTTTTTACAGCAAACTATGGAAATATAAACTACAGTGGCGTAGGGGGATGGATCCTCCCCCCCCTTGGTGGATAAATTCATTTATACAATTTGATGTAACAATATATAATTGTGAAAAATTGTTCCTATTTGCTTTATCTCTTCTGTGAGCACCCATCTAAAACCTAATAGTTGTACCTTTGTTGTAGTTGTTAAGGATATAAAAAAAACGGAAATTGGGAACACAATGATTTCTTTTGGTTGCCTACATTTTATTTACGTAAAACGGTAAAAATATACAAGAATAATTAAGTAAATAGCGAGTTTCAACTTCAATGAATTAATTTTGAAATTCAAAAATTTCAACAGTAAAGCAAAAACAAAATTTATATTTCAATTTTTTCAGAGAAATAGTCCTCTCTGATTTAACTCCAGCGTCGAAGATCAAAAACAATGTCCACCTGATCCTCAAAATAGCACTCCTTCCTTCCATCTCTACAACAGAAAATACCCAATCGAATTGATAAAAAAAAACCGACACGAGAAGACCACAATTACTTTCTTCACTTCATGAATGTAATTGAATTGACACCAAAACACGGTTATAACCATGAATACAACGGATAAATATTAATTTTGTACAACAATAAATTACAAACCCAAAAGAAAATAAAAGCCAAGGCAAGTGAAAAACATTTGGATCAGGTAGATTTTGCGCCAACTAACTTATGTCACGATTACATGGGATGGCACGACAAAAGGGTTCAAAATCGAGTCAAATGGAAAAACCTAGTTGAAGTCCTATGGTCCGTAAAGGACTGAATAAGGAATAAAACGAAACCAATCTGAAGGTAATGATGTGGTAAATAAATAAAAAAAATTTTAACTAACGGGAAAATTTGTATGAAAATACACCATGGTCTGGCCTGGCCAGTTTGTTTTTGTGTTTAGAAAGGATCAGTTGAGGATATCATAAAATATGAGCTCGATAGCTTAACTACAACATTAGTAAAGTGGATCCAAAGTTCGATATGGTTTGGCCAGATCCGCGGGCATCCGGATCCGGAAGGGTTAAGAATAAATGAATACAAAAATTAGAAAATGTTCAGAATTGATGTATTTTCAGTGTTCCCAAAAGTATCGACTATTTACCAAAGTAGTAGTTGTTGAAATTTGCAAAAAATTCAGTTAACAGTTTTTGGTGAATTGTGTGTAAACATGGAAAACATGGAAAAATAGTCACCTCAATGATAATTAAATTTTAGAACGTCATACATTTTACTGTTGGATTTCTTTTACATAGGTGGTGTGTTATGCTTTTTAAAATAGGTCTTTTGAGTTTTTCGTAATTCTATTAGGAGGTGTTTCCAAAATGTCATAACTTAAAACAAACTTAAATTTTTTTTGTCGGAATTTTAGGACTTTAAATACGTGTCACTTGAATTTTTCGTTTTTAGAATTTTATGTTAATATATGTATGTATGTTCATACATACAATTTTATGCAACATGTATTAAAAATAATACGAAAAATTAAAGTATAAAAAATGCTTTAAACTGGATTTTTTTTTGCATATCCCCCCCCCCTTCCCGAAATCCTGGGGACGCCACTGATAAACTACAACCTTTATTTGTTTTTGAAATCATCTCCTCTACTCCAAAAAGACTTTTCACACCTCAGCTCAAAGTGAGTTTATGGGAACTGCCACCAGTGTATGTACACACATTGTGACCGAAAAGTTTCCAGAAATTCACATTTAAAATTCGCGCGCTGTATATTTTTCGATATTTTAACTTTCTGTAGGTTGGTAGCACTGTCCTTAACCAAGGTTTATAGAATACAGGTTGCGCATTCCCAAGGTTCGCCATGTTGATGACGTAGGAGGAGGCCAAAATCGAGTTGCCACTTTTTGACAAATGTACAATTAAAAACCCTAAAAAAACAAAACAAAACAAAACATGCCTTGCTTTTTCCATCAACGAAAATATTTTATTTCCACACACTTTTTAAATATTTGTGAACGCGAAATGAAGTGCTCGGTGGCAAACTGCAAGAATTACAGCGGAAAATCGCGCTGTCGATTTTATTGCTTCCCGAAACAGCGGAGCTTATATAGAAAGTGGGTGGTCTTCTGTGGCCGCGACAATAACTTTAAGTTTAAAAGTTTTAAGTGGACTACACTTGGGTAGATCACCTTTCAGAAGGTGGTTTAAAAAAACCTACTGAAGACATGATGCGCGATATGAGAGATTTGGAACGTGTCTTTTTGGATATCAACGGCGCTGAGCTTCTTATAACAAACGATTATATTTCCAAACATCTGCAGCAAGCTGAAAACATACGGTGCAGTGATGGAATAAAAAAAATATTTTTTCGTTCGAGAATGTTTTTCAAAATTCGGCAATTGAATGCACAATCCGAACAAAACATCTGTAAAAAAAAGAGAAAAATGAATAAAATTGTTACATAACAAGTACATAAGGGTAGGTTGCAGTTTCGGTCATATTTGTTCTCAAATCCAGAAAAGTATTTGGATTTATTATTTAAGGGGTATAAATATAAAATCTGGCAACTTCTTTTTCCGGATTTGTTTACACTTTTTGCACTTTTTTTGCTCAAAAATATTTTCAGCCAATCAGAGCCAAGCTATGCCTACGTCACACGAGGCGCTGTAATTTTTTGACAACCGGAATGCGCAACCTTCTATTCTATAAACCTTGGTCCTTAACTACTATGCCGAAAATGAGCGCGATCTGTCAGACAGTTTGTTTACGGCAGCTGTTGAAACCAGTTCACCTCAGTAGTGCGTTGCGATTTTGTTGAGAATTTTCTTCAAAATGAGTACCGTGAACAGGTCTCTTTGGACGTGCTTGATCGTGCCAATTCCGATCCAACTTTCATGGAATGCATCATAACTGGTGACGAGACATGGGTCTACGAGTACGTCATGCAAACAAGCCAACAATCATCGGAATGGAGAGGAAAAGACGAGCCGCAACCGAAAAAACCACGCCAAAGTCGCTCGAAAATCAAGGTAATGCTGATTGTTTTCTTCGATATTCGTGGTCTGGTGCATCATGAATTCGTCGCTGAAGGACAAACAATCGGTAAAGACTATTATTTGACTGTTTTCAGACGTTTGCGTGAAAATATCCGCCGTAAACGGCCTCAATTGTGGAAGGATAATTCATGGATTTTTCATGACGATAATGCTCCCTCGCACCGAGCCAACATTATCAACGATTTTAAGGCCAAACATTCAATAAATACCATCGAACAGCCACCGTATTCACCTGATCTTGCACCGTGTGACTTTTTCCTGTTTCCCAAACTCAAATTACCACTCAGAGGAACGCGTTTTGAATCCCTAGAAGACGTAAAACAGAATTCGCCTATAAAAAATGTTTTGAAGATTGGAAGAAAAGTTGGCATATGTGTATCGCTTCTAATGGAGCATATTTTGAAGGAGATAAAATAAATATTGATGAAGATTAAGAATTTTGCGTTTTATTTAAAATTTCCGGAAACTTTTCGGTCACAAGGTATGTAAAAATATACAAACTTGTATTGCGTATAGTTCTGGTGTAAATAGTTTATGTGTTGTTACCACACCATTTCGTTGTTACCACATAACTTTTGACCACACGTCGCGCTTTGGTATTTTTCTTTACTATTTTCAGTAGTTTTTAATTGCACAACTATATACGTACAAATATACGAACACATACACGACAAAATAAGGACTTGACAAATTTTCACTCATGCAGTAATATATGTAAATATGTATCAAATGAAAGTGGAAAAAGTTCGCCTTTTAAATAGTTTTATATTTTCAACGGTGTATTCTAAACTTTCGAGTTCAATGAAAGATAAATAAGAATAAACATTTGATGCATTTTTATGAACTATTTTTCCGAGAAAATGTTCAATTAAAATATTTCCTAAATTAAATTAAAAATTTATGTTTACAAACGCATACGCATACAGTGTATTCAAATTATAGTTAGTATATTTTTGGTAAAAGTGTTTACTAATACAACACTTTTGAATGCAAAATGAAACTGAATGCAATTGAATGCAACTGAAAAACTTCTTCTTTACTAAAAGAATATCAACATATACGTACGTACAAAAATTCCAACTAAGTTGAAGTAGTTTCTTTAAAATCAGCCCAGCCTATTTTTGTCACTGTGCTGTTGCCCAAACGAATATCTCACTCAAAAGTTAACCTAAAGAAAGTATGGAGAGAATGGAAGAGTTCTCTCCGCCTATTAGCACTTCAAGCAAGTCACCACGCACATCACCGCAAACTCCAACTTGAGCGCAAATCAAACTTAAAGAACGGCGGACAACTTGAAATGGCACTGGCACTCATATTGCGGATGACGCCCGTTGCCAAACATTTACGGTGGAGTTTCTGTTCCAGAGGTTCAACGCTTGGAGCATTTGTGTTTGGTATTCAGTTGAGTTACAACATTTGACGGGACTTGTTCTACTTGGAGGCGAATACGTTCAACTGTTCAACGTAAAGCGTTGTTTAAGTGTAAATCGAGTGAACTGCACGAAAAAGGGAAATTCTTTGGCCTGAAAGTGTGTCGAGAATCGATTTGTGGAACATCTTTTGGAGTGTTTGAAGTGATTGCACAATGAACTATCGGTTGCTGTTGGTAGGTTCTGAAACAAACGGACATTGTTGATACCATAAAATGTTTCATACTACATAAAAAGCGTATGTAATGTACATCAAATCAGAATGTGCTAGAAAATTTGACTCGCCGCAAGACACCGCAAATTGCCCACCCATGCTCAAGACAAGCTCCACATCTAAACGTAGTGAAATTCCGTTGCAATTATAAATGCATTCTTGGCAATACGTGCGTGCACTTCCAAGTCCGTGTGTGTGAGTGTGTGTGTGTTTGTGCGTAATCACACATTTCTAAGCAACAAGTTTGTTGCTTAAATCTTTGGTTCTTCCCAACGGACGTTTAGTATAACCAGACTTTCTGCTTTTCTTTCCACACTCAGGCGCTTGCCTCTCTTGTTTTCTTGCGATTTTGCGTTCTTCCACCTGTAATTTCCAGCTGAATTATCCGAAACGGTTATTTAAATTTACAAAAACAACAAGCGCAACCGGACTAATGTGCTTGTGGAAATATGCGTGCAGTGTTACTGTTGGTAGTGGCAACTGATGTTATGTATGCTAATGTATTCAGCACTGCGGAAAAATAAAATAAATGCACAAAAAAATTAATGTTGCTACAGTTGCTTCTACCGCAACGTGAAATGCGAACAAAACTTTCCCGTTATCTAAAAATGTATTTAGAACATTCTATCACACATTCTTTTGGTCGACTGGCCGATGGTGTGACGTCTATATGCAAACTCATATGTCCGTGCATGTGTATGCGGGCTTGTTGCTGGACTCAGATGAGCAAAACATTTCTTGTATGTGCGCCGAAAAGTCGGTCAACATTTTTTTCTTTCGACCATTTTGCGTTGAATCGAAGTAAACAAAAGTAATTGTGAGGTAAACAAAGGAAATCATTGACAAAGTTTTAGCAAACACTTGCATATTTTTTCTTTGGTCATGTGATACACTTATATATCATATAGGCATTTTTGCAAATAATGAAAAGAAGTTAAAAACGCATTTATATAGTTTTAACTGCTAGTCATATTTCTAAGTAATTTAAACATTAACGAAAAAACCTAACTACTAATAAATTTCGGCCGAAGCTCTTATCCAATTCTCTATGGCAATACTCCACAGCTATACAGCGAATGACTCTGCGATGCTCCGCATATGCCGCGTCACCGCATAGATCACACAACCAAATGCCCAAAAACGAACGACAACGAATTTACGTTTGACCCAATTCCGTTGTTTTGGTATGCAAACCAAGAATGAATCGGTGGCAAAATGGCACAAAACGGGGCTGTAGCGCACCCATTTAACGAGCCATCATAAATTTCAGAATTCCAACGCGCGTCGTCTGTTGTCATCAAGTAACAGCATGAACCATTTACACACAAACACACACACTTTCCGTAGCGTGCACATACCAACAAGTCAAAAAGAAAGCAAAGCCACTTGACCGTCGCGCAAAAGGTCAAAGAAATCTGAAAATTATTGTGCAGGAGATGAAAACGACAGATATACACAGATTCTGCAGCCACTTTTCATTTCAACTCAAAGTGGTTTTTCAACAACGATTATAGAATGGTGAAAATTTCTCTTCTGGCGTTCCTTACTTGAGATTCATAAACACAATTATGCGAGTTATTTTCAGTTTTATACGGACAGTAAATATAAAATTGTGAGAACTTAACGCAAACAATTTTTCGAATTAACCCGGTTTTCTTATAATTCTTTTTACCACAAAGAAAAATTTCATCGCCTGCGCAACTCACCTTTATACAATACTCTTTCATAATTTATTTCATTGTCCCCACCGGGTACAGAGTGGGAAACATTTAGAAAATGGCACTGTTTTTATTTCAACATAATTGTGAAATGTATTCAAATCTGCAACAGAATTCCATGATAAACTTATCTTGTTAAACAAACAAGTTCGAATCTAATCTCTTCGAATCATAACCTTACATTTACTGGTAAAATTTCAACAAAAGTCATCATGTATAGGTAATATTAAAATTTAGTTAGCCATTACCCAGCCTTTATAATAAACGAACTCCGAATAAATTTCATTTTTGACATAAATTACGTAAGCCATGACAGAATAAGCTATTGCAGAAAAAATGCCCAGTTTATGTTGGCTGAATCGTGATTTGAAAACACACTGCAATGCATTAATGGCGGCTACTCCTGTATACTGTTTAGTCATATATTGAACAAGTAATTTTTCGGGTCACAACCTTTTGGATTTGTGCTTCAAAAGAGTAAAAAAGCTAAAGTAAATACAATCAGAACTTCAACGGTTAACGCTGTTATTTCCTCCTGACAACGGACAGTAAGCAGCTGTATATTTCTGGCTGCAGAATAGCTCAGCAGATTTGGGCAAGCTACAACTCTCTCTGAACGAATTCATGTAGAAACATCTTCAGGCTGTCAGAAATACAGTGCAGTTGGGAATCTTTTTTGTAGAAGCAGAAGGGAAGACAACTAGCACGGAACACTCGAGTAGGTCCTAAGCAGGACTTGTTTGAAAGAGGATAGGATAGAAGATAGAAGATAGAGGATGTTGTTTAAAAGTGGTTACTTTTAAGACGATATTTTTCTAAGAATCTAGTCTAATTGGTTCTCAAGCCAACTTGTTGGAAGCTATTGCATCAAATCTAACCTAACTGATGCCGGTTTGCTGTAATGTCTCTCCCTTGTAGGGAAGATGAATTCGAGAAAGCGACTTCAAAACTGTATGTCGACTTCTTAATTCTTTTTTAGGAAACTGTAGACAACTATGATTTTTGAACATTCTCCCTCATTTTGCTATGCATAGAGTATTGATTGAATAACTACGCCATTCAACGTTTTTAATTATTTACTCATATTTACACATTTATCTCTGCAAACCTGCTAATATTTAACTCCAAGTGGAAGCGATTTGCATATTCGATCGGCGCTCAGTCTCATGCTATTTATTGCAATGCCCCAAATTCATAGAACGTTCACAGATGGAGCAACACATTAAGTTGATAGTAAAATAGTGGCCAACTTGTGAAAGTACAAATTAATAATAAATTGTCGCATACAAAAAAACATGGAAAAGAAAACCGTAAAAACTCAAAAATATCAAGCAAAAGAAAATATAAATACAGCATAACAAACCGAAAATAAACGTTGCTAAGAGGTGTGAAAAGCATAATGCAAAAAAAGAATAATTGTCCAAAATTCGCTGCAAAATTCAAGCAACCCAAATATTTGAAGCAATCTTTGTAGCAGAACAACCAGACAAGACAATAAAATTAGTTGCAGCGAATCAATAACTCTGTACAAATACTTATAACATATGTGTTATTTAGAAAATACAATAGCCACGTGGAAACACAATAGCCACGAGAATTCGATGGAAACACGATTTTGCGAAGGATGGTAGAATTTCAAAATGAAATGAAAACCACCGAAGATTTGTTTATGGCGAAAGTTGGAGTTGCTTACCAAAAATGAAAAAACTGAAAACAGAAGACCAGCAAAAACGCGACAAATGCCGCGCATTGTTGGTCAGGTAGCCACCGCCGGCTAACAGCAGCAGTAGCACAAACCCTAGTACTAGCCAATTTAGTTACCAGCGTCTTTGTGATGCTTGTTGTTGTTTGTCGTTTGTAGCGCCCAACCGTCACTGCAATTTCTAAGTAAAACGTATGGAGTACGATGAATGCCTTTCGATTGGCGCAGCAATGCATTAAAGTTGTGTCCGTACTTTTAACTTCTGGGAGTCGCAATTGTAGTCACTTTCTGAGCTTTCACTCTCTTGCGCTGCTGGCCAATGTCTCGCCGCCGTACGAGTATTGGAACCACATCTACGAGTCAACAAAGAACTTACGCTCCCGTGGCGATGTATGATCGTTAAGAGGCGAGCGCACACTTAGCCACAATGCGCTCATTGTTTTGCTCGGCAGTACAATGCCAGCTCGTGTGGGAGCTTGAAGAAGGTATTTGCTGGCCGGCACAGTTTTCGCCACAGTTACAGTGTTGCAGAATAGACAGTACGGCAACTCTAGTACCTTAATTAATTTCACTTTTCCAATTCACATTCTGAAAACATTTTGTAAGAGGCAAACTTTTCATTTTCAGAAAATTGTGTGCTTTCTGCTGCTATCCGTCGCAGTTACGCCCCAAGTGCAACCTGACTACGGCGAAGAGCCACCAGAGGGCTACTACGCCTTCGTCGAGTCACCCAACGCCGTACCGCCCAAAGTGAGGCCGCCGCCCTACACGCACGTCAATGTCGACTGCAAGAACGTTGCTGGCGGCAAGAAGGCGGCCGTGTCGGTTAACAACATTTGCGGCGATTTGAACAAGGGACAGATTCCGAAGAATCCCATGCAACAGAGCGTACTCGGCGAGCCGTACCCATTGTAATTTCCCCGCTCAGTGGCTCTTTCGTCAAACGTTCAAACTTTACTTTTTTATTTTATTAAAGTGAACTGATACGCAATCAAACCCTGAAGTTCCTGTCCAAGACACTGCCCGTGCTCAAGGCCGATGACACTTTGCCGAAGGTAACGCAAATCATACGCGACGATCCGGTTGACCAGCTGGACAACAACAACATCGACCGCCTCTACACCTCCAGAGCGAAACGCGCGGCACCACAACCGCAACCACCGCAGCGGCCGCAAGTCCAACCCCCAAATCAGAGACGCTATGAGGGCCACGAATTCACTTATTTCGATCCGGCGCTCGACGAGGAGGAGCGCGTGAGAAATGAACAGCGAGCGGCCGAAGAGCGCAAGCCACGAAAATTTTGCGACGGCGGTGGAGTGTAAGTGTTTTAGATGCAATGCGCTTATGGAAGTCATACATTACCCAATTTTGCTTTGTACACGTTCAGATTTTGCACACTGTATCGAGCCATTCAGGGCGACACGACGGCGGCTATTGCGCCCGCCACCGCCGAGCGCCGCGAAGAAATCGGTCCCATACGCTACGAGGGCCCGCCCACACCCTGCCCCGCCAAGGTCGAGTACGCGACCCCAGTTTTCGCCAAAAACTATCAGGGCTCATGGCGCTATGTGGTCCAAATTCCGTACGAAGGCTACTTCACTCAGACCGTGGAAGTGACGCGCTGCATTCAAGCACGATGCCACTACTTGGACGGTGGCTGTCTGTCGTCACCACGTTGGGTGAGTCTGCTCGTCGCTGAGATATTCTATCCCAACGCTGAGGACAGCGTGCCCACCACGTCAACCACCACGCCAGCACCGTCTGTGCAGGACTTCCAAGCCTACCAGCAATATCTACAGAAACGCGCCGGCGTGGCCACCGCCTCGGACGGCACCACGCACAATAACGGCAACGGCCACGACTACAATCAGCACTGTGATGGTCACGACGAGATTGGTTGCTTCCAGGTGCGCCTCTACTACGATTGGTTCCTGATTCCCGGCTCATGCAAGTGCTGGCGCCCAGACTATTTCGCCAAGTACGTGCGAAGAAAGTCCGTGGCCGATTTGTAAAGTGGCAATGTTTGCAAATATTGGCGACACCAGCATACACGAAATATCCCTTAGCGCCTTACTCTTGCAAGCATTCCATTACTTTAGGTGCAAACAGACCGCAACGTGTGAAGATCGCATTCTCAAAATCCAACCGAGATCGGAATTGGCCGCCCATCATATTGAAAAGGAGGAATTTTGAGAGTCTGACTTTCGTATTTACTAACCACTTAATATAATATTAGTTTATAAACACACACACACACACATGCGAGATCGATAAAAATTTCCGTTGACATTATGTAGTACTTTTTTAGCAAGTTCGATCGGTTCGTATCGATTATTGTGCAGACATTTAAGAACAACGACTGATTTTATTAACTGACAACTTTAGTTCCATTTTCGATGACCCCAATTGCACTGGCAATAGATGAGACTAAAATACAAATGACTAATTCTAAAATTTAATTAAAAGTAAACGCAATAAATTGTGTTAAAATATAATTATTTATTTTAAATTAAAAAACATAAAGTCTAACTTTATAAAATCAGCTCCAAAAGTATTTTTGTTGGACATAGTATTTAATTTCTTCTATACCTGCAAAGAAAATATGAATACAGTAAAGGTTAAAAAGAATATGCGGTGATGAAAAAATAAAATATTCAAACTATATAAAAAGAATTCGAAAGGATATTAAGTTGAACATGGTACTTGATTTATTTAATTGAACCCATTGAAATTATTATGGTTCTGCGTGCTGAAAATGTATTTCAAAATATGTCGCAAAATATACTTAAAATATGACTCTGAGACCCAATAAAACTAAAGTGACATTTTCATTTATACGAGGGTTGCCTTTTATATTTTTTCAAAAAGGATGAAAATGCATTTTGCTATCATCAAAAATAGTTTTATTGCTTTTCAAGGAATCCTTGAAGATGTATACACTTTTGAATGCACTCAAACCAATTGTCGAAGCACTTTTTCCACTCCGATTGAGACACCACCAAAACATGGTTTTTGAATGCTTTAGCAGCATCTTCTGGCGATGAAAATCGTTGACCATGCAATTTTTTTTATGTGCGGGAATAAAAAGAAGTCCTTGGGTGCTAGGTGGATGACCCATTAAACCGATGCTTTGGTCGATCAAATAGGCGGTTGTTTGAGCCGATGTGTGAGAACGCGCATTGTCCTGGTGAAGAATGGTTCGGCGTCGGCGGTTGTTTTTCCGTATTTTATTGAACACTTCTGTCAAACACATTGTTGTGCAGCAGAATTTACGGTTCTGCGTTTCTCTAACGGTACAGTAGCCACATGACCAGTTTTGCCGAAGAAAAAAGGCGACTATTTGCTTCGATGTGCTGCGTGCCCGAACAACTTTTGTTGGATTTGGCTCGTCTTGGAAGACCCAATTGCTGTTTTGTTTCGGGCTCATACGCATATATACATGATTCGTTACCTTTCACGATCTTATAAACGACTTTCGAAGTACCGCGATCGAATTTTTCCATCATTTCTTTGCACCAATCGAAACGAACCTTTTTTGAGCGAATGCCAAATTATGCGGGATCCAACGAGAACAAATCTTTCTGACAGCTAAATGTTCATGCAATATCGAATATACGGCCGTGGAACTAATGCCCAAGGATGTCTCTATCTCACGGTAAGTCACATGACGATCTTTCATTATCAGTTCACGCACAGCATCGATGGTTTCTGGCACAATGACCGATCTTGGACGATCTTGACGAAATTCGTCCTCGAGCGAACGGCGACCATGCTTGAATTTGTTAAGGGGGGCACTCCATGAAACGCTCAAAAAATGACAAATTTTCTTTATTTTACTGTACAAAAAAAGAAAGAGACAGGAACAATCCGTTTGGAACATCTGTAGGTATTAGTTAAAAGTTAAAAAAATAGTTATACATAAAAAAATTAAATATGGCAAACATATTGAACATCTTCCGAGGCTTGGTTTAAAAAAAGACGTCTTCCCGTCCACACGATGCCGTCCGAAGTTAAAGTCTGAAACATACAAATTATATATCAAATTAATCAGCAAGCTTGTCGCAAGTGCGTGAACCTCAAAAACTATAAAAATGTTCAAAATTTCATTTCATTTCATTTATTTCAAGTCTACAGTAAATGAACTTACAAACTAAGCAAACAACAATAAAAGAACTTAAAAATAGAATATCAATTGGAATAAAACTTAAGAATAGAACAACAATAAGAATAACGTTATTTATAAAAGGAATTCAGACGTGATTTTAATTCGTGTTTGGAAATCGAAAGATCGAGGTTAAGAGAGCCACAACTCTTGTTAAATTCTAAAAGCGCTCTCACC
This sequence comes from Melieria omissa, assembly GCA_963971225.1. Classification (NCBI taxonomy): domain Eukaryota; kingdom Metazoa; phylum Arthropoda; class Insecta; order Diptera; family Ulidiidae; genus Melieria; species Melieria omissa. The sequence goes on from OZ020269.1 coordinate 34,853,471, forward strand.
AAAGGGGCATTCAAAGCGTAATTAGACCTGCAGGGAGATATGACAAATAAGTCGTAGTGACGGAGGACACGAGAAGGAACATTGAAGTTAATTAGACTCAGGAGGTAAGGACAATCAACAGAACCACTAATAACCTCATGGACGAACGATAGATACGGAGGAATGGGATTGGAAAACTTTAGAGATCGAAGGCCAAAATTCAAGAAGTATTTTTGAATTCGTTCAATACGATTACAATGAGAAGAATAATATGGATTCCAGACAAAAGACGCATACTCCAGACGAGATCTAACAAAAGAAGTGTATAGGAGCTTGAGGGTGTAGGGATCAGAGAATTCGAAACTATTACGACGGACAAATGCTGGCAGAGAGTAGGATTTAGAGATAATGAAGTTCGCATGATTAATAAACGACAGTTTGGGGTCAAAGATTACGCCAAGGTCTGTGAAGACGCTTCGCCTCTCGAGAGGCGTACTAGCAACATTTAGCAACAAAGCCATATAAACTACAAAAAAGTTCGTTTTTTAATAGATTTCAGAGGTTCATGCACTTCTCTGTTCAATATCCTACAAAACGAGTATATATTCGTGTAGATCGGTTTAGTAGTTTTTTTTTATCATGTGGACGAACTACAAAAACGTGTTTATGAGGAAACGCGTTCGAAAGTTATTCGGAACACCTGGTGTGGCTGAGCGCACGTCGATGAAAAGAACTGTGTCTCTGAAAGTTTTCAGAGTTTGACTTTGAATCTTTGCAATAATGTTCTCGGATAATATATCTTTCGATTAAAGCAAAAAAAAATCGATTTTTTGAAACCATTTCATGGAGTGCCCCCCTTAAACCAGTTATAAATTGTCTTGATTGTTGGTACTTCATAACCAAATGCCGAAAAAGGCGATCGAAGCACTGTTGTTGAGATAATTCACTTCGGAAATCGTAAAAAATTATTGCTCGAAAATGTTTACGAGTTAAATCCATTTTTTTGACCGAGATTAATTTTTCAAGTCAGTGTAAAAAACACAAATAGCGCTTAAACATCAAAATGTTCTAAGCACGTTTATGGTAAAAAATTACAAACTTTTCAATTACAATCTCGGATTTTTTGAAAACTTACTAGACCATCCCTATTGAAAAAATATAAAAGGCGGCCTACGTATTTATACAGCTGGCTGGAACAATGCAATGCAACCCCTTATGCGTCGAGTGTTTTTCCTAACTAGTTTTTCAAAAATTCCGTATTTAATTTCATTAATTTACTAAATTAAGTCACAAAAAAGCTCCTTCCTAGGCTAAGATGCCTAGACCAATTATCCGCATATCAGAAGACTATTTTAAGTTTTATTTTTTCACATTGTTATAAATGCTTCGTTATTTTTTTAAGGCTTGCCAATTATTCTGCCTGCAAAAACCCGGATTGGAAATGCTCGATATGTTTTTATTTATTTTATCTGTTTTTAAGAAAAGTTGTGGACGGAATAATTAAATCTTGTGTACGCCCCTGATCTACACATATGTATGTTTGTATGTACGAGTATAGATTAGTTGGATTCCACTCGTTTGAAATACTGTACACTGTTTACTAACATGCACTTCAAATTGGGAATTGGAGAAACAGGAGGGATCTGCAGTTTACCGCCGAATCCGAACGGCGGTTGGCTGTTGGCAGTTTTTCACGTAGGTAGGTTTGGCCATTCTAATTCTCATCTGCTTCTTGTGGTAGCGATAGAAGTAGACGAGTGAAAATCCAACGCGCTATTTGCTAAACTATTGAGGCCAAGCATTACCTAAAATTTGAACTGTCGTGGGCCAACATTTAAATGTCATAAAAAAACAGCTTAACGTATTTTAATTTCATGATGTGCAAGTGACATTTTCTAGTCTAAGGCACACCAAAATTAGGGCTCTATCAAAGATAAACATTGTTCGCATTATTTCACCCAATGTAACCGGAAAAACGTACATCGGATGGAAACAACCTACTAAACTAGCAGGTGTACGAGACACGCACAAAAACATAGCAATGAGTGCACCGACGCAGCACATGGTTTGCCGTAGAAGAAGAGAATTGCAGCAGCGACCGCAACTAGGAAGCACGAAAAAACTAGCGTCAAATACGAGCGCGCGTTCAGGCCGTAAACACAACGACAAGAAGCACGCAACGTAAGCAGCAAAGACGAGCCGTGATGGAGAAGGAGACTGAAACGCAGGTGTGTACTACACGACTGTGCAGCGGGCTGACGATGGGCGCGCATTCGTTGCGTTCCGTGGCGTGTCGCTTCGTCCATTCTGTGCCGTTTTTTGACGCTGGTGCTGTGCTGTGTTGCGCTGCATTGAGCAGATCAGATTTTTTCTCGTTTTTGTTTTGCTGGCTGTTTCTGCGGTGGTGAATTATTTAAAAATAGATTTTTAAAGAACTGAAAGAACGCAACAAAATCTTTAAGCAGCAGTTCGAGCGACTCTGGTCGAACCAGCCAACGCTCAGTCGGTGTTCAAGTGTTGTTGTTTATGGTGGCAGCTATGAGGTTGATCGAAATTAAATTTTTGGATTAAAGCAAAACAAAAAGCACAGGATCCGAACCAATTGGATCGATTAGTTAAGAAAAAGTGCACACGTGGAGTACGGCGCGGTGCTTTATGTACAATTATGAAATTGTCGCAGTAAACAAACCAGAAAAAGAAGCACAGACAAACAACTTGCAACAGTAGGGTTGGGACGAAAAAAGTGGTTTGGCAAGGCAAGTTTTGTGCTCGGAGTCTTTTGATTGTACAATGTTTTTGTTGATATATTTGTGACAGTGTCGAGATGCTGTAACTGGTTCGCGCATCTGCGCGATGCATGAGCAACCTGATTTAAGTGTGAATGCAGTAAACATTTCGTTCAAGAGCTTGAGAAGATCATATTTAAAAAAATTGCTGAAATATTATTAACTATACAATAACGTTTAATAAAGTGCTGGATGGATATGGCAAATACAACAGGTCTGCCGCTTTTGCAATATTTAGCCCTTTAAATTGTTCATTTTGGTAGAGTTGCATGAAAATATGCAATACATACATATGTGTACATATGTGTACATATGTAACTATGTTTGTTGTTGGCTCTGCGTACGACGATCTGTTGATTCATCGACTTATGTCGTCGAATTCCCATCGAAAATAGAGCGTTGAGTTTTTTTAGTAAATTAAATGCAAATTTTGTGCGTGGCTGTGATTATGGCTTGAGAATGGGACACAACAACTTTTCTCTGTCATAAATTGTTTACGCAGACAATACAAATTTCATATGCAGGCTTGGCGCACACGAACATAATGCTGGTGTAGCCATTTTTGGTATTCGAATTATTAAAAAATTGTCGAATTTCGAACTATCACTTAAAACGCCAAAATGTTTCATATTTGAGATAGGGCCATCGCCGAGGGATATAAGGACGCCTCCCAACCGCACTTCTTATTAACTATGTAACTATTTCAATGCGAAATTTTGTCACTGGCTTCTCTCATTTCTTGAGCGCCTTCAGCGCCTACCACCTTTAAGATATGATGGGGATACCTAGACTTCTGGTGCTCGATCACGCTATCTAATCACTCAATATTTTATTGTACCTGATTAAAAGCGTCGCTCAGAATTGCCTACCTACAGAAAAATTAAAATTGTTAATTGATATGTTAAGAATAAAAGCACCACACACCAGAATCTTCACATTCTTCAAACAACGCACAAAGACATTGTAAAATTGCAAGATTACTTGTTGTTTGCAAAACGTATAGTTTAATGATGCAAAATTAAATGTTTTTAAAAATTTCTCTTTTGTTTTTAGTTGAGGAATGTTACGTCCCACAACTATTAACACTTTGGGAATGTCCCATTGCATCACTAATAAGTCACAAATGAACAAGAACATCAACTCCAACAACCTTACCAACACCGGCAGTGGTAGCAGCAATTCCGGCAGCCCGTTGGATGCGCTTCCTAAACAATTTGTCATTTCCATGAAAACTCTCTTCGACATACTAGATGACCAGCGCAACGGCCTTGTCAAGTTTTCAGACATAGAGAAAGGCTGGCAGGACGACGGCTGCAAGGGCTTGCCACATGGCGTTATGGACTCATTGCGCAAAGTGACACCCGCTAGTGGCCTATTGTCGTTCGATAGATTTTGTGCGGGATTAAAATTGTGCCTTTTGCGTAATCAAAACGCCGCTTCTAACTCTGCTGGAAGTATCGGTGCTCCTACTGGTGGCACCATAAAAGTAAGCAAATCACCAATGAAGCCACCGCGACCGCCCTCGGCACCGCTACTGGATATGGACACTCAATTAGCGAATGCCACGGCGTGGAGCTCAAATGCTAGCACAGCAACTGTGCGACCACACAATATTGCAGCCTCGCACAGAGCGCTAAGCATGCCACAGCTTAGTCCGGACTCTGAGCTGGAAGGCGAATTAGCAACTGCCGATGTAGGTGTGTACAATTCACCACCACCACCGCCAAAACCTCCCAGAGCTGCTGCCAGTGCCACAGCACCTGGCTGCAGCATCTTGTCCACCACCGTAAACAATGCAAATTCTGCTACAGTGACTCCCCTGGACAAGGTAGAGATACGACACGCACTGCAAAATTGGCAAATGGGCGTACTACTAAACGAGATGGATACCAAGGAGAAGCGGCACCCCTCTTATCTGTACAACCAGTTTCAGTACCGAGGCTGCGCGGACGGGGGCTCATCGTCCGCCACCGACAGCGTAGCTGGTGCAGTGGCGGGTTTACACGCAAAGAAGAATGGCAGTAAACGCCGAGAACCGCGTCGACACACGCTGCAGAATGGCATTGATTACAACATGCTTAAACGGCTCAAGCAATTCGAGGAAGAACGCGAGGTGCTGTTGCTAGGGCTAGAGGCTGTGGAAAAAGCCCGTGACTGGTACTTGCAGCAAGTGGCTAATGTCCAAGACAAAATTAAATACTTAGGTCGCATAGGTCATGTGGTAAGCGGGCTGTTGTTTTTTCCCAGAGGAAATCAGTTAATCATTCGTCTGTATTTATCCCTAGGAGCAATGGTCCGAAGTGCAGCAGGAACGCCTAAATTTCCAGCGAGCTCGCGTTTATGAGGTAAATCGTAACTTGGCAATTTTGGCCGATTCCTGGGAACGTGGTGGCTTCCCATTGCACTTCAATCTTGCCATACGAGCTCCCAGCAAAGCTGCTGGTCAACGTAACATTGCTACCAGCGGTGGAGGACTGCTGCAACCTGTTGACCGTTTGCGCCAGCAAAACCACCACCTAACCAACGAAGTCAATTTGAAAAGTGATCGTATTGCACTTTTGGAGCGCGAGAAACAATCGTTACTCCGAGAACTATTCGAAATGCAGCAGCGCGCTGGTCTTGTTGGACGCGGTGCAACCTTCGTCAGTGTACTGAGCCAGTCATCGCCATCCTCATCTGGTGGACTGGGTGAGGCTGATGTGGTTTACTAAAATATATGGTGACAATGCGAAACCAAATCAAAGATAGCAATAAAATTGCGTCAGGTTTTAATTGCAACGCAGTAACTTGTGTTTATTATCTGAACTACAACTACTTGGGGTTTGGGAACCGTCTCATGTACTTGTTCAGTTGTTTGTAATTGAGGTTTTTACCCGGTACAATAATGCCCTGGTTGACTGTCTTCTTCGCCTCGAATTTTTTGTCCATATGAACATTATAGCACTTCTGAAATTGTTTGATTTCCTTGTTGCAAAACTGCTCCACGAATTCGTTATCTTTGAGGCAGGCAAAGAGCACGCTCATCTCTTGCAGGCATGCCACATCGGACCCGGAATCTGCCTTGCCGCTCACTGTGTTCTTCAGGCGGAGTGGTAGGATTTCCTGAAAAGGTACCGTGTGTTCCGTCTGAGGTGCGCGGGCATCTCGATTTTTGTATGATAAAACAGCAGTTGGTACACGCATTTTCTGAAACTATAAATAAAAACATTAACGTTCGTAGCCTAGGCAAGGACTAAAGTATATTTCCCGCATTCAACGTAGTATTTTTTATTAATAAAATACCTATTCCAAAATCACCAGTCAACTTCACCCACAGATCTCTTCGGTTACATCAAAGACCAGCTGATCCGGCAGCTCAGCGTTGCCAGATAAACAATGCCACTGAGAAACTGATTTTATCAAAATTACCATAAGATTATAGTTCCGAGGGTCATGTGTGTACTAATTTCGAAGCATTTTGAATGGCACGGGAATAGGGGACTTAAAATTTTAATCCTGAAATCCCGGGGTTTTTTGGGAATTTGTGAGGATTTCGTTTGCCTTAATTTTTTAGCAGAAACTTATAGAAGCTTGAAGAATTATTTGTATAAACACGTATTTTTCCGTTTTATAATATATATAATATATATATTTCGATTTTAATATTCCGAACTCTTCGCTTTATGAAATTTAATGAAAAAGACAAAGCTGAAAAATGGGAGGCTGGAGCATGTGTAAAGGACGACGCTTCTAGTGCTAAGTTCACAAAAGTGTTAAGAAAATGCTCAGATGCTGGTGGTGCTCTTAAATGGTTAAATGTTTTTTGTCTTTTCAAGGGCATCAACAAAATTTGAATTGGTTCATTACTGTAGGAGCTATACTAAAAACAAATGCATCACACAAGTAAAAATGTCAACCACACACACTTAGCAACAACCGCTGCCCATATTTCATTGCAACATATTTTTAGGGCACAAAAAAATCAAAATGCGAAAGCTGTAAATTTTAGGAATTAAGGGCATTGGATGAATGTGCATTTTCATACTTCTGCCTAAAATTGTGCTCCGATATTATAGCTCAAAAGTAAATCCTTGCTTTTGTTGGAAAACCATCAATATTTCCTGGGCCACTCTCACAATTAAAAAACTAAGTACGCAGTTGTGATCAGCGTCCAAAAATCCTTTAGAAATGTATGGTTTGATTTTAGAAAAAAAATGTAGATTTTGTTGCCCTGTGTAATTTTAGAGGCTTTGCGCTGCTTCGGTCTGTAATTCTATGATCAAAAGCAATGATCGTATAGAAGTAGTTAGTTACTTAGTTAGTTGTTCTTTATTGACATTAATTTGTACAAATTAGAACATACGACTATGACAAATGTCGTCAGCCGGAATTCTTATTGGTAATTAAATGTTGTAAATTTTCAATTTAATTTTTGTTACACAAAGAACATATTGTAGCAGCGTTTTTGAAACGGTTTCCATTTAGTTCTATTAAGTTGCTGCGTGCACATTATTTCTTCATATGTGAAAGCATCTGTTATATATAGCTTTGCCGCCATATGATTCAATTTCTTATATATCCTTTCTGTTTATATATATCCTTTCTGTTCTGAGTCCGACCGATACCAAATTTGGTGGCCGAAGCCGATTATTCGGCCGAAAGGGTGAAAATCGGCTGATGCCGATTTCATAGAAAATATAACACGAATGAATTTAATCAAAAACACAGTCTTTTTATAAAATAACAAAAGGAACTATTACATGTTGTTGTAATATTCGTCAGAAAATAACAAAACAACGAGAAAAGAAATAATTAAAAATTAAATAAAATAACAAGAATTCAGAATTCTAATACATGAACATGTATTAAAAAAATAATATATCACATTTATCCACTGAGAGAGAATAAAAAATAGTGACGTAAATAATGCATACAAATTCAGTTTTACTCAACTTAAAATTACGATTTTTATATTAAAATTTGTACTCTCAAATTGCGACCCGTTGTACTGATGTAGTGAGGAAGAAGTCATAAAACAAATTTGAAAAAAATAAAAGGCCTATTAAAAAAATGCTTCCAATTAAAAAAGAAGGATAAGATTGAAACATTAATGCCCCTTCTTCTTACATCCACATTAAGAGACGAAATGCATAGACATTTCGAGAAAATCTGTGTTTTTAAGAATACCTAATTAAAAAAAAACATTTTTAGGAAACGTTTATATTAAACAGTATCTTAAAATACATTACTGAAAAGGGGTATAAGAACCCGTTGGTACAAAATATTACAACAATATGTAATAGTTCCTTTTGTTATTTTATAAAAAGACTGTGTTTTTGATTAAATTCATTCGTGTTATTTTTTGTATGTAATCGGCATCGGCTGATTTTCGCCCTCTCGACCGATTAATCGGCATCGGCCAAACAATTTGGTATCGGTTGGACTCTACACCCTGATCGTTTTTGATCACAGTCTTATAAGTGCCCAACTCAAATAGCGGCCGGCATCTCTTCATCACACTGCCCTATCGACTGTATCATATCAATGCATTCAGGGACACTGACGTCAGCAGCGTTGCCAAATATATGCCGATGTGTATTTCCGACCAATATGCAGCTGTGGTTAAATTTGTTGGCTCTTCAATATGGACCATGACTTTCATTCACCTATTCAGCCAAACCAAATTGTAAAGAAGTGTACTACTCAAAAAAAAAATTTTGTGCACTTACATGCAATATTACAAATAAAATGTTAAACCTTACTTTGCCCTAACACTTGAAAACAAAAGGTCTGGCAACATGAACTGCATTCGCACCAGCTAACTGGTGTTGTTTTCATTTCAGTTGCATGAGAATATGTAAAAGCAGGTGAATATTAATTGAAGGGTTTAAACTGATTCAAATCGTACGCGGAAGACAACAATAAAATGACTAGTGAATACTCTACGTCGCCGGAATCGATGTCAGTTGTTGCATCCGCAACATCTGCAAACAGTTTTGGCCCTTCCACATCCAACGCATGCTCGAGTGCGAATCCTACAAACAATACAGTGAGCAAGCGGCAGCTGGCCCGCTTCCATCCCTATCATGGAGCTAACATAATCCTATGCGAAGACAACACAGTAGCATTCCGGAAGGCGAGCTTCGCGGATGCTGTAATTTTTTCTGAAAAGCCACTACAACCGGGCGAAATATTCTTGGTGGAGATAGAAAAAAACGAACGCGGCTGGTCCGGGCACATGCGGCTGGGGCTGACCCAACTGCTGCCAGACGTGATTGGATCCATGTCAGAAGGTCTGCCACAATTCGCGTTACCCGATTTAGCTAATTTGGGCACAAGCTGGATTTTCCCGATCTCCAAATTTGAGTCTCACTCATTGCCGCCCCCGCAAATGGCAGCGCTCCGTGGCGGGATCGATACCGGTGGCTTCAGTCAAACACTGCGTAATGGCGGAACTGCACCATATAGGCATTCTGCGAATGGTAACCAAGAAGCTGATGAAGCTGAGAGTGCTAGTTCCACCGCTAAAAGTAAGTTCGTGTCTTCACTAACGCAATTATTTGACCTTATAAATTCATTATCGTAAATTTTGAATAGGCAACATACTAGGCGATTCTATTTACGTGCGTACTCCGCGTGGTATGATACCGAAGCGGCTTTTACGGCCCACCGTAGCTGACTGCAACAACGGCGATTGCAATTCTGGCATCTTGCTGACGGATAAGGGCTCACGCATTGGTGTGGTGTTTGTCCCTACGGAGGACGACAAAGACAAGGGTGAAATGCATTTCATCATAAACGGAGTTGACCAAGGGCCATGCACCAAGGACATTCCGATGGATAAGTCTCCGTTGCATGTTGTGATTGATGTGTACGGGACGACGAAGCAGATACGTATAATTCAGCTCTATGGAAGTAAGTCAATAGAGATTTATCGCTATCCATATGGTTTATTATGTCTTTTGTTTCACAGTTGTATCTCTGCAAAACGCTTGCCGCGACGCTATTCTGCTAAACATCAAGAAACAAAACATTGACTTGCTTCCTTTACCTGAGCGTTTGAAGAATTTTTTGCGTCGTAATGATTAGACCGACTGACGGATACACATGCCTTCAACAACTATGCACTCTCCCAGACAAACATCTACAACAAATGTAAAACACAAAAGCACACACAAGTAAAAATGAATGCTAAATGCAATAGACGAGTATGGAAGCGTGATGTGATGATATTTACAAGTACACTTGAATTGCACTTTAGATGATTTTGATAAGTAAACGGTAGATAGCAGGTGTCGGATATGAGAGGATAGGTGGCGTGGAGTGGTGCGATGCGCTAATATTCACGGCCTTTGAAAATTGTGAAAGCCCCAAAGTCGACCAATGCTGGTGTCTGTTCGCAATTGTTGAACGTGTTAAAACTCCAATTGTAGTAAGCTTGCATTGAAGGTTGAGGAGTTAGATTTTGTGGCAAATATAAATCGAAATTAACAAAAAATACAAATGATAATAACTATGAATATAGTAGCATTACTAAGTATAATTTACTATAGCTATCATACATTTTACAGAACTTATAACAATGTTTTTTTTTCATTTATTTAACTCTGCATATGCTTTAAATATATACAAAAACATGTGCAAATTTATTCGAATAAGAATTGCATCATTTTTTATTATTAACTTTGCGAAAGAAACGACGATAGATTCCTTACCTTTAATTAGAACCGATATTTACTAATGTACTTCCGGTATTTGTGAATTAACACCAATCTATGCAGATTCTTGTAGGTTTACTGAACATTTAAGTTCGTTCATATTTTACACTTGATTGTTTAACATCATTTCATATACCAATAGAGTGCAAGCCGGTTTTAATTATATTTCAATTTGTACGTACACTTAAAGAGAACTTAAGTATGAAAACGTTTAATTATATAAGAGATTTGCTAGAAGAAGAACTTTGTATTTTGTCTGTGTACGAACTAAAAGGCCTAACCCAAGATTCTGGACTTGTTTTCTTTATTGTTGCAAACATTGACTGGTTTGGTTTTTTATGGTTTTTTCCGCTTAAATAACGAAATATGTTAAACTGGAAGCTTGATTGGCACCCCTGGAATGTACACTTTCTAAAACAATAACTAAATTTATGAACATACGCTTGTTATTTTTTTCTATACCTACATTAAATGTAATTGTTCTGAAAATATAGCAAATATCTACGATTAAAATATAAAAAATTAAATTTAGTAAAATTTCATTTGAAAGTCAGAATCAATAGATGACTGCAATAGTGGGCTATTGCAAATGTTGATGCTATTAAAGCCTAAACTAAGGAGAGTGTAGAAGGTCAAAACAACCGAGCAATATTTGATTGCAAGTTCCAAATGCAAATATCTAATTCTTTGTTAATCTCAAACTGCATCCAACAATGACTTAAAACTACCTACGAATCATGCGTTTAATATATCGAACACGATAGAAGGCAACCTAGTATGGCCTTTTAAAAGCACTTATGTATGTCGGAACAACGCAGCAATACTACATGGGCTGAAAAGTCTTTGGCCTGACATAGAGATGGCGCCAAAAATTAAGAATTATTGTGTTGTACATGGAAAACCATCCTTAACTTAGATTCTGTCAAAGTTTCATGACATTTGGTTGACTCGTTTTCAAGTTATTGCTTTCGAAGTGACGCTACCTCTGAATTTTTGTAAACAATGGAAAAAAGTGAATTTCGTGTTTTGATAAAACATTGCTATTTGATGGGCAAAAATACAGTGGAAACAAAAGCATGGCTTGATAAATGTTATAATACATCTGTATTTTTGCCCATCAAATAGCAATGTTTTATCAAAACACGAAATTCACTTTTTTCCATTGTTTACAAAAATTCAGAGGTAGCGTCTTTTCGAAAGCAATAACTTGAAAACGAGTCAACCAAATGTCATGAAACTTTGACAGAATCTAAGTTAAGGATGGTTTTCCATGTACAACACAATAATTCTTAATTTTTGGTGCCATCTCTATGTCAGGCCAAAGACTTTTCAGCCCATGTAGTAATTATCAAGCGATGCCAACTTAGTTAAATAGGTTCGTCTTCGATGCACAACTAATTAGAATCCACGAAGAGCGCTGCCGGTAAGTTTTGGTGTTGAGATGCAAGTTCCTGTGAACTAAACTATATTTTGTAATGACATCAACACATTCTTTATACATGATACAATTTCTGTTTATTGCATAATTATAACTGAAGCTTTTCATTAAAAAATTCAATGTCAAAATGTCAACAATAATCAAATAGTAGCACTGCGCTGCATACATATATGTGCAGCTTCACTTTGTCTTGGAACGATTCTGTGCTAATATTTCCTTAAAAAGCTTTTTTAACTCATCAGCGCCCTCCTCATTGGAATCTTTGTAGTACGGCAGTTCGCCAATGCGTTTCAGCCAAGCTAATAGTTTGGGGAATTTAAACTCGTCAATGGGCGCAACTTCGTTAACTGACGTTATGGTAGCCACACAGCAGAAATCCGCAATGGTTAGGTCTTCGCCGCAAACATAGGGGTGCTCCTTGAGGAACTCCTCCATGATTTCATAAGTTTTTTGGATATATGCTATTTTGTCTACTGAACAATCTGTCGAGCCATAGTACAATATTGGCTCATAAAGGAAACGGAGACGAGCGAAAAGGTGACCGGAATCGAAGTGCAGGCGCGCATTGACCTGGGCCCGTTTTACCAAATCTTTGGGGTATAACTTATCTTCCTTTCCGTACTTATCCACCAGATAACCGCAAATTGCATGTGAATCGTAGACGACCACTCCATCGTCATCCACAAGCGTTGGGATAGTGTGTTGAGGGTTGATTTTGATGAATTCAGGAGTGAGATGATCTCCCTTCAGCAGATTGATTGGTCTAGAAGCAAAGCGGTATGAAAAGTTATTTCTAACAGCAACAAAAGTCGATAACAGCATAGCAGGCAACTTACTTAAGTTCTAAATCAAGTCCAAGCGCCTTAGCCGTAAGCATGACCGCTCGCGAGGGCGGACTCAACGTAGCATAATATACAGCTGGTTTACCCATTTTTAACTCTGACAATAAATGTAAAAAATAAAAAGCGTTTAATCACAAAATTTGAACGATTACACAAAGCAAGTTTGGTTGATAGAATGGAGGAAACAAATGTGTGGAATGAGTGTCTTGAGAACCGTAAGCATCATCATCATGCTTTTTGTTTTGATACAACATTGTGTCAGTATGTGTTTAACAGAACACTGACCAACTCCACTTGTGAAGTCATAAATATGTATATAATGTTTGCTAAACTCGTGTTTCAAGTAGGTTGCAAAACGATTCCCTAACATTTTACACATGTTCTGTGCACTCATCTCTAACCCATATTTACAGCCTTGTGACTCAAGATTTGAACACAAACCCCTATTAGTTAAACCCAATAACATCACAATTTTACAATACTTATCTTATAACCACTCAATTTGGATCACAACAATCAAACAACAAAAAATATTCCTTAAGCAAATTAAAACTCATAATCCATAATACTATATACCCGATATTCCCATTAGCTCATAAGTCTATAAGCCATAACCCCGTAATTCCATAAGCTATAATTCAATATAAGTAGGAGCTGCGTTTGCTTTCATTCTTGGTAATAATTTCTGGTGGCTTGGTCATTCAGCTACAGATATAGATTATAGAGCAGGGGTGCCCAAAACCTTCTTATGGAAGAGCAAACACCAATACATACAAAGCATACTGTGCTGTGTGTGTATACTAAAATGCTTATGCCAACGATCATTTACAAAAACAAATGATGAACTGGAATCCTCAGCCTATGCTGAAGAGCATTTACAAAAACAAATGAGCAACGAGAGCATAGGGCATGGGCACCTCTGTTATATAGCTATGAAGTGTAACTGATTGGTATTTGTGTTTAAATCTTGAGTCCCAAGGGTATAAGCTATGTTAGATGAGATAGATGAGCTAAGGTAGATGAAATTGTGAAGGTTTTCGAGTTTACCCTGATGTGATGGAATTAGATGGAATAGACCTCGGATATGGATTCAGCAACCCCAAAAATATTCAGTCAACATTATTTGATCCCCGGCTATTTTATGCGCAATAATTTCAAAACTTAAGTCGTATAATGATTGCAAATTTGTGGCAATTCAGAAGTTATAGTATAGCCATTTACAATATGTTTTTAAGTAAATGTCTGATGTTTATTCGGATTAAGGTCTGCGTCTGCCCAGGTAATATTATTATTTCTACTACTTTGAACATAAATGCCAACTAGGTTCCGGAAGCAGGTTGAATCTACTTGCGAACACGCGCACATGTATGAGTAACTGCCAGCTTCTTTTGCAAATTTATCATAGCTCGTGTCTGAAGAAGACTTATAAATAATTGTTTATGATTTCAAAGTGATATTTAGTCTGATCAGAGTTCGCTTGTGATACTGTATGTATCTACTAAAATTGGGATAAAGGTCGATTTTCTCCATGGCAAACATTCTTCATATCCCAAATGGAGTTTATTCAATCGAACACCGGTTAGTGTTGCTGTTATTGTTATTATACCATATCCGTTGCACTAAGAAGATAAACAGAGAGTGGAGTGTGTATGTAACACATAAAATTTACATGTATGTAGGTATGAATGTTGGACAGTGCGCCCCCTGCAACTCCTTGACGCGGCACGGTAAATGCCCAAAACACTGAACAAAGCGCCTAGAGATTTAATTGACTTAATGGCTTGGGGCATGTCAGAGCCGAACAAGCAACTGATCTACAGGTTATTACGAATGCTTATATACTGCGAGCTTTAACAATGTTCACTCAGCCATAGCGTATATGTTTATGTACGTATGAATGTTTGTGTATACAACATCTTGTTTGTGTTTATATGCATACGTCAACGTATATATGGGGCGTTCTCTTCAAAGGTTGGATGTCTTATCTCGAAATTATCAGCCGCGATATAGCCACTTATACTGAATATATATGTGTATATTTGAGCATGACAGCTTTGTATAGATGTGATGTGTTCAACGGGCCCCTAAATAAATTCTTCTTACTCACATTACCCTGTGCAACACTCGCAAAATGAGGAATGGAAAATTTTAATGACTTCAGCACTTCAACACGCACTGCGCTACGAGACAGGGTAATGTGGGGCGAAAACGTTCTTGGCACAACGAGAACACCGAAGAGACTAAACCCCAGCGCTTGACGGCAGCCACTCGTCCGCCGATTACAGACCAACTATAAGCATTAGGCCGCTCAAAAATCTCAACGAAATGAACGTAAGCAACAACGAGCCGGCTCTGAACACAAATAAGCATTTCACGTTCATCGTCCCATGGACTTTCGGCTATCCCCTAGCTGTGTGTGTGGATAAACGTTTCATACATCGTCTACGAAGATTACCGGTATGCGAATGTGTGCTGTTGGCGTAACAGCGGCTATGGCGCTGCGCTTGACCGCATAAATGATGCAATATGCACGCAAACCGATCCCCGCCGATTTTTTAGCATGTCAATTCAACATTTATGTGAAACGAGCAACATTCTCTGTGTCTCAACATCTGTCCAACAATCTTTGTTGGCTACTAATAGCCGCTGGAATTGCAATATAGAACAATGCACACCCTGTGGGCTGAGTGCTACATCTGCCTTGTTGATTTCGGCAAAACCTATTTTAAGTAAATTTTTTCTAGCTAAATAGATAATGCAATGGTTAATAACTATGTCCAATACCAGAGGAACAAATCTTCTATCCACAACTTCGGCCAGGGGAATTTTTACTTATATTGTATGCACATCTTAAATTACAAATTTCTATTTCAACTCAAAAACATCATTTATACTAAACATAAATCGATTCTGACAGCTCCTAATCCGAGGTCTGTCCGTGTGCACAGTGGTTACTGTGGTTGCAACACATGGCAAAATGGATCGACATGATAAAAGATTAGAATTGCTACACAAAGAAAGGAACGGTCTTAACACGTAACATTTTTTCCAAGATTTTTTATTTGACAGCGAAAGCATTTTTTATAAAACGGCTTTTTAATTCTTATTAAGTAGGCTGTGTTGTATCTGTTGTGTGCGTTTTGTAAGCAGCTTTTTGCAAGAATTTGAAAAACCAGCAAATACCGGTGCTTCTGTGGAGGAATTTTTAAATATGTAATACTTTTTGGTAGCAAAGAGCTAAACAATTTCAAAGTTTGAATCTCAGTTAATTAATAAAACTTATTAAATGTAATGTTAGGTTTTATACGTCGGAATACAGAAAATTTCTCTGATCCGCTAACACTTTAATCGCTTTATATATCTTTAGTGAGGAGTCATTTAGACTATTGTTGCTTAATATGGAATCCTTTTTATCAAATTCATTCTGACAAAATTGAAAGAGTTCAGAGAGTGTTTACCAAATTCGCTTTAAGGGGTTACGCCACTGTAACCGCTCAAAAAATAGGGTTTTTTGTGATTTTTTTTCCTCGCTTTCAAAAAGTTTGTAGAAGAAGTTATTCACAGGTGTTATTGGACACATATTAGACTTTATTTTGGAATTTTTTGACACAGCAATATCAACATATAGGGGGGCTCCACTGCATCCTCCTAGGCTATGTTTTCCCTGCAGGGCTTCACGGCACGCAGCACTGAAGGTGCAATTTTGAATCTGCGACAAAATAAAAAATTCCTGTTAATCTAGAGGCTTTTTGCTAGGGAAGATCCTGTGGATTTTTAAAAATATTGATTTTTAAAATTTTGGCGGGAGTTTCAAAAAATTTGTTGATTTTTGAGGTAAAAAATGACATGTCTTTTGTTAATTAAAAATCAACAAATCGAGTTATCAAAAATTCCACACGATCTTCTCTAGATAATGTTATTGTTAAGATCCAGTCAAAATTTTAAGTCAAAATATTGAAAATTGTTCGAGTTGTGCCGCGTGCCATTTTGAAAAATCGTGTTTCGAGAAAAACGCGTTCAAAGTTTTGGGAATGGTTTTCTATGGGCATAACTGAAAAATTCGAGATGCAAAAATTGTTTACCATTAGTCGGCAATGCCAGGACCATAGAGCTGGCCTTCAAGGTTCAAAAATGCTTCATTCGCCTCCTTCCTGACTGATTTATTGAGCGAGCGCGCCTCTTTCGCCGCGTCGCTCAAAGCGGAAAAGTTCGCGGAAGCGAGAACGTCGCATACACCCGCTTCGGCATACGCGTGACGCGCTTGGCGGTAACCTCGTATTTCGCATACAATTTTTTTATTTTGTGCATAAAACGTTTTGTTTCTTATTCTATAGGGTTCAAACTATTTTTTAAGCCAATAAAAAAAAAATCGATTTTTTTTTAATTTTACAGTGGCGTAACCCCTTAAAGAGAATGGGCTGGCCAAACCTCCCATGCTATGATAGCAGAAGGAAATTGCTAGGTTTGCAGTCGTTATCAGATAGAAGAATTTATCTATCGATCATGTTCGCTTATAGTGCTCTAAACAGTAAGATAAACTGCCCAGAAATCGCAACGCTCTTTAATTTTCATTCTTCGCGCCTCTTTGAAGATTACTCTCAGAAGACTAATTATGCATACAATGAGCCTATTACAAGATGCATTCGGTCAATTAATAAATATGCCAATGTCTTAAATTTTAATTTATATGTAAAAAGATTTTCAACTCTGTTTATTTGAAATTTTCAATTAATGTCTTAGTCTGTAAGTAAATCCTGTAGACTGAAGTATATGCATAAATAAATAAATAAAATAAATAAATAAATTTAAAATTTTTTGCGTCTAAATATTTTTCTCGAGCCTGGCCACCAGGGTTGCAAAGCTTTGTACGTACAAATGGAAGGCAAAGGCTGCAAGTTGTGTTTGCATTTTTTTTAAGTTATGGCATGTCTGCCACGCCCATCTGTAAACAACGTGGCTAATAAAATTCGACTATTCGGCAATTTTCGATTAAAAATAAGAATTGATAGACGATTTTGTGTTTTACTGGGCCGACTGAAGAATCGGCTATATTCAGTATATTTCTGTAAAGCTATATGAATTTTAATTGATTTTGTGTTTTATTGAGGGGAAAAGGGCTTTGTAACAACAACAACTCAACGAATAAAAGTGACTCAGTTGTTTATACACGTATATATAATTTATATAAGTTTCGATCAAAATGAAATCACGTTTTGATTTTTAGTTGTCATAATTTATGTTTTCTATCAACAAAATCAATGAATTGTTCATATAACTTAAAAAAAACGAAACCAAAATTGCATGCATTTTTACTCCTATGTCGACCATTGTACGATATATCTTACAAAATTGATTGAGCTGTAATTCTGAACCCAAGTGATTTTTTGGATATTTTTTTTGTATTTTATTGCTAAAATGTTCAATGAGAGTCAATATTTTGGAGGAAAAATTTGTATCTCAAGAAATGTGGAAATTGACCAAAAAGGGTTAATATTTATTCAATTCATTCATTGCCGACATGAAAAATCAAAATCACGATCGTGATAGGTCCATATTAAATGCTTCCCACTCAATCATTAGATTAGATCAGATTTAGCCATACCCCTTGGTATTTGCACTGTCCAGAGATGATCTATTGTGCCTCCTACAATTGTATGTCCCCTAATCCCACCGACCTAATGAAGCTTAGTAACACATGGGGGAGAAGGTGTTTGACATTCTCTTCTGCAAGCCAGTGTTGGCCCAAGTGTTGCCTCCTGCTGCGACATACCGCACCACAGTGCAGTATGATGTGTTCAGGAGTCTCCTCTGCTGCTCCGCAGAGCCTGCAGACGTCCGACACTCGATCATGATCTTGCAGCTTTCCTTACACGATCATGAAAGTGATTTGGTTTGGTGAAAATTATTTGATTCAAAAGAGCGAAATTATTTGCACAAGAATGACCAAATACGAACCATACCCTTTCGGACCTGAATGGGTCCGTTGGGTTAGAAATACAAGTTTTTTATATAAAATATATATTTTTAACTTTATTTCTTTTTATAATTCAATTCTAAAATTAATAATTATTAACGATTTTCTATGGTCTAAAATGAATAAATTAATTATTTGTACGTATATCTATAAATTATCTACATATACAAACGAGCCCAACTTTCGACAACTATTTAAAATTGAACTTCGCCGATTGAAGCCCCCTTCCACAGCACCCAAAAATAAGACTTCCAAATTCAGGTAAGTAAATAAGGTAGCTACATAATTTAAGATCGTTTTCAATGTGGTGCAAGCTTTATATGAAGAAATAAATTGTAGACGAATAAAACGAATAAAATCTGAAAACATCCGCAAGATACCTCATGCTGGGATTATTATTCAGTATTTATTCATTTTACTAAAATTAATATCTTTTTTTGGTTTTTTGCTTAGCTGCCGCATTCTAACTGCCTTTCAAGGGAAATTTGACTCGGTTCTCTGCGAGTTTGTCTCTGAACAGTTTCTTTAGCTCCTCGGCACCTTCAGTATTTAGCTCCTTGTAATTCGCAAATTTAGCTACACGCTTCAGCCATGCTGATAGTTTGGGATATTGCTCGCTATCGATTGGCACCGCTTCATCCACAGACGTTATAGTGGCCACACAGCAGAAATCCGCAATGGTTAAATCGTCGCCGCAAACATAGGAGTGATCTTTTAAGAATTTCTCCATGGGGTCATATGTCTTCTGGAAATACGCTACTTTATCGGCCGAGCAATCTGCTGAACCGTAATAAATTACTGGCTCGTACAGGAAGCGCAGTCGAGCAAACAGATGGCCGGAATCGAAGTGGAGGCGCGCATTGACCTGGGCTCGTTTTACCAAGTCCTTAGGGTACAGTTTGTCGTCCTTGCCATACTTATCTACCAGATATCCACAAATTGCATGCGAATCGTAGATAACGACACCGTCATCCAGTAGTGTGGGAATCGTATGCTGAGGATTAATTTCCACGAATTCGGGCGTAAGATGTTCGCCCTTAAGCAAATTGATAGGTCTAAAAGCAGAGCGGTTCCAGATCTCCAACACCAAAAGCAATCGATATCAGATTACTTACTTAAGCTTCAGCTCAAGTTCAAGCGCCTTAGCCGTTAGCATGACTGCTCGAGAGGGCGGACTCAACTTGGCATAGTACAGGACTAGCTTACCCATTTGTTCTGTAGAGTAGCAGACATACATTTCATTTCATTATAATAATGTAAGTGTAATAATATAAGTGTAAAGAACGAAGGAAACAGTTAACATTCTAAGCTGCAGATGTTGGTTGGACCTTATATAATTTTGTTTCACCAATAATCTGAAATGTGTTGCGTCCCCGTTGTAATCACGCAGGTTAGTAAACCTATTAATTATTGGTCTATATTTAGCTGTCTAGGTAAGCACCTCTGATTGTGCTTAGTAATACGACGGTACGTTCCTTGCACAGCGAACGTGCTTAACAGACTAAACTATAAGAGACAATGAGCATTGTTCGAGGGCAAATCGAGAATCCAATAAAATTGTGATGTATTTCCATGCATCATTTTACTATGATAACTGAAGTATGAATAATTGGTGCATATACTAAAACCCGTACGTATGTATTAATCTAAGAGTGTAGATATTTGTATGAACTGATTAGAAATAATACCCAGTGCGAACATTTGTTAAGTTTTTTTCGATGCTGGCTAAGTCGGGATTCGATTGAACGGTCCTCGACACGCGCTCTACGAGCTACGGTAATTTAAGATCTTATAAATGGCTGAAAAATTGTCGGAGAAAAGGGACAAACATATGTCAAAAGGGTTGAGTTAAAGCGAAAAATTCCAGTCAAAACGCAATCTTATTCACTCCAAATATTGTTGTTTATTATTTATTTATGCAGGTATGTATGGATGTTATATATTTTTCTTCTGTAAGTTTATTATATATTAAATAAATTATAAGGTAAATAATACGTGTTCACATTCCGGTAGACCACCAAAGTATCCGCACCGTGGCATCTTTCATACACTCTTTAGAATTTTCGTTGAGTAAACTTTAATTAACAATAAAATGGAATAAATATGTTGTATATCTATTTGAGTTACATGAGCATATAATAATTAATTTAGTGTGAGATAACACGAAACTAAAAGTTCAGAAATATAAAAGCAATAAACACATTTTATACAAGCAAATTGATTTCGGTATTATGGCCCGATTGTTCTGAATGCTATGGATGAATTGTAAATTCTTCGATATTCTTATTTATCTTTTTGCCATAAAGCAATGTAAAAAGTCTGATGAGCAAATGAGTAAGCGCGAAACGATCACATTCCTAAAATTCTGTCTAAAAGGCCTATTTGGACTTTATAAGACGCGTAGGCCCAACTTGCTGATTTTATTGGTTTCGCCAGATTTCGCTCAACTTATCGTTAATAAAAATATCATCGTTAATGAAAATTTTTGACATAAGTTACGCAAAGTATTACAAGCTTTTAGTCATTAATCGTTGCATAGATGACTTTTTGAATACCGTAACACAACCCATCGTAATAAATGTCACTGCCACTTTCCACTACTGTGTTTAGCAAGACACCCATCGAGTATGAGTAAAATAAACTAAAACACGGTCTTAACGAAATGAAAATGATGAATATTCGGATAAACTTCAAACTAGTTTTTCATGACTCTCCCAGGGCTGCAGTTTTATTAGTGCAAAATGCAATGGCGACTATGTCAGGCAGCTACAACTACCGTCTACTAATTATTTATCTAACATGCTCCGCTTTAACGCCTCCTGCAGATCGGCGTCAAAGGTATCCGGTTTTGAGTAGTCGGCTGCGAATTTCTCCGCCAGCTTAGCACCATTTTCACCTTTTCCGAAAGCACTCGCAGCCGTCGGATTCGAAACCTTGCTGAGTGATGTGAGATTTTGCACTTTAGTCAACTTTTTGTCCAATGTGGCAGCTACTGTCGAGGTCGTCGCAGCAACGGATTCTTTATTCGACGAAGTTATGGTGTTGTTTAGTGTAGCTGCAAAGTCGATGCTGTCATTAAACGCATCAAACTGTGCAAAGTTGTCAGTGTTCAGTTGGTTTTTATCGCTTTTCGAGTTAGTGTTGAAATTAAAATTCTTGTCTTGCGTGCTTGTTGCCGTGGGTGTTGTTTTGGTTCTGAAAAAGTCATCTTCGAAATTGTTGTCATTGAAATCTTCAAACACTTTGGATGACGTAGTGACCACGGCGGAGGCGGTGGTGTTGTTCTTCGTGGTAGTTGTGGCAAAGGCATCGAAAACTTCTCCCACATTGTTGTCGCTGAACGCATCAAAGATGTTCTTTACTTCCAAATTGGAATTTGTTTCAAAGTTATCATTAAAGGCATCAAAGAATGAATCATTTGTTTTGGTTGTGTTTTCGCTGGGAAATGCTCCGCTCCCGCTTCCCAGTGTCGATGACGTCGATTTTGTCGAGAACGCGTCAAAATTGGCAAAATCATCAAACAGTCCGCCGCTGGTAAGTACTGGGGTGTTGCTCTTCGACTTACTGTTGACGCCCATCACGCTGCTACCACCGCCGCCACTACCCACCGCAGCGGTACCCGATGTCGACGACTGATGCGACGGCGATGGGCTGGGGTTCATATTAAATGCATCAAACTGATCCAGAAATTCATTGCTGAGCGGGGTTTGTTTGGTGGTGCTGAATGGTTGCGAAGCGCTTACCACGCTAAAGGCCTTTGAAGAGTCATTAGTGCCCTTAAATTTGTCATCATCTGCAACAAGAAGAGGGAGGCTCCGTTAAGCGACTCAAGGAATCATATGTTCAAATCATTGTTTTTTTTTTGCATCTTTCCCACTTACCCTCGGAGCACAGATCGTCCTTGAATACTTTCTCTGGATCTGCATCAAACTCATCATCGGCGAACGGATCCCTGATGTTGAATGGATCCTCATAGCGATAGTCCTTGAAGGGATCGTCTGAGAAATCCGTTGGCCTACTGACGACGGGCGTTTTTCTACTCGTGCTACTGCCAGCCCCCTTGCTGTCGCCGGCGAGAGTGGTGCCGAAAGCCGTCACAGCCTGCTGCAGCGGTGTGATGGAACGCGTTAAGTGATTATTTATTTGCGATGTGGTGGAAATGCTCGCAGTCGTCGCTGATGTAGCAGATGACGTTGACGATGGGATGTCGAGCGAGTGCGACGGCGATGCAGTCAATGTGGCTAGAACTAGCGCCGGTTGTGGTGGTGGTGGAATGTGTGATAACTGACGTTGTTTCATTTTATGTGTAGTGTAGTGTTGTTTATTGTATGGGACGAAATAATAAAGAAATTAAAGTAAGCTATTAAATAAAACCGGGGGAAATAATAAGACTTTGTAATTTTTTCAATTTTACGAAGTTCAACTGAAGTTTGTTACAAAAGATAGCAGTTGCAGCAGCTCTACCGCTGTTTGGGTTAGATGTTAGACGTTTTATATACACAGGACAACTTTACAATTTGCTCAAAAGGTGCATCCACGTGGGTTTCAAGCGTTGCAAGAGAGCGAGAGTGGACAACCCTAGAGCACGGAACTATACTTACTGGCGTTTAGCATAAATGTGAGTCATACTCGTAGATGTGTTGTATGCTAGAAAACTGTGCAAGTACAGAAAAGACCTAAAACCCGTCAGGAAATTCCAATATGTAGCGTCCAAAACTAACCGGAACAATTGCATCTACTTTACGCATAAAAGTAACCGTCTAGTCGCCGTCTTTGTTCACGACCTCAATTTTTCTTTAACAATTTCTGAGAAAGTAACATTGGTTGATATTGAAAGAACAGCGCATGTGCTTATAATGCTTGTCACTTTTTAGTAGTTTTAATTGTTTTTATTTGCATTAGTTTTAATTTCTATACATCATAAAGTCAGTTTTTGTAAAGTTTTATTTTCATTTTCTGATTTTTTTGTTTATGTTTTTATTGAAAAGTATGCGGCTATATTTCGTTAATGTACTGAACGCTTTTTGTTAAAGTTGTTATTTTATTGCATACACGCATGAGTAAGTGGTTCGTACTTGCATGTGTGCTCGTGTGTTGGTACGCGTGGGATATGAAGTTCGTTGGAATGGGCACTGAAGCATGTCGTGCAGGACCACGCTGTCTCGACTTGGCACTCGAGCAGACAGCGCGACATTTTAGGTGTGGGTGTGATGCCTTTGCACGCGTAGTTGGTTCATAAGCGATGATAATTACAATTTCATTTTCGCAATTAATGTATATTCACATGCAAATGTACGGTGAAAGAGTGAGAGTATTGATAGCTTTCATATACCTAAAAAGCAATTCTGGCGTGACTTTTCTGAAAACCAGCTGCAGTGCAGTGTGCATTCGTTTTTGCTATACCATTCAAAAACTAACATTCAATGGCTTCGAGCTGCCGGCAGTTGCCAGTAACTGGTTTTTCTCCTATATCGTTATGATGTACAAGGCGACTCTCATCTCACACATTCGCGCAACTGAGAAGCCGAGCCTATTTAATGCAATGACATCAAACAAGAAATAACCAACTCAAACCTCAACTAAGCAACAGAACGTGAGATTCGGCTCAAACCATCAAACTAAAAATAAGAAGCACAAAACGGCAGTATTCAACGTCCGCTTACGCTAGAAATCTATTCATTACTGGATTCCGTTTGTTGATTTCAGTTTGGTTTGATAGCAAGTATTCGAGTTTGTTTTTATAAAACTTACGCCTCCCAAACAAAAACAAATAAAAATGGTGTTGAAGTACTTGTTAGAGCTGCAGCTCGGAATTCACCAATAAAGAGCAGAATGAACGGTGTCATAAAGGCTTTTAGGTTTGTTTGTTTTTACTTTTTGTTTCTATAATAATGCGGCGTAATGTTCGTAGTCCACAATCTTTCTTTCCTGTATATGGTTATTGCAATTTGAACTTCTACATCAATATCCATGGTAAAATTGTAAAGTAGGGTAGATCGCGTCACACTGAGAGCAACCCAAGTCCGGTTCAAAACTCAATTTTGAATTATTGCATTTTTTTGCTAAAGCCATTTTAAAGAGTGAAAGCCGTGCGAAACCGCAGGCCGACCAAACAACTCTAGCAAATTGGCGCGAATGTATTCAGGAAACTCCATAAATTTAAATTTTAACGCGCATATTTATTGTAATAGAGATCTGAGAAGCGTAACGTATCATATGCATAACTTTGAGTACTGATTCAACTATCTCTAACCGTCCAGTGCCCACAATTGTCTGTAGGCAATCCTACATACATTGATAGAACTTTAAAGAACCCACTTACGGGTAGGGGTGGGCACTTTCCTTTAAAATCGCTTTTCAGTATCTCTTTTTGTTGGGGATTACAACATAGGGAGGGCGAGAGTTAACCTTTATAATGCACTTGATTAAATCCGTTTAAACTAGTAAGTACTTGCAGAGCTTCAAACCGCTCTTGTCATCTCAATATGCAAATCTGATCTACTGTGTTGGAGGAGTAGATCGCGGGTGTTATATATAGGTAGTATAATCATCATAGATGTCGATAAATTTAAACAATACAAACGATTTCTGTAACACTTTCGAACACTTTCACTTTGAATACTTAAGGTACTAGAACGAGCATAAATATGTATAGCATGTAAATGTTGAATTTCAGTAATAATAATTTATAATTTACCTAATTATGTGTTGGAATGCTTTTGCTTCTTTCTTTGCTTTAACTATCAACGCTTTGCTAATTTTTTAATTTTTTTGCTTTTAGAAATTGGGTTAATATGCGTGTATATGCAAGATTCATTCCTTTCATTTCATTTGATATTATTCTTTGATAAGAAAAAACACTTATAGATAAATAATTGTTACTAAATATTTATATAAACGTGATTGATTAAATGATGTTCACTGAAAATAGAATAGAATTCCAAGAAATGAAAGCACTCTGTTAGTCTCATCGATCAGTTATCAGCGATAAAGTACCAGCCGAAAAGAAAAATGCTCTAAAAGTGAAACTGTTACCGGGAAAAACAAAAAAGTCAAAACGCAAAAATGTTGCAGAAAACTTGAACGAAATGAGTCCAGGTGCAATAGTTGCGCTAGCAACTGAAATGTATACATCTTGAGAAAAATTTACAGACACTTTAGGATTTCATTGGCCCTGCGTTTGCGGAGGTGTGCGTGTACGTGTGGAAGCGTCAAATAAAAAGCATCTCAAATTCGCTCATAAGGTTGTATTATTTTGAACAAACGAATTTTATTGGTTAGTAAATATGTAATAAAAACCACAAAAATTAACAACTAAGAACTACATCAACTCAAGTAAGTTAAACTTAAGAACAAAAACAAAACTATAAAGCTTGTCATACTCGTTTGTTAGGATGTTAAGGTTAAAGGAAAGTGTTAGCACTAATTGAAATGATAGTGCGGTGTGCATGCTTTACCACCGATCCCAACGTACTGTAAAACTACTACCAACCTTATTGTCGAAGTCGGCGAAATCGGCAAAGCCGCCGCCGCCGCTGCTGCTTGTCGATGTAGGGCCAAACGCATCCATGGCTGGCTGCGTGGGGCGTGCAGGTCCCTACAACCACAAGAAGAGCGCAATCACCGACTGATTTGTACATATCCGCGGGAACTTACCTGTAATGGACGTGGCGGTGCTGGTCTCGGCGGTGGCACCTTCGACTTCTTTGGCGGCAACGCTGGACTGGGTGACTCAGGCCTAGGCGGTGGTCCCGATCTCTGTGTGTTCGGACTGAGCACTTGTCCCTGACCAGTCGGCGCATGTAATGACGCAAACGGATCACTGCCAAAATCATCCTTTCCCGGCTGCAAGAGAAAGTACAAGATATCAGCTAGCTGGCTAAGATATTTCCACTATCGAACCTCTGGCGTTACTGCGCTGCTTGGTTTACTGCCTCCAAACACATCACCGCCAAATGGATCCTTCTGTTGATTAAAAGCAGTACTGTTACCAAAGGCATCAAATCCACTGTCAAAACCGCTGGCCGTGTTGAAGCTGTCGTCAAAGCCACTACGCCCAGTCGTATTGGCACTCTGCGACGCAAACGGGTCGCTGCCAAAGCCATTAGTAGCGAAGCCGTTAGTTTTCCTTGCGATGGAACTGTTGTCATCAAAGGGATCATCTGCTTTGGGCTCTTCCACCTTCTTCTCCAACGTTATACGTGCCTCATCCAGGTCGGGCTCGATCTTTAGTTGGTATTCCGAAACCAACTCAGCATCTTGATTCGAAATGGCAGCGCGACACATGAGCAGCGCGTCAGTCATTTGTCGCTGTGTTTCCATCAATTGCGTCACCATAGAACGAACCTTATAAAGTAAACGAAATGCGGTCAAAAGCAATCAAAACACCGCTCATCATAGCAAATACATACCGAACTGATTTGCAGTTGTGTGTTTTGCAAATGCTGAGTGAGTTTTTGCAATTCGCGATTGTTTTGATCATATTCCTTTTGTAGCGCTGCCTCTTCGTCTTTCAACTTCTGTAGCTCAGACCGTTTCGCATTTAACTCTCCCTCCTGTTCATTGATGGTTTCCTCTTGCTTGTGGCATTGCTCACGTATTTTGTTTACCTGCAAGTGGACCCATATTTTACTGACTTCTAAACAGTACGTGACAAAATTGCCACGACATATGACATTGCATAATTCCTTGTACATACGAAAAATATTCAATGAAAACAAACATTTTGGCTTTTTTGCAACTGTATTAATTGAAAGTACGGATGATTGTCTTAAAGAAATGATAAAACAGTTAATAAACGATTGGCATAGATGTGCCATTTAAATGGCTAAAATCAGACTAGTAAAAAACGGAGGATGCCATAAACAAATCCACTTTTAACCGATTTGTACAGGGTTTTTCATTTCGAACCGAAAACTTTGGCAGCCCTGCGTTCGACAGCCGCAGCTGTCATCTGTCGTTGCAATGTGTTAATATTGTAGTTTAGTGTTTGCCATTTATGAAAATGAACCGATTTAGCATCGCTCAACATGTAAACATAGTTTTGTCAACAATTTCGGATTTATTGGCGAAATTCGAATTCACAACAATTGGACATCTTTATCACCTCAATTTGGCGTATTTTGCATTTGGATTTGCATCTTCATCCATTCAAAGTACAGTTGGTGCAGAAATTGGAGCCGGGAGATCACAGAACGCGTCGTAACTACGCCGAATGGGTGCTTGAAAAACAGTCCGAAAATCCAAATTTTTCGCACAAAATTTTCTTCAGCGATGTAGCACATTTTCACCTAGGCGGTTACGTTAATAGGCAAAATTGTCGTGTGTGGGGCTCAGAAAATCCACACGTGGTTGTCGAGCGCCCAATGCATCCACCTAGAGTGTGCACTGTTTGGTGTGCATTATGGTTCCTAAATTTTAACACAAAACGAGCCAAAACTGCTACACTTCTTAGCAGAAGACAGCTCAAAATCCTATGTGGCGCCCTAACCGGCCATTATTCTTGCAACTACCACCTTCACAAACTAGGCTTGGTCATCGACAAAACGTGCAGATACTGCAATGAGGTCGACGAAACAATGGAACACGTTATCATAAACTGCCACGCCCTGGCACACAGACGTGCAAAGTTTCTAGGGATACATATTCTCGGTGATGAGGACCTGATGCAAATATCGCAGAAATGTCTGATTCAATACCTGAGCACATAAAACACCAGATGATTCAAGGGGCACAATAAACCTACTAGGTTGCAGTGCGCAAGGGCATTTTCCCTACCCATTATCATTACATTACATTACATTATGGTCCGGTGGTGCCATAGGGCCATATTTCTTCGAAAATGACTAAGGACAGACCGTTACCGTAAATTCTGAACGTTATGGCCGTATGATAACCGAGTATTTCTGGCCAGCGATCGAAGATATGGATATGGAGGAGATGTGGTTTCAACAGGACGGCGCTAGATGCCACACAACACGACCGAACATGACAGAATTGCGAACCAGGTTCGATGAACGCATAATTTCGCGTTTTGGTGATGCCAATTGGCCGTCAAGATCGTGCGATCTGAACCCTTTGGACTTTTTTCTGTGGGGCTACGCGAAAGACCAAGTCTATGCAGACAATCCGCAGACTCTGGAGCATTTGAGGGACAACATACGTGCAGTTCTTGGCGCCTTACAGCCTGCTATATGTAAAAAAGTCATCGAAAATTACCTAAAAAGAATCGAGGTGTGCCAGGCTGCTCGTGGCGGTCATTTCTATGATGTCATATTCCATTACTAATGGCACAAACCAAATATTATTTTGATAATAAGGTTTCATCAAAATTCAAATTTTAATTGATTTTTTTTTCTTTATTTACTTTTTCGGCTCATGATGAAAAACCCTGTATATATTTATTCGTTATAAGGTGCGTTTCATAATTATAAGGTCATTAAATTTTTTATTATACCTATCAAATGGCTGACTATAGGGTATAAAGACTCCCAAAAAAAATGTGTAGCTAATAAGAAGTAGAGGCAACAGCTGATAGACAATTTTGAACTAACGGTAGGTGTTTCACAATTCAGTTCAGGTCAATAGTAAAACTATCGCAGAGAAATCTGTCAGTGGATTTTTGGCATCGCCACAAGGTACGCAGTTTTCGGACTTTGAGAAAGGTCAAATTACCGCAATACGCGATCGCGAAGTAACAATGAGGGAAATCGGGAGACAAATTAACCGTAGCCTATGTGTTGTGCAAAATTGTTTGCACAGAAGAGTCCTGAAGCTAAGAGAAAGAAATTCGCGCACCGAGGCTCGCATTGTACGCGAAGCTAGCAACTCATCTTCTTCATTAACAGGTTTAAGGACGTTGGTACAAGCGAATGTATCAAAGGCAACCATTTGGAGGACCTTAAAGCGGAGTCAAAAGATTCAATTTGAGAAGCAGAAACGAATGCCTAAGCTAACATAGCGCGAGAAGGAGGTTAGAGTTGATTTTGCTCTAAAAAACTTCCACACCAATTGAGAAAGAGTAAGTCCTGTTTTTATCAACTGTGCAATAGTCCTTTATATTGAAACAAACGACTTTAGGTTATATTTTCCGACGAAAATAAGTGGAATCTGGCTGGGCCAGATCGTTTTCGAGGCTATTGGCCTGATGTCCGGAAGGAACCATTGCGGTTTACAAAACGGAATTTCGGTAGTGTAATGGTGTGGGGTGCGTTTTCGGCTCAGAATTGCTATGAACTCTAAATAACATCTTGTCGGATGAAGAGCGCTGACTCCTGACTCCTGGAGAGTAGCCTGGTGCCATTTTTGGAGGAAAAATGTGACACAGAGTGGCGTTTCCAACAAGATAATGCTCGAATCCATGTTAGCCGAGAGACAAAAGGGTGTTTTTCGTCTAAATCAATCACAGTTTCGGAGTGGCCTGCATGCTCTCCTGACATCAACCCCATAGAAAGTCTGGTGTATGGGGGTAATCGACAGTTTGAGGCAACTGGAACTCTCATAACCGCTGTAAAGGAAGAATGGCAAAAAATTGACTAAGACCTCATTAATAGCCTTATCACAAGTATGAAAAAATGGATTGAAGATCTATATAATAAGAGAGGAAAGTGTAATCAATAATCCTTTTTTGATAAATATTGACGTTTGTTACATTACATATGAAATCATAGTTGACCATATAATTGTGAAACACGTAACTTTTTGTTACTGTTCTTGAACAACATGATCAATTTGTCAAGAGTATTCTTCTGTTGTTGTCTTTACTCTTAACCTGCTACACAATTTTTATAAAAAGTGTCGATACCCTACAATCATTTCGGAGATAAGGTGATAAATTGAATGACCTTATAATTATGAAACGCACCTTACTTGGAAAAATATTTTCAAGTAAATTTGTAAGTCCTCATTTCATAACACTGCACAACAAAATCAAATTTTTTTTTTAATAACAACGGATTCTGGTAGAGGGGACCAAATTAATAATTCTAATTTTTCTATTTATCTTATACGAGGGGCGTTCAACGTATTCTCGGTATGGGTATGTTAGAAAAAAAAATAAAACCTTGAAAAAAATTTATTTTTCAATATAGTCTCCCATGATTTCAATACATTTGTTTGATCGCGAAATAAGTTTTTCTATTCCCTTAAAAAAATAATTTTCTTTTTGGCCCGAAGTGCCCGCAAAATGCTCATTTACGGACTTGAGCTCATTATCGTCAGCAAATCGCTTTCCCCTGAGGTCTTTTTTTAAATTTGGGAATAAAAAGTAGTCACTGGGGGCCAGGTCCGGGCTGTAGGGTGGGTGATTAATTTCCTCGAACCCGCACTATCGTACAACAGCCTTGGAGAGCCGCGCAGTGTGAACCGTGAAGAAGCAACACATCACGTCGCGTCAGTCATTTTCGTCGTCGCTGACTGGAGGTAGCAAACAAACTAATGAGGTTATCAACATAAAATTTTATATAAATACCCTCAGATAATGTTGTTAGCTAATGATATATTTTAATTACCCACAATAATATCAATACACCCCGATACCGAGAATACATTGAACGCCCCTCGTATATAAAATTCTCGTTATATAAAATAATGTTAGTTACCATACTCTTCCGAAACGGCTTGACTGATTTTTATGAAATTTTGCACGCATATTCAGTAGGTCTGAGAATCGGCTACTTTCTATTTTTAATACCCCTAAGGGGCGTGGCACATTTTTGTGACCCAATTATTCTCCTGAACTATAAGTCACACAGCAATGAAACTAAGCATGAACCTACCATTTATTCATATATTTCGACAGAGGGAATGGGACAAGTATTGGACGTGGCACCACCCATACGAGCCAGATCTTAGTAATGGAATATTCTCCAAATTGTAAGTTGTACAACACTGAAATTTTGTACTCCGTCGTCCCATAGATGAGTCATTCTAATAATAAGATTTGATGGGCGTTGGACAAGGGGCGTGGCACGTTTTTTGCGACCCAAACATGTTGCTGAACTATAAGTCGCTCAGCAATGAAACTTAGTACGAACCTACCATTTTCTCTTTCGACAGAGGGCATTGAATAAGGGGCAGGTATTAAATAAGAGGGCATGGCACCGCCCATATAATTTAAATCCGGTTCAAGCGCAGTCCATTTCTTTACTGAAACTTAGCAGCAACATTGCTTATTTGTGGGCCTCGATTGCGTTAACCAGTAGCTCCTCCCTCTTCCTTTACTTGGTTTTCTTCATCAATTTGCATCGTAATAGATTCGCCACCTCGCGTATTTCATTATAAAAAAACAACAAATGTCGTGCGAGACAAAGTTCGCGGGGTCAGCTAGTATATATCTAAAGTTTTCTTTTGTACGGCGACTTATAGTGAAATTTTGCGTTCAAAATTTTTCCCATACACACCAACCCCCAAAAATCAAGTTTTGTAAGTGATTTTAGTACCAATTTTGATTAAATACGAAATAAACACTTAAACACATTTTCAGTTTTGGCTTAATTCTGGTGTTCAAGTTAATTTCTGAGCTTTGATGTATTTCGAGATCTATAGTAAAATTTAATGGCGAATATTTTTGTGGTACATTTTGTCCCTAAACAGTCCTGTTTTACAGAACATTTTTGGCATTTAGAAAAAAAGGGGTCAAATTGATCCATAAAAATAGGAGCTACAGGGTTAAAATGCCCCACAAAAATGTTCCTCGTAATATTTTACACCAAATTGCTGAACACATCATATACCTAAATGTAATGTTACATTGTTTTCGTATGCCGATTCACCATAAGAAAGCGCGAAAAGGGGAAAACTTTGACCACCCCTAAACAAAAATTCAGACGTAAACTTTCAAAACGCCGATACACGTATATTTTTGGTCCCCTCTACCAGAATCCGTTGTCAGAACCTTTTTATTTTATTTTTTGTTGTGCAGTGTACATACATATATGATTATTTGCAAGACTTATTAAGAATCAGCTGCCGACAACCATTCATACAATACGCTAGATTGTGTGCATGCATTCGAATGAATTAGAAAATTGTTCTTCGTATGCAATTATTTTGTTCTCACAGAATCGCTACTGCATATTCTCAACCTAAAACCAACTGACACAAGTGCAAGACTCCGCAATGAATTCTTCGCAAATTCAAGAAAGTTATAATGCAAGAGATTATAAGGTCAATTTCAAAGGTGTGCGTCTTCATTTGAAACATGCAAGCCACACTTTCACAGACCACAGTTTCAATCGGCCATAACTTGACATCAGAACAAGAAGATTACAGGAACAAAGACAAAACGAACTAATACCACATTAGTAGACAGCTAGGAACAAGCAGATGTCAACACCTATATGTCAATTCAAAAACCACTTTTCCTCACTGTCGCAGTAAACGCATCTATTTAAATTGTATCTTACTTTCATTTGAAGGTACAAAAATTCGAATTTACTAATGCTCGAAAAGAACGGAGCAACAAATTATGTAAAGTAACAAACATTATATTACTGCAATTTGGGCGGAAACGTGATTCAAAAATTTCATAAATTATTCACAAACATATTACTTGCATATATTACGCAGTACGAGGATCACACAAACTACAAATCAAAACAAGTCGATGAAGTAATTTAATAAAACCAACAAACCTGATTTCTTATTTGAGATATATCTAAGGTCAGATTTGCAAGCACAGCCTGGAATTCAGTGCTCTAACGCATTTAATAATTTGTTGGCCCGATATAAAAAGCAATGGCGATGATTTAGTTGCGGGGTAAAAAATGTGGGAGCAAATTATACGTGGAACGTGGAGATAATTGTGGTCAAAATGTGTTCCGTTTAAAACAAACCCATTGGTAGAGAAACATAATAAAGTAATAAACATTTTGAAATTAATAAAAATACTGTGCTATTAACATAAAGGAGGAAACTTTTAGTGTAAAATATGCAAAAATGCAAATGGAAAACTACAACATTTTAAGCAAAACTACATTCGTCCACAGTGTTTAAACTGTACGACGCTCACCTGTGCCTTGAGATCGTCCAAACGCTTTTGGGCCTCACCCCGTTGGTTTTCCAATTGCTTCAGTGTAGCTGACAAGGTATCCAATTCACTCTGAATTAAAACAAAAATACGGGAATCTTCGTTGTCTAACCGATTTCCTATAAACCGTCCCCAGACAAACCTGCAAGCTGCGCACTTCGCCCGATTTGATGCGTATGTCCGCCTCCTTCTGGGCAATCTCTGTCTCCAATGCCCGACGCTCCTTGGCGAGTTCTTCGATTTCTTTAGAAATCATTTCAAGTTCGGGATTGGTGTATGTTGGCTTTGGTTCCTTTGTGCACAACATAAATTTTAAAGTAAAAACTAAAATATGACAAATTTTGCAACATGAAAACATACCACTTGTGGTTGCACGTCAACGCCAGCGACCACGCTACGCATGGAGGGTGGCACCATGTTGGTCGTCAGCACTTGCGGTGGCTCAATACCTTTCTGCTTGCGCTCCACCATCCACATGGCCAAGGCAAACTGTTCCAGTGTTAATTTTCCCGACTGATTAGTGTCGCAAAGTGCCCTACAAACGAAACAGTTTGTCGGTGGTCTTCAGCATTTTTTCGCAATTGAATGGCCTTAATTCTCACCAGATATGTGCTAAGCAATTCTGCGGCACACCCGACTGCAGAAATACGTTTTTCACCTCCAAGCCAGAGACGAGCCCATCCTTATCGCGATCCGAATCACGGAACATCACTTCGAACCGTTTCATTTCGGCCGGAGTCACCACCCAGTCCGCGTTGGCGGTCACCGAGGGTGGCGCTCCAATCGGAATTAGTGGGTCTGTCGGAATCAACGGCTGAGAGCCAGTCACCGGCGGAACACGTGTCATCGATGGTATTGTAACAGGTAACGGTGGAATGGCAGGTGGCGGAGCTATGTCCTTGGGAAAATTCGCCACGAAGCCACCGTCCCCGAACCCGTCGCCACTAGGCGCGCGTGGCATGGAAGGAACTGCGGTGCTGGCCGCCACCATAGGTGGCGCTGGTTTCGGTGGTGGTCCGCCGACGCTTCCGCCGCCGCCGGGTTTACGCAGCTCAGCGGGCAGCACGTCCGGCACGGTGCGTTTTTCAAGCGTTTGGTAGACTAGATGCATGGCTACTATAAACTCATGCTTATCTAAATTGCCATCTTTATCCTGATCGGCCAGATCCCAGATCTTGCCCAACGTCTCCATAGGCAGTTTGGAGTCCATAAGCACGCCTTTGACTTTGTTCCCGGGCAACATGCCACTGACGGGTTTAAGTGACTCGAAGAGCTGTTCGTACTTAAGGCGATCGATGACGCTGATGGACCAATCACCATTCGCAACGCCACCACTGGAAACGGGCACAGTTTGTATGCGAGGCGGCATGATTTTTGGAAGATCGCCCTGTAATGAAAATCAAACAATTAGTATATTTTAATTGGCCTAGCAATATTAGAAACTGAAGCAAGCAGCGCTGATTGACTACGCAATCAATGATTTCTTTCCGTCCTCGTGTAACCAGCACAAAAAATGGAATACACACACGCGCCAAACTACCATACACAATGACGTCAAATCTTCTTGAAATAAAATATACACACTCGACGCTATCCGCCCCAATAGGGCGACTAGAAATGGGCCAATGACCAAAATTTGCCAGCGACGAAGGACAACACCGGTCGACGCCAAAAGGCAGTTAGAATCAGCGATTGTGTAATCAGATGACGTGCCTTCACTACAAATGCTTCAAGATAAAATTTTCCACAAACTCTGTACTTGCCACTTTCGGTGGATTCGCCGTCTCCGTGTAGATGTTGCTCATGTTAATCACCTGACCGGCCTGCGCCAGCGAAACCAACTTCAGAGCCACAAAGAAAC
The DNA here is from genome assembly GCA_963971225.1 of Melieria omissa. Lineage (NCBI taxonomy): Eukaryota > Metazoa > Arthropoda > Insecta > Diptera > Ulidiidae > Melieria > Melieria omissa. The sequence continues at coordinate 34,889,076 of OZ020269.1, forward strand.
CCGGTTTGTCGAGGAAACCCTTCCCGTTAGGATCGGAAAGATCCCATACTCGACTCAGGACCACGTCGCTAAGACCAGACTTTTTCAGGAACTTTGCCGCGGTCATCGCCTCAATAGCACCAGCTCCTTTTGGATCGATCTACACAAAACACAAATTGAATGTGCCATTAAACGTTCGTCCATGCTTTTCGTCAATTTATGTATGTGACCAGAAAATCAGTGCGCGTTGAGCCAGGTCAGCACTATTCAACACTGTCGTGTGGCGTATTGCAATATAAAATACGCAACACGAATACCCAACCCGGCGCACTTACTTTCTAGCCAAAAAATTCAGGAATACTCCATTGCACCCTTGGTATTCATGCAGAAAAATCAATAGGCGTATCCAGTATAGGGTCATTACCTGTTTGTAGTATGCCTCGTAGACGGCGCTGTGCTTGCCGCACACCTTCGCAAAATCCAAATTCATTTTATTCAATGCGCTGCACTTTTCCCTCACTCGACCACTTTTCCAGTAATTTTCTTCTCATTCAAGACGAAAAATTTCCAAAATTCTCTTATCACAAAATCGATAAACAGAAAAATTCTGACAGTCCAATCGATTTTCCCCCACACGAGCTGTCAGATCTCACACCGGTGTTGCCTGCGTTCAAACATTTAATTGGTAGAAATAAACCAGAGAAAGGTAATATATTTTAACAAAGTTCATTTTGCACAGTAACTATTTTGCAAAACCGTAAGTTTAAAAAATCATTGCAATCTATATTCTTGCCGAGTATAAATAATTCTGTACTTAAATCCGCAAAGCATTTTCACGTATTTTTTATAACTTATTCACTCAAATAAATTACAAATTACATACAATTCGAGTGAACAATAAACTACACACTTTACTAAAAAATACAACACTGCGGCGACACCCTTATGACTTTGTTGTACAATTTTCGCTTCCTATGCTTCGGTTTAATTTCTATGTGCTATTGCAGCATTTTCTTCAATATATTTACACTCTCGCACACATGATTGGGTTAATTCACCTTTCAGCGCAACTTGGAATATTATCGCGTATTATTTGCTCCTTAATATTTGAATTCCTGACCGAGCGAATTTCACACCAACATTATGGAGCCATTTCAGAAATCAAACTAACATGTCATCAGCAAGATGTGCTGACTTGAGTGTACGGATCGATACGCTGTTCCTGCGTGCACTCTACAGTCGATAGGTATAGAGACTTAGAAGTCGCTTTTTTCGCTGCCATGTCACGGTCCAGATAACAACTTCAAGCTCCACTTTTGAGGAAAGAGTGGGTGAAGTGTGCCAAAGACCGATAGAAAATATTTGCCTATGGCATAACTTATGATATTTGAAACATGATCATGTTTTTCAAAGACCGTATAGGTTAAGAAGCAAGGGGTGTCGCAACAAAAAGTTATTGTCTAAATGCACGCAGATTAACGTAACTACTTCAAAAGAGAATTGACAAAGAACGCGGGGCGAAAGTTATGGTGTAAATTTAGTCATGCTCTTCTAAAATGATTTTTTTTACTGACCTCTCGTAAACTTTGCATGGAACTGCACGTAAATATGACAAAAACAAAAGTTAGTTCCGTCATTTATATAAATCTGGTTAATTGGTTTTGAAAATATCCTTAAAATAGTATTATTATTATTGCTTTGGATAGTGCACTGCAACCTTAAGGATCTATTGTGCTCCATCATGGATTTGCAGTTCGTCTGTGAGTCCAGCATCCGAACGAATTTTAGGAATTTATTTCCTAAACCTCTGGGATCCCAATTCGCACCTGATATGAGGAAATCCCCCAGGTGCTTCTTTCGATCGTACATAGGTAAGTGTATTTCAGTTTTTTTAATGCAAGCAGAATCTGCAACATTTGTTTTCATGAATTCCTAGTTTAGCTAGGCGATAGTTCAATCCACAATGCTACGTCAAGATGCCTGTAATTAGTAATTTTTCGAGTATTCTTCGAAAGGCTCATACATTCCTCGAATTTATTCTTGTTATATGACCCGATATCCGCCATGGAATGTTCTAAGCCTGGTTGGTTTTCCTAGTATTGATTTGTGCTGATTATCTTGTCTTTTCTGGTTAGGATAGATAAAGCTCCTTTTCCAACACCACAAAAACGTTCTGGACCGACAAGGGGACTAAAAATGCAAGCCTGTCCAACCCAGAGCACCCACACCTGATTGTAGAGGTCAAGTTCAATTAGCTTCACAAAGCATTTCGACACGAGTTTCGAGGATACCTGATGTGATCTTAATGCTATGATTGCCGCTTAGCTATCGGAAAGGATCGTTATGTTCCCGTTCCGGTACTTCCTAGCTAAATCGAATAAGTACACCTTTCATTTGCATCTATCTTTGCCTAAATTATAGTTGTGTGCTTGCCCATATGCTCTAACACCTTATTCGCTGCCCGTATACGCCCATCCCGGTACCTTTTTTCGTTACGCTCCTGTCCGTGTACCAGGTTAACATGTACTGGCCTATCAAATATGTTTTTGATATTCCTGCCTAGCTCCTTTTGTTACTAAGTTCGGGTTGGAACCTTTTAACAAAACTGAACTTTGGTGTGATTCTGTCCCTTGGTATTAAGATATTCTTTCGTAAGAATATCAATCTTCTTGCGACTCGAAAATCCCTCGGCATTGATATTATTGTCATCCGTAGGCGAAGAGGGCTACTTCGCCTAGGTTTCTATGTTTAAATGAAGAGGTTTAAGCTCAAGAAGAACCTCCATGGATGCTTACTTAACTGGCCATAACATCCCGTTACCGGATCACAGCCTCCAAGTCGTGTTCCTTAAATCGTTTGCTGTGATCGTCAACATAGTGGGTTCCTTCCAAGGTTGTATTCATTGGTTACTTGATTTTACGTGGCGAACACCAAACCCTTCGCACAACCCCAATTTCAAGTCCTGGGAATTGGACACGCTGCACACATTAGTTCACTATTAAGCGGGTGCCAAATACCAGGTATGCGCCTATGCAACCGGTAATTATTTTTGAAAAAACACGTTTATTGTGAGGAAATGATTACAATTTTATTCTTCAAAGTAATGGCCATCGCTAGCTACACATTTTTCCCATCTCTCAGGCAATTTATGGATGCCTCGCCAAAAAAATGTTTCGTCTTTTGCCTGAAACCAATCATCAATCCATTTTTTTGCTTCTGCGTGAGAATTGAAGCGCTGTTCCGTTAATGCGTGGCCCATCGATGCGAACATGTGATAATCCGAAGGCGCCAAGTCTGGTGAGTAAGCCGCATGAGCAAGAGCTTCCCAGTTGTACGATGCAAGCAATTCTTTGGCGGCTCTAGTGCGGTGTGGTGGTGCGTTGTCATCGAGGAAAATCACTTTGTGTTGCCTGGGGGGCTACTCTGTAATGCGATGCGAAAGCGAAAGCGATGCGAAAGTGAGTTGCGATGCGAAAGTCAATCGGTACTCTGTATCGCTTTCGCATCATTGAAAAACGGCCCTTATTTTGTGTCGAGAGTAAGTTGGCATTACTAGCGTCGAGTGTCATAAAATTCAAACAAAATAAAAAAAAAGGTAAACAATCGCATATTTTTGAAACTTAAAATCGAAATACGGAGTGCTACAAATGCGAAAGGGGAAAATCGAAATGCGAAAGTAGAAAATTTCTATGCGATTGTCGGATTTCAGAGTACTAAGTGTGCGAATGCGATACATTTTATGTTCGCATCGCATTAGAGAGTAGCCCCCCTGGCTTCATATTCTGGGCGTTTTTGACGTATACCAATTGTTGTTGGTAACGTTCACCGTTAACCGTTTCACCAGGTTTTAGAAGGTTTTTTTCTTCAAATGGTAACACAAAATTGACTGTGTCCGCAAATCGTAATTTGTAGGCACGTAATCCGACATTTTCCGGAGCGTCAAACAATGCATTGTTGGATGAAACTTGACAAATTGTGAACTGAATATTGTTGACATATGACAGAAGAAGTAAACATGACATTTGGTACGGTTCCGATGTTTATAAATATTCGGCTATTTACCGCTAGATGTCGTTACCGGTGTCGTTTCATAGGCGCATGGTAGCTATCCAGGAGGGCCACTCGGCGTCTGTGTATCAACTTGGATTGGAACAAGGATCGTTCTGAATTTCGCCAGGTTGAACGCCATCAGAGACATTACCTTGTATGTCTGTTCCCATCCTAAATAAATTTACTTGAATATTTTTTGGTAAGAGTCATAAGATTTCCTTATCTTACCACGAAAGCTGAAGCGTTGCTACAATATTCTCGCCATAAGTTTTAATTTTGAATTTTAGTTGTTTGTTTTGTTCACCTTCAAATTGAGAAACGACATTTTTGTTTAAAGTTAACAAACTTTTTATCAATATGTATCATGAAAAGAAGTATAAACACTAACTTTTTCTATCATGACCTATGTTATACTTTTATGTACTGTACATAATTATGCCGATCTACTTCTAGAATGTCAAATAATTAGAAATTACTTATACGTGGGTAGTCCGATAAGTACTTAGCCTACAAAAGAAAAACGAAAATTTTGAAAAATTGGCGATTTATTTCTCAACGTAGTCTCCTTTCAACTCGATACACTTGACCCAGCGATAGCGGCGATACCCTCCTCATTCGACTCAAATTTCTGCCCGGCGAGTGACTTTTTCAAGTTTGGAAACAAAAAGAAGTCACACGGGGCCAAATCTGGAGAATACGGTGGATGGGGCAGCTTTTCGTAGCCTAATGCGACCAATTTGGCGAATCACCGACCGATATTGCTCTTTTTCCATTTTTCTTAAATCCGCGGACACGTTCGTTTCCACACGCGGTCAAAACAAAACTACAAATCCAATATGGCTTAATTTTGACAGTAGCGACCGTCTAAGAAGATGCACTACACAGTAGTAAATTTCTTTTACAATAGTGGCACCATCGGGCGGTGGGGCTAAGTACTTATCGCACTGCCCACATATATACTAAACCTTTCTAAAACCTAAAAAGTCATGCATTGAAAGGTTAAATTTGATTCGCATATGTTGTTTTTAACGGAAACCTAAAATAATTATTATCCATATTTTTGGGAATAAAAAAATTTCCCTAATTTAAGGAATTTCTAAAAAGATTGTTTTATAATAGTTATTCCCAATAAGAAATTTTTTACGTCGCCTATAACTATTATTATGTAATTAATATTTTTGAGTTGCATAATAACTCTTATAAGTAATAGTATATTTTTTGTTGTCGATAATTATTATTCTGGAATTTTTTGTATTTACGTTGCCTCATAACTTTTATTTATGACTTTTTTAATTTACGTTACCGATAACTATTATTTCGAGAGATTTTTTTTACGTTGCTTCATAACTTTTATTTGTGATTTTTTTTCATTTACGTTGCCGAAAATGTAAAACAAAATTTTTTACGTTGAATTGTTTTAAATCGACCAACGGAAGTTAACTGCAGAAACCTAATTTCCACCAACAAATAAACGATTAAAAATCAATTCATACTCAAAATGTGGTAAGGCAACGTAAATAAAAAAATTTCTTTCATAAAAGTTATGAGGCAACGTAAAAAATATTTTCTTTCAAATAATAGTTATCGGCAACGTAAATGAAAAAAAATAATAAAAAAAAGTTATGAAGCAACGTAAAACAAATTTTCTTAAAATAATTTTAAAATTATCGGTAACGTAAATAAAAGCAGTCATAAATAAAAGTTATGAGGCAACGTAAATAAAAAAATTCCTAAATAAAAATTATCGAGAAATTCGTTATTATGCAACGTCAAAATTAATTGTCGCAAAGAATAAGGCTTAAGTGCAGAATAGCGTAAATAAATTATGCAGAATAGCGTAAATAATTTTTTGCTTATAATTTTTTACTCGTGCATATAAAGTATAAAATGTGGTGCATCCAAATAAAGGTATGAAAGACCTTTCGTTTGATACTCATATCGTATAAATCGATTGAAAATTTAATGAGTTACTTTGATAAAAGTTTTGAACTTTGACCCCGTGCCATGCCTTTGGTAGGCGTTTCCCCAGCAAAATTTTTAGTTTGTTACATTCATAAAAACAAGTTCTGTATAGCCAAATTTTAATTTTTTTTTTTCACGAGGGTACGCTATTCTGCACTTGGGCTTAAGTGCAGAATAGCGTACCTCGTGAAAAAATTAATAAGTATGCTTATACAAAGAAGTTTCGCTCCTGAGTCCAACAAACTAAAAATTTTGCCTGGGAAATGCCTACAAAAGGCGTGGCACGGGGTCAAAGTTCAAAACTTTTATCAAAATAACTCATTAAATTTTCAATCGATTTATATGATATGGGTATCAAACGAAAGGTCTTTTTCATACCTTTATCTTGGTGTACCACATTATATACTTTATATGTACGAGTAAAAAATTATAAGCAAAAACTTTTTTTTTTATATTAAATTAACAAAACCCGATTTTTTTCTCGAAAAAAAACAAAATAAAGATATAATAAATTTGTTACCATATATTCTCTACGGAATTCTCTTTACAATGAAATATAGAACATTTGAACTGTTTTTGTTTTTGTTTTTATATTTAAATTTATATTGAGTTAAAAGAATCTGCCTGCAAGGGGATTCTACGGTTTCCGTGGCGCCGCCATTTGTTTATGATCTTTTTAGAGAGATTGACCGAAAATAAATCGAAAATGATGAATAAAATTTTTCGATATCTCGCTTCGTTTTCGAGATATCGAGGTTCAAAGTTTTTATATTTCCATATTGTGCACAACTGACTTGTTGCCTGATGTGGTGGTGACTCCTATGAGGGTTATTTTTTTAACGCCCGGCCGAAGGCCGGCAACCTGGGAAAAACTTATTGCCAAAAAAACTATGGCTTGGAACTATGGATTTGAACAAAAAATACTATGCGCACCTGACTGTTGCCTGATGTGGTGGTGACTCCCATGAGGGTTATTTTTCAAGCGCCCCAGCCGAAGGCCGGCCACACAAAAGGTACTTGAAGGCAGAAATTCTTTGCTTAGGCGCGATATTTAATTAAATCACGCATTGAAAAAAAACAAAACTGTAGGTTTTTATATTTCATTAAAAAAAGAATTCTACACGCTATAATATAGTGTACATTTTTTGTATCTTAATAACGAGATTTTTCGATAAAAAAATCGGGTTTTATAAATTTTATAAAAAAAAAAGAATTTTTTGCTTATAATATTTTACTCGTACATATAAAGTATATAATGTGGTACACCAAAATGAAGGTATGAAAAAGACCTTTCGTTTAATACCCATATTGAATAAATCGATAGAAAATTGACTGAGTTTTTATGATAAAAGTTTTGAACTTTGACACCGTGCCACGCCTTTCGTAGGCGTTTCCCAGGAAAAATTTTTAGTTTGTTACATTGACAAAACCAAGCTCTATACAGCCAAATTTTTTATTTTTTTTTTTCAGGAGGGTACGCTATTCTGCACTTGTTCCTGCACTTGTTCCAATAATAATTATAATCAACTAATAAAATTTATGTTGCATTGTAATAGTTACATTGCAATTAATTTCTTAAAAAACTTATAATAGTTAAGTCCCTGGTTTTTAAACGTGGCAGCCTTACTTTTTCCTTTGTGTGGCTGTGGCAACCACAGCCGGATTTTAATCAAAACGAGTGTTTGTTTTCTTTACTTCGGCATAATATTGGATTTTCGGGTGAAGTACGTAAAATTACAAATAAAAACATATAGAAATGGATAATCGTGCTGCAGAAGAGCCAAAAGCATCAGAAGGCGATTCAACAACCATAAAACCGTTGGTGGAGTGTGAGAAAGTGGACGATGCCGTTGCGTCCATTACTGAACCGGTAACGGAGACCGGCGTGAAGGACGTAGGTTTTATTATACCACAGGAACTGTGTGCAGAAAGCGCATTGAAATTCATTAAAGAAATACCACCAAGTGAAATAAAAGCGGAAGAGAAAGCCTTCGTTGGGAATAGTCAGCCAGAAGAAGTGAATATGGAGTGCGATGCTTCAGTCTATATTAAGACAGCGGGGACAACCGATGTACTGGGGAGAGAAGCTATAAGAAAGGAATTGGAGTCAATTGGTGACGAAGCAACAGAAAAAACTAACCAAGTAGCAGAGACAACTGAAGAATCATTAAACGAACACATACAAAGTGAGAAGCAGGGGGAGGGTGTGGAGAACATAGCTGTGTCTTTGGATGAACAGTTGGAGCAAGACATTGCTGAAAGTAAGGAAGCAAAATTATTTCAGAAACGCGATGGCGATAGTAACGGGTTAAATAAAAACCTCAAAGAGAAGACTGCACAAGAGTTTGTGGGCGGTGATGATGGAACCGAAAGCCAGGAGTCAATGGGTCTAGTGATTGACGAAAAAATGGATATACAGGAAGATCAACAATCGGACAGTGCGTTGACCGACATAGCGTTCGAAAATATTAACGAAACCGCACGAAAGGATAGGAACTCGAAGGACAATGAACGAAACTCATGTGAGGACACAAGCGAAGCTTCAGTAGCTACACAAATTGATGCAAATGAGTTGAGCAATAAGTTAAGGCAGCATCTAAAAGAAGAGGCAAAAGGGGTTAGTGCGGACACAGCCAAAAGCGCCACAGTAAATGTTATTGAAATAGACGACGATGCTGACGAAAAAGCCGAACAGGCAACAGAAAGAGAAGGCGAAGAAGTTGTAATAGTGGCTGAAAAGGAGATACCAGTAATAGAGATCGATGATGATGAAGAGGAAGTGAAGCCAGAATCCATTTTACCGGCACAAGGAATCACGGAAAATCAAAGCACTTCGAATCAAAGCCTGAAGCGAGTTGAAGATGTCAAAATGAATGTGAACTTGGCAACAAATGATCAGGAAAAAATAGAAAAAGATGTGGAAATGAAAGACTTGACGACGATGCAAGAAGAACTGCCCACCGTTCAAGCTAGCGTGGAGGAGGCAGCCACTACCATTTTCGGTGCCGATGAATCGAACTCACTGTTAAAAGCAGCTTTATCTAGAAGGCCAGAGTCACCAGCAGCTGCTACCGATGACAACCTGCCAGATGATACGAGAGACGAGGTCTTCTATAAGAAGGAGTGCATCAACTACGAATGCTCGCGGACCCATAAACAGTATTTCCGGGTGCCGCATTTTGCGCTAAGCTATTTTAAGGTGGCCAAAAAGCGTTTTAAACTGCAGTACATCTGTGCCGATTGCTACGACAAAGCGCTGGACATGTACGAGGTGTGTGCGGATTTGTGCGTTGTTAGCTTTATCGCTTTGTAACTCTTATATTAATGGCTTTTGTAGGAATTTTGTGGCTTGTTGACCGCGAAGCAGCCACTTCTGCTGAAGGATATTGCAGGTGGTCGGCAAGAATTTGTAGAGATTATCGATAGCAGCGATGAGGAGGAGGCTGGTGCTCCAGTGGAGAAAGAAAAAGGTTAATTATAGTGGCGCTCATATTATCATTTGTAATATTTCTTCGACTTCGAATATGTTCCAGATGGCCCGTCATTTTCGCAGACCGATCTTGATTTAATCGAACAGGAGCTCGAAAAATCTATAAAGCAAGTTTTGGCAAACGTAGAAATACAAAATCAATTGACTTGGTCCAAGGAGCTGTTGGCTACGCGCGCTAAACGGTTGGAGGAAGAATCTAATTACATAGATGCTGAGCTGCGCTCGCTGCAAAAGAAGGCGGACAACATGCACGTGTCGCTCTATCAGTGTCCCAAAATTAAAATACGACAACTGCAACCTTTCGACCTAAACAGTGGCCGACCCTATCTGCCACTCGACTCCGAAATATCAGTAAAGAAAAACGAAAACACATAGTCGGACTAAAGTTTTAACATTTACACTTAAAATTTCAGCAATTACCGCCAATTGGAGAAATACAACGATTTCCAGTGCAGATTAATGAAATGTATTATGCGGTGAAAAATAAGGCCATCGCCAGCTGGGTTCCTTGCAAGGTAATCGAGCAAGTGGAGGGTACCTCAGGTGCTCAGAAGAATTTGACACACTACAAAGTGAAATTCCTGAAGTCGCAATATCAAATGCTGAAAACCGTGTCAGTAAAGCACTTAGCTTACTATGATCCACCGCCAATTCGGCTTCCAATTGGCAAGTAAAGAACGATTTACGAAAGTGCACTTTTGCTAAAGTTTCACACGGTCTGCAGGGTCGCGTGTGATTGCGTATTTCGATGCATCGTCGCTGTCTCGTGGCAAGGAAAAGATGTTGATTCAGAGTGCTTTTTATCCTGGCATTATAGCAGAACCTCTGAAACCCAACAACAAGTACAGGTAAATATTGCAGCTGGTTGTCAATAAACTTTTTCGTTCTTATAATTGAGATGTGAGCTTTGCAGATACTTGATATTCTATGATGATGGCTACACACAGTACGTTTCGCATAAAGATGTGCGGCTGGTCTGCTCGGTTGCAGAGAATGTTTGGGAGGATGTGCATCCTGGTTCACGTGACTTCATACAAAAGTATCTCACGCAATACTCTATCAACCGACCCATGGTGCAGACGCAAAAGGGTCAGAGCATGACCACAGAATCAAATGGCAAGTGGATCTATGCGCGTGTGGTTGACATTGATTGCAGTCTGATTCAGATGCAATTCGAGGGTCCAAAAAGTCATACCGAGTGGATCTATCGTGGTTCCTTACGCCTGGGTCCCGTTTTCAAGGAGTACCAAAAAACATTGCAAAAAGATAACATGCCCATATCACGACTACCACGGGTGAGTTTTTGGCGAGTAAAATACAAGCACAACTTTTGACACATAGTTTGCAGCGCACCGAGCCCTTCATACGCTACACGGCTGACGAAGAGGCCAGTGTTACGCCACAGCAACCTGAACGCTCCGCGTCCACCGAAGCGCGCGCTGTTGCAAAAAAAAGTGTCAGCCGACAAGAATCAACGTTGAGTAATGCAGCTCAGCTACCGGTGCCCACAGTTCGGCACTTGAACAACTCAACAATTTATCTGGAAGACGAGAACAAACCGAAAGGGAAGGTGAGAAACTCGAAGGCCATGCGAAAGCCAACAAAACAGTTTGTGTTTCTTTCCGCAGGTTGTTTACTACACTGCAAAGCGCAATTTGCCGCCACTTACCTACAAGCCGCACAGATGTTCGCCCAGCTGTCTCTTCAAAATTACACACAATCTGAATGCTTACAGTCCACTGTCAAAGCCACTTTTGTCAGGCTGGGAGCGTTTGGTTATGCGACAGAAGATCAAAAAAGTCGTGGCTTACCGCGGCCCATGTGGCAAGATAATGCGCAATATGAAGGAGCTGCACCATTATCTACGTGTCACACAGAACATGCTGAATGTGGACAACTTCGACTTCAACCACGACACCAACTGTCTGGCCGAGTACGTCATAGAGAGTGCGATAGTGCAGAAGCGCGACATATCTGGGGGACAGGAAAAGATGGCCATACCACTAGTCAATTACTACGATAGTACGATGCCACCGGAGTGCAAGTACGCTGCTCAACGCATTCCCACCGAGGGTGTAAATTTAAATCTTGACGAAGAGTTTTTGGTGGGCTGCGATTGCGATGACGATTGCTCGGTAACGTGTTAATATAGCAAGCCACGCCTTACCGTCGAGCTAAAATATCTGCAAATTTATTTTTAGGACAAAGAAAAATGTTCGTGCTGGCAACTGACCTACGCTGGCGCCAAATATGGTAACCCAAATACGCCGATGGACGAAATTGGCTATCAATACAAGCGCCTGTACGAGCACGTGCCCACCGGAATATATGAGTGCAATTCGAGGTGACGTATATAGAGCATTGTGTCAACGCTTAAACTTTAAACATTCCTGTGTTAAATATTTCAGATGCAAATGCAAATCCAGTTGTTTGAACCGCGTGGTGCAGCATTCCCTACAAATGAAATTGCAAGTTTTCAAAACATCAAATCGAGGTTGGGGCCTGCGTTGCATAAACGATGTCCCCAAAGGCAGTTTTATTTGCATCTATGCCGGCCACCTTCTTACTGAAGCCAAAGCAAATGAGGTAAATGTCCATTGGCGGCTTCAAGCTGCCTTTCATTTCTTACAAATTATTGTTCGATTGTAGGGCGGTCTTGATGCTGGGGATGAATACTTTGCCGAGCTAGATTACATCGAAGTAGCCGAGCAAATAAAAGAGGGCTATGAGTCGGACGTGGATCCACCAGAACCAGAGGAAGATGAGGTAACATGCCTTGAGAATTGCTATAGGATATTATTTAAACATCTGTGTTTTCCAGGATGTGTATGCACCGGATCAGGATGATGACGATGAGTTTACTCCCAGCAAATCATTTCTAACGCGTTCTAAAAATAAAGCGCAAAAGCTTACACGCAATAATGCAGGTCAAATCGTTGATGAAGACTCGCAGGAACGTCAAGTTATAAACTTTAATCCAAACGCCGATATGAATGAAAATTCTGTACGCGAATCGTAAGTATACACTGAACATTTTCAGCTTTCCCAGCACAACTGAAATTATTCTAGGTCCATACGAAAACTGTTTGGCAAAGACGAAGCGTGCTATGTAATGGATGCAAAAACTATTGGAAATCTGGGTCGCTACTTCAACGTAAGTGTTCTCTCATATATCTCACACATCCCCAACTAGTTGCCTTGTTCTCTACTATTGCAGCATTCTTGTTCGCCCAACCTTTTTGTGCAAAACGTCTTCGTCGATACACACGATTTGCGGTTCCCCTGGGTGGCTTTCTTTGCTCTAACTCATATACGTGCCGGCACCGAATTGACTTGGAACTATAACTACGAAGTTGGAGTTGTGCCTGGCAAGGTGCTCTATTGCCAGTGTGGCGCGCCCAACTGCCGTTTGCGTCTACTTTAAAAATTTTTTTACTTACTCATATTACGTTTTTTAATCAGGAGACTAATTCATAAAGTAATTAAAAGTGTTCTTTGTTTCGTTCTGAGTATACTAAATGGATATGCAAATAAAACAAATTAAAATAAACTGCATTGCTGTAATCTGTTTTCCTTAATTGGATAAGACGTAGTAAAAGAAACACACTTCACTCGATCATATCCGCTTCTTGATCCGCCAATTTCTTAAGATATAATTTAAGAACGTTGTCCTGGAGGAGATCAGCTTCCTGGATGTACTTATTATTTCCACAGCCAGCCACAGGGCATCTGAAATAACAAAAGTCAAATTTAAGTTCCATAGGTAGAAAACAGTTTATTTTGCGAAATTATACCGCAGATTCCGGGTTAACTTAATAGCCTCTAATATGCTACTTTTCTCGTAAGCATGGCTACAAATTTTATTACGCATCGGCTCGGTCATAAGCCGCTTCGTCAACGGATCGTATGGATTAACCTGGCTAGCCATTAGAAGCAAGTCGCCGTCCTTGCGGCCGGAAGATGTGCTGGCCTGTTGGCCATCTTCACAGGAATCATTGTGTATCTGCTGTAAACGATCTCGGAACGCTATGTACTCTGCCGTTTTTTGAGGGTTGAATTTTTTGGAGCTCCGTTTTAATTCTTTGTCGTAAGTTGCTTCAAACTCAGATTTTGTGTTTCTCTTTTCCGCAATCTTCAGTGCGCGTTCACTGCGCTCCATGTCGTTTCGAATGTTGCACAGCTTTTCCATCAACATCAGGTAGGTTGAAGTGTCTTTCAGTTCTATGGATAAAGGACAATCACTTGCAGATCAGCCAGGAATTCCTTTTTCAGTTTACCATCGCCACCAAGTTCAAATGTCTCCAGAAGGCAATGTTGGGCGTTATCCAACTCAGTCTTTAACATTTCGCTAGTGCTGTAACGATGCCTCTAATGAATTTGAAAATTGGGCCAACTGTAATACACGATCCCAAACTGATCGGCAGCAAGGCAAATTAATATGTCTTCACTGGCAGTACGCTAAACATCAAGGCGAATTATTAATTCGCCTTGCTAAACATCGTCAGTAAAAATATATGTTTCAACGCAGTGTTGTATTTGTAGCTTTATGGCATGGTACAATCATGGCACAATAAACAAGGTAATAGCATCCCCGCAACACCAAAAACCACATGTATTTTGTTGGTAGGATCGTTTATCGCTACTGTCAAATTCAGCTGTCATTTTGTGACGAAAGAGGGAGAAACTGAAAACAGACAAAAGTGATTGTTGCCAGACGGTGCTGTATTTGAGTGAAAAAACGGGAAAAGTGCTCAGGTCAGTTGTTTTCAGTCAGGTATTTTCATTTCAACCGATGCGGCAACACCGCACCACTGCTGACACCGACGATTTTGACAGAAGCGATAAACGATCAGCCGGTGGCTTGCTACAACCTTGTTAGTTGAACCATGGGTACAATTATAAAGGTAGTGCATTCCCGATAGGCGTTCTCGCAAAAGCTGTCAACTCGATGCCTTATTGAATTTGAAATGAAAAATAATGTTGCTTTTTTTCGTTTGCTTGCGTGCACATGTATTGATAGGTACACGAAAAAAGATTTTATGTTTCAATTAAATCATTCAAAAAATGCCGAAATCAAGCTGTGCCAGAAATCGTGGGCGAATAGTAATATATGTGTGTTATTTTTTTTAATCAAAATATGTCCATCTAAAGGTCCATAACTTATCTTGTTTTATCACTTACAGGGTACTAATTTTTCCTCTATTTGTGAAATTTTCCCCATCATTATAAGCAACACTCTGTATAAGGCATTGTCAGTCTGCCTTTCTCCCGGAATACACTATCTTTATAATTGTATCATGGGTGTATGGTATGTTATACCTGTACGAAATTCATTTGTGACAAATGTGGTTTAAAATGGTTTCGACGACTTTATCTATATTTAAGTTTCTTTCCTGACTAGTATTTTAGGTGTTAAATAGTAGTATTCGAATTTTGGGGTTAACACTAATCATAACTTTACATAGGTGACTTGTGTTAGGTACTATAATATACGTGGGTGGTAAGTACTTAGCCTACAAAAGAAAAACGAAAATTTTGGAAAAGTGGCGGTTTATTTCTCAACGTAGTCTCCTTTCAACTCGATACACTTGACCCAGCGATGCTCACACTTCTTTTCCACACGCGGTCAAAACAAAACTACAAATCCAATATGGCTGAAATTTTGACAGTAGCCGTCTACGAGGATGTACTACACGATAGTAAATTTCTCTTACGACAGTGGCACCATCCGGCGGTGGGGCTAAGTACTTATCGGGCTGCCCACGTATACATATACCTTGCGATCTTCTTAACCCTCCGATAACCGATAATTTTTTAAACGGTCAAATCCCAAGAAGGTCTCCAGGGACCTCTTTTGTAATGTTGCATATAAGGCGTGTAATTGTATAATGCAGTGTTACATAATTTGTCTGGATGTGTTTAGAAAGCCAAAAAGCAAAGCTTCGTGTGTATTTTTGTTTTTATTATATATTAATAAAGTAATTATTATTATTATATATTAATAATTACAATTTTAAGATATAAGGAATATAGCAACTGACAACTGAGGCCTTCGGCTACCTTAGTGAATAAATAATGTTAAATGTTAAAAAGTATACCTAATTTAACTAGAAGGTATGTGAATTTGTTAATGTTGCTGGCTGATACTGTTGAAACAAGTTGGTCTATTGCAGGAATTTTGAGTGCTGTTCTTACAGTCAAACCTAAATTGGAGCGTTAGCGGCAAGTAACTGTCAAAATTGCTTCACGCCCATACAAATTGTATGGGGCAAACGGCAATTGAAACGCTCTGACGCTGAGCTATTCGAATTTCCATTTTGACAACGCGTTAGCGGTTGAAGTTGGCTGCGACTAACAAAAACGCCTGTAATTGATATTTGATTTGATTTAAATTTTGAGGAATTTATTCAAATAAGAGCTAAGTTTTGCAAAATAATAATAATTTGTTGTTTTTTGGCAACCAAACAGATATTTTTTGTCATTTGTTTTCATTTCATGATTTTGACAATCCCAACGCAACGCTTAAATTTCGGTATGCCGCACTGAGCGAGAGCGTTGCGTCAGAAAACGCAATGCTCAACGCATGGCTGAACTACAAGGTTGTAGCAAGCCACCGGCTGATCGTTTATCGCATGGTACACTAACAAGGTATGCCAGATAGGGAGAGTACTCTTCATGTACTATGAGATGTGAATGTCAAACGACAAAAATTAGAGATGCTTGATCAATGGGAGTCGTGCGCAGGGCTGCACAGAAATTACTGAAAAACATACAGTTTCTACAATACACAGAAAAACTTTAATAGGTATCTTTTTCTTTGCATAAATTATAAAAATGCTCATATTTCTGCCAAAAATAAGTTTCGGACGTAAATAACATGTCCATAAATTAGTTATGTTACTGTCTGCTTCTGCACAACGCACACGAATTTCCCGGAATTATTAATTCACACGGACGATTTTCAATTTAAAAATGTTCAACAGTCAATGACTTCTTGAAATGAAAAGCACAGAATCACAGCAAGGCGAAAAAGTTCACAAAGCACGAACTAAAAATAACGGCATATGATGTCGTCATAAGTCGGCGGAACATGCATGAAAAGAGAGAAAAAGAAACAGTCTTGCTTCGTGGAAAAGTGCACAAAGTCCAGAGCAAAGAAAGTCCAAAGAATAAACATAAATATAAATTATTTTTGCTTAGTTTTTTGTATTTCCTGTAAAATTTGAAAAAGTGGATTTAGCACCTTTTCACTCTAAGGCAGCTAGTGCATATTTCTTGTTTGTTTAGCATGAACATTTCTAAAAGGTATGGTATGCATGGAAAAAGGTACTAAATTTCTAGCATACACGCAACTCCAGTATCTCTGTTTGACAGCATTTCCAAATGTAAACAAACGAAAAAAGAGGGAGATTTGTCTACTTGGCATACCTTGTTATTGTACCATGGTTCATCGCTTTTGTCAAAATCGTCGGTGTCAGCAGTGGTGCGGTGTTGCCGCATCGGTTGAAATGAAAACACCTGACTGAAAGCAACTGACCTGAGCACTTTTCCCGTTTTTTCACTCAAATACAGCACCGTCTGGCAACAATTACTTTTGTCTGTTTTCAGTTTCTCCCTCTTTCGACGGAACATATCAGCTGAATTTGACAGTAGCGATAAACAATCCTACCAACAAAATACATGTGGTTTTTGGTGTTGCGGGGATGCTATTCAGTGTGCTTAGAGCCTATTTACACGAGGGCTTTTCCCCTGCGTTAAAAGTCATGCGTGACGAGTTTGTTGGCGAGAAGTGGTGAGAAGTCAGCGGGGTAGGCAAACACGCACGGTCAGCGAATTCCAGGGGTTTTTTTGACATTTGCTTTGCTCTTTTTCGCACTTTTCTTCAAATTTCAAACCGGCCGGACGCTTTGCTAACAATTATATTTACATCTTCCCTATTATTTAAATTTGAGCAGTTAATAGCTATTTCAGTGACTTCTAAAATATTTTCAATAATTTCTTCTTTGTTTAAATCCATTTTTCTTTTAATAATGAGAATATCAAAAACTACGCGAAAATGTGAATGAAAGAAGATTGGCCGCTTAAACGTCCAAAAAGCCAAGCAAAGTTGCAAGTAAAAAGTCTTCATGTAAATGCATGAAGATTTACGCAGCAACTTCAAAAGAGAGTTGGAAAAAACGCAGGGGGAAAAAGCCTTCGTGTAAATAGGCTCTTACTTAATTTTTCATTTATGTGGTAGACTCAGTAAAAAGAAATGTGGTAGATTTTTTTTATTGTACATTAATTGCATTTTATTGCATTTGTACATTGTATTTCATTCTATTTGTACCAGAGATAAGCAATGAGTACCGCAACTTTGGATACCACCGCATTAATACTTATTTTTTTTACTACCTGCTACTCATAAGCACCGCATAACATAAGTATCGCAACCGCACGCATACAAAACCCGAACGAGTTTGCGATCATCGATTCATTTCGCGTATTGCTTACAATACCACTTCGTAATCGTATGCATATTGCACAATTCGCGTCGCGCAATTTTGGTCACCACCGCATTAGGTTAGGTTAGGTTAAAGAAGGGGAGTGTGCATTTGCACTTCCACTCGGAGGCCCTGTTGGGCCCATTGTGATTCCCTTCATTTTTATTTTTCCGGTGCCTTCCCTTATCTGTTCGGTTCCCTGTAGATCCAGACCGGATCTTTTGGGAACCATTTGGCCTTCGCGAGGAAGTTGTGTAGATCAGTGATCTTTGCATCCGCTACCTCCACAAGTTCACCGAAGAACCTTGCCCCAAGAGTTTGGAGCCGTCGGTTCTGTAGTGATGGACAGTGGCAAAGCAGGTGCTCGACCGATTCCACAGCCTCCTCGTCTCCACAGCTTCTGCATAAATCGTCGGTCGCCAGACGCCATTTGCATAGCATTACGCCGATGGCGCAGTGACCTGTGATTACCCCCGTGACCATGCGCATAGCATGCTTGTCGAGGAGCAGCAAGCTCTTAGTTCTACTCATGTTCAGCGCTGGCCACAGCGTGCGAGCAATCTTACAATCGCTCTTGGTTGACCAGGCTCTGTTTGTAGCTTGAATGAGCCACATTCCGATTGAACCCGCTGTGGCAGAGAGCGGTGGTAGCACCGTGTCGACCGCCTCACTGGCAGTCATCGCTGACCCTGCACGAGCCAGTTCGTCCGCGTGCTCGTTCCCATCGATATTACTGTGTCCGGGAACCCATCGCAGACTTACCCTGCAGTGCCTTATGCTGACCAGTGCGCTCCGGCAGTCCAGCACTACCTTCGACTTGACCACAGCAGATTCAATTGCTTTTAGAGCAGCTTGGCTGTCCACACAAATGATGGCCTCATTAAGTGTGGAGTTTTTGATATGCTCGGCTGCTTTCATGACGGCAAAAACCTCTGATTGAAAAACGCTGCAATAGTCCGGCAGCCTGTATGACCAGTGGACCTGCTGCGTTCTACAGTAAACACCAGCACCGGTTCCCTCCTCTGTCTTCGAGCCGTCCGTAAAGTAGACCGCTGACGCGTCATTAACTTCGGGCTCTTGCCAGCAATCCCTGGAGGGATACTCGATGGGTATCTTCGAATCGAAATCATTTCGCTTTACCAGATAATCAGTGGCCTTGTTAAGAAGGCCTTGTGTGGTATTGCTAATTGCGAGGGCGTTCAGTACGCTGGAGTGTCCATGAGTGGCCTGTTTCAGCTGGTTAGACTCCCTCAGTCTGAGGATTGTCTTTGCTGCACTGGCCTTAATGAACAGTTCCACCGGAGAAAGGTGTAGAAAAACCTCCAGGGCCATCCGCGGTGCGCTTTTCGCTGCACCTGTGATTGCCAGGATGGCAAGTCTTTGAACTTTCTCCAGATTGCCTCGATTGCTCTTTTTATCCATGGCTGGCCACCATACGTGAGAACCATAGGTAATGATAGGTCTCACTATTGCCGTGTACATCCAGTGGATTATATACGGCTTTAGTCCCCACCTCAATCACCACCGCATTGATACTCATTCTTTTTACTACCTACTGCTCATAAGCACCGCAAATCATAAGGATCCCAAATTCAATCATTATGCGGTATGCGTTGTTTGCAGTGAGCGAAAGCAATAAATACAAGTATACATAATTCACAATTCGCGAAGCGTATGAAGCAGGAATACGCATTTGGAAGAAATGTTTGCGGCATGGATTTTGCCAGCTCAACTGCTGCTATTTTTTAAGCAAGTTGAAGTCTTAAAGTTATAGAATCATGCAAAATAAAAATGGTTAAATACTTTAAAAACACGAGAGAACTCCAAATATATGATGATTGAATCAATTGTCGGTAATTGGACCCACATCAATGAAATACTCTATGACAACGGGCAAAGCCATCGACTTTTCGACCATAGGTAGGTAGGTAGCAGCGACTGCGTGCTCTCAGAGCACACTCAAGTAGCACTATGTGCCGTTTTGTTGTCGCCTCCTCGTCTGGGTCTTCCCTGCGTGGGAGAAAATACTGGGCTCTAAAGCCAACCAGCATCGTCCAAATAGGACTTGATGCATTTTAGTCTTATTTCAGACAGATCAGCTAGAGAGCTAATCAGACTGTTCCCCAAGGAATTTAGTCTTTTAAATGCTAAGGCAGGGCAGCCGCAGAGGAAGTGCTCGAGTGTCTCACTCTCGTTGGTTTCTCTGCAGCTTCTGCAAAAGGGGTTGTGGGGGATTCCCAATCTCGCTGCGTGTAGGCCAATCGGCCAGTGACCCGTGATCACGGCCGTCAGCCTAGAAACATTCCTACGAGAATTTAGCAGCAGGTCGTTGGTTCTGTGGGAGTCGTAGCGTGGCCAGATCTGTCGAGCCACTCTGCAGCTGTCAAGATTGCTCCACCTACTGTCCGCCTTCCTAAGGAAATTTTCCTTTATCTGTTGTAGCCTTGCACTTAAAGGCGGTGCCACCCTTTCGGGCTGTGAGTCCATGGCGGATCCCACCTTGGCCAACTCGTCGGCTGACTCGTTTCCGCTGATACCCGCGTGACCGGGTATCCAGCAGATGGTAAGATCCACCCGGCCACCCACCAACCCTAGCAATTATTTACAGTCCCTGACCAGTTTAGATTTCACTATGGGCTTGGTGAGTGCCTTGATGGCTGCTTGGCTGTCTGAAAAGATGAAAACATCCCTACTCTGGATTTCTTGCTGTAGGAGAATCCTGCAGGCTTCTCTTATTGCAAAGACTTCCGCTTGAAAAACACTGCAGAAATCCGGTAGGTGAAAAGCTTTTTCCACAACCAGATCCCTGGAGTAAACACCTGCCCCAACACCACAGTCCATCTTTGAACCGTCTGTGTATAGGGAGGTTTCTACGTTTGTAAAAACAGTTGCGTAACGCTCCCATTCCCTTCTGGAGGGAAAGAGCGTGGAAAACCTAACACCAAAGTCGGCACATTCTTTGGTGTAGTCCGTATCTCCCCTTAGGTCCGTCGGAACCTTCGTGAGGATGCTACTGTGTCCGTAAGGTCTTTCCGTCCATTGAGATGATTCTCTCAGTCTCAATGCGCTAGAGGCGGCGCACAGTGGGGTATTGACCATTGAAAACGGCGATCAATTCTCCTGAGCTATTAAAATGAATGTAAAGTATTTTTTTACATAGATGAAACATATATAAGACAAATTGAAAACAAAAAATTGTTGTTGTTGTTGTTTTTTTATTAAATTTATTCAATTTAAGTAAATATTTCATGTTTTGGGCTTCTCACACTAGAATTATTAAATGTCATCGCTATTATTATCATCATTATCATCATCATCGTCATCATCATCATTATCATCATCATCATCATCATCATCATCATCATCATCATCATCATCAAACGCAATATCATTACCAGACTGGAAATTAGTATTACCTGTTGAAGTTTTTACAGATGGTGATTTTAAAAGTTCAATAGCTGATAGTGGTAGGCGTTGAATCTTTTTTTAGGAAGTTTCCTTAAACTTGATAAAATTGGATCGGAAGCAACAAGAAATCGATGCAAAATATCATGATTGGTTTTTTCTCCGCTAGTCTTGCGTGTAAAATGTTCTCTGTATTTTTTAAATTCTTTATTCAGTGCTTCTTGAGCTTCCTCAGTTAATTGGCCAATTGGTAACAGAGCGTGGTGTATTATTTCTGGCCCATGAATTAGAAATTTGTGCACCATAGGTGGCATATTGCACCATGGATACTTTGATACAAAATATTTCACAGTATCATGTGCGAAATTTCGAAACTTTGCAATATCTACCTCATGGCCACAAGAAACCACTATCACTATAACGTGCAACCTTTTTATCAAGTTCAAGTCAACATTCGTGATTTCAGACGATAGCTATACGTTTCGAAAGAACCTTTTTGCCGTATTTCAATCATTTGAGTTGCCGAAGTTGAGTTGTTCGGTTGATCAACAATCAAACCTGCTTTCTTTCTGAATCCCTTTTGAATATATTGTTTTGTTTCGTTAACAATTTTCTTCTCGTTTTCTGACCTTACTTGTCATTGTTTGTATTGGTAATTTGTACGATAAATGAAGAAGACATTCAAAAAATCGTATCCAACCATGAAGTACTGACAGTCCAAAACAAAGATTAGTAGCATAATGCTACTTTTATCCTTCTACTTCTATCTAAATCTATCTATCTAAATATATCAATGGCAGGGTCACTTTAACTCGGAATGTCAAAATATTTGATTAAATCAGAATTTATACGAATTTCATTAAATTTTTTTTTACGAAGGTACAATAAAAGTATTAACAAAACAAATATGCCCAACCTTATTTGTAGTGTTCTGCAATAGAATAACAAAAACAAAACAGAAACACATGATAACAACAACATTCATTACTCCATGAAGATCAATCGAAATCACACATTTTGGCACTGACTTTGAAGCACTAAAACTTAAATATTTCAGAAAATGCACAAAAGTGCACTTTAATTTTTTGCAATATAGTAGTCAAATATATGTTCTTTACATATCATATAAAATTATTACGGCCTTTCACAGCCAAAGTAACTATATGTCTACCTATATCCTTTAAATATGTACAATTTTAAGACTATAACTAACAAATTTGTATAAATTATTAATACACATATTCTACAAACATAATTTTGTTTAAACATAAGTACAATACCTGAGGTTGAAGGTTCCATATTAAAAAAATTAAGTTTTGCAAGAATGATATTAAAAAAAGCACTTCAAATCACTGGCAAATGCGTAACGCGCTCTAAACACAACGGAGCAATGAACAAATATGCATTTTGCAAAGCGCACTGTGACAATACCGTTCAATTTAGATCATTTATTTTTTCACCCAGTGATGCACAATTTTATCTACTTTTCCCCCATACCAAATGTTATCAAGATATTTGAATTTCATTTTTTGAATTAATCGCCATTTTGGGCATCAAATACCCCACTGTGCGGCGGTCCGTCTAATAAAAGATTCAATCGGCAGCAGATGAAGAAGCGTATTTAAAGCATCAGAAGGGCAGGACCTCAAGGCCCCCGTAATCCCGACACACGCCGCCCT
The DNA here is from genome assembly GCA_963971225.1 of Melieria omissa. NCBI lineage: Eukaryota > Metazoa > Arthropoda > Insecta > Diptera > Ulidiidae > Melieria > Melieria omissa. The sequence continues at coordinate 34,912,124 of OZ020269.1, forward strand.
CTGCACTGCATTAAGTCTATTGACGTTGTGGTTCTTCTCTAACGCCGGCCACCACACCAGTGCTCCGTACGTGAGAATGGGTCGAACTATCGCTGTATAGGTCCAACGCACCATCTTCGGTTGTAAGCCCCATTTTTTACCGAAGAGTCTGCTGCACGAGTAGTACGCTACCAGTGCTTTTCTTGCCCTCTCCTGTATATTAGATTTCCAGCTAAGTTTGGTGTCTAATATGACTCCAAGATATTTAGCTTCTGAGGATAGCCTGAGCTCGCTACCGTTGAGCTTCGGCAATCGAAATGGGGGAACTTTGTACTTTCTTGTAAACAGTAGCAGCTCTGTTTTGGTAGGATTAATCCCAAGCCCGCATCGAGCGGCCCAGCTGCTCAGAGTACTCAGAGCACCCTCCAAGATGCCACTAATTGTATCTAGGAAGGGCCCTGTCACCATAATGATGATGTCGTCGGCGTACGCAATCACCTTGACCCCACCTCGGTTAAGAGTCCTTAGTATGGGGTTCAAGGTAATTAGCCATAACAATGGAGATATTACCCCTCCTTGGGGTGTCCCCCTCTTTGCATATCGTGTGATACTCGAGTTGCCGAGTTCAGCCTGGATCTGTCTGCTACTTAGCAGAGCCGAAATCCACGAACAGATGCAACCCTCGACCTGTAGGTCTATCAGGGAGTTAACTATGGCTTCCTTATCCACGTTATTAAATGCTCCTTCAATGTCAAGAAACGCCGCCAGGGTATATTCTTTAAATGACAGAGATCTCTCTACGGTCCTCACGACCTCGTGCAGAGCAGTCTCGGTGGATTTACCTTTCGTGTACGCATGCTGAGCCGTGGATAGATGGTTCTCTTCCAGGCTTCCTCTTATATACGTGTCCAGTACGCGCTCGAGCGTTTTTAACACAAACGAGGTCAGGCTAATTGGCCTAAAGTCCTTCGGAAGGACATGTCCTCTTTTGCCTGCCTTTGGTATGTATACCACCCTGGCTTTCCGCCATGATTTGGGTATATAGTTCAGTGCTATGCAGCTGACAAAGAGCTCTCGAAGCCAGTCCATCGCGCCTTCCCCCATTCTTTGTAGCATGATGGGCAGAATTCGGTCTGGACCGGGACTTTTGTATGGGGAAAAGGAGCCGATAGCCCAGCGAGTCATCTCCCTAGAGATCACCTTCTGGGCGACCGCTCTCGACCTAGGGCTCCGAACTGGTAGCACCCTGGGTGCGGTCACATCGCATTCGGGGAAATGAGTGGACGTTAAGAGTTCCAATGACTCTGCCACTGATTCCGTGGCTGTCCCATCCGGCCTGTGTAAAAGCGTCGGGGGTGAATATCCCTTGGCAAGAGCTTTGCTTAGCCTGGCCGTTTCCTTAACGTTCTCAATCGAAGAACAGAAGTTTTGCCAAGACTGCCTCTTGGCAGATCCAATAGCTCGCTTGTATTTGCGCAGACATTCCCTGTATGGCTGCCAAACCTTGGTCCTGTAGGACTCATTAAAGACTCTTCTGGTCTCCCTCCTCAACTCAGAAAGCTCCTTATTCCACCACGGTGGTATTGGTTTCCTTTCGTGACGAATCGGACAAGATTGGTCAAATGCTCTAGTGAGAGTTTTTTCGAGCCGATTTGTTCTCTTCTCTAACTCGGATATAGAGCTAATGCTAGATTTTGGGAACCTTAGGAATTGGGACCTCACGATACTCTCATATCTGTTCCAGTCCGTCTTCCGTTGGTTCCTAAACTTTTTTGGAGTACACACCGGTGTGTCAACGCTGAACATGATATATTTGTGGTCCGAGTAAGACTTTTTGTCGGACACCCTCCAACCCTCAATGTTCAAGTTCGTCTGGTCGAGTAGCAGAGTTACGTCGAGTACCTCCTCCCACCCCTGAAAGCTCTCTGAGCTCGGGAAGGTGAAGGTAGGAGTGTTACCCAAATTGCAGACACTAAGGTTATAATCTAAGATAAAGTTGAAGAGAGACTCACCCCTTTCGTTGTCCTCGCTGCTGCCCCAAAGTGTGTGCCTGGCGTTAGGATCGCACCCCAGCAGCAAGTCACATTTGGCGTTGCGGGCTGCCTCCACTAATGTCTGCACCTCCGCTGGTGGTGCCGGCTTGTCGTGGGCCATGTAAGAAGCCGCCACCATTAGGGGTTGCCCTCGCGCGTCCGTGAGCCTCACAACGGCGAGGTCGTCACTACTCAGGCTGCAACATAGAAAAGCGTTAATATGTTTCTTAGCTAATATGCAGGCTCTAGGTGTACCTGAAGAGACCCTGTACAGAAGACTGTACCCGTGGATGTTTAGGCCCTTAACCGTGGAGTCTCTGACCCAGGGCTCTTGTAGGATGCAGAGGTCCACGTTCTCCTCGCTGAGGAGAACAGACAGGTTGTCTGAAGCACACTTCGAGTGCTTCAGGTTCACCTGCACGACCCTAAGCATCTTTACCGGGTTTATCCTTGTCATCCAGCGCCAGGTCGTCCAACAACTTGTTGGTGTCTTCCAGCTCATCTGGATTGAGGGCCGGTATGTCATCTTGACCAGTACCCGCGTCGGATGTCCAGACACGGATCCTGGCCTTTCTGATGCCATACCTCAGCTTTCCGTCAGCCTTTTCGATGGCCTCAACACTCTCTGGGTTGATCAGGACCACGAACGTCTGGCTGTTCTTCGAGGGCTCCTCCGCCTTAATGATGACCCAGTCATCCATAGGCACCTCCGGGTTCTGCAGAGCGAGTGTCTCCACTATTCTCGCATGGTCAGTCTGCCCCTTAGGCAACCAGATGCGCGCCCTCGGTCTCTTGGGGATCTCGCTGGCCGGTACTAGTCTGAGCTTCAGACCCTCCCAGGCGCCGCTGATCTTAGCGACGCACTCCAGCAAGAATACCCTCGAGGCCTCGTCGTCACATCTAATCACCCGATGGCCCCTGACCACGTCCGAACAGTCGAAACTGGGGATAGATCCTGGTTTTGCTCTCAGCTTTTCCAACACCAGGTCGGAAAGCCTCGCCTCGATCTTATCCCATCGCTCGCTGATCGACCGGCCCGTGCTATTAAGCTCGTCCAGCAATGCCATACAGAGCTGGTCCTTAGCCACTTCACTGAAGAGGCGGACCTGCTCGCTCGAGGAGTGCGGTTTCCTCCGCGGGGCGCCTCTGGCGTCCTTCACTCGTTTGGCATGGTTTTCGGACGAATCCTGGGACCTAACCCTTTTTAACATGGCAGCTGCCTTCCCGCTGGTAGTCGGCTGCTCTTCTGCTCGAGCCTGCGCTGCGAGGTACTCATCGACGACTGCCTGGTACCTTCGCTTGTCGGCTGCGTCCCTTTCGACCGCTACGCCCTTCTTTTCATTCTCAGCTATCTTAGCGAGAACGAATAGGGCGTGGTTGTAGGCGGCCTTCACTGTCCGCTTTTTAGGTTTTTTCGCGTCGCGCTTCTCTCCACTGGAGGTCTGCGGTCCGCTCGGTAAAACGGGTGTCGGGATGGCGCCACTGGCGCGCATCCCGACGCTCTCAGTTAATGTGTCCTGACTTAGCCCTGAGAGGTTGTCCAAGTCAGTTAGGGAGAGGTTATCCTCGTCTCCCGCGAGTTCCGAGGCCAAACCGGAAGAAGCCATGACATCATATCATAATCGCCCGCTTTGCTCGACAAGGCAAGCGCGGCGGGCCTGAGGAGGTGGGGGCGAAACGATGGTCGACCATGACAGCGCCCCCTCTGCCATGGCAAGGCCAAGTACTACACCCGATTCGGCCCGGTGTCGGGGAGGCTCCGTTCGCCCACAGCCAGGTATTTCACCCCCCGGCTGCAAACCAATCAGGGGCACGGGTCGCATAACACCCTGATTTTGGGGGGGGAGATGTTTATTGACTTCCCAGTCTAGATCCGCAGTGTTCTGTATGGGTGTTCGCTGTAGCGGACTCCGCAGCAGTGTCACCTCGAGCAGGATGTGGCTCCGCACCACGCACTGCGGTCTTGGCTGCGGCAGAGGCTAGCGGTCGGGTACCTCCGGTACCACGGCCGTAACATCGCTTGACCGAGCCCTGTGCTACTCAAGATCCCCAGCAGGAGATCCATTTCACACTCGACACCATTTCGACCATTCGTACTCTAAAAATTTTTAACATTACAAATTATTGTTAATTATTATAATCTATTACACGTATTATGAATTAAATATTATTTCGTTCGATAAAGGACATTTTTTCATTTCATGTTTAAAGCTATTACATTAAATTTATTATTTGAGTATGTATACACTTATTATGCCCTGTTCTGACTATGTCATATTTGGTGTCATATTCACTGACGACAAACACTGCCATATATGTCATGTTCGTCCTATGTCGTCAAATGCGTTCTCATTGCACGGCAAAAACTGACGAAAAATACATATGACAAGGTTTGCCAGCATGTTGACATTTTTTGTTTTCTCATCAAACGTAGTCAAATCGTTCGTTCGACACAAATTCGATCGTTCTCATTTGATTGTCGTTTCGTATGGCAAATCGTAGTCATACATGCAGGCAAATGCAAATGGCACCATATGACAACCCGTTCTCATTTAACTGACTACAAATGACACCATATATGACATAGTCAGAACGGGGCATTAGAAAAAATAAACAAAATTGGGTATATCCTAAAAAATGCCTGTCATTTCTTTTCTTTTCTACAAATGCTTAATCACAATAAGAGTCAAAGAACAAGGGCGAAGCGAAATGAAAATGCGGTGGTATGCGGTGTTTCCATCTTTCCTTTGGATCATTCGCACCACCGCATTCTCATATCGCTTCGGAATGCGGTGGTGCGAATGACTCAAACGAATATTTCCATCTTTCGTTTGGATCATTGCCGATCATTGCCGTCTTCGTTTGAATCATTTGCACCACCGCATTCCGAAGTGCATAGTTCGTTTGGATCATCGGCAGCACCGCATAGCCGAAGTGAAATGAAGATGCGATAGTTTGCGTTCGTTTAGTATTGCAAGCTGATGATTCATTCGTTTGGATTACTAGTATTCGGAATGAATGCTTCGCTTGCGGTGGGGATACATACTGATATCCGTTTTTTTTAGCAGTAGCACATATCGCACCGCATTTTACGCGAATACATACTGAGCTATTTAACCTGTGTCGGGTTTCGTCCCATTGTTTTTTGTATTGTTGACTATTTTGTTTTTTCTTTTTTGGGAGCTCGGATTTGCAAATTTCAGCAGCAGGTACAACTTCGCGTGGTAAAACTTCGTCCCGTCCAAGCGCATTGCCATCGCCATGCGATATTCTAAAATATTAACGTTACTAAAAAATAAAGGAAAAATTAACTTCAACTTTTTTAGATATTTTTTCCATTTTACTGCCGCCAAAACAATTGTCAAACTGTCAACTATTTGTAGTGCACTGCTTTCGAAGTGATGAGAGTGCTACCACATAAGTTTTTGTTTTGCACATTTCCCCTTATAATGTTTAATGAGCTCTAGCATAAATTTTACAACATAAAGCTCTATTTTACTGGGGATAATAGGATGGTTAATAGAAAAATTTATGTTCCACAAAAATGTGGTAGATTTTAAGCCCTCCGTGTAAGATGTGGTAGAAACTTGGTTTTAAAAATAATTGTGGTAGATCAACCACATATGTGGTACAAGTAAGCACTAAAGAGCAAATATATACAAATTACTTGCAAGCCATCGCTGTGCTTTCAAATACTGCCGCTCTTCTTCACTTTCACTACAAAACAAGCACTGCAGTGAAGGAAGCTTTTGATATTCATACAAATACTGCACGAAACGACAATAGAACTTCAAGCACCTTGAAGTATAGAACAACACTGTAGTAGAACAACACTGGAATAGAACAACACTGAAGTAGAACAATACTGCAGTGGAACAACACGGAAGTAGAACAACACTGAAGTAGAACAAGACTGAAGTGCAACACTGAAGTAGAACATTTTCAAGCATACGGTGTTTTGTTTTGCACGATCGGAGTAGCTGATGTTTGTTTTTGGTATTTTGTATGGAATCTGGGCTGCAAAAAAACGCAGGTTTAAAACATGTTTTTTCAATATTTATTTAAGTCTGTTTCACTCGTTGTGAAGTAGAAGTTCTGTTTCACACGGTGTGAAGTAGAAGTTCTGCTTCACACGGTGTGAAGTAGAAGTTCTACTTCACTCCGTGCGCTTGCTATGATTTACCGTTACTTAACCTCATTATAGCTTTCTGTTTTGATGTTTTGTTTCGCAACAGAACACAAGCACTGTCGCTGCTGTAGCGAAAAGGTTTTGGAATGATGCAGTGCTTGCTTTGTTGCAGAATAGAACTATTGAGCATTTGATTTTGCTGTCATTGCGACACTGAAGTACAGTACTTGACAGTACTGTGCAGTAGTAAAGTGTGCCAAATAGAAAATTTTGTGCAGCTCTTTAGTAAGCACACTGATGCTATTACCTTGTCAGCCATTATTAGTTTTTTAGTATTAGTTTTAGTATTAGATTAATTAATCGCTGACCTTGTTCTTGTGCCATGGTTCAACGCTCCAATTTAGGTTTCACAGTTACAGCCAAACCTAAATTGGAGCGTCCGCGGCAAGCAACTGTCAAAATTGCTTCATGCCCATACAAATTGTATGGGGCAAACCGCAATTGAAACGCTCTAACGCTGCGCTATTCGAATTTCCAATTTTGACAAGGCGTTAGCGGTTGAAGTTGGCTGCGTATAACAAAAACGCCTGTAATTTATATTTGATTTGATTTAAATTTTTTGGAATTTATTCAAATAAGAGCTAAGTTTTGCAAAATAATAATAAATTGTTGTTTTTTGGCAACTAAGCAGATATTTTTTTGTCATTTGTTTTCATTTCATGGTTTTGACAATCCCAACGCAACGCTTCAATTTCGGTATGCCGCACTGAGCGAGAGCGTTGTTTCAGAAAACGCAACGCTTAACGCTCGAATTTAGGTTTGACTGTTAGTCTTTCTATTTCATTGCAGTGGTGAATTAAATGTTGCAGGGTTGATGATTCTTGGTGGCAGTATTGGCATATGGGTGTATTTTTTAGTAAACATATATGTATTTTTCACTACAGACAGATAGACAAAAACATATACAGTACAACATAATAATTTTTTTTTTTTAATAATTTTTTTTTAATTGACACGGCACGACAGCCCGCTTACGCGAGACTAAGGCCTAGCTTCCCGCAACCACCCGTGTTGTGCGTGTGAATTTTGTACGCGGGTGGAAGGGACCTACAGTTTTATGCCGGTTCCGAACGGCAGGTTGGGAGCTTTTTCATAGGCAATTTTTACTCTCATAGGTTTGCCATTTCCAGCTGAGAGGACAGCCACCGAAAGAGAAAACGAGTTTCCCGTTATTTTTTTTAGGTGTTACTACATGCGGAATTCGAACTAGCGTCGCTCTGCATGCGACTCGCTTGGACCGCGCACTAACCAACTGAGCCACGGCGGCTGCCTAAGTACAACATAATTGCTTTTAAAAACGCCATAGGTCCCTAAGGACCTTGTTGGTCATGGGAGGGTTAATAATGACTTTATAAAAGGTTATAGCAGTGGGCTAACGCTACTCGATTTCTTCCTTACTTCGTAATCGGACTATCGTGCCAGTGAATTTCTTTACTTATATTCACTTTTAATTGTATTTGTTCCCAGAAAAGATCAAATCAATCTGTTGTCGCTTATTCATTATTATTTAGTAAAAGGCGGTGTTGTTGCGGCTGGTGTTAATTATTATTTAAGTGAAATCGTTTTATTTTAAGCAGTGATTGCCTGATATATCTAGTTTCAGACGACGTATATCAAAAATTCTCAAAACGCACTTGGATTTGGGGTTCTTTTTATCCCCCAAGCAACCCTGCTTCATGAAAGTTTGCAAATTGACATTTCAATAAATCGCTGTCAACTAGAAGTGTTTACATTTGTACAATTGTGAGAAATACGATATTTTTATATTATTGGACTATATTTAACGCGGGTTCTGGCTTTTCTGTATTCAGCAATGAATCCAAATATGAATATGCACGGCATGCCACAAATGAATATATCCGGCGTTGGTGGCCCGAATCCAATGATGCAGCCCGGTGTTTCACCTGTCTCTATGATGCAGGCTTCTCCGCAGCAGCAAATGCAGGGTCAGATGCCACCTCAGGTACCGAACCCTGCACAGCAGCAGCAACAGCAACAACAACAGCAGCAGCAACAAGCCGAGAAAATTGACAACATATTGAAAGTGAAGAGCCTGTTGTCGCCCTTGCGCGAGTCTCTATTCCTAACATTGCGTACGGGCGCATTTGCTTTGCAAGAGAATAACCTAGCAGATAATTTAAAGCGCGATCCCGGTGCACACTCAGCACGCTTCGAAAAGCATTTGGAGGAGTTCTACGCATATTGTGACCAAATCGAGTTGCATCTGAAGACGGCAATCCAGTGCATGCAACAACTGTCTTCGGCACAGCATTACCTGCCCAGTCCAGTGACAGCTGTCCGCATGGAGCCATACATGCAAGAAAATCCTGCCGGACCAATGCCGTATTCGACTTATCTGAACACGGTGCGGGTGCATGTGCAGTCGGCCAAAGATATACATGACACCTTGATCAGTGCTGCGCAAAACATATCACAAGCTGATTGATGAATGCTTTAAGAGAACGATGGAAGTAACAAGAGTGGACGATCCATGATGTCCACTTTCGCACCAAACAGACTAATACTGAAGTTCACTCTATAACTAAAAGGTTTTCCTTTATAATTATAAGTTTTAATACACCAAGGCGTACTCAATATACGGAGATGTTAAGAGATAATGCCTGTTCTTATTTCTTTTTTGATATGCATATTTACATCAAATCAGTAAATTGGCTTTTATTTAAATATCCATTCCATGTGAATGTGTAAAATTATAAGAATTGTATGTAAGAATTAGAATGTGCGAAAACACAATTGCCATGGGAATATTTATGGTCACATAAATGCCACTATCTTCAAAATTACGGCGAAATGCAGCATTCGGTTAGTGACATGACGGCTCGTTGGGACTAGTGGCAATTGTCACTACGGCGACAACTGGTTATAGTGTTTTTATAAAACGCAAAACAATGAATTTGTTTCTCAAGCGTGTTGTCTGTTAATTTAACTTTAGTCTGCGAAATTGATTTGATTAAAATGGGATTATTCCTAAGGATAAAATGAAAATTGTTTACTATGGTTAAATTTTCATGTCGTCGTACTATTTGTCAGTGATCACTGCTATGCCGAACATGCTAATGATGTCTCGTCCTTGAAAAACATTAAAATAGGAAAAAAGAAGAAAACAAACTGAATATAAAAAGTAACCTAGACCCAAGATATAACTGCTAGAAGTTATATTGTTTGTATTTAGGAATTATTAGACTTTTGTTGCATTATGTATATGTTTCTGTGGTCATATGGAAGAGTAGCTTATGCCGAAAATAGAAGTTTGAAGACTATGTTCACATAAGATGTTCTGACCAAGGCATTGTTGTTTAAAAAAGGAAGCAATAAAGTAAACGCGCATAATATTGTTGAGAAAAATAATTTTTCATTCGCATTGATTTCTATAAAGTTCTCAACGCAATAACTAAATTCTTTCTTTTGTCGCCTTAAGCCAGGACCACTGATTTATTCTGAGTTCTAAGAGACATAGTATCATTGTTAAGTTTAATTTATACCAGTTATATTTGAAGATGGAATAATTTGTATATGCAATTCACAATATAGGCATAATTAGTAAACTACCACCTTCTCCCTACAAAACCCAAGGCAATAATTAATCATTACCGTTCATAAAACTAGGCATAGAACTGAAAATAATTTACATTTTTTTAGAATAAGAAAGCCCAAAACCATAAAAAATTTTAAATGCACTGGATTTACAATGATCTTTGGCAACTCGAAACGAAAAATATATATGAAAATCACATCAGACTTCTAAGATTATAGCGTCGCTGGATTTCAGCACATTATGAAATACAGGGTACGATCTTAAAGCCTTCTGAATATTCTGTGTCATTGAATCTATTTTGTTACAGCTGTGTTCTGAATGATTAGTATACGCAAAAACTCATTAACTTAGTACGTCAAAACCTTTAGTGTTATCTAATTCAAGATTAATCATTTGGTCTTTTAAGAAATTAGAATCGGAGTCATATTCACGGGTTTCTTTCATTCTTTCGTCATTCGCATTGATAAAAATGCAACCTTGTTCATATTCGCTGTCGAATTTAACACACTCTACGAAATCGCCGTACCGCCATTTTCTTTGTCAGCAAGCTACTATGTCGTTATCTCGCTCCTTCGTATGCACTGTCGGGCGACAACTGCTGTCGCACCATCTCACTTGACGCATGGAAATTGACGCACTTCGTGCTGAACATCGGTCCAAGTCTCGTCACTTATTTTAAAGGCGTTGTTCTTGTTCATCATCATTTTCGGGAGACTTGCATGAGAAGAAAATTTTGTTCGAAGAAGAAATTTCGGATTTTTTAATTTGCAAAACGTTTCATACGAATTAGAAAACGATATTGGAGTGGAAACCAGATTCGCTTGTGCCATTATTTTGTACCCAAAGAAACGAATTTGTGTTGAGTGGCAAAAAATCATTGAATTTTGTAAGTGGAAAAATGTGAACACGAACCTAGAGCAGAGACAGGCGGATGAAAAAGTTTGAACAAACGACAGAAAGACAAAAAATGAAATGAGAAGAAAAAGTTCCACACAAAAGCTGGGAATGTTGGATGAAGGACGGGTGGGCATCGGTGGCGACGACAGCGCAGATGATGGCGGTAGTGGTGTGATGATGGAATGGAGCAGCATTGTCGGTGGAAAACGACAAGGGTGCTGTAGCAGCAACAGCGAGCGGTGTCGACGTCGCTTGGCCGGATGATCAAACGGCTGGTTAGTGGGTCGGTCGTTTCAACGGACGGACGGAGGAAGTGAAAAGCTGCGACAATGACGACGATGACGACTGCGGCGAAGAAACACGAAAAGAAAAAAAAATACTTTGAAATTTTTTGCTCAGTATTTGGAATTTTGAATCGTTGGTGCGATCGGAGCAATTGAAAATTGGAATATTATTAAAGTGCAGCTGTGGCCGCGATCGCTTCCACTGCCCTAGGCCACCAGTATCACACATCGAATTTACCTTCGCCAAGTCGCCGCCCAGCGACTTGTTTCGGTCCCGGCACTACTCTGCCAGAGGATGTGTGCCGATTGTTTTAAATCACGTAGATTTGTTCGAATTTTTGTGAAATTTCTGCTCGATGGCTGACTTTAAATTTCCGTACTAGTGACTACAAACTAGTTACACATCTTTTACAACCTTTTGCAGAACCAATGACGACGATTCGCAAGAAATTGGTGATTGTCGGCGATGGTGCCTGCGGCAAAACTTGCCTTCTGATTGTCTTCAGTAAAGACCAATTCCCAGAAGTGTACGTTCCAACCGTATTTGAGAATTATGTCGCGGACATCGAAGTCGACGGCAAACAGGTAAGCGCTAATAATGCTGTGATGATCCTCTAGGCAACCTTCAACCTGACCTTTTACTCCGCGCTGGCCATCTCATTCAAATTGCCAACGGTGGTTACGGCGTTGCTATTTGCAGTTCTCCAACAGCCAGATCCGCCTTCAGCTCCTACACCCACCTTTCGCGGGTTCTGTATTGTTTTATTTCTGTATTTCGATTTTGCTTCAGTTTCTCTTTGACGGGCTTTCGTTTGCGCAAAGTGGAAGATTTCTTGATTCCGTTTTGCCCGTCGTTTGACGTATGCACTTCCTTGCGGAATTGCCGCTGTCGCTGTAGTAGTTTGCTTTCGCTTTTCTCGGTGCAATGCATCGTCTTGAACCACGCGAATCTTTTGCCTTGCGGTTGTGCTGTGATTAAGCACGATGGGGGTGAATCTAAGCGGCCTGTGCACTGAAGTTAGATGTCAAATGTTGCTTGGCTGCTGAAATGGTCTGAAATGATTACGAAACCAAGCGCCAAAAGTTGCCCTCAAGATGAATTCCGTCGGCCTTTCTTACGGCAGTAAGCGTAAAAAAATGGCTTTAATAATTTACAAATAGCAATTTTGCCGCAAAGTATTATGATTCATACTCGCCTGATCTGAAATTCCACGGCCGCTTACTTCACGTTCACACTCACTGTACACCACTCGAGTATGTTGCGTGTATTTAAAAGTACTGTGCTACGTCCGGGGAAACGGGTGCGGAGAGCCTTGCCGCAGGCGTAGATAGTCTCTTCCGTAAAAAAAAAATGTGAAAAATAAATGTAAATATTGGGAAAATTACCAGCTCTTGCTGAAAATGCTTAATGTTCTCTTTACGAAGAAATCTTCAGTACTTGCTCTAAATGCGTAGTTTCATGGCATCAGAGCAGTGGGTTTAATAAAATTTTGTCTACGGTAAATACTATACTCACAGCTTCATTCGAAACCATTATACCATGTTTTACAACATTTGACTTCATGTTCAGGGAATTGTTTCGTGCTGCGGGATCGAGTTTGCTTTCTTGTGGAGTGTGGCTAAAGTTGTGACGGCATGAGAACCGATCGTCACCAGCAACACCAATCTAGTACCATCTTAAAGTTGGAAATACCAAAACATGCAGTTCTTAAGTATTTTGTCCATTATATGGAAAATGTTAGTTTCAAAATATGGATGTTAATACATTTTTTAATGTTTGTCTTTGTCCTTGAAGCGTTTTTGTGCTTCGTGACGAGTTTTAAAACGACGTTCGCCTCCCAGGTACGAAAATATATTTCAAAACATAATTGTTACATATTGGCTGCCCTTAACAGGAAATAGCAAATTTCTTTGAGTAAAGTCACCTATAAAAAACCGTTTGATATCGACACCAGTCTTCAAATTGATTCGCTCAAACCGGCTGGTTGCACACATGATACAATTATCATGGTATCACAAAGCTAAGCCTTTTTCTTAGATAAACCTACGCTTTAGATAACCTCCTAACTAGACACTGCAGACTAAGAAAACATAATGCCTGTAGACTCTGCGGGATAACAAAGGAGACTCCTGAACAAATCATACTGCACTGTGATGCGGCATGTTGTAGCAGGGTGCGTTACCAGGGTCAGTTCTGGCTTGCAAAAGAGAACATCAAGCACGTAACCTTCGTGAGATACTAAGCTTCATTAGGTCAGCGGGTAGGGGAGATGTTCTCTAACAACCTGTAGAGGGCACATTAGACGACTTAGGATCCCAATGCAACAAACCCCCATTCAAATTTATTCTGGTCTATGTATGGTGCTTCGTTATATGTACTTAATATTCTCTAATATGTGTTTAAATGGTTATCAGTTATGCCGGCGAAAATCTTCGGCACATTGAGTAGCTTTGTATTGATTGGCACGTGACTTAGAACCAACACTGATCCAGGATCAATGAAACACTTGTCAAATTAAAATTGTAATTTCACTAAAACCGTAATTTGGGCGGTTAATAAACAGACAGTTACCTCTTCCTCAGACAGTAACGCTTACGTAAAGATTGAATATTTGCAATTAAAGCTTTTAAAGTCGACTGCAATATTTGAATGAAAAGATCGGCTTTTCCTTTTTAGTGAATCATTCTGCACGTCTATGAAGGTCGCAACGTCAATGTTTTTTGCTGTCATATTCTGCGCCCTGGTCTTTTCACGGTTCTCAACGTGCCCAAAAATTTGTTTGAAGATTCAATGGCTCAAATCGATTCGTGTGTGCATTCATCATCATTATAATAAATCTAGTTGGTTATCATTGTTGTTGCTTCTTATTTGTCTTGTGTTGTGTTGTGCGTGTGTGTGTGTGTGTGTGTGTCAGCAAATAACAATTTTGATTTAGCTGCGCGCCAAGCAAAACAAAAACAGGAATAGTCGTATTGATACGTGTTGATCCCTTTTCGCATCAGACGGCCTGTTGAACTATCGCTTAAATACTTGTGGTAATCGAGTTGACCGAACGATGCGATGGCTCGCCGCAAACTTTTCCTTTGGGTTTGCCTTCTGCCCTCGTGTTGCTCGTGACGTTTCATTCATTTTGAAGACGTCCGGGTGCCTGACTATCCAAGCAGCTCACCGCTTACCCATTCCTTTCGGTGCGCGCTCCCCCACCGAGGGACTTCTCTTTCTCACTGGTCGGTGATTGCTCGTCTCTCTGTCGGTGCACTGAATTTGGGCTTCGTTGTGACTCAGTCACACGGTACACTGCACGCACACTCTCACACTTGCATACCGCACTCGATTCCGCCGCTCCACTCGACAGCGACGGCTGCAAAGTTCGTTGCGCACTTTTTTGTATCTACAAGTATATCACTATTGCTACTTTTGTTATTGTAGTTGTTGGTTGTTGGCAGCGGTTATCGCTGTCTTCCTATCGCTACGGTATACAATACGCCTCGCCTCATCGTTACCCCCTTCACACCGTCGCCGTGACTATGGGGCATGCATATAAATTGCATTCCCGTCCTGTTTGTGCGCGTTTCCCTCTTCCCCGACACCCCCATTGACCGCAACGCAGTTTTGCCCTTCCAGGTTTAATTTTTGGCTCTGACTTTGACACTTTGTCAGCTGTAATTTCATTCGAAAAGCGAACGGTACTAGAGAGGCGAGACGCCGCGGTCTAAGTAAATATTGGCAGTTTCATAATTTGCAACACTTCGCATTTTTGGGCGCAGTGCGTTCTGTGCTTAGCGCCAACTGCGTAGCCAGTCCAAAATCAGAATATCGAAATTCGGGTGTTGAAGTGACAAGTGGCGAAAAATATGTTTTTGAAAATTAATTTTTGACTTTTGTTTATTTATGGCGGGGCTACACTTCGCCGAGCGCTCAATGTATGTGCGTTGTGCTTTTCCTTTCCCCCGTTTCTTTGCATTAGTTTCATGCTTTTGCGTTTACATAATTTCGCTGACGTTATTGTCGCTTTTCCATCGAAATTCTTTTCACATATCGCATGGAGTCAACCGAAAGATACACTTCACTTCCCTGCACAGATAAAACATTTTTATTGCTGTTTTTGTGCAAAGTTTTCTCGCACCACAAAGTTCACTGCACAGTTCCATTCCCTTGAAATATCAGCAGAAGCGCTTGTTGAGATAAGTTATCCGCAAATATCGTCTGATTAAGCTCTTCCTTGCGGCATTACCCATCTCTTTTCTATTTTCAATTGCATTATGTGTGTTTGGTGCGCGGTGATAACGCATTGCAACGTGAACAATGCTAGCAATTTACGATCTGTAAACAACAATCAAATGCTTTCGATCTTTTATAAGAAAAAACAAAAAGAGGGCGAGAGATCGCCAATTGTTTGCGCATTGTTAAGAATTGAATTTCGAAGGAAATCGTGTCCACCCCAAAAACATTTGTAACATTAGTTAACATTACAGGATTAAATGACATGAAGTTATTACTCCCTGGAACTGTAGCTCTTAGGCATTTTCAATATTCATTCACTATTATTCTAATTGGGTTACAGTTAAGACTTTTAACCTATTAAAAACATTACGTTTTAGTGAAAATAATAGCACGTTATTGGCTTAGAGTTGATGAAACGTTTTCCGTTCTGCCCCCAGTCAGTTATCGGCATTTTCTCGTTTGGCTCCTGTTTAAAAATCTGTTGCTGCGGGATTTTGTTTCGGCTTGGTTTTGGTTGGTATGGATTAATTCCTAATTTAAATAGTTTGTGAAATACACCTGTCTGTGGGTACACAGATTGCAAAGCTGTTAATTGCTTCCATTAAACAGTGTGGCAGCACACACACAATTTAATTTTGGCGGATGTAAACAACTTTGGCCAGATTTTTTTTACACAGATATTAGTTTGAACCCGCGAACCTATCCTTAAGTCCGCCAGTGCACGTTGTCCATATGAAGGTATTTCTATCCGTGTTCGAGCATTAAAGAATGTCCGAATGCCACTTTCACGTGGAACAAGTTTATAATGTGTCTTTAAGTACAGGAATGTATTATTGTATGGCATTTTACAGATGTTTCTGTTTTTTAATTTTCTTATAATTATATTACATGAATATGCATTCCAATATTTTCAGGTGGAGCTGGCCTTATGGGATACCGCCGGGCAGGAGGATTACGACAGACTTCGACCACTGAGTTATCCGGATACAGATGTAATCCTTATGTGTTTCTCGGTGGATTCGCCCGATTCCTTAGAAAATATTCCTGAGAAATGGACTCCTGAGGTAGGTGCATTAATGTCTGAACCACGTTTTTATTAAATTGTCGTTTTCGCAGGTGAAACACTTTTGTCCAAATGTTCCAATCATTTTGGTAGGGAATAAGAAAGATTTACGAAATGATCCCAATACGATTAGGGTAAGCGACATGTCGATTTTTTCCATACTAACATAAATTGGTTAATTATTTATTAAATTTTGCAGGATCTTGCAAAAATGAAGCAGGAGCCTGTAAAGCCACAAGAAGGCCGGGCAATGGCTGAAAAAATTAATGCCTTCGCCTATTTGGAATGTTCGGCCAAGTCCAAAGAGGGTGTTCGGGATGTCTTCGAAACGGCTACCAGAGCCGCATTGCAAGTAAAAAAGAGGAAGAAGACCAAATGCCTTTTGCTCTAAAAGAGCAATTATACACACATACACATAAACACACTCTCCCAATTTTTAATTTTCTTTTTTATATAACGGGCATAATTTCAAATGTGGAATTGATTGATTACTTGATCATGATCGATTGATTATTAAATATGTAATAATATTTCATTCATATTTTATTTAAAAATGAAAGTTTGTTTTCTGGAAAACTATATTATACACGTGTATTTAAAAAGATGTAAAAAAATCTTGCAAACATTATTTCAATCACAGAAAAAAGGAAACAACAAAAAAACAAGAAAACGTTTGAAAAATGCTAAATAAAAAGGAAAAGAGAACTAATACACCAACTGCGACAGAAACAACAACCCGGAGCGAAGTGGAGAGTTGTATTTGAAAGTGAAATTGAAACAATATCATAACCCACACTGAGACACTCAGCACATACTGAACAGAACCGCCACAAGATAGCAGAATAGCCGAATTCAGAATGGTTGAGATTTTGTTATTCCATTTTGTTTTTTAACGCATTAACAAAGAAAAATTAAACAAAAAGAAATGGAAAACAAAAAGTATTTGTGAATTTTGCTACTTTTTACTACCGAAAATGATAATGATGTTAATGATGGTCATATAATAAATTTTGTAAAATCTAAAACAAGAACATTTACTACTACAACTACAAACTATTCAACATATACAAAAAAAAGTTAATTACAATACAACCACAAAAGGAACCGCCAATAAAGATACCAACAATTTCAAAATACAAATCCCCAAAAATAAGTGGAAAAACTACAACACAAAGAACGATTACCACAAATTAAATGCATTAAATTTTTAAATCAATTTAAAATTTAGCAAGAAAGTAAGAGTCAATCATACATTCATATTTTTAATAAAGTGAAACAACATCGTGAATTGTAAAACTGTCATGTTTATTTTCGCGATCACAAATGCAAAACCGATCATCTTCATCTGGATGAAAAACATACTGTAAACCAACATCCAGGTACACACGAGTGCTCCCAGACTACTTGCGATTTTGTTAATGCAACATTCTGTGTATCCGTCGCTTGGCTTCAAACATTTTCATTTTGCTTAACTCGCACGAAAACACAAAGGAAATGTAAGAGAGCAACAAATATAATTTTTCGCCCCTGAAAATGATTTGCTTTTTGTAAGCGCTACTACAATTTACAGTTACTACTTAAATTTTTGAATGTTTACTATTTTTGCAATTGTACTCGTATCTCTTAAACTGTAAGCGGCAGAGCATCCGCAACAACAACATACCATACCAAGTAAATTCACTTTAAGGAGAGAAACAAACAACCATAAAATTAACGCTATTGGCACTACTTACGTTATTATTTCATAGTATTTTATCCTTGTGAGATTTGAAAGCAAACCGTGGCATTTAGGGCTACTCGAAAATCGTATTTTTTTGTACGTGCATACGTTTAAATTGGCGAAAAACAAACACAATATGAGGTAGGACAAAAGAAAAGGAGCAGCCAATCCAAAATTCTTTCAAAATTCTGTATTTACACGTCTTAAACTCAATGATAGTTTTCTTTTCTGTGTAATAAGGTTGGTGTTCGTTTTTTTGTAATTTTAATTTAACGCGCGTATTATGCATATCGCATAATATTCCTTACAATAAAATATTTTACTAATACATGCATATTATATAAAATAAACAAATAAAGAAAAGAGGAAAAAAACGTATGTATACTCGTGAGTTTTACTTGGTTGTGGCGAAATCTGCGCTACGTCCATGTCTTTAAACAGCTCGTTGTCGGGTCGTATCGCCAATACGAATAGGGCCAAAAATTTTGCGAAGTACTTTCCTCTCGAACACCTCAAAAGCCGCTTAGTTATTCTGCCTCAGCGTCCACGCTTCTGCGCAAAGCGTCCTATAGAGTGCAAGTCGGTTGTCGGTTGAGAAAAGTCTCTGCTACTCAGTTGCGTACAGAGACCGTATTATCTCCAGGTTGATATCATTGCTGCTGTTAACACTTCTGTTACCTCTGGGTAATTTTCGAGTAAAATTTGACTTTAAAGAGCCATATTTTCTTATTTCTGGTAAATAATTTTCATTGGACTCTGTGACTAATTTTATGCCATTATTATACGCTAAATTTTAATTTTATCTTATTTGCAACACTGGTTTACGTGCAAATGAGCAACTTTACAAATTTGACCTTAGGGTCATTCTATGACCCATAGTACTGAACGCAAGAAATCGGTCGATGCGATGTGAATTTTATTAGATTCGGTTTCAAATTCTCGTGGATAAATGTTTCTGGCATTTTTGTTTTGTGTTGGTAAGAGGCGTGGCGCTAGCTATACAATCCTTTCTACTAGTGAGTAAAATCGAAATTATGAGTCATTCAACATTGCAATTTCGTGCAATGTCCCCATGTTTACATATTGTTCCACTGAAAATATTTCAAGGGCGTTTAATAATGGGCGTTACACTTTTTTAACGATCCAAATTTTGTATATAACTTCGGAACTATAAGTCGCACATCAATGACACTAAGATCGAACTTACTATTGGGTCATGTTTTTCGCCAGGGGCAAAGGGAGGAAGGAGAAAAGGGCATTAATAAAGGGCGTAGTTCGCTCACACATCTCAATGAGCAGTATAAGAGCTTTTAAGTTTCAAAGGATCGAAACCCAATGGGACGAAAACTTTTTTTTGGTATGAAGTACATAAAAGTAGTACGACTTTTAGCAAGTAATAAATTTCTAAAAATTTCAAAAAGGAATGTGAACAAGCTAGATCACGTTTCTGGAATATATTCGTGCTAGCGACAAAAAAAATGACGCCTTGCTGCAATCCGCAACTCTATTATCCCTTGCGCCACCATTGCATATGTGGTGTGAAATTCATCCCTAGAATGATAACGTAACGCCGCTTATTCTATCAAGAATTGGAAAAGTTGCTTCCTGGGCTTCTATTTTCTGAAAAGAAAGGAAGCCAATAATATAATCGTGTGAGTTATCCTCAGCAGTACATTCACTAAAGAAGAAGATACTCAGTGAAAGGAAGCGATGGGGATCTGGGTCAGCCGAATATATACATTTCCCTTCGGGAAATTTAATAATGTTAATTAATATATCAATATCTAAACTGACTTCAATATTTTGGCATACTTATATAAATTAAACCTCTAAACTGAGTAATTTTTTGTGGGCCACGGGAACAGGCTTTCTTGCGAAATAATTTATTTTTGGGCGATTAATGTTTATTATCTGTTATATATACTATAATTGTCCAACAATTAGTTACGATATAGTTTTAACTTCTGAAGAAATCGCAAGAATTAAAGTGCCCGAGAAGCATATCAAGAACCTGGTCTCCATGTTGAACATATTTGACTTCAGTAAGGCCAAATAGTCGCTTTTCAATAATAAAAGTAATAACTAATTGTTAAAACCACATTGTCTTTACTTTTTTGAACAAAATACAAAGAAAAAAATAGGGGTCAAACAAATGTGCGAGTTTTTCCTAGGGTAACAAAGGGGTTAATGGCGGTGAAAAGGTAGAAGAATTCATTGACATCCTGCCAGTCGGCCTAGACACGGTCCCTGTGTGTAAACAGCATATACTTCGCCTTGCCCTCATTTACCACCAGGCCCATTTTGAAAGATTCTCTTACGATTGCCGCAGAGTCAGCTATGACATAGCAGAACGCCCTCCATGGTGATTGAAGAGGTCGCATGACAAAGGATCGCCCTGCCTGAAGCCTCGAACGCAGTGCCGCACAAAGTGGGACTGGGGTTCAAACCCCCCTAAACACAAAAATTGCTGGCAAACACCAGCAATTTTTGTGTTCGCCCTTTGCCATTCGCTTGTATGAACGTAAGACATCTTATTGTTTAATTGTCTTTAGCCAAAGCCTACTCCGCTCAACTCTCCAACCAGCTCGAATTTGCAATATTTTCATTGTCGAGAGCAAGCAAGCGTCGCACTATGGCCCGGTTTGCCATTTTTCGTTGCAAAAATCATAACTTCTGAACCAATAAAGATATTTAAAAAATTTAGATTTAGTAAAGAAATCGACTGCGCTTGAACCAGATTTAAGTTAAATGGGCGGTGCCACGCCCCCTTGTTTAATACCCGCACAATTCCCGCTGTCGAATGATATGAATAAATGGTAGGTCCGTACTTAGTTTCATTGCTGTGCGACTTATAATTCAGCAAAATATTAAGGTCACAAAAAATATGCCACGCCCCTTGTCCAACGCCCATCAAATCTTACCAGTAGAATGACTGATCTATGGGACGACACAATACTAAATTTCAATCCTGTGCACCTTACAATTTCGAAGATATTCCATTATTCAGATTTGGCTTGTAAGAGTGGTGCCACGCCCCCTCGTCCAATGCCCGCCCCATTCCATCTGTCGAAGGACACGACTAAATAGTAAGTTCCTAGTGAATTTAATTGATGTGTGACTTATAGTTCCAACGTTATCGTCTGACAATTTTCAGGATTCACAGTCAAAAATTACAGGGGTTTTCCGACTTTTCCAATAGATTTTCCGGAATTTTCTTTTCGCACGAACCTGAACTGACACAAGACGAATCCAATAAAGAAAATTTAATTGAAATCGGCCAGTCCGGTTGAGCGTCATTACATAAGTTAAATTTTTATTTATTAAAAATTATTAAAAAAAATATTTTTGCAGAGGCTATGCCTCTGCACGGTTCTGAGTTTATTTAGTAACTGAATTTTACAATTTCTGCTTAGCCTAACATCACCTAATCGCCGTTCCCTTTGGTTGCATTTCGGCAGCTGCAGCAATTTGATCCTCTGCTGGAATTTGCGTGGGACCAGAACGCTTGCACTTGCAGCTGCAGTTCTTCAGACGCTTTGTCAGCGAAAATCGTGTGACCGGCGGAGTTTTGAGTTTTGGCCGTGCTAACTACCCCTCTCCTCAAATTCAAACGTCCTCGTTTGATGTAGTTGATCTGCTGAAGACTTGGTTTAGGCCATCTATTGCTGTCTCCGATAATGTGATTTGCTCGTGTCTATTGGAGTTTTTCTTAATAAGTGCGTAACTCAGGGGAATCATGAATACTATTATTATTGTAGTTATGAGTCCGATGTTAATGGCAAATTTGGTTTTATTAGCCTTTTCTAATGTGTCGATGTGTCTTGAATTGTTTACGTTTAGTTGCTTCATCATTTCTAAAGAAAGAATCTCCTCGACTGCGTTTGGTGCTACGTTTGAGGGCTGTAGAACTGCTGGCATCGGTTTACTTCCAGATATTTCAATGGTGGAATAGTTTTTGTTGCAAATTTCGATGGTGACATTGTGGTGGCGAATGACGAATGTTCCGTTGAGGTTTGTGGGTTCGCCATTGATCAATATTGTACCGTTGAATTGATTAAGGAATAGAAGATCCTGGGATATCTCCTCTATTGTCGGTATGTGTTGATTATTTACTTCCGTGCAATTGGGCAAACGACTTTTGATTAAATTAATTACACATGTGTTTTCGCTTATTTCTATTATATTATTAGGAGAACATATCGCTAAGTTATTGTAGGTCTTACATTTATCTTTGATTCCAAACGTTTTATTCTTACATTCTAAAATTGTGTTAAAATTTATTTTATTGATTTTGTCGTTTCTTTTTACTGCTCTAATCAGCATTGTATTACAATATTCATCTTCCACTGTAGGAAGGCTTATTATATAAACAATCGATTTATCATTAGCGGCAATTTTTATCTCTGCGAATTCAAGTGCTTCGTCTATATTTATAAATGGAATATTTCCTTTTACTAAAACTTGTTCGACAATATTTATTTCGGTATTAGATAAAATATAAGAATTTATAATGTTAGCTTTTGCCCAATGAATAGCATAAGCGATATTAACTATTTCTTCTTTAAGAATTTCTAACTTATATTTTAATTTTAGAATTATTTCACTTTCAACATCTCTACTCTTTTCCAACATCTTTCTAACTTTGTTCGTAAAATTTGAAATTTCATTAATTCTTTCTATTGTTAATTTATTAATGATAATCTGATTATTGTTATTTTCCAAAACATTTTTTACTTTATCGTTTACGATTTCGAAGTCATGTTTGTCGGGACTACCCGCTAGCCATTTCCATGCGCTTCCGATGAAGTCTAGGGATCTTTTACTTCTGTTTACTTTTAAATTAGCCAAAAGGCTCTTCGTCTGGGAAATTAGCAGGGAAAGGAAGGGATAGTAAGGGTTTTCGTGATTCGTACGAGTTCTCACGATCAGTTCGATGTCGTCGACTATCCATTCGTATTTATCGATATTTATGGTATGAATTATTTTAAATGTGCCATTTTGTCGTCTAGCGTTTCCTGTATTTACCGTTATTAGTTGGGCGTTCGTGTAGTCCAAGATTTGAACTTCCGTTAGTGAGAGTGGTAGGAAAAGTCTGCAAAAAAAAGGAGCGTAGCATGTGATTCTAACGATTAATTGCGTATGTGGCTTTTGTGTACTATTTTGCCTTTTTCTGTTATCACAGTGGTATTTCTGTCTTCCTTAACTATGTCCTTTACGTATGGTTTTGAAAGTTTAGTACCTAGTCGTTTATTTACCTTTATAAATATAACTTGTCCGGGTAAGTAGTTTTTAATTTCCTGTCTATCCTTATTATGGTATTGTAAGTCTTGATGTTGTTTTCGAGTTAATTTCTCTATGTTAGTCTGCCTAGTTTTTTCGTAATCGTCGGGGGTAAAGGTAACGGTCCTTCCAAAGAATAAATCAACTGGTCTTTTGTTCGTGACTGAGTGTATTGAGTGGTTGTATTCGGATACAGCCCGCTCTAATAATTCTTCAAAATTTCTGTGGCCTCCGTTCTCCTTCAGACAGCGCATTATTTCTGTTAGCGTAGAATGGAAGCGTTCTACTTGTCCATTCGCTTCGCTTCTATAGGGGGGTGTGTTATAAACTTCAATTCCAAGATCATCCTTCATCATGTGTTTTATGGAAAGGGAATTAAGGGATGGTTCATTGTCGGTTACTATTATTTTTGGTACGCCAAAGAAGAATATTATATCTCTGAGGGGTTGTCTTATGTCCTCGATAGATCGGCTCTTCAGAATTTTCGTTTATGACGTCTGTCATACTTATTCTCCTTGCATGTGGAGCAGTTAACTGTTAATTGTTTTATTTTATTTACCATTCCAGGGAAGAAATATTTTTCAACTATTTGAGCCTTATTTTCGTTAACATTCCTGTGTGCGCGGTTGTGGGTTTCGAGTATAACATTTTCTTGTTCTTGTTCATTTGTAATGTCCAGCAATTGTTTTTGAGTATATCGGATTTTAAAGTTACTAAAATGATTTGGGTAAAAATTTTGGATAATGCCCATAAGGTTTTCTGTTGTGTGAATACCATTTATCACAGACGGATTTAGGTATCTTTTTAGATATGATATCAACTTTTCTTCGGAGAAGTGTGGTTCAATAATTATGTGTTGGTGGTAACCGGGGAATATGATTTTAAATTGATAACTAGCAGTGTCTCCTTGTTTTAGAAATATTTGATTCTTAAAGGTATTTATGGGTGCTTCTGTACTGGGTATTAAATTTTGATTAGAGCTTTCGTCGCTATGGACAGTGGGTGTGAGGGAATTTATCTCTACCGGTATTCGGGATAGAGTATCCGCGACAACATTCGTTCTTCCAGGTTTATAAATAAGATCGTAGTTATACTCTTCGAGGATGGCTTTCCATCTCTTCATTTTACTATTTGTATTTTTACTACTCAGCGCATAGGTTAGCGGCTGGTGATCAGTAAAAATGTAGATTTTCTTAGAACCGTACAAATAGTTTCGAAGGGAATTAAGGGCCCAAATTATGGCGAGCATTTCCTTCTCGTTGGTCGCATAATTTTCCTCTGTCTTCGAGAGTGCTCTAGAAATAAATGTAATCGGTTTTTTTCCCTGTGAGAGGACGGCACCTATTGCATAATTGGAAGCGTCCGTCGTAAGTTCGAAAGGTTTATCAAAGTTTGGATGAGAAAGAATGAGGTCTTTAGAAATGAGCGCATTTTTGACTTTGTTAAATGATTCGATTGCGTCTTCATCAAGTTGGATTTCTGTTTTTTTGGAAGCATTTTTTGAAATATGACCTGCCTCACTTCGCAGAAGGTTTGTGAGAGGTTTTGCAATTTTTGCATAATCCATTATGAATCTACGATAATATCCTGCCATGCCGAGGAATGATCGTAGGTCCTTCAGGTTTTTAGGGGGAGCCAAGTTTGCTATTGCCATTACCTTTTTTTCATTGGTTTTAATGCCGTCGACTCCTACGACGTATCCCAAAAACTCTACTTCGCTTTTCAGGAACTCGCATTTGTCTAACTGTATTTTTAGGTTTGCTGTCTCTAATGTTTGGAAAACGATTTCTAAATTCTCGAAATGTTCTTTTTCGTCTTTACCGAAGATAATTATATCATCGATATAAACGTAACATCTCGTACCAATGTGTTGCCTGAGTATGTCGTCAAGGGCTCTTTGAAATGCGGCGGGGGCATTTTTCAATCCAAACGGCATACGAACGAATTCATATTTGCCGTTATTAATGGAAAATGCGGTTTTCTCAACATCACATTCCCTTAGCGGAATTTGATGAAATCCGCTTTTCAGGTCTATTGTAGTGAAGTATTTGTTTTTGCCGAGGTTTGCTAGAACTTGGTTAATTTCTGGGATGGGGTACCTGTCGGCTATTGTAACAGCGTTGAGCTTGCGGTAATCTATTACCATTCGAAATTTTTCTTCCCCAGAAGCATCAGGTTTTTTTTTTACTATCCATACAGGGGAATTGTATGGTGACTTCGAGGGGCGGATAACACCATTTGCAATCAATTCTTCTACTTGTCTTTCGACCTCTTCTTTTAGAGCCATTGGATACGGATATGGTCTGGAATAAATTGGGCTATCAGTAGTAGTACGGATTTCTCCTTTAACTCGAGTAGTAAAAGTTAGTCTTTCATCAGGATCTGAGAATAATTGAGGACATCGTTTAACAATATCATACAATTTTTTTTCCTGGTCTGCGGAAAGATGCGGTGTGCGTAGGGTAACATTATTCACTTCTTGTGAAGCGCGTTGCTTTAAAGGAATTTTTAAATCGGGATAAATTGTCATAAAATTTCTGTCAGTATGGATTATTGCTTTTAGTTCTCTGAGCGTATCGTTGCCGATGATGCCATGAAATGTTTTTAGGGTTGGCAAAATAAAGAATTTTAATTTGTCCGTTTTTGGTCCGAAAATATTGACAAATGTATGATGAGTGATTGGAATATTACCGGCAACCGAGTTCACTGCAAAAGGTTTCTCATTGTGTATCGGGTTTCTTATACGGGTTGATTGGATGTAATTCTTGTTAGATCCAGTATCAATTAAGAATTGCAATACATCCCCATTCCTCGCCGAGAATTCAATGTAAGGAAGTGAGGATGGCGCTAGTCTAAAAAATAAATGTTATCAACAGTAGTTTCTTGGGTTATTTCGGTAATTGGATCTTCCGCTTCTGATTCCGGTTCATGCGGTGGATCGTTGTATATGAAATTTGGATCTGAATCGCGAGGGTACTCGTCATTTGCTGCTTCATGTTCTATCCCATGTAGGATATTTGTGTCAGTGTAAAAAGTTCTTTGGGTCTTATTGGGAGGTTGCGTTTGCGGCGCAGCTGGTCGTTTTTGTGGGAAATTATTTGTCTGGTAATTCGGTCTATTCTGATAATTTACTTGACGGGTCTGCAAAGAGGAATCTATATCCATTGGGACTGGAGGCTTCGGAGGGAAATTTGGGCGATTGTTAAAGCTAGAATAATTGGGTTGATTATTAAATCCAGTCGAGTGCTGTTGGAAGAACGGGGGGTATCTCATAGGTTCTCTATTAGCAAGGTATTGAGGATTATGACGTGGGGGGTAGTCGTTTCGTTGCTGATGTGTGAAATTTTGAGGTCTCTGGAATCGATTATAGTGCGGAGGAACGTGTGCCAATTCAGGATAGAATGGCTTATAAAAATTTTGGGGAGGACAATTGTTGCGTAGAGGTCTTGGTGGTGGCATTGGGTTATTTTGGAATTTTCTCTGTGTACCTAAATGTTGTGCGTAATTCATGCGATATGTCATGTTGTCTAGTTTTTGACACATCTGTAATGCCTGCGGTAGGGAAGTTGGTTCTCTAATGCTCAACAGTCTAGGCAAATCTCCGTTCAACCCGCGTATAAATGTGTCGAGCGCCTTTTCGCGGTACGCGTTTGTCATTGCATGAATACACTCTTCACTGATATCTAAACAAGCTAGTTTATCCAAAATCAGTGACAGATTTTGGTACACCTTTTGATAGAAAACGGGTATTGTGTCTGTTCGTTGTGCAAGAGTGGTCATTTGATATTCGAGTGTCCCAATGTCCCGTTTATCGGAATAGTGCATCATGAGGCACTTCCTTATTTTGGGCCAATCAAGTGGGGTCCTGTATGACTCCAGAGCAGTGTCGGCATCTCCAACAATTTTGTGTCGAACCGTATGCAAGACTGCATAATATTTGGGGGAATGCTTTAGGAATTTCTACGGAATTTCTACGGAATTTCTCCAGGAGTTGAATTCACCTGGGCGTCCGGAGAATTCCCTAAGGCCTTTAACCATGTCCGGGATCCTGTCAAGTTCGTTCACGTTACTGGCTGTTACTGTAACAGCGTGATCGTCACTGTCATTTGGTGAAAAGTTACCTATCTTGTTCATTACTAATTTCGCCACCTCTTGAATAAATGCGTCATTCACATGTACCGTATCTGGTTGGGGAGTAGGTTTAGTGTTTGGTTGGGAAATTGGTTTGGAGGATGAGGGGGCATCTGTTAACCCTAATCTATTAATTCTCTCTAAAAATTCGTCTTCCATTTTATAAAAATTTCAAATGTATCAAATTATATTATCAAATTTTAATTAAATTTAATTATTATTTAAATTTTTAAATGTATCTAATTATCAAATTATATTTTTAAAATATTTTCACATTCCAATTCAATCTCGAGCTTTTATTTTTAACAATTTATTCTTATGTTTAATTTATGTTTGTAAATTTCAAATTATTTAATTCACTTTTTCCACTCACTTTATGCAAATTTACAATCTATAACTTACAATAGACTTAAGATTAGCATCGTCAACGTGTGGGTTTCCGTTTGTTGGGCGGTCCGGGATGCTCCTTTTTCCTGGCGGTACTAAGGTCCCTCGTCGTCACTTGATCGGAACTCTCCTTGCTTAGATATCCGCTTGTCCCGCGTTGAGCCTTACTTTTAGTTTTTCAGGCTTTTTTTGTTTTTTTTTTAATCACTATTTTTTTAGAATTCGCGGAGCCTTACTTTTTATCTTTCAGGCTTTTTTAATCACTCGCGGAGCCTTACTTTTTAGTTTCAGGCTGTTTATATCTTAGCGCACGCTGACAGTCCTGTCACGGCCGCCAGTTAAATTTTTATTTATTAAAAATTATTAAAAAAAATATTTTTGCAGAGGCTATGCCTCTGCACGGTTCTGAGTTTATTTAGTAACTGAATTTTACAATTTCTGCTTAGCCTAACATCACCTAATCGCCGTTCCCTTTGGTTGCATTTCGGCAGCTGCAGCAATTTGATCCTCTGCTGGAATTTGCGTGGGACCAGAACGCTTGCACTTGCAGCTGCAGTTCTTCAGACGCTTTGTCAACGAAAATCGTGTGACCGGCGGAGTTTTGAGTTTTGGCCGTG
This sequence comes from Melieria omissa, assembly GCA_963971225.1. Taxonomy (NCBI): domain Eukaryota; kingdom Metazoa; phylum Arthropoda; class Insecta; order Diptera; family Ulidiidae; genus Melieria; species Melieria omissa. The sequence continues at coordinate 34,940,485 of OZ020269.1, forward strand.
CTAACTCATATATAGATATAGATAAATGCCAGCAACACAAAAGGGTTTTTGACCGTACTAAATGTGCGCAATTTTCCGTATAATTACGTGGTTTTCGACCCGAGGTTGCTTCACTTTTATTGCTCTGGAAAGTAAAGTTGCAAAAAGTTGCAGCTGAGTTTTGGAAGTTAGGTAAATAATTGAATAGCAAATAACCTCCCTCAATTTCACGCGAGCCGTGGCAGAAAAATACCGGGAGGAGAGGAAGAAAGAGAGGTGCCTTTTTAGACGCAAGAAACGGGAGCAAGAAAGGCGCGAGCGTGTGGAAATCGAGGAGTGCAGGAGCAGGAATGACGCCCGAAAATGCTTCCAAAAAGTTAAGCGTCTCACGGAAGGATTTAAGCCCGGGGCATCTTCTTGCAGAGACGAAAACGGCGATCTGGTTACGGATGCGCAGGGTGTGCTGAGGTTGTGGAAGGAGCACTTCACCAAGCTGCTCGCAGGCGACGAAGGGAACAATACCGCCAGTGGTGAAGATGTCCAGATGGCACCAATCGACGACGACGGTGTGGATGTGCCACCGCCCAGCCATGACGAGGTCCGGGTCGCTATCCAGCGACTCAAGAACAACAAAGCTGCAGGGCCGGATGGGCTACCAGCTGAATTGTTCAAGGCCGGCGGCGGTGAGCTGATTGGGTGCATGCATCAGCACATTTGCAAAATATGGCTGGAGGAACGAATGCCCAACGATTGGAACCTCAGTGCCCTTTGTCCTGTGCTGAAGAAAGGCGACCCAACAATATGCGCCAACTACAGGGGTATAAGCCTACTTCCCATTGCATACAAGGTCCTGACGAGCGTACTATGTGAAAGATTAAAGCCACTCGCCAAGGCGCTGATTGGACCTTATCAGTGCGGCTTTAGACCTGGTAAGTCCACCATCGACCAGATATTCACTTTACGCCAAATCCTGGAGAAGACCCATGAGAATCAAATCGATACACACCATCTCTTCATCGATTACAAGGCAGCATTCGATAGCCCGATAAGGGATCGCTTATATGCCGCATTGTCTGAACTTGGTATCCCTGCAAAGCTCGTGAGACTTTGCAGAGCGACGTTGAGCAATACGCGCAGCTCCGTCAAGGTTGGAAGTGACCTCTCCGACCCCTTTGATACCTTTCGAGGTTTCAGACAGGGTGATCCTTTGTCCTGCGACCTCTTCAACTTCACCATGGAGAGTGTTCTGCGCAAGGCCGATGTACATCGTAATGGCACAATTTTCAACAAAAGTGTCCAGCTCCTTGCCTACGCTGATGACATTGATGTCATCGGACGTAACAAGCGAGATGTCACCGCTGCCTTTGCGGCTATCGAAAGAGAATCTGCCAAAATGGGTCTGGTGGTAAATGAGGGCAAGACGAAGTATATGCTGTCTACATGCAGGGACTCGCAGCGGCTAGGGTCTCACGTCGAGGCCGACAGGTATACTTTTGAAGTTGTCAAGGAATTCGTCTACCTTGGCACCGCCATCAACAGCAGCAATGATGTCAGCCTGGAGATAAAGCGAAGGATAACTCTTGCCAACAGGTGCTACTACGGTCTCGGTAGGCAATTGAGAAGCAGAGACCTCTCTCGTCCATGTCTGCCGCATGGACGACGAAGCTCCGGCGAAAAAGGTGTTCGATGCGATGGTTGGAGGTCGACGGCGAAGAGGGAGGCCGTGTCTCCGGTGGAAGGACCAAGTTGAAGAGGCCCTGTCATCTCTTGGTGTTACTAACTGGAGAAGGCGCGCGCAAAGCAGAGGCGCCTGGAGAGAAGTTTTGCGGCAGGCCGTAACCCGATAACGGGTTGTTATGGCCAGTTAAGTAAGTAAGTAAGTAAGTAATTTCGCGGAGGTCATTTTTGGTCTTTTTTTTATTTTCGATCAAAGTTGAAAAAAAGGTCGAAATATAGACTTTTCGAGCAATCGGTAGATCGAACTTTTAAAACAAAATAAACATTTTTTATTTTTATTATATTAACAATTAACGTACCTTTTAGAAAAAACCATCAAGTTACCGATTGGTCGCTTCATTTACATACAAATCAATCTTAAAGAGGAAAAAAAAACCAAAAAATACACATTTTTCTTGATGTGGAAAAATTGTCAACTTTGAGCGGCTCTATCGCCCAAACTACTAATCTGAATTTAATGAAAGTTACATATTCGTAATCCCTGGAAAATTCTCAATAAGATGCGTGTATTCATTTTATCGAACGCTTTCATGAAATTTTTGATTTTTGCAACGTTTTACCGACCGTTGGGGCACTATGGTCGGTACAGTGAGAGCGTAATAATATTAACGCTCTCTGCGTTAACACAAAGCACAACGGTTCCGATCGCTGCCAGGTAAAGCAAAATTGTGTTCGCTTAGAGCCATGTCAGAGAGATTGTCTCTGGCCATGTTATGCTGCCGGTCAAATGATCCCGGTCACGGATAAATTGTTGTTGTTTCAATGTAAAAGAGAACAATTTCGCTCTCCCAATTTTCTCTTTTACATTGAAGCAACACCAATTTTATCCCTGATCGGTGCCCGTGACCGGCAGCATAACATCGGCCCATTACGCTCTCCCAATTTTCTCTTTTACATTGAAGCAACAACAGTTTATCCGTGACCGACGATCATTTGACCGCCAGCATAACATCGGCCTTACTTCACACGCATTGAAATCAGTGGCGTAGGCAAAACTTTATTTCGGATGGATATTTCACCAATTACTCTTGTATTTGAGGGGGTTGAATCCCTAATGATTCCCGCTCCGTTTGGTTGCATCGTTCTCTTCCGTTGGGACGTGCGCGCAAATTAGGCTAATGCTAAGGTATTTAGCTTTGATGCGGATCGAGGCCAGCCGTTCGTATACCGGAACGCGAAGTCTCTAGCTGACTATACATCTGCAGAAAAATTCGCGCTTCTCCGCATGGCAGCTGTAGTAGATGTCGTATTCGGCTCGGATGGAGAAACGTCCTGTCCATCGCATTTTCTGATTGGCAGTGATGTCAGCCTTTATTGGTTGGATAGAAGGACCTTCCCTATAGAGGAATCCTCAAATCATTTTATCGTTTTCTGTGGTCAACATTGTGGGTTCCATTCGAGGCTTTCTTGGTTTTCATTGGTTTGTTGATTTTTCGTGGCGAGCACCAAGCCCTGCACACAATCCAAATTTCAAATCCTCGGGATTGGGCACATTAGCCAAATAGCTATCCAGGAGACCCACTCGGAAGCTGCGTATCCACATGGATTGGACAGAGACGAGGATCGTTCTAACGTTCGCCAGGTTGGACGCAACCAGAGATTTTACCATGTATGTTTGCTCCCATCCTCCCAAACACCCTGGCTGTATATAACACCTGCCGTTTATCTGTAATTTTTTTGTAAATATTGTCATTTTCACATTTTATGTGTTCGCAACCCTTCTGAACTATGAAACGCACATATCAACGCTACTAAAGCCCTTATCCAAGGCACATTTAATAAGGTAGTGGTGGTAACACAGTTGCTTAAACTTTTTTCTTCTGATTTTCTTTTGATTCCTTCTGAATTTCTTTTGGCTTTTCGTGAATGGGCATGCTAATTGTCAAAAATAGGTAAAATTGTTTTTGTGTTGCTTGTCTCTTGATTTGATTTTGACAAGCAGCATGCCCAAAAGCACTGACAAAATACATGGGAATTTTGTTTTTGCAGTAGTGCTATTAAATACACCTTAAGCGGCCTTTAGACGGTCGCACATGTCCGCAATCATGTGCGGCGCGACGAGAAGAATGACCGTGTAAACGCAAGAAATTCGTGTTGTCGGACATGTGCGACGGTTTTCAAAATTTTTTGATTTCTCTGTCGGCGCGACGCACATGTGTGACCGTGTAAACGCTCATCGCACATTTCCCCTATCGCACATGATTGCAAACATGTGCGACCGTCTAAAGGCCGCTTTAGTGCTATTAAATACTGCCTTATTAAATACACCTTGCCCTTATCCTTCGCAGAATATACTGGGTAGAGTCCGACCGATACCAAATTTTTTGGCCGATGCCGATTAATCTGTCAAAAGGCCAAGATCGGCCGATGCCGATTCCATAGGAAAAACAGCACGAATGAATTCAATCAAAAACACAGTTTATTTTATAAAACAACAAAAGGAACTATAACATATATGTATAGTACATTTCATCACATTCATCACAAATTAACAAACAAAAACGAGAAAATAAACAACTAAAAACTAAATAAAATTAGAAGAAATTTCAGAATTTAAATACATTAACAATGTATTAAAAAAAACAAATGTATCGCATATATTCCACTGAGATAAACAAAAATATTGACGAAAACACAGGTTATTAATAAATATTGCATACAAATTCAGTTTCTTCTTTTACAATTACAATTAATTCCAAATCGGGTTTAGTTGCGACATAATTCCTGTACGAAACATTTTTTAAGACTTGTACAATAATTAGCAATCAATTATTTACCAATAACACAATCAAACCATCCGTAAGCGCCAATTTCTCTTTATTTTCAGGGGTTACCGGCAGACGCGTGTAACAGTTTTGCCAGATGTACATATTTCAAGCAATCCCCCTACAATTAATTTCATTTCCCCCTAAAAACTAAAATTTCCCCCAAATTTATAATGCACACATAAAATTAATATTTCATGAAAATTGCTCATTCTATTTGGCACAAGCAATTAACAAAAGACCCACTGGCCAATATAGCTGAACAAGGTGTTGATGTAGCAAAAATAGATTAAAAATATCTGTAAAATATTGTCCCCTTAAATATTTGTCATAAAATCCCCCCAATCAGGCAACACTGGGTTGTAACGTATAATAAAAATGTAATAAATATACAAAGCGAGATATGAAAAAGAGAGACAGTGCGATTCAGCTGCAAATAAAAACCAACAAGAAATGAAAGCAGGAAAATGGGCCAATATACCATCGACCAAAAAAAACCGATGTGGCATTGCCGATTCTTTTTTTGTTGGTCGATGCCGATACCAATTTTATTGGCCGATTCTAGCCGATGCCGATTAATCGGTCGGACTCTATTACTGGGTCATGTAGACCAGGGGTCAGCAACGTTTTTAATCATCGGGCCAATTTAAATTGTAAAATTTGTTGGCGGGCCGCACAAAAAGTAACACTTATTAATAATTTACAAAACTTTATTTTTAATAAATATTACAACAAAATCGATAAAATAAATTCAATTTTAGAAATGCTTGGCGGGCCGCGTGTTGCTCATCCCTGATGTCCATACCAGTTTTTCTGTGAATTTCTTTAAGTATGTTCAGAGGTACGTTTAATATTTGTAATTTGTTGAAACAATGTTCAATGTACATCACAGAATTTGTTTTTAATACAAAACTTTCAATAATTGCGGAATTATAGGCAATCAAAAGTGAACAGGCTCTAACTGACCAAGAGTGTTTTCGATGAAAGAAAAAATAGGTGTATTCTCCCAAGACTAATATCATAATTACTTCCAATACTAACGTTTTTTGTCGAAAACTCGGTTTCCCAAAATATGCAGACACGAACCCTAATCCCATAGTAAAAAATATATATATATGCCCTAATCCAACAGAAGAAGTTTTTGAAATCGTTGGGAATAGAAAAATTGTACACATTGCTCTGAAAGAAAAACTGAACCAAAAAACAACAAACAACAGATGCTGCAACATGTTGAAGATCATCTTTTATTCATTACAAGTAAACATTCATCATTTTTGATATTCTTATTATTTGTATTAGATTCTATCCAATGTGTGTCGTGAAGTTTTCTTTTTAAAAAGATCAATGATAAATCTTCACAGTGAAAAATGACCCCCCGCACTTTATTCAGTTTCCCACTCGATTTTCCCCACTTAACTATGAAATATTTTTATTTATACTTTATATACTCTTTCGTAACACTTTACATTAAACAGTTCATAAAAACGCGACATAGTTTTGTGTTCCTCGAACAGCATCTATAGTAAAGAAAACACAAAAGTATGTGTACAACTAAAACAGGGCAAATATCAAAAGCAACGACGTTAAAAATTGAACACAGTACAAATCAAATCTTAAAGCTAAACACTTTAAATAACAAACAACAATTGTTCATAACATATAATAGTAAAGGAACTCTTCATACGTGTCGGTGTGTGTGTGTGTGTGTAAGTTGGCGCAACTCGCACGAGCGCACGACACTAGGACCTCCGTGTCGCATCGCCTCGCTCATTGTTCTGTGCTCTCAGCAGCTTACTTTGCGCGCACGCTTGCTTTCACTTATAAAAATAAAATTCGTCTTATTACACTTTCTCACTTACATTTAGCTGCTTTAAATATTAAATAACAAACTAAAAGTAAGCATTCACAAATTAAATGGTATCACTTGGCAAGCAAAGGGGCAAGTCGGAAAACAGTCAAACATTTAAATATAAACGTAAAGCATCTCATGTGCAGTTTGTGTAGTTCAATTAATCTAACAACTTAACAGATACAATTTAAAGCTCAAACTTTGCTAATAGTGACTATTATAATGAAGAGATGTTCAACATACGCTTCCATATTTCGATCAAGATTTTTCAGTAGTGTGCCACATAATATATTTGAGCAATCGAATTCCGGATTCACCAAAGCTTCATCATCGTTTTGACACACTATGATTGAATAATAATAATAGCTAATTGATCAACAATCGCTTTCCAGCAGCAAATGAAATTGGTATAGTTAAGTTCATACCAACATTCTTTTATTTATGGGGATCTAAAATATTTCGAATTCCGATTAATCAATATATGTGTCTCATAGCCTTAGTCGACAAAAATACCCAAATTACAGAGAGTATTTTGTTGCTAATTTTCAATTAAAGTTCTAAGCACTCATTTCCACCTGAATTGTTATTGCTGAATACTGACGAAATATTGATAAACAAACAAATATTTGATTTGCAGGGTCAACGCACTTTAATGTTTGATCCCATTTTAATTTGTTTCCAAATATTGGCGGTCGCTGTAGCTCAGTAGTTTGTGCGTTTGTTCGAACCCCGAACCCCGATTGTTTATCTCTCCCAGCAGGAAATTTTAAAACATTCAGAATAAAAATAATTGCTTATGAAAAAGGTCCCAATCCGTTCGAAATCGGCATAAAACCTTAGGTCCTTTATTGACCAAAGCACATTCGCAATACATCGACATGTAGTCGTAGTTTATTAAACAGACTGGTTGATGAAACTTATGCGACTGAGTCTTTTTCAAGTATTGATGAATTTTTTCAACCTTCGATGATTCCATGATGAATTGCTCAAATATGTATTCAATATCTTTGACTAATTGATGGATTTTCTGACTTTACGAACGCATAGATCGTTAATTAATTTGGGTTTTGGAGAAACTGCTATGCATAAACGATAACGAAATGATCAACAATCTGATTAATTTAAATTAATCAGTTTCAATTATTCGCATAGCCTTAATTACAATATTTTTTGGTTTCTTGCTTGTTCTATTTGCTTCGACGCTAGTAACTATTTCCAGTGTGTTGGCCTTACGTTGCACGTATAGGAACAGTTAGGGAAATAGGAAGAACGCAGAGTGGTGGAGCGTGATATATTGAACTATGCATTGTCTCTGATTGTTTCCTGTTTGCTCGGTTCCGTCTAGACTCTAAAATGAACTGTGGTTACCAAATATAAGTAGCGTCCTAATTAACATTGTTATGCTAAATGTTTCTATTGTTTCAGCGATTATTGCTTTCTTTCTGAATTTGTGGTTGTCTAATTGTGAAACGTCAGTTCATTCATTAGATACACAACTTTGAAAATTTAATTTTAAATCAAAATAATTTTGATCACTATTTTTCTGTCTGGGTTCTGGTTGTTGCAATTTTTACTTTGCATGTGGTTTGCAATTGAGCAAGTCACTCATTAGAATTTATCTTTCAATTCAATTTACTTGTATATAATTTTAAGCTGAAACACTTGTTGAACTCAGTATTTTTCCCTTGTTTTGCACATTTGAACACGATTTTTTAATTCGTGTTACGACTGCCTATGTAGAGAGGATGCTATGTCAGCGCATTCCATCTATTTACATACTTTTCGAGGGCACCGCCGCTTTCACAGCAAGCTTCATCTGCCATACCGCAACAATTTTCGATCTGTGCAACACGCACTGCTAACGCGTTCCTCTCTTGAGCACTGCCGCATTTTCCGTTACTATTAGCGTATGAGAAAAACGCTTTAAGTTTCTCTCTATTTAACTACCAGCTAACAAAGAATGTTGCAGTAAATTGCGTTATTCCAAAAAATGTTTATCAACATTTTCTAAGCTTTTGTGTGTTGTGTTTTTTTGCTGTTGTTGTGCTCCAATTCACATTTCTATAGTTTTACTTGGGGAGAGTCGCTAGTTCCTGCCACCTTTCTTTGCTGGAACGGAACTGCGAGTGGGGCTGGAAAAGGGAAAGCTATTGTTGCTTGCACTGTGCTGTGTTGCTGTCATTGTCATTGCTATTGTTGCTATTAATATATACTGCAGACTGATAATGCAAGTATGGCCAATGTCGAATGGTGTCTCAATTGAGGTTTCTGCGGCGCCGAAATACCAACGCGAATATCGACCGTATGCGCCACCAGCGGCTGCGACGACGCGAATTTAGTTTCTCCGAACTGGTGCCATTCCCGAGCGCCTGTTTGAGAAAATTGATTCAAACGTTTATTAAGTGTTGTATTATTAATTGTTGTGTTCTTTGTAAAACAAGATTTTATGACAAAGTCGTTATTGCGTAAAGAAATTAGTAGTCATCATTGACAGGTACTGCAGACCATAAAAAATAAATAAAAATATATAAAGGGTATTCATATAAACGTGTAAAAGCCTTAAACAACTGATAAACCGTATAAGTTTATCACCTCATAAACTAATTGTCAAAATTTGTATGAAAGTTCATTTATACAAATGAGGCATGGTACAATAATATTCAGGTAATTTCATTCGATCAAATTTAAAAGTCAGTTGCCTTTTTGACAAATAAGAAGAAAATTTTAATGATGCAGAAAAAAGTATGAATGGTAGGAAATTTATTCAGAAATAGTAGTTGGTAGTAGTTGTAGTTAATTTTAACAGTTGATGCGATCAAATAATGGATAACTGCTGTAATTTTGTTCTGCAAATTGAACATTACAACTGATGCGGTAAATTTCATGAATTTCGGTATTAAGTTATTAAAATGTTGTGATTTTTAAAAGACTAAACTACAAACTTACGTTGTGGTTGGTCATGCAAATTATGGACATTGCAGACGTACATTATATGGGCACTATAATATTGAAAGTATGGTCAAACTAGTGGTGTACAATGAGTTCATTTCTGAAGTGCTTCCTCAAAGCTCTAGGCCAACTGAATAATTTAAGACAATTTAAAGCTGTCTGTTTTTACGCAACGAACGTCTGCCAAATTTAATGTCGAAAAGTAAAAGTGAGTGAACGTAAAACGATATTAATATGAGCTGTGCAATCAAAAAGTGCAATAACACCAAATATAACTGCAATGGCGGTAGTGTGCGGTTCTTTGCTTTCCCAAGCAACAGATTCATGCGGGAAAAGTGGCTTGCTGCATGCGAAGTACGGGAGGAAGACTTATCAAAGTCGTCGTTAGTATGCTCGATGCACTTTTTGCCGAGGGACGTGGGCGTTAAAAATAAAATATACCGCCTCAATCAAAATGCAGTACCTGTCATAGGTGCTGGCGTGCAACGGTAATGCAAATTATTTTCATTTGTATTCTTTTTACTAATTAAACCCACTTTTCAGGAGAGAAGCGATCCACGTAGCAGACGAAGTACCAACTACAGGTGCTTTCGCGCAACGGTAATGTATGCTCGCCTGCACCTAGCACCACGACTCGCCTGCATCTAGCACCACAACTCGCCTGCGCCGAGCAGCAAGAGCACCGCCACGACTCGCCCGTACCTAGCACCACGACTCGCCTGCACCTAGCACCACAACTCGCCTGCGCCAAGCAGCAAGAGCACCGCCACGACTCGCCTGCACTAGCACAACAACTCGCCTGCGCCGAACAGCAAGAGCACCGCCACGACTCGCACATTTAGTCTATTAGAACCACGCAAATCGTGCACCCGCAAGATAAGTTGTTAATTGAAGGTTAAAGATCTATTCTTTTCCTCAATCACTTTATTAAAGGACGGAGTCGTGAATCGACTGCCGCCCGAGACTGGTGTATCCAGAATGCCAGTTTTGTGGATCACTCTACAACTTCGACTACCTGCTATTTCTTACTTAATAAAAGACACCACCACGCTTCAACCCAAAAACCTGCCTTCTTTTTTCTGTCGGTCACCGCGCAAACATTTAGAAAACACATTAATTCTTAAACCATTTTTATGATACGTTACTACATAAACTGATAGCCACAAATTTACAGCCCTATGGCGAAAATGAAAAGAGTAGTAGAACAAATTTATTTCTCATTTGTCAATTTTCTTCTTATCTGTCTTTATGAAACTACCTGTATTTTATTGTATCATGCAAATGAGGTACGTTTCCACAATGATTTCGGTGAGTAAACATTTACGGGGATGAGTGAGTGACGTTCAATTTAAAAATTTTAACAAATTCAAAACAATAAGCTGAAAAATGGAAGGGTAAGAATAAAATTTAACAAAATTGGTATTTTAGCTATGTAACTTTTTAATTTCGGAAAATTCAAAAGAGAAAATGAAAGAGGATGAATCCCTCCCCCCGCTGAAGGAATTTACTTTGCAAGCAAAGTTCGATGCAGTCACACAATATCCTGTTTGAGGTATTTGTTTGAGAAATTTCACTTTTTCGGTGATTCTCGGCATTTGAATTTTATGATTTTGACAACTAAACACCTGATCGATAAAGAGCATTTACACAAATACTTTTATACGTGCGTTCATATAACACAGTGCGTAAATGTATAAATATATGCGGTAGGTAAACTTATATGCTTAAATGAATACCCTTATAAAGTATGCTAGATAGCAATATTATCAGACTCTTGGTCAAAATTAAATCAAAGGACGTTCTCTTTATATTATTGGCAAACTCGCTGCTTCTGAGCGGATTTCCGGGCTATTACGAAAAAAAAAACAGAAGTTTCAGGTTTTGAAATTTCTCTGCAAACCGCACTTGATACTATTAACGACGGCATACGACGATTAAGAAGCGATTTTAATCCGATGTTTTACTCTAAGTGACTAATGTAGTAGTTTTACTGCTACAAAACACCGTATTATATTGGATTTGCATAGGAAACATCAAGCCCCTGCTTTCGCTTGCTTGTGTAAGTACAGGGTGGCGCAAAAGTTGTCACCCAGTGTTCTTTGGTTCTAATTTGTTTCTGAATGTATGTATGTATGTATGTATGATTGAATGAATGGATGTATGTATAAATAAATGTGTATAAATAAATGTATGTATAAATTAATGTATGAATGAATAAATGTTTTGTCGCCATTTGCAAAAGTTATAGCATCTCCCGATAAGGTGGTGACTTCTGCGCTACCCTGTATTTTCGTTCAAAAATTTTAATAAGCTTTTAGCTTAGCCAATGATGGCATTAATACATCCTAAATTGCCTCAGAGCGCTGAACAACGCACCTTTTGCTGCTCCTTGCGGCGGATTTCTCGCACTAATGTGTAGAAAGCCTCATCGATGTAGTGACGCAATGCAGCAGAAGTCTCAAAAAACGGGCAACCAAATTGATTGGCCAAATTTTTTCCTTCTTCCGTAGTTACCTAAAACAAAAAGAGTTATAAAATAGTAAACAGTTTTTAATGTTGTAGTGCCATTTGCTGGCATACCTTTCGCTGAGATTCTAAATCTACTTTATTCGCAATTAGTACCAACGGTATATCCTCGGAGAGGCGTACACGCTGAATGAGTTTACGATATTCTGAAGCCTCTTGAAAACTGTGCCGATCGGTAACTGAGTAGCATATGATGAAACCTTCGCCGCAGCGCATGTACTGATCGCGCATCGCCGTGAACTCAACCTGGCCAGCAGTGTCGAGTATATCGAGCAGCGCTGCTTCCCCATCGATCACGGCCTGTTGTTGATATGAGTCCTCTGTGGGTATGGAGATCGATCATAGTTTAGTACATTATAATTGTGGTCTTTACATTGAAGATATTTGCAGATACTTGCCAATGGTTGGATCGTGATAGTCCAAGAAGCTGTGACTAACAAACTGCAATGTCACAGCTATCAATGGGCAACAGCAATCAACGGTAAAGGCGACACATGTAAGTAGAACAGAAAATGAATAACTGATGTGAATATGTGGAAAAATATTTAATTAATTGACAGCTATGAGGTGATACATTGGTCGCTAATCTTTATAGAGGAGTTTTCATCGAATAGTTTGAGGATGTGTGTCTTCTCGTTATAAGTTAGTTATAGATCAGTTATAAGTCAGTTATAGTTATAGTCAGTTATATGATAGCACGAATAACCTAGGTGTAGGAATCCTATGAAGCATATTTGCTTTCGGGTTTTTATACATAGCAGAAAATGCTAATGAATTCTTCATTTAAATTATTGGGGCACAATACACCTCTCAGGTTGCGGTGCGCAAGGGCCCATTATCATTACATTACATTAAGTTATGATCTCTTTAAGTGCCTCGTTTTTACTTTCTGTTCCTTAGATACTATTTTCTTATTTTTTTGGTGTAAATAAATGTTTAGAGCTTAAAGGAGTAGGATATAAGTAGAAGCTAAACGTAACGCTCCTTACCTGACTTGCCAACACCACCATCACCAAGGATCACAATCTTGTACACGCGAAGTTGATGAGGCGTGGTTCGCTTCTCGGGCATTGCTGCTGGATCTGCGTTTTTTGAATATTTTTTTGGTTTTAGGAATTTTTTTAGCGAGCAATCGCTGTTTCCATGGCCTTGTGTGGGTTCCAGTTTTTGGTGGATAATGTTATGCCTCTCCAGCCGCCGAGTTATAGGACTTTTACGTTAGTTTCAGTGGTTCTGACCTACAAAAAATTCCGTATTTGAGATTTTTGACATTGCTACGAAAAAGTAAAGATCCAAAAGCATATAGCTCATTCTCCTACACCATGGTTCTCCTGAATAGTGCCATAACTAAAAAAACATAAAAGTAGAGAAAAATGCTTTTGAAGTTTTCAATTAAGGGGGTCGTCTACGTAGCGGCCCGATTTTCGAGCCTTTTTTTCAAAATTTATTACAAAGGAACGAAAAAAGATATTCACTCACTTTTGTATTTTGCTTATTTAATCGTAATCTTTCAAGTGGTAAGATCATAAAAATTATATTTCTACATATTCGAGTGCGGGATGACCTTGAATTTTCCCTCATCAGAATTTTTATATCAATTTCTCTGCAAGATTTTGGGCCAACCACGTAACCTACAACAAAAAATGAAACTAATCTATAATTGATATTACATCAGCTTTACTTAGACACGAGCTTTTTGTAAAATTCAAAAATCTGTCGAATGGTGGACATTAAAAAAAAGTTATTTTTTCCCTTTTTTCAAATGTTTATTGCCTGTTATAATAAAAAAAAACAATATTTTGTCAAAAGCTCGTGTCTACTCATAGCGACATGTTTTCTGAGCAAGTAAAAAAAGAAATCGAATCGATGCGTGTAAAACATTTCTTAAAATCGTGCAAGTTAGAAAAATATGACTTTCGGGAAAACGCGTTTAAAGTTCATAGGGAGCGTGCGGAAACACCGTGAGCGAGCGTGCTTAATGCTCTACGGCTCAATAACCGTGAAGAGTTTACTAATTCCTTTGGAAATAACATTTCTTACGTCTTCCAAATGAAAATTATGTAAAAAAAAAACGATTTTTTAAAACTTTGTACGTAGACGACCCCCTTAAGTAAAATATGACGACACAATAGCGACACCTGCTCTTTGCATGAGACGAGTTTAAAAGATACCGTTATGTTTTTAGACGACACAAGATAAAGCATAAAAAGGTAATTATTTCTGTATACTTAAATAAAAAAATTTGTTTTAAGTAATGACACTATTCAGGAAAACAAGCGATATGTATACACAGCAGTGCTATGAACGTCCAAAGTATACGCGATAGATTTAAAGCGCTTCTGAGCTGTTTTGACGCAGCTCCTATAAAATTGGCCACTGATTACCAGGTTGTGAAATGTTTACTTTTTGTAGCTTTTAACTCGTCCCCTTCCCAACCAATCTGCAATCCATAGATCACTAACCAGGTCTACGACTTCAACTATGTATTTTGGCGCCGTGGTGTTTTCAGCCAATATTCACTTCGCTCCAACAGTATTGCGAACATAATAATTTTGGATTTTCAGCTTTACCAAAAACAGACGTTGCCATAAGCTGTTGCCTTCGCTAAAGCCTGTCTGAGAGCGACCACCAGCCAACACCAACAGCGGAGCAGAACAAAACTTCTTCGCCAACAGACTTTCTACTGCGTTTCGCAGTTGTGAATTCTCCTTCTATTTGCACTTTTATTGCACATCTTATCCTTTCTATGTGTTTTCGAATACTTTACGAGGAACGTTTTCAATTTATTCGCAGCATTTTTCACGGATCGTTTCGTTTGCGCTGCTGTAGTTCGATTTTTCGCTTTTCTACAATTCTACCAATTTTATGTGTATTTGGTGAATTGTGTGCTGTCAACGGCGACAGTGGCAACAGCAACAACAAAAGGAGCAGCAACGACGTCACAGGTCTTCACAGCCGTCCATCCAAGAACAAGACTATGTGAGCGGGAATGTAAAGATAATTTAGAATTTGGACAGTAAAAAGATTTTCTCGCGGAGCAGTACTGAATGAAGGACACTCAAAAAAGATTCGCGTTACATTTCCAATTTTAAAGCAATAAAACTGAATGAACTGTACCACAACTCGTTCATCCACAATATTCCGGCGTAATTTTAATAAAATACACTATAGCTTAGTAATATTTTTTTTCCTTGAAAGATAACATTTTGCCAGAAACAGAAAAATTTTGTAAAAAAAAAAATATATGAGTCAATACTTAAAATCGTTTCAATTGTTAGAGGCTTGTATTACAGTTTGTAATCCGTGGGCTTTAGTGTAAAACATTTCTGTTGGCAAAAGAAATAACCGCCTAAGTCGAAAATTGCTGTTTCGAGCAATCTCGTTTTGAAGTTTTAGCACGTAGTGCGTTCGTTGTGGGAATGCGAATCGGTTTTAATTAATAACTCTTTTTATTTTAAAGTTACAAACTCCCCGATTTTACACAAACCTAGAGCACAGTCAAGGGAACGTGGTGGCATCCATAACTCAATTTCTTCTTAAGTCGACTTAAGCGGTTATTGCTTTTGACTACAGATTTCTTAATTTTGGTTGGGATAATTCATGATACAAATATAGAAGGTAGAACCGCTGTACACCTAAGTCTGTTTTTACACGGTCTTTTTTTACACGGTTTTGATATAACACGGTTTGAAAATTGAATATCTTTAATTTTTTTACACGATTTTATTCCATTTAGCACGATTTGAAATTTTATGTACTTAAATTTTTTTTGTCAAATTTAATTTTTGCGAAGTATGTTCATATCACAAAAAAGTATTTATGAAAGAAAAAAGTCTGAAACCATCGATAGTGCTATCGATAGTTTGCGAACACTAGCTTAAAGATTTAAGTGAATTCCCTTTTAGCGCGTACAAGCAATTTTTACTGGTCAAAGCAAATGTGAATAGCACTAATTTAGGGGAATTCCCTTTATGTGCATACAATAAAATTTACTGGTCAGAGCAATTGAAACGTGTTAATATTTTGTGAACTGTCAATGCAATAAGACGTGTTTGGTAAAGAAATTTTAATAGGTTTTAGAGATTAGGAACAAATCACCCATTTTTGTATACGATCAATGTCTTTTTTTACACGTTTTTTTTTTACACGGCTTCTTCTGGAACCAATCTACCGTGTAAAAACAGACTTAGGTGTAATTTGTTTTGACACTAAACGTGTTTATTGACGTTTCTCGTATTTGTCAATAGCTTGGGTCGTGATGCCACTTCGTTGTAATACTAAATTAGGGCTATTTACGGTTCTAAGGATTTTTAGATCTTTTTTAAAATAAACACGAAATAGACATTTCAATGTGACTAGTACATTTTGTTTAGTAATATTATGAACTGTTAGACAATCAACAATGCAATAAATAATACAAAGGTAAATTATTATGTTATTATTTCTTTTTTTAATTTCTTATTAATATTCATTTTCTTTTGTGTTTTCAAATTGCTGTTTAAAAACCGTATCCTAAAACATGTTCGGCCTAAAAAGAAACGTTTCGCAACACGTTGCTCTAAAACTAGGAACAACCCACCAAGCAACATGTGAGAAATAGGCAACTATTGTCAGTGCCAACAAATTGGCGACTCACCGATTAATTGGCACGGCGACAAATTACAAAAACACTTTTTTTCCAGTACTTTGAAATATCGAATTGAACTATGTTTTGTATTTCAGTGAGATTGATCGTAATTGAAAAATTTTTATTCATTCGTCAACGGTTGATTCAAGCCTAAAACATCAAACACCAAAACTATAAGTATGATGAGTTCATTGCGGAAAATATACATACGGAACTAATACATATTCCCATTTTGAGAATCTAAACTCAAAAACCTAAACAAAATACATTTCAATTTTGTTGACGTAAGAAAATGTTCAAGGGATTTTCTAACAACAGTACGGTAGCACATTTTCAAAGAAGAACGTCAAAAACAGGTTTAGTGTCAGATGTGCAACATGGCGGCTGAGAAGAAGCAACGGCTCTACCATGGCACAATAAACAAGGAAATAGCATCCCCGCAACACCAAAAACCACATGTATTTTGTTGGTAGGATCGTTTATCGCTACTGTAAAATTCAGCTGTCATTTTCCGACGAAAGAGGGAGAAACTGAAAACAGACAAAAGTGATTGTTGCCAGACGGTGCTGTATTTGAGTGAAAAAACGGGAAAAGTGCTCAGGTCAGTTGTTTTCAGTCAGGTATTTTCATTTCAACCGATGCGGCAACACCGCACCACTGCTGACACCGACGATTTTGACAGAAGCGATAAACGATCAGCCGGTGGCTTGCTACAACCTTGTTAGTTGAACCATGGGCTCTACCTTCTATTTTTGTATCATGGGATAATTTAGTAACATAACAGTGTACTCTGGCAACACTGTTGTCAATGTCAACTCTTGACATCAGGCAAACAAAACAGCAACCAAGACTTCGGTTTGAACATTTCCCATTTTTGTTGACAATTTGACGAAATGCAAAAGTGCCAATTGTGTAAAAAAAAAAGGACAAAGGGCAGTGGAACCTTTTTTAAAATTCCTGAAGACGAGCGGAGAAGGGCGAAGTGGAGTGCGATGTGCCAAAAAGTGTTCCCGGCAAACGCATTCATATGCGCGGATCACTTCTTGCCCACTGATATTATTAGATGCTCAAGAGTGATCCAATTGATGCCCCACGCTATGCCATCGGTGAACTTTGCTATGCTGTGAGTTTATCATGGTCATTTTAAAATCGCTTGAATTTGCTAAATGGTTGAAAATTTTTCAGAACCAGTCGTAAAACTGAACCCGCAAATTTGGACGCAGCGTCAGGGGTTGACTGCGGCAATGACTCTGCATTCCATTCGAATTTGGAGTAAGTACATACCTTAGGCAATAACAATATATGGCAAATACAATTTTATGATTTTAGCACGAGTATGGCTGTATGTGATGACCGGCAAAAAAACAAGAAGTCAACATCCGCATCTATGAAGTATGTTCATGCTTACAACATTCAAATACATATTAGTTTCAGTTACAACTTAATAATTTTTTCTAGTATTGAACACTCTCCGAACGGCGTAGTTGTGGGATGCAAGGAGTGCGAAACCCAGACAGAGTAAGTACTTTACAAGATTTAGTAACATGAAACGCACAGTAAGTAGCGTGGTTAAAGTGATATGATAGACATCTTCAAGGGTACCAAAAAAAGTGTTCATGTTCTAGCCCTTCAATGGAGCACTTTTCTATGGCCATCGAAGTTGAGTCCCTAAAAACGGAAATCAAAAAGTTGAAGGACGAAAACAGTCGGCTTCAACAGAAAGTGGAACAACAGAATGCGGTTATGCAAACTGTGCGTTCCATTTTCACCGATGGCCAGGTTCGGAAAATGATGTGTCCAGGTATGGTCGTTTTCATTTACCAAAAAGGTGCCAAAGTAAGAAACATTGTAAATGATTGCGCAGATTTAAATCTTAATTGGAGCTGGGCAGACATATTGAATGCCATATGTCTGCACGCGTCCGGCCCTCGGGCGTATAATCATTTATATGCCAAAGGTTTCCCACTTCCACATATTATGACGCTGCAAAGATGGTACCGGAAAGTCACGGTGGATGAGGGCATTCTGACGACATCCATAGATTTCATGCGGCAACTGACTGATTTGACGTACAATGACAAAATATGTGTACTGTCCTTCGACGAGATGAAGGTGGCAGAAGTATATAAGTACGATCAGAAATCAGACTGTGTGCCGAAACCAGCGAATTATGTGCAGGTGGTGATGGCGCGGGGCTTGTGGAAGTCATGGAAACAGCCGGTCTTCTTTAACTTCGACCTTCCAATGACTAAACAGATAATGGAGTCAATAGTTGTAGCACTAGACCGAGATGGTTTCCCAGTCGTGGCAGTGGTGTGCGACGTGGGTCCTACAAACCGCAAATTTTTAAAAAGCCTGAGCGTAACACCGGGTAAGTAGCTGATATTGAAAGTTGCTGTTTGGTTTTCAATATGATTTGACTACTTTAGATAAGCCATGGTTTCCACACCCGTCGCATGAGGGCGACAAAATATTTACATTCGCCGATGCGCCTCATCTTATGAAACTACTGCGTAACCATTTCTTGGACAGTGGCCTTATTTGGAGGGGCGACTTGCTAACACCGCGGACCATAGCTGACTTGATGAAGCACACAAGCAAATCAGACGCGTCTATTACATTCAAACTGACTGAAGAGCATTTGTCAGTCAAAGGGATCGGTATGTTGTCATAACTATAATAATGGGGTCAATCTAAATCACGAAATTCTTCAACATTTCCAGGTCGGCAGAAAGTAAAATTAGCTGTGCAACTATTTTCCAACACCACCGCAGCTGCTATACGACGTTGCTCCCTCTTAGGGATGGAAATGTATAAGCCAACAGAAACTGCCGAAATGATCCAGCTAGTAAACGATTGGTTTGATGTGCTAAATTCATCAATGTACACTTTTGGTCACTCCGGAAAGGTATTTTCTTTCACTTTTAATTTGAAATAAGAGCTGTATGGTTTGTCTATTCACAGGAACCATACGGCATAAATCTTTCGAGACAAGATGACGTGCTAGCTCAAATGAATGCGTTTATGTCGTCTCCAGTGATTCCTAATAAGAAAAGCCTGGAGATTTTTCAGAAAGGCGTTTTGATGACAAACGCGTCATTGGCCATGCTGTATAAGTATGTAAAAGAAAAGTACGGCATGGAGTACCTACTGACCCAGCGGCTCAACCAAGATGTATTAGAGCACTTTTTTTCGGCTATCCGCAGCGAATGTGGTCTAAACGACCACCCTACTCCCAAGGAGTTTAAATATCGGTTGCGGAAATACATCTTGGGTACGTTTCATATTAATTCACATAAACTATATTACATTATATATTTATTTCCTTATCAAAAAATCAAGCTTATCCATAAATCCAACCATTAATTTACATGTTTCTTTAGCCCGAAATACGGAGCACTTAAGAGGGAAGGGAAATGTCGCCAATGACACAACCGATTTGCTCGCACCAAATCAGATTGATGTGCGCAGCCAGCAGACTGAAAATCCTCAGTGCAGCAGCAGTAGTGGTACATGCAACGCCGTTGACAGCCTTGATCCAGATGAAGAGGAAGACTGTGCAACCCTCGAGGATTTCAATTCCGACTCATTGACTGACATCAACATACTGCATGAGGATGCGCTGCAATACGTGGCTGGATATATGATCTGAAAGCTGAACCTTGCAGAATATGAGAGCACCGGCACCGACATCTCGAACACATGGGTTGACGAAGTTTCGAAGGGTTCCTTAAAGAAACCGACTCGGGAATTTTGTTGTTTCTTAAAGGAACTAGAAAGCGAAAGAATTATTGAGCCATGGGTTATTCCTGGCTGAGCTGTCAAGAAATATAGATTTAAGCTAAGCATATTTGAAAAGAATGTAATCAGCTGTTTTGATATTGGGTACTGGAATCAAAGCCAATCAAACTATAAGATGTCTTACGTCCATAAAAATCAGTGGCGCTTTAAAAATTTGCCGTGGCTTTTTCAATAAAGCCCCGTGAGAGTGGTTTTTACAGCAGCGCCACACCTGGAGAGCAACGATGAAGCTATGCAAGCAAATCTCTTTGCGCAACGATGAAGCCCGCAAGCAACTCTCTCTACTTGCAGTCGGCAGATATATGAATATGCGTGTGATCTCTATGTACTCTTGTGTTGATTTTTTTGGTGGTTGATTGTGTCAATCAGTAGCGCACACGGAGCGGGAACATTTAGGGATTCAAACCCCCTCAATTACAAGAATCATTGGTGAAATATCCCTCCAAAATAAATTTTTACCTACGCCACTGATTTTAATGTGTGTGAAGTGAACAAACACAATTTTTATTTTCCTGGCAGCGATCGAAACCGTTGTGCTTTGTGTGAGCAAAACAAAGAGCGTTAATATTATTACGCTCTCACTGTACCGACGCTTGCTTGCTCTCGATAGTGAAAATTTTGCAAAACGAGCTCGCCTTATGCCATTCAGTTGTATGGACGTAAGACAACTTATTCTTTAATTGTCTTTGCTAGAATGATATATGAATTTAATTTTTTTGTTACCTTACCATACTTTTTAAAAATTTCTTATTGCTTAAAAATGTAAAAATTAAAAAAACTCGTGATGTACATCCCAATCTGTTACAACCTAGGTTGTTGATTGGTATATACATAGTTGAAACGGTTTTAATAAGTCTGTCCCAATCTGTTACAACCTAGGTTGTTGATTGGTATATACATAGAAACGGTTTTAATAAGTAAACTAGATTACAGTGAAAAAAATACATAAGTGTCTGTTCAACGTCATATGGAGAATAATAATTTCTATATGATTTATTAAATGTAATGAAAATCGTTTAAGACCTTTTTCTTACGTTTTAAAATAATTATGGAGCCTGTGAGTAGAAAAAGAATTACATTTTACTTTGATAGTAGGTCTGTTTGGGAACTTTTGCAGTAAAAAAATATCAGAAGAGCCAGCTTACGATCCCAAAGTTGAAGCTATCAAACAAAAAGTAAACAAATAGACATTTGTAAGAATTAGCAAGTTTTAACTCTTGGTCACACCAGTGGGATTTAGCACATTCACTGTACACAGGAAAAAGGGTGTAAACAGGGGGATTAAAGAAAGAAATAGCTGATCTAAAATTGTATTTGAGGTTTGAAGCTGTAGGGAAACTTAAGTTTAATCAGATATTTAACGTGACACAAAACGTGTTCATTGACTTGTTGACTGACTCTATTAACTGATAAGAGCTGCTCTATGAGCTGCGGCAAGAGGACATGAGCATTGAGCGTTTGACATAAGCTGCCAAACGAAATGCAAATGAGGCCATGTAAACACTTTGAATGACTCATTTGAAATTACGTATTTTTGCTTAATGTAAACGTAGTAAAAATTGTATGGCGCTCTAAATTTATTGGTTGTAGTAATTGCATCGTCGTTACCGCTAAATTACGGCTTTCAAGCGTTAAGAACCAAATACAAGCTCCCACTTTACTTAACCCTTTACTGCATAATATTGCATATGTTAGCTACTCGTAGGTTTGACAACTATTCTATTTCGCATTTTACAATTATTCCTTTTAAAGTTTTGTCTTTTTTGCTAAAACATTCAATTTTTGGCTTAATTTTGAGAAAAACTTTGAAAGTTTGTGCATAAAGGTCGAGAAGACAACAAGTGTTTCGAGTGTGTAAAAGAGGTTTGTTTATCGATGAGGATGGTTCGATTTCAAAATCCCGAAAAGGAACATAATTCATATAACAGCTATCCACTTCACGGACCTCGGAGGCAGCAATTCGAAAATTGTAACTTAAATTAGAATTAGTTATATACGAATAGAATAGAATTGATAAGGGGTATGTTGCACTGAGACCAGGATTGATCTATTGTGCCCCCTACAATTGTTAGAGCACATCCCCTAAACCTACCGCCCTAATGAAACTTAGTAACTCGCGGGGGTTTAGGTGCTTGACGTCCTCTTCTGCAAGTCAAAACTGGCCCAGGTAACGTAACCTGCTGCGACAAGCCGCATTATATACGAATGTAACTTGTTAGAATTACAATTGCATTCATCCGTAATAAAAAATTCAAAATGTTTTGGAAACCTAATACACCAATTAGAAGAAATAGATTTAAATGAAATTACTCTGCTTTTTAGGATTCATGTATTTGTATTGCAATTATTGCGAAAAGAAGGTACATAGTTTTCTTAAAGCCATGAAATAAGATTTGTTACAAACAGTGGAAAATGTAGTATGTACATAATATGTATGTATGTATAAACAAACATACGCAAATATATTATACGTGCAAAATTAGAATTCTGTATTAAATGGAAAGTACTTATGATGGCTCATGCCGCTGAAAGGAATCAGCCGTTTGCCCGTGTGGTAGCTGTCCATTACTTTCAAGTCCTCAGTGGACAGTTCAAAGTCGAAAACGTTGAAGTTCTCGGCAATGCGTTTCTTTGAGACCGACTTGGGAATAGGCACTGCACCCACCTGTATTAGGTATCGTAAGGTGATTTGAGCGGTTGTCTTGCCATATTTTTGAGCCAGTTGCACCGCAGTGGCGTCATACAAAAATGGCGGCCATTGTTCATTTGGTCGAGGGCGGGCCAACGGGCAGTAAGCAACAATGACAATGTCTCGCTGCCGCGAGAACTCTCTCAATTTGCTCTGGTTAAAACCTGGGTGACATTCGACCTGATTGACCAATGGTTTAATGCGACAATTCTGTAGCACACGTTCCGTTTGTTGGGCATTGAAATTGGACAGACCGATACCACGCACAAGACCTAAGTCAACCAACTCCTCCATGGCGTGCCAAGTGTCGAGGTAGTCGACATCCGACAGTTTCGAAGTGCCATGCACTTTTTTATCCCCAGCGTACTCCTGGCCGACGGGGAAGTGCATGAGGTAGAGGTCGATGTAGTCCAAACCAAGATTTGCTAGACTTGTGCGGCACGCGTGCTCCACCAGTGGGGGCTCGTGATGTATCCCACCAAGTTTCGTCACCAGAAAAATGTCTTCGCGCTTAGCAACACCCTCGGCGATTTTCGCTTTGATTGCTCGCCCAATTTCCGCCTCATTTTCGTACACGAAGGCGGTATCAATGTGGCGGTAGCCCACGTCGATGGCTTCCTTTACGGCCTGTTCTGCGTCCGACTCGTATGAGCGCCATGTCCCCAGGCCCAATACTGGCATTTCCAGGCCGTTGCTTAGTTTGACTTTCGGCGCCAAGGTATGTACTCCGCAGCTCCCCTCACTTTGTTCTGTTCCAGATGAAGCCTGCGTTCGCACATTGCTGGGATGAGTTTGAATAGATTTTCTAGATTTTTATTACACCAACCTGCATGTTGGAAATATACACTTTTCTAGATTTTTCGCCTGATTTTGCGTTCAATTCACACAAATATACAAATCGGTGAGTGATTTTTCGTTTCTAATCAGCTGGTTCAGTCGGTTTGATTGCTACTGGCACTTCTATTACGTTGCCGATTTCTCAGCTGCTATCGTACTTGCATTGATGACGTCACTTTCCGCACACAGCTGCTTTCAGCTGCTATCGTACTTGCATTGATGACGTCACTTTCCGCACACAAAATACAAGGTGACCGCTGTCGGTGAAACACTTCAAATGGCCATTTAAAGTGAGTTTGCCTTTGCGATGGGGGAAATGTGCGATGAGCGTTTATACGGCCAAACATGTGCGCACACTTCAGTTGTCTCGCTGCTGCCAACGAAGCAACATGGTATGCGCCAATGACTACATGACGCGAAACTGAGAGGAGTTACGGTTGCTAATTCGGTCAAACCAGGCCCCAGAGTCGCAAATTCGGTCAAACCAGGCCCCAGAGTTGATTAGGGTTCGTACAGCAAATTCGCCATACAAAAGTCAGGGCAAGGGCTGCTGGTGCGTTCGAAGTTTATTTGCAAATGAAATAATTGTTTTTTTTCTCTCTCATTTTGTAGTACGTTTATAGGAAATTGATTGCAAAAAAAATGTTGTTTCTGAAAAACGTCATAAGTATGTTCCAACTAGTTTTAATATGATTTAACTTCAGTTTTTGCTGATTGCCCTCAAAGCCTTAACGTTTGAATTGCTTGTGTTGCAGCTCTGCGTTTGAAAAGAGTTCAACTTGCCATCACTGTTTGCTGCACTAGAAACGGCAAACTCAATGAGGCATGAACTGAATGAAAAAGCAACCGAATATCTGCTGACTTTACCGTCTGAAATCATTTATTTATGCTTTCTGTTGGTACGGGTAACAATCAAAATGACTTCGACCAGTAAAACAAGGTTTTTTGCAACGTTATTTTTACAGCAAATAAGAAAAGTTATCACTTTAAGATGCAAGCAATTGACTGGTAACCGGTGCTGTGCGAATGCTTGGGTAAAAAAAACCCGTACACTATCGGACGATTGGAAAAAGCAAAAAATGGTCTGAAAATCATTTCCCCGCTCAGTTTCGCGTCACGTAGTCACTGGTATGCGCTTTCGCATCAATTTCGTTAAATTTGCATAAAAGCACCTCTATGCTGCGTTTCTTTTAATTTTTATTTTTATATTCTTCACCTTTTACTTTTCACAGTTCGGGATTGTGTCTATACACCTCAAAGAACTCCTTCCATAATATTTCATTTTTTTGCGACGCCATCCTCACTGCTTGCTGTCCACCGATCGAATGAAAAAATGCACTATGTGTGTCACACAGCCGTTTACACGGTCGCACATGTGCGTCGCGCCGACAGAGAAATTAAAAAATTTTGAAAACCGTCGCACATGTCCGACGACACGAATTTCTTGCGTTTACACGGTCATTCTTCTCGTCGCGCCGCACATGATTTGATTATTAATTAGCTATTACGTGTAATAATGTTATACCTATTAAACTTAACCTTCACGTTCACTCTATAAAGTCTGTTCCGAATCGTTACAACAAAATTTATTCGTCTAAGAAAGTTCTTGCGTAAAAAAGTGGCATTTACAGATGTTAAAGGTTTTCAATTGCGCAGGGCATCAAGTGGCATTGGCCGATATCAGCCAATATTATTGTTACCGGCATCAGTTCGGCGTCGGACAGATTTGACTGATTATTTGGACTTTGAAAATCTTAGAATGCAATTTATTGTTGTTTTAATTACTACTCTAACCACAAATAATTCGTACACTTCACTTTTCTCCTACATCATAATCTTTACCGATTTTTTGCAAGCTGGGAAAATGACTCCTTAAAATAAAGTTATATACTTTCAATTCGTTATTAACAGCCCGATTCTGTACACTTGATAAATTCACCATATTGACTATTTGTCAAGTTTTTATTATTTGTCAAGAATCGGTATTCTATCCCAAAAATAAAAGCTCTTTTCTTGATAAATTGTCAAAAGTGTGAATGCTATTGACAACAGCATACAAATTGAAATTTTGCCTATTGAAAATGGAAGAATTGTGCATGTTTACACTTTTACATCAGAGATAATAAAAAAAAATTCCGTTACCTCCCACGAATTATGTTTTGTATGCAAAAAGCGCCTATTGTGATGAAACTATTAAAAAAAACGTACGAACTTATTTCCAGCCTAGCCAGGATTCGAACCGGGGGCGCTCGGTATGAGAAGCCAGCGCGTACCCACTGGGCTATCAAGGCCGGTTTTTTTCTGCAAAACTTACTTTAGTTAAACTTTTTGTCTTACTTTTTGACAATTTGACAAATGTCGCATATTCACCTTATGTTGAATTAAATGAGCTTTTTACTTTATCAATGTTGCATCAGAATACCAGCAAAGCTTTTGCTTGATAAAAATCTTGACAAAATTTCTTGATAAAAAATTTGTCAAGAATACACAGAATCAGGCTGTTAATCTACTTTTTATAAAACATATTTAAAAAAAATATTTAGTTGTTGAGAAAACAAAAATATATGCACTTTATTCAAATGTACTCAGAAACATATGAAGTAAACAATGACCATTATTAATTCGTACAGTAGCAAAATCAAATATTTATATTTATGGAATTCACAGTTTGCGGGAAAATTTATTTCGGGCAATTTTCCCTAAAAATAAACGATCTAACTGTGAGCACCCCATTGTATATCATTCAAACAATTGTGGAAAATTTTTCAAAATAAAAATGCCTCGCTCAAATGGCAAACAAACGTTGAACATCAAATAAAGAAATCGTCCCGATAGTAGCATAAAGTACTCAAAAAAATTCGCTCCGTAGATTGTGTCCATAGTGAAATAAATAAAGTGTACCAGGTAGATGACGTACACTTATTTCTCAGAGTAGCAATTGTCAGGGTGTCAATTTATTTGTGTCCGTTCAGTTAACCTTTATTTTTGTTGTCGCTAAAATAGCCCAAAATTTAAAATTTACTTTCAATACTCCAGAAATATAAATTTTTGTTATGTATTTTATGTTCGAAAAACACAGAAACTGCTTTGCCGTGCTTTTTTTTGGAGAGACAGCACGTTCTTCCTGGCACGTTATTGCTTTTTTTGTGTCGGTTTTGGTCCAAAACACATTTTCAAACAATAATTTATTTTGAAATTTTTTCATACAGCACAGACGGGTTATGAACTCTGACATTTGTGAGCATAATGACATTAACTGTCAGAAAATAAGTGTACGATGAAGAGAGAGTGTCTGCTATCTGGCACACTTTATTAATTTCACTATGATTGTGTCAACAAATTAATTTGACTTTGTTTTTTGCCTCTTTCAATAAACATGCTCGGCAGTGCGGCAAATTTTGAAACTACCGGTATCTATGTTCTTCATACAAAACAAACGAAATTGAGATACCATATGGGAAAATTCGGGAAAATTGCCAAGTGGGAAATTTAACATGCTAGATACCGCTGAACTGTGAACACTATAATTGTGTTATGTCTTCTTTTGCTGCAATTACTGCTTCAACTCGTCTTGACATACTTCTTGTCAAGTACTGGCATTCATCTGGTGTAATGGAGCACCAAATTTCAGCGGTTTTTCGTTTCAAATCATCCGCGGTTCTTTGTGGCTCGTTTCTCAGTCGCCTTTCATTATTACCCATACCGATTCAATAACGTTAAGGTCCGGACTTGATGATGGGCCAGTCCCAGACAGTTATGCCTTTTGTTTGCAACCAAGTACGAGTGTTTTTAGCTGTGTGAGCGAGCGCTCGGTCATACTGGAAGATAAACTCTCCATACGAACTCAATCTGTTAATGCTTGGAATGAGACTTTCTTCCAATATGTGCACTAGGCATCGCAATCCCGGGATCCCGGACTTTTTCCAGTCCCGAAAATCCCGGGATTCAAATCTTTTAATCCCGGGATTTTCGGGATTGCAAAAGATGCTTCAAAGTTCAAATGAAATAAATTTAAAAGCACAAAAACCCAATTCCTTATCTGAAGGAGGAGGGAGGGGATAGAGGGCGTCTTTTGCAAAAGGCTTATAATTATTTACTAAGGATTCAACCAGCAAGTGTTGAATCTGAAAGATGTTTTCTCTCAGCAGGGTTTATTTGCAATAAATTTCGCTCTAGATTAGAGGGCGAAACATTTAATGCCTTAGTATTTTTAAGATCTCAGTTTTTAGTTAATCACAACGCTTAACTTTTTTATCGAAATAATCGAAGTAAAACTAAAAGTACTAACAAATTAACTATTTTATTTTTTTTATCAAATATGCGTATATATGTACTTTATGATACATTTGATGCAAAGCAATAAGTTATGTTTAAGTGTCATTTTTGGATAAAACTAAATGTTATCAAACTGAAGTTAAATGTCAAATGAAAAACTTTTAAGTTAAACAAAATGTTGTCAAGGATGACTATGTTTATTTATTTGATTTAAATTTAAACTGACAATTTTGAATGTAATTGACAACTGATTGTAAATGACAACTGGATTTTGGTGATGTGCCGCGCACAACCAACCACTTCGACGACTCAACACCGACTGCCTCCCTTTCCGCCTTACAATGTGATTAAATTCAAGATAAAAAAAATTAAAACTACCCCAAATGTGATTAAACTGTGTCCATTTTTATGGTAAATATATTATAAACAAGTATTTATGCAATTTGGTAAAATTGTTTTATTTAAAAAATTTGTTATTTGAATCCCGGGATTAAATCCCGGGATCCCGGGATTTGACTTTTCAATCCCGAAAATCCCGGGATCGCAAAATAGCAAAAAATTGCGATCCCTAATGTGCACATATATATTTTTTTTTAACACGAAAGAACGCGCAGGGGATGACCCCTATTAATGCGAAGCATTGCGTTGGGTCAGGAAGGATATAAAGGTTAGGAGATAGGGTTATGAGTGAAGTGGTTATGGACTCTTGCCTTGAACCCATTGAGATCATAAGTGCTGGGGAAAATATCCGCAGGGAGGCTATTCCACATCCGCGCTGTACGGGCCAGAAACGAACTTTCTCTGTAGTGCATAGTGCCAGCGAACATCGTTTCAACGTGGAATGCATGGGCGCCAGTGTTCAAACGGGTTGCCCGGGGGAATACCCGGAGTGATGGCAACAAGCTGCTCATCTCCACTGCGCAATTACCGAAAAAGTATCGGTAAAATAACACCACTCATGCCACGTTTCGACGATGTTCCAAGGAGACAATAGAGCTGGATGCCCTACTGTCCCCTATAAGCTTAATCGCACGGGTTTGCACTCGTGCAAATTGCAGAATTTATGGAATTAATTATTTATGGAATTAACACCATTACGCTTTCAGGAAATTTAACAGTACGTTTTAGACAATCCCGATGAGAAGCTTCATTCTTTTGCCGAATCATTTTTTTCCCGCGTCACCGACACAGACCTCAAACCTTGACTCATCACTAAAAATTATTGAATCCCATTGACGTTGGACCCACAAACGTTCATCCTCAACCCAAGCAAGTCGTTGTTGTTTTTGTTTGTTGGTTAGGAGAGGTTTCTCTTTGGGCTGCGAGAAATAATTTAATGACAGCGAAATTCGGTACAAGCATGTTAAATGCTAATGTTACCTTGAAAAAACCATAACCCAGGTTTTTCATGTTTAGTCTAGTCCATACACGTCCAACGGGTTTTTTAATTGGTTGGGACCATTCTGCCGATATTTTTCTGACCGTGCCACGCCTATTTTTTTTTATAACTGACGACAATGTTCTTTTGTCGCGGTCCGGCAGTTTTGATCGTCTTCTAAGTTGGGCGACATTGCTCGTCACGGAAGAATTTTTTTTTTTAAATAACTTAACACACATTAAATTGTTGATCATTGTCAACTAAAGAGCTTTGCGTCGGCACCATAACTTTCACCAAAACTTACTTTTCCACTATTATTTTGCGAGTGTCTTCGAAAACAGGTTTTCTACGCACCATGATGAAAATTGTACGACGATTCATCGCCCACTGAATAAACCAAATGAAATGTTCTTTAGAATCGGTTGCCTATAATGACTATTATTATCCCGTTAGTTTTTTCTTTGTTTTTTTTTAATCAGTTTTTGAGTTTTTGCCACTGTACGAATTAATAATGGTCACTGTTTACTTCATATGTTTCTGAGTACATTTGAATAAAGTACCGATTTTTTTTCTCAAATATTAAATATATTTTTTTTATATTTTTTATAAAAAGTGAATTTAATAACGAATTACAAGTATATATTTTTCTTTTAAGGAGTAATTTTCCCAGCTTGCAAAAAATCTGTAAAGATTATGATGTAGGAGAAAAGTGAAGTGTACGAATTATTTGTGGTTAGAGTAGTATTTGTCGTTTCAAATTCGATACTGTTTTATCATTTTGTGTTTAGTGCTAACTTAATGCAAATTTGAATTTGCATGTACATATGTGTATGTGCATACATTTTATCTCCATATAAATGCGATTTAAATTTCGAAATATAAGGAATATTAGTTTCGATTCGAATGTAAATTTCGTTTGAAGAAAACTAAATTAAAAACATCAAAATTGTTAAAGTTTAAAGGATATCTGCTTTAAAGGATACCTACAGAAATATGTAATCAGTTCCGGCCGATTATGATGAGGGCGATGGATTGCTCCCGCATCGGCTAAGAAAATAAATGAGCTAAAAATTAAAAGGAGATTATCGAGACATCCGAACAAAATATATATGTTTTTCCTTAGTTTAAAGTGTGTAAATTTGGTGGGTTGTCACTCCTAACTATATGTAGTATCTACCTTTATTGTTAAGCTTTATTTAAGTTTCAATTTAAAGCTGCTAAACATACTCCCTTAATACGTACCTGTGCGTTCGGGAAGCACTAACCATACCGTTCATTGCTACTGACACATATCAAGTGCTACTAGTAGAAAATCGTTAAAATAGTTCGAAATACATTTTCGTAAAATTTTATTTCATTTATAATCTTCTCTAACACAGCAATGTAATTTAAATGTTAAGAATCTTTTATTGACTAAACTAATTTAAAGAAATCGCTCATTTTGTAGAATCAACAATGAAATAAAATTTACGGTTAACCACAAATTCTTATAAATGTTGTGTTTCATTACAGTTTGTTTGATGTTGCAATTTCTGCATATTGTATGCGTTACTTGGTTTGTTTTGGTATTTCATTGTTAGCAGTTGCTACACTTGTTTGTATGTATTTAGTTTTCTGAGCGTAATTTAGATAAATTTTGCCATGTATTTGTTTTAATATTGTGAGCTCTCAAAATGTTTATTTCTTATGATTAATTGGAGTTGTTCTTCTTACAGTGAGCTTCTATGAGACTTCAATCATTGTCGATTTACCCATTTATTTAGTTCATTTGTTCGTTTAATTAGTTTCATGCTCTGGTGGAATACAGATTTTCGATTGACTGGCTGACTGCTTGACCGGGGGGCGTGCTGAAATCGGACGGTTTCAAATTGAATCCCTTTCAATTACGATTCGGTTTTGAAACTTTGCTTCTATGTGTCAGAAATATTTGCAAATAATCCGAAGTCAGCCGATTAGAATTATTTTCTGTGTCAACTACATGCATCGGCTTTTTTACTATACATACATATGTATATATGTATGTATATGCACGTATTTGGATGCTTTCAACTATTAGTTTGGGGGACACTTTATTCGCTCGCCGCTCACAGCTGCTAGAAGATTGTGTACAACTTTGTGGTGTGTGACCTTGAGATTTACTTTGTAAAGAATTGGTTTTAGTGTTTTTGAGATTGTCAAATCTAATCACATTGAAAATTTAATCCTATAAAATATTTTGTTTTCCTTTGCTGTGAAAAGGTGCGCCCGAAATTTACCTTACACAGGTGTCAATTTGGATGAAAAAATATCTGCAACGTACGAATTGCATCAATGTTTTTGAATTAATCCGTCGGTAGATGAATTTCGTAGACAAAAACTTGGGGATTAAAAGTTCAATAGTTGATGATTTTTGTTGTAAAAGAAATTTCTGACGCACTTTCTCTGCAGCTGTTTGAGCTAGAGCTCTAAATATTGTATATGTTATATGCATCTGTGTCTACACATAATAATCCCTAAACGTATAAAATGTTCTTACAATTTCGATTACGCTGCGCAATGGAAAAGTCAAGTGCCAATTCTTGTTATTGGAAAACTCATGAGTCTGAGAGACATGAGTCGTTCTGGAGTGCAAAAATACACACTGTACGTACCGAAGATCGCAGCCAAACTCGTATACCTCATGAATTTTATTCCTTTCTTAAGGATTATCTTAAAATGCGATCTTATTCATTGTAGTTTTCCCTTCCAATCATAGAAACTGAAATAAAACACTACGAATATCGAATAATGGTTTGTGTGAAAATAATTTTTCAGAAGCGATTTTCAAACAACGAAATAATGTTTCTTTGAGGTATGAGTTCGACTACTTTTTCGTTTGCTAACTCCATTTCATTCCACTTCGAACGGGCCGAGTGCCCGCAGCAATTGCATAGTCTTTGCTCTAACATTACGCAGCAGCTACCGTTGCGTTATGTTTGTCGTAGGTATGTAAATATATTTGGTTATTTAAACTTTTATTCGTATCTGAGATGGTAAGATTTTTATTCAAGACTCAATCAAAGTTACTTCTATTAAAGAGTTTTCAAGTGCTAATTCTTGTATGTAAATGTAGTTGTTGTTTTGCTTGTTTCTTTTATAATACTTTTATACACACTATAAATGGACGATTTTAAAAAGTTGCTGTAGATAAAGTAATGAAAGGCGTTAATTTCATACTGTGTTTCGCTTGGGTTTGGCGTTTCTTGGTGTATAGTACGTGGTGTTTTTTGCAATACGAATACTTGAAAACAACTCGGAACGAGAACATATGCTTACAAATATAAAAAATTCGTTTGTTATTAGGAAACCGTCAATTGTTGAAAATCTCTTGTACGTGTTATTCAGTGACAGAAGACAGTCGGACAAGGAGAAGGGTAGATTGAGTGCGGATACACTCGTACAGTGAAGGCAAATAGTGGAATTCGAGAGACCTGTAGGTGGGAGCGCGGTTCGGACCAGTGTTGGTAGGAGAAACATATTCGTGTTGGAAATATTCTCCCTGGTGCTTAAGTAATTCTCTCATACGAATTGTGTGCTTAATGTACTGTAATTAAAATCTACTTCAATTACTTTATGCTCATTACTCAACTATTTCCCTTTGTATTTGTTGGTTTGCACTAATAACTATCAAGGTCCCTCTCCAGTTTCTGTTGTGAATGTACTGTTTTCATGTTTCATACATATTTATTGCTAACAATGAGCTTATACTCATAAAATGTGTCGTATCTAACAATTATTTTCGAAGATTTTAATACTGATTCAAGTTCGAAGAGTACATAATGAACAGCTAACGATACGTGAGTGTGTATGTTTGATGCGAATAATACAAATCGTATGTAAATTAAATGCTCAAAAATAAGTGGTTGTAATAAAATATTAAAAAAATTGACATGCTGTGGCGACGCTCTAAATATTCAAAATATCATTTCCACTGACAACTCTATAAGAATATTTTTGAAAACTTTTCAACCGCTAAAATAAGCGGATAAGAAAT
This sequence comes from Melieria omissa, assembly GCA_963971225.1. NCBI lineage: Eukaryota > Metazoa > Arthropoda > Insecta > Diptera > Ulidiidae > Melieria > Melieria omissa. The sequence continues at coordinate 34,973,909 of OZ020269.1, forward strand.
AAGCTCATAAGCCATTTGCTGCTCCTACACTCCTTCTAATGTTATGTCATCTAAAAACGTTTGATAATTTGTCCGATTTATATCTTCTCAGAGAATATCCTTAAAAATTATTGTGACCATTTTTATCTTTCGAATTGGGCGATAAAATTGTTTGATCGATTTAATATGAAGCGCAGTTGCAAAATTACATTTTTTGAGTGTATGCCTAGTGTGACCATGCGGTCATGCAAGGTGCTATCGAGTTAATGTTCTTTATTTGGCACCTGATGACAAAGCAGGACTACAACAGTGTTGTAGCAACAAATGTGGAAGTGGAATGGTAACATTATTTTCCACTTCTTAATGAAAAAGTCCAAATAATGAACTTATGGTACGTGTGACTGTTCACATTGTTTTAAATTATTTCCTTTACATTTTTGAATTTCTCAAAATCCTAATAAATCTACAAATTTTCGAAGACTTGCTCAAACAAAAGTTGCCACTTGCATTCAAAGCTCTGAAGTCAGATAAGCATATGAATATGTTTGATGTGTATTTAATTTAAAATTTTCAAATCTCAAGAATTTTCCGCTTAGTCTGCTATTATCTACACATTATAAAAATTGAATTGTAATAAATTAACTGAAAATAAATATTGAACAACACAATAAAATGATAAAATTTGTTTAAAATATAAACGAAATACTTTTCCAGTTGTTTTATTTATTGTGATTGTAATTTGTATTGGGTACAGTATGACAATTGTGAAAAATAGACTCTTCCATATTGTTTCTTAATAAATTTTAAGTGTGGACTACAATAAAAGACATACGGATTGTATATAATATACACAAAATTATTTATATAAATAACTTTGCAATATGCATGTCGCCGCATTTGAGAACCTTCATATGCCTCTACATACATATATATAGTACAAAGTTATGTGTGCAAAGTTGTCAACGTTTAAGTAGGTAATAAAGATAGAAAAATATATGCATTTATGCCATTTTGACCGCTTCAGTGCTATATACATGTATCAAGTATTAATAGTAGTAAAATGAATAAAAATGCATGAGAATGCTCACTACGCGAACTTATGTATCACAATTACATACACATATTTACCTACTTACGAACGGGTGCATAGTCCTACGTAAAACGAATTCATTAGAAATTTATTAAAATTATTTAAGCAGCACACGAACATGAGAAGTGATGAAAGTGAAGTGTTTGTACCAAAAATCGTGTAAAGTACTGAACTAATATTAACATAAATATAAATATAAGAAAAAAATCGACACAAGAACTCGATAGCGTCTAAGAGTAATTAACATGGTAAATTTGGCTAAACTTATACCGACTAATACATGTACACAAAGATTTTCTGCAAACATCTCGCTAAAAATTTTACATTAAAATATTTTTTCTCGATCTGCACAGCTTAAACTTTCCTAGTTGGTTCGATTTTCTGCGACATTGCTGTCAGGACGCGCTGATTGTCGATCACACGCAAACAGCTGATGTAGGAACGCACCTCACCCTCACTCTTCGGCGATGGCGGCTCAAGACCTAAAAAAATCGACAAAACTAAGCACACAACCGCCAAGGGCCAAATAGGGGAAAATCGGTAGTTCACCTAAGCTTCGCGATCGGCAGAAGCGTATAGTGCGCATTGTTTGCGCCATCATGTGCATCTTCTCGAAATTCACTAATCCATCCAGGCTGGTCTTGTTGCCTTCGTGTGCGAAGGTCATGTCTTTTAGTAGCAGCGGCATGAACGGTATCACCGGCGGCTGCAGCTTGCCCACGAACACTCGGTAGGCGCGATGATTGCGACTGGGATCGATGAGTGCCTCGAACTCCTGGAAGAGCTTACGAAACTTGGATGGTATTTTATCCCAGGTTTGCTGTAGTCGCGACACGGCCATGTTCGAGAGTCCCATGACGACGGCGAAGAAGGCGTTCAGGTTCTGGTATTCCTTGCAGCTGAATTGGATGGAACAATTACTTAATTTTTCTGGGCACTGGGAAGTGGTATAAAAATGAAGTAATGCTCACTAGGCGGCCAATTTTATAAACTTTCGTAACAGTCCCACACGTTTGCTCATGCTGGCTGTAGACACTATTTCGGTTACAATCCAGTATTGCAGCTCGTTGAAACGACGAAGGAACACATCTAAATTGGCGGTAATCTGCAATGAAAAGATGTATAATATACAAGTTTTAGTCAAATGGCGCGGGCGACAGAGTGTGATCTTCTTATCAATTTTCTTTCTGAAGAGACGCTCACGAGTACAGGAAGACTAATATATTCGGTCGATTCGGTAACTTGAATAGATTTTAATACTTATACAAACATATTTCAATACAAATTAATACAAGTTTTATGTTATTCTGGGGAGAAAAGTTTTAAATTAATTTTAAAACAAATATTTTACGCTTACAAGTGCAGTCAAGAACGTTTTGCAGCCAATAAGTGGTATTCGGAAATTATGTAGAATCCTTAAAAAACCTGGGTAATTTAGGCTACAGTTGAAACCGCTAGGCGCGTTTCGTTTGGTGCGCAAACCAACTGGAATTAAAAGGGGCCTACATGGGTGCCGAGGAAGTTGCGTTCGATACAGAAGGTGGTGAACAAACAGAACAGTTCTGTTCTTACTGAACAGTCTGATATATAATTAAGACTGAATTCAGAGTAAATTTGCCAATATTATATACATACATATATGTATATTATAAAGCTTCAATTATTTATGTCAAAAACAAATAGTCAAATGGTATGAAGTGCCAAAAAGGGCATCACTCGCCTAGTTCCGTTCTAAATGTTTCTAGTAGAAAGAATGGAACAAATGCAGTATAGCGAACCCTTATGGAAAAAAAACTGAAAATTGGGCCATATAGAGCGTATTTTTGTGAATCTAACAAACTAAAAATTTTGCGGAAACGCACACAAAAGGCGTGGCTCGGGGTCAAAATTCAAAGTTTTTATCAAAAAAACTCAGAATGCCAGATGGCCATCGACAAAATCAGAAGTTTTGCACAATTGCAAAACATGGCCATTAGCACACCAATGACTACCTTCGCGGTGTTTTAATTTCCTTTCCATTAAGTTTTCAAGGACATTTTCCCTGATCTCAAAAGCCTCTTCACTTTCAAATAGCTGGTACAATTTGAAATTGGTGATGATGATGGTCCATATTGAAATAAAAATGAATATTTTGGATAGTTTAGAACTAAAAAGCACACTTATATCCTTCGTTCATCGTTCAACGGTACTTTTCCACACTTATATTCTTTGCTTACCGTTCAATGGTACTTTTCCAGGAGGTGTAGGGTGGTAGTAAACCACTTTTCTGTATTAAAGTACCGTTTGTGTGGCCGGCCTTCGGCCGGGCTGCTTGAAAAATAACCCTCATGGGAGTAACTAGGGGATCAGGTTCAGTAAGAAACGTACAGTATTTTTATATTCAAATTCTATGATTGTAAAAGATCGCGCTTAAGCAATAACTTTCATAAACGCCATTTCAATATTGCAGGCAGATGCTTTTAACTCAATTTAAATTTACATATAAAAGTGAAATCACAAAAATATCAAATGTTTTATATTTCATTGTAAAGGGAATTTCACAAGCTATAACATGGTAACAAACTTATTTCACCTTTATTATAGATTTTTTTCGAGGAAAAAATCAGTTTTTAAGAAAATTTTATAAAAATTTTGTTTACTTAAAACTTTTTAGTAGTGTCTAATGTTGTGCATCAGGTATGAAAAAGACGTTTCGTTTGATACCCATATCGTGTGTATCAGTTGGAGATTAATTGAGTTTTTTTGATAACAACTTTTAACTTTGACCCCGAGCCACGCCTTTTGTGGGCGTTTTCCCCGCAAAATTTTTAGTTTGTTAAATTCAGGAGCCAACCCTCTATATAAAAGCTTACTCATTTCTTTTTTTCACGAGGGTTCGCTATAATGCATTTATGCCGAAAGAATATGTTGGTAGCATTGAATTTAAATGTTAAGGTTTATTGCATAGTGAAATAAATCAAGTGATCCAAGTAGAGACAGTTGCCAAAAATCGACACTCTAATTTTGGCATATCAAAACAGAAGTAAACAAGTATACGTACTCGTATGTAAAAACTAAGCCCGTATACTTATAAAAAAATTAAAGTGAATTGAATTTGTTTGAAAAACGATAATTGCCCTGTGTTTTCGAGAAAAAAATACATATTGCCTTTTTTGTGTTATGGCATTCGGTCTTCGTAGTTATTCGAGTATATAAAGTAATTATGTAAACATAAAATTTATTTTTCTTAGGCCCTTTTCAGGTGCAATTATTTCAAGAACGAGTATGTAGTTTAATTATAAAAAAGACATTAGAAAAAACATTTTGACAAAACAGGTTGTCAAAATGAGAGTGCTATCTCTCCTTGGATCACTTGGTTTATTGCACAATGGTTTACCGGCCGTACAGTAAGTAAATGTAATAAGTAAGACCTTTTTAGATCCGGCTTCTTTTTGGCGTTTTGTATATGCTGGAAGTTGTATTAACATTAGTTTTGCGCTTCTAATTTACGCTCTAATTACGTAGATTTACAAATTTAACGCAAATGCAACGTTATAACTTTTCAAACAAAAAAGCAACAACAACAACAAACAAGCCCCTTCGGAGCACCTCGAATATAAATGGAAAGTTAACTTTTTCACAGACAAAAATACTACTGCAAGAAGAGGGCGGATGAGGTGCGGAGTGATTACACGATATTGGTGAACACTCATACAATGAAAAGCACGAAATGTATTCCGGCACTTTTGGAAGCGACGTAATGAACCTCGCACATAAGCAGGGGGCGGGGGGCGGAGGGATAGCGGAGCGGTGGTGCGTGCAGGCATGAAAATGTGGCGGGCTGCAAGCAACACAACAACTGAAGTTTCATAGTTCCTCGTAATGCATGCAGGCAGTCGTATGAAGGGCAACTACGCCAGCGCAAAATGGTTGGTAACCGGAGAATTTGCATCAGGTGCCACGAACTATGAAAAAAGAATACGAATAGCTCATCGCTAGCGGACGGCGTGAGCGTTTTACTTGCGTGAACTTTTCGTATTTGGGCACAGCAGAAAAAGCTTTTAAAATTTCAAAAGCCATTGAGGCAGATGCAGGTGCGGTTTCCATTTGCATTCACGAGCCACAGAGCACTTTCAGACGGCGCTGCATTCGTTTTGTGTGTCGCAAGGGGAAGAACAGCGTGAATTTGCTTGGGCTGGCCAGCAGCTCCGACAAAGAAAAACAAATAACTGCACGCAGATTCCGAGTGAAAACATAAACAGCATATGAATTTAAAATGGGATCAATATGAGAGTTAAAATTTTGCTGCTTACCTTGCCGAAGTGATGCCGTCCAAAGGTGTGATAGAGTAATTCGTATTCATGGACCGCCCAAAAGAGATCCCAATCGAAAATTGTGATGTGATAGGCCAATTCTTTGGTGCTCAGAATCTCCAAATCAATATCGATACCTTCCGTTGGTCCCTCCTGCTCCGGCAGCGGCGTCTGTGGGTTAAGGCAGAAATCAATATCTATCCAATCCAATCCAATCAACAGGGAAGCGCTTTCCGTACTCACCAATGCGTCCAAGTGATCTTTTACCGAAACGAATACACGCCCATTCAGACTTAATCCGGTTGGTATACTGACATCGTTGTCCTTGAAAACGGAACGTTCACCATTCGATTTGACCTCGACTAGGCATAGGTCCTCGGGCCCGCGATTGAGCTGCAGCTTGTCGGCGGCGCAGGCCTTGATTAGCTCGGCGGTGGTGTGCAGCGGAAAGCGCAGCGTACAATAGGTGTGATCCGCACAGTAGACTCGAAATATTACTACAAGCAAACAAATGTAAATGCATCTTTATTAGAAATAGTGTTTGAGGTTCCGGTGATTATGTTTGATACCAAAATTTGTATGTGTCAAAAAATAAAATTTAATCAATTGACTCTGGACTCAATACATCAAGTTTCCCTTAACACTTTATTGACCCCGTCAGATTAAAAAAAAAATCTTGTCTAGTTATTTATCATTTGAAGTGCTTTCCCCTTGAAGTCAACAGAGCAATTAAACCATGTTTCCACATACAAACTCTTAACCCACCGTTGACCCCGTCAGATTTAAATTTTCGCAAACAATTAAAGGCACCTTTTGATTTATTTATAATTTGAAACCCTTTCACCAGGTTTAAAGTTAAAACCCCCATCAAATCACGTTTCTTCACACAAACTTTTGATTTTCGGGAAAATGAAAAACACGTCTCGAATTATTCTCTACTTTAATTGTTTTAGAGAAATTTGACGTCAATAGGCCTATCGGTTAATGTTTTTTCGTACTCTTCACATTACTGACCCGTTACATTTTAATTTCGAATTATTTTTGATTTGGAGTATTTTCAGCAAATTTGAAGTATTAACCCTTGTTTTGCCCCTTTACACCTCGAATTTCAAACAATCCCGTCTTAACGGAGGTTCATTTTTGCAAATGCACCTATTGTTTAAAATTCAACTTTGTACCTAAAACGGTTTGAACTGGGCGATGAATCGGTCAGTCAGCGCAAACAATTCTATGTAGAGTTAAGTATTCAGTAGACAAAAAAAAATAAAAATAAAATAAATAAAAAGGGGGAAAAATGAAAACACAAAAATAAATTAACATAACAATGAAAATTAACTAAAAAATTATACTAGTAGACTCACTGTCGTCGTCAGGGCGTATGACGGTTTTCGACGGAGTCGCATTGCCGCTAAATAGGCAAATCGGTTGTCCATTCGGGGGTAGTTTCCATTTCTGGCCAGCATTCTGATTGCGGTCCTCTTGGTAGCGCGCCATCTGCGTGAGCACATTGTGAATGATGCTGGTTTCCTCGTTCAGTTCTGGATCGGCCTCAATTTCCGCTGCCAGATCCTGAAGCGTGTTCAAAGACAAAACGCAAAGAAAGTTAATAGCCGAAAGTGCAAACTCGGCAATGATGCCAAAAGTGTTTGTAGTGCACTCACCTCAATAAAATCACAGACACTTGGTTCATCGAACGCGGCGTGCCGCACTGCCATCACCCACTTCTGCATGAACTGCACTACGCGCTTCTTGAAATTGATTATATATTCCCGGTCTTCGGGCGTTTGCGAGCCGTCGCTGGTATCACAATGGAAAGTGCAACGGAGTTAAGGAGTGACCATTGGACGCGCTTTAGCGCTTTTTGGTTTAAATGTCTTGTTCAATGTTCAAACTACAAACTACATATAAGAGTAAAGGCTGTCCGATGCCAGGCATTCGCCTAACTCATTCACACTGTGTGGCCCAACTGCGGCGTTAACCACACTCGCCTACACGTTTTCGTTTTTTCATGCCCGCTGCACTTTGCGCACTAACTGCACTGGAAATGTGGTGCGACCCTCGGAGTGAAGTTGGCCTAATTGTACAAACGATGAAACTGTTTGGCTAGTTTATGTTTGTGTTTGATGTTGTTGTAATTTTTCTATGCTGACACTTCGACGATGCAAAACTTATGCATATTTCAAGGATATTCTGTGACTATGTCACTGCTTTATTTTTAAGCAACACATTTTTGTTAAAGTTTGGAACATGCGAAGTTGAAACCGCATTTAAAGGTGCGAAAGAGAATTTTAAAAGGGGTTTCATGTGTATGTGTTTACACACAGAATGGTTAGTGCTGTTATTTGAAACAAAAAACTCATATGCGTATGTAACCCTTTAATTCATGATAAAAATACGGGTCGTATGAGTAACTTCAATTACATTTTAAATGTGTTTAATTTTTCATCTTTAGAATACATATAAAAGACTCCCCCTCTATGATCGAAGGATAATTATAATACAACATCTCAACAATGGCCGCATTCTTGTAGAAGACACTCGAATTATGTTTGAACTAGCAGGGCCCGGCGACTTTGCACGCAAGTTTGCAGTCAATTGGTCCAAATTATGAAATTATGAATTATGAAAACGACTTGTCTAATTATATCTCATTTGAAGTGCTTTAAGTCAATTGACCTATTACATCATGTTTCTTTATATATAATCTTAACCCACTCGATTTCAAGTGTTTTCACCAATTTTGATGTCAAAAGGTCCGCCGAAATATTAAAAACATACAAACTTTTAACTTGTTGACCCCGTTAGGTTTTAATATAAATAAAAATGAGAAACTCTGTCAAATTTTTACTCGTTTGAAATGCTGTTAACCCTTTCCGACATGAAAATAAACCCGTTCTGTATGAATTGTATGAGCTCTAGTCCAATATGAAAGGGTTAAGTACTAAGTTTGAAGTCAAAAAACCCATTAAATCATGTTGCTTCATATAAACGTGTATCATCTCTGTAGCTTCAGTGGCATGGGCTGAGAGGTGATGAATTAGTCAGTCAGTCAGGAAAAAACATTTATATTTATGTATAAAAATCCAATTTTTTAAAATTGCTTGAAGACATAAAGTAGTTTTTTTAATTATTGACATCACTTCGACCTCCCTGCACAGCTCGACGCCAGTAAATCCGCTCACGTGCCACGGCAACCTGACATTTAAATGTGTAAATAAAACTATAGAGTTTGTCCACCGCTCACCCAGCACAGTGAACCCGAAATATGCAAGTCGCCAGAAACGTGCAACGGGGTGAGTGCATTGCTACTATGAACGAAAATTTATTACCCGACGTGACTCATGGGTAAGTAAAAAAGCCCTCCTGGCATCTAACTAAATTTGCGAGCATTCAACAAGCGCACATGTCGCAACATATTCATTGCGACCTGTGATTGTTTGTTGATCAATGTTCCACATTGAACCAACACAGACTCGGTCGCCTTGTGTCCGCGACCTGCAACTCGTGGCAACCCTCCACTTGCCTTGCTTCGTTGTTGCTTCCCGCAGCCGTTCTTAAGGATTTTGTGTTTGTAAAGGATATTAATTTGCCAGCTCATCCACTAGCTGCACCACCGGCATGAAGACAATGTGCGTGAGCAGGAAATCGTCGAGGAACGGATCCAAGCCGCTCACCTGGCTGCCAAGCCGTGTCTCCAGCAAGTGTTCCAGCATTTTTGACGGTGTGCCCGACATGACAGTGTATCTGTGGATAGAAAAACGGAAAAATAGACAAGGCAGAGAGGAGAAGGTGTTAAGCAGTTGAAATGACCTGAATCGTTTTGTTGGGTGTAAAACAGAAGTAAAAAAAAAAAACAATATCAAAGCGCGGCCGCTGGCAATGACAACTAAATAGAAAAGGTAAATACGGTCAAAAAGTTGCCCGAAAATTGAATAACTTGTGCAGTAGTCGAAACAAATAATTATTATATTATAAATTATTATTATATAATAAATTATATTATAAATAATTATACTATTATATGACAGAATGCTAAGGCGATTCATGGATTTTGTAGCATTCCAGTGCTCCCTTGTGATTTCAGTAAACATTGTATTTTTAAGCTTACTTATTGTAGAAGCGTGAATTTGGCATAAAATGGAAACTAGGGAAATTTAGTATACAGTCGTGTCTGGATATATTGAACTAATTATTGCAAGGCCTGTTGACAGTATTGAGGTTGTTCACTATAACAAGGTTAACAGTTTTGTTTAAAAACTAGTTTTATTTGCTCAAAATAAACTTTTTGTTTTTTGCTTGAAATTGCTTTTAGAGGCCCCATGTCAAAATTTGGGTGTTCACTATATCCAGGTGTTCACTATATAGGGTGTTCACTATACACAGAGGGGACTGTATTAAATAATATAGTTTCTTTAAAATTGGTTTGGAAAAACATCACAGAACTGTTACTTTTCAAGGCTTAATTAAACAATTATTATTATGTGAGTAAAACGTCAACTGGGCTTACACAGTTTTTAAAGAGGATTCAAAATTCATGTAGTTTATTGAAACATTGTTTACTAAAATATGTGCCTATAAAAAGATATACGATACGATACGATATACCTATAAAAGATATACGAAACACGTTTTCCTAGAACACTCAATCTCTCAATATTTAGTACCACAACAGGTACCTAAAGTTATAATTAATTGAAATAAATATTATATATATTAATATTTATTCTCAAAACCAATGCTTAAAATAATCACGGCTACGGCAATAATAACTTAAACATAAAATTGCTGACGCATAGTGAAAATCAAAAATGTCTTCCGCAAATATTCAAAAATGGTTTAAATCGAAGTTAAAAACAAAATTTGTAAAGGTTTTCATAAAAAAAAAATACCATGTGAAGAGATTTTAAACTTAAGCATTACATTTTTCAACTATTCTAAAGGCCAAACAAACCATTTAGGCGTTAAATGTCCGCGTGAATTATTTTGAAACAGGTTTTAGAAAGATTGAAATTTTCATAACTTTTGTGTCAATTTATGAATTATCTTTTAGCATCCTGTCCCATAAATATTGTCGTAACTGAACAACTTCTTTGCCATTGCACAGCGTAGTTATGGCAAATATTTACTTGAAAACTACCCGTAATTGTTTGAAACTGAAGAGTTCGCTCACTACAAAAGGCACTGATTATTTACAGTTAATATATCAGTTAATCTATTAATGTTAAAGGGAAAGTTAATAGTTGTAATTAATTAAGTTAAAAACTACTGAATAAAATGTGCAAAGTTATTTGTAGGTAGTTTTGAATTTGAATCTGCAAAATTATGAAATTAAGTGCACATTGTTAGCGACATACTTAAAGGCTGAGTGTTGTCCGCGCTGCTTGGCCACCCGTTCCAGCACTAGCACGTCCTTGCCATGCTCCTGCAACCTCAGCGTGTTGGCCTCCACATCGCGCAGTATGCGATTGAAGTGCTCCTTATCCACGCGCAGCAGATGACAGTTATTCTCTTTTAGTACGATGGTAGCGGCTCTATGGGGAGTAGCAGTCGTGGTAGTAAAAAAAGTAGCGGTTAGGGGGCTAAGTAGTGGCATTTAGTTGGGCAGATTTCGGGATCAATGTTTAATGTTCAATGTTTTATTTTTATCTATTGCCAATACAATGACTATGAAATTGAAAACAAAAGCGAAATGGAGCGAAACATTCTCAATTAAAAGTTTTCAATTCAACTGTAATCGCTTTGAGTGCAACGTAATTAAATTTCGAGCGCAGCACTCACGCTGCACCCTTCACAGTCGCCGTTGGGCCGATTGCCCGAAACGGTTCGGCGTACATTTTTCCGGTGTGCAAAGTTTTAACATTTGTAAGAATTTTAATTTTGCATTTATACAATTTAATGCGACTACCCTTTGTCATATTGAAGGAAAGTGTTATGTCTTGGCTTTCGAAAGAACACGTCCGAGTTGCGTTGGTTCTTATTAACGACTGACTGTTCTCATTTATTGATCATCATCAGCTTACATTACAAGAGAGAGTTGTTGCTTACATCTACTACATCACACTACTACATCACACGCTCCTCCTTAAGTTTAAGGTATACTTCAAAAGGTGTATATTTTAAAAATAGAACAAATAAAAATTCAAAATTAATTTATCTGACAATTCATTGTTCAATAAAAATTTATATTATTTGTATAATAATTCATTGCTTAATAGTAAATTTTTATTGACGTAAATAGATATACGTGTAATGTTGCAATAGGTGGAGATGAATTAATTAGGAACTACTCTTCCTTTTACTCTTGGTCTTAACACTCTACGATTTTCATCATCAGTACTTGCGTTACTAATTAATTCATCTTCAGCTATATTAGAATATGTCTCAATATTTGCATTTACACAAGAAAACTCAGCATCATCATTAGATGCCGTATTTTGACTACCAACCTTTCCCGGCAGTTCAATGGCAGTGCTGGAACTAATGGCTGATCTTATTTGATCTTGATGTCTTTTAATTGATTGATTATTGTGAGCCAGCAAGCAGTTGTATGATTGTGGACCCAATCGATTCTGAATTATTGCAGGTGACCAACTTGCCTTATTCGGGTTTCTATAGTCCCTTACATAAACTTTTTGTTCTGGATGAAAATCGACTTCTCTTTTACCCGGATAATGCTTTTTACTATTTTCCTGACTGCCAATAATGTTTTCTTTTACGAGAGGGGGTTTAATGACATCAAATCGCGTTTTAATAGTTCGGTTTAAAAAAAGTTGAGCTGGTGTTTCATTAGTTGAACTGTGCTTTGACGTTCTATAATCCATCAAAAACCTGTTCAGTATTAAATCAAAATTTGTTTCTGGGTGTTGGCGCATATTTGCGTACAAAGATTTTTTTAAGGTCTTTATGAATATCTCAGCTTGACCATTTGTTGATGGGTGTCCAGGAGCCGTAAGTGTTTGCTTTATTCTATTACGGTCCAGAAATTGTTTAAATTCGTCTGAAACAAACTGACGCCCGTTATCACTCACAATCGTATTTACGATTCCAAATCTACAAAACGTTTCACGAAGTTTCGAGATAACAAAACTCGAAGTGATCTCTTTAGTTTTAAATACTTCTACCCATTTTGAATAGGCATCAATTATAACAAACAGATAAAATCCCTTAATAGGACCCGCGAAATCAATATGTATGCATCTAATGATGATGCTGAGTTTTCTTGTGTAAATGCAAATATTGAGACATATTCTAATATAGCTGAAGATGAATTAATTAGTAACGCAAGTACTGATGATGAAAATCGTAGAGTGTTAAGACCAAGAGTAAAAGGAAGAGTAGTTCCTAATTAAATCATCTCCACCTATTGCAACATTACACGTATATCTATTTACGTCAATAAAAATTTACTATTAAGCAATGAATTATTATACAAATAATATAAATTTTTATTGAACAATGAATTGTCAGATAAATTAATTTTGAATTTTTATTTGTTCTATTTTTAAAATATACACCTTTTGAAGTATACCTTAAACTTAAGGAGGAGCGTGTGATGTAGTAGTGTGATGTAGTAGATGTAAGCAACAACTCTCTCTTGTAATGTAAGCTGATGATGATCAATAAATGAGAACAGTGAGTCGTTAATAAGAACCAACGCAACTCGGACGTGTTCTTTCGAACACGCCTTAAGTTTAAGGTATACTTCAAAAGGTGTATATTTTAAAAATAGAACAAATAAAAATTCAAAATTAATTTATCTGACAATTCATTGCTTAATAGTAAATTTTTATTGACGTAAATAGATATACGTGTAATGTTGCAATAGCTGGAGATGATTTAATTAGGAACTACTCTTCCTTTTACTCTTGGTCTTAACACTCTACGATTTTCATCATCAGTACTTGCGTTACTAATTAATTCATCTTCAGCTATATTAGAATATGTCTCAATATTTGCATTTACACAAGAAAACTCAGCATCATCATTAGATGCCGTATTTTGACTACCAACCTTTCCCGGCAGTTCAATGGCAGTGCTGGAACTAATGGCTGATCTTATTTGATCTTGATGTCTTTTAATTGATTGATTATTGTGAGCCAGCAAGCAGTTGTATGATTGTGGACCCAATCGATTCTGAATTATTGCAGGTGACCAACTTGCCTTATTCGGGTTTCTATAGTCCCTTACATAAACTTTTTGTTCTGGATGAAAATCGACTTCTCTTTTACCCGGATAATGCTTTTTACTATTTTCCTGACTGCCAATAATGTTTTCTTTTACGAGAGGGGGTTTAATGACATCAAATCGCGTTTTAATAGTTCGGTTTAAAAAAAGTTGAGCTGGTGTTTCATTAGTTGAACTGTGCTTTGACGTTCTATAATCCATCAAAAACCTGTTCAGTATTAAATCAAAATTTGTTTCTGGGTGTTGGCGCATATTTGCGTACAAAGATTTTTTTAAGGTCTTTATGAATATCTCAGCTTGACCATTTGTTGATGGGTGTCCAGGAGCCGTAAGTGTTTGCTTTATTCTATTACGGTCCAGAAATTGTTTAAATTCGTCTGAAACAAACTGACGCCCGTTATCACTCACAATCGTATTTACGATTCCAAATCTACAAAACGTTTCACGAAGTTTCGAGATAACAAAACTCGAAGTGATCTCTTTAGTTTTAAATACTTCTACCCATTTTGAATAGGCATCAATTATAACAAACAGATAAAATCCCTTAATAGGACCCGCGAAATCAATATGTATGCGACTCCAGACGGAATCGGCTGGATTCCATGAAATTAAGGTGCTTTTGTTGGGACTTGGCAACAATTCTTGGCAAGGAACGCAACGTTTAATCATGTCTTCAATATCATGATCAATTTTTGGCCACCATATGTACGACCTAGCCAAGGCTTTAGTCTTGACAACCCCTAAATGGGAATCATGCAAGCATTGAAGTAAGTGTTGCCTTAACTTTGTAGGAACTACTGTCCTGTAACCCCACAACAAGCATTCTTGTTCATCATCAGCTTACATTACAAGAGAGAGTTGTTGCTTACATCTACTACATCACACTACTACATCACACGCTCCTCCTTAAGTTTAAGGTATACTTCAAAAGGTGTATATTTTAAAAATAGAACAAATAAAAATTCAAAATTAATTTATCTGACAATTCATTGTTCAATAAAAATTTATATTATTTGTATAATAATTCATTGCTTAATAGTAAATTTTTATTGACGTAAATAGATATACGTGTAATGTTGCAATAGGTGGAGATGATTTAATTAGGAACTACTCTTCCTTTTACTCTTGGTCTTAACACTCTACGATTTTCATCATCAGTACTTGCGTTACTAATTAATTCATCTTCAGCTATATTAGAATATGTCTCAATATTTGCATTTACACAAGAAAACTCAGCATCATCATTAGATGCCGTATTTTGACTACCAACCTTTCCCGGCAGTTCAATGGCAGTGCTGGAACTAATGGCTGATCTTATTTGATCTTGATGTCTTTTAATTGATTGATTATTGTGAGCCAGCAAGCAGTTGTATGATTGTGGACCCAATCGATTCTGAATTATTGCAGGTGACCAACTTGCCTTATTCGGGTTTCTATAGTCCCTTACATAAACTTTTTGTTCTGGATGAAAATCGACTTCTCTTTTACCCGGATAATGCTTTTTACTATTTTCCTGACTGCCAATAATGTTTTCTTTTACGAGAGGGGGTTTAATGACATCAAATCGCGTTTTAATAGTTCGGTTTAAAAAAAGTTGAGCTGGTGTTTCATTAGTTGAACTGTGCTTTGACGTTCTATAATCCATCAAAAACCTGTTCAGTATTAAATCAAAATTTGTTTCTGGGTGTTGGCGCATATTTGCCGTAACCTCGTCGCCAATTTGTTATGTCTTGGCTTTCGAAAGAACACGTCCGAGTTGCGTTGGTTCTTATTAACGACTGACTGTTCTCATTTATTGATCATCATCAGCTTACATTACAAGAGAGAGTTGTTGCTTACATCTACTACATCACACTACTACATCACAGAAAGTATCACTTTTAATGTATAGTTCAGTATAGTTATTATATTTACTGAACTAACGAAAACTTTCTAAAAAACAACAAAACTGTTTTCTGATCAGTCTTTCATACTTAGTAAAAATACAGTTAAAACATGTAGCTTTTTAACACTTCGTTCAATAATGTGTGTGACTGACACATATATGGCGGCACTAATACTAAATCAATATTTTTTTTCGAAATTGTGAACCTTTTTAGGCTTACTGTCAAAATTATATGTCAATCCGACCATTAGTTTACAAGTTACAGTGCTTTAAGTGACACTACTTTTGAGTATTTGGGCTGGAGGGATGCCAGCTTGATTGCTCAAATTCGTGTTTTTATGCCATACGGAATCGGTATAACACTGTGGACCCATTCTATCAAATTGTGTTTGAAAACTTATGTGCGGCACGAATGGTTATGCCAGAATACGAACATTTCGGCTGCCGTGCTCTACGAGTAGGTCATAAAAAACTTCGCCTAGGCCCAAGCGGACATGTACCATAAGCCGGTCGCAAAAAATTAGTTTTAATAGTGTAGCGCAGTGAGCATTGCGTTAATTAAATCTCAATCCCTCTGCCATTTGGAGTTCACGTAAGAGTGCACACTCACAAACGTGCCAGTCATATGCGCTTATGTTTGTATCTATGTATGTAACATATATACGTAGACAGGAATGGGAGTTGGGGGCAACAATGGCCATTGAGTGCAAAATGTTTTTTCTAATCGAGTCGAATCGAATTTGTACAACGAAATGCGTCAAAAGCGCTTTGGTAATCCTGAGCTGATTCAACACTCAGTATTTTATTTTCTTTTAGTCGCGTTTTCACTTCTTCCATTATCCATCAATTTACCTCAAGCGACATTCGTTTAGGTGGAAAATAATTTACTTTGATTAGATAACATTTTACGGCAATATGTAAAGATTCGATTCTGTATACTATGTTTTTAATGAGGCCCTACAAAGGAGTTTCTTGCTTTGGGCGCAATTGTGCGAAATGCAACCTTGCGACTTAGCCGTAGTAATTATGCCCATTGGCGTGTGATCTCCGCTATGTTAAGCTTGCATTATAGCAGTTGTAGCCAACGGGACTCGGAGGGGAGAGGCACCTATCAGTCAGCGGCATGCTACAGCACTGTGTCAGCTCGAAAGCGCGCTTTCCAGATGTAGTATACGCAACAAATTTGTCGTTTGGCGACTTACGTTCCAGAACATTGGTCTGTTGCTGTTGTTGTGTTGTTGCCCTTGGCAAACGGTAATTATGTACAATATATCTTGTAATTGGCAGAGATGAATTAGTCTACATTTGGCTACAAATACAGCTGCTATTGAGGCATTTGCGCATGAAGTCTCTGGGAGTCGAGTCCAGAGACTCTATGTATGTATGTGGCTGCAAAAGCCCGCCATCAGTAAATGTTGAAATGAAATAATTTTAAACTATTATGTTGGAAAGGGGTTCAAAAACTATAGTAACTGCCCTTAGTCAAAAATTATAAAAACAAAACTGTTAAGCACTTCCAATCTGAATCTATTGGAGGAACAAATATGTTTTGATTTTCTTTAACTTTGAAGCTTTATGCAGAGAAATTATTACAACATATTTCATTCAGCCGTCGTGGCTCAGTTGGTTAGTGCGTTGGACCGCGAGTCGAAGGCAGCGACCCAGGTTCAAATACTGCCTGTAATAACACTTAAAAAAAATAACGGGAAAAATCGTTTTCTCTTTCGGTGGCTGTCCTCTCAGCTGGAAATGGCAAACCTCTGAGAGTAATAATTGCTTATGAAAAAGCTCCCAACCTGCCGTTCGGAACCGGCATAAAACTGTGGGTCCCTTCCACCCGCGTACAAATTCACACGCACAACACGGGTGGTTGCGGGAAGCTAGGCCTTAGTTTCGCGTAAGTGGGCTGTCGTGCCAGTCAATTATTAAAAAATTAATTATTTCATTCAAGGTGTTGTCCATCGTTAGATATAACTTTTCCTCAGCCTTCAGGCAACATACGGAGTCCTACTTGAGATGATTCAAGAATCGACTGGCTGCTCGGCTTATCGAGCATCGACCCGAGAAAGTGGTAGTCGGAAGGAGTAATCTTTGGTAAAAACGGCGGGAAAGATAGGACATCCCATCGCAGCGCGTTCAATGTTTTTTTGACGACTTTAGCAAAATACACGTACTAATTTTTGGAAGGATATGAAGAATAAGTAAATCCCTAAAAACGTATTTGTACTCCTAATAATAAATATAAAGCCAATTAACCCTTAGGTAGAAAGGAAGGCATCACTTTGCTGCACGTTGCGAAAATTGCACTGAAAATGACTCGATTTTATCCGCCGGCGTTCGGAGTGCGGAATACGTTGCCTTGCTTCTCAGTATTTGCAAACGATGTGAAGCTAAAAGTCCCCTTTATCCCCTTAACTGTCTCTCTCCGTTGAGCAAACGTTGTCGACGGGTGCCTTTCGCGCTTTTTAAGGTAACTCACGTCAACAGGTGTGAATGGCTTTGTACGGTGTTATGTTCAGTATAAGAAGAAGAAGAGAACGAAGACGAAGAAGAAGAAGACGTGTCACAGCTGACAGGACACTTTTGTGTGAAGGAAAATTCGCATTGGCGTTGCCGGTCGACCTGATTCACATCGCAGATTAAGTGCTCAGATTTATGAGAAATGATTAACAAAGTTTAATTGAAAATGCTTCCTTTTGTTAGGTTTTAATTGTCGAGAGCGTTACCCACACACTTAAGCGCGGACTTGGCGCCATAGTTAGTGAAAGTTAAATGTTCTCTAAATTTAATTAGAAACTTAATCGCATGCAAATTCAAAACGTACACTCACACGCCCACCCATATAGCCGAAACTGCTACACGAAACTCTAGACGCGATTCCTGTACACACACACACACACACACACACACATATATATATATGTAAATATAAGGAACGCAGCACACTTGCAGGTGTTTCGATGGAAAGCGAAAGAGACGTCGGTCGGTTGGGCGGTGGGGTGGGGGAGGGGGTAGGGTTCGTGACCAGGTCGCAACTTACCTGGGTGCGTCGTTAATCAAAGCGAGTTTACCGAAATCATCGCCAGTCTTGAGGGTGGCGACAGTGCCCTTGCCATGTATCACAACATCCACCGAACCTTTGAGCAAAATGTACCAGGATCGTCCTTCGTCGCCCTGATTGAATACTGTTGTTGTTGCCGTCAGTGTTTGGGTAGGCGTTGGTGTTGACATTGTTATTACGACAGTTGGCCGGATTAGAGCGATGTCAACGTCGAGGGGAAATGGGGGAAGAGGAGAAAATATTTAAATTAGTGTACTTGCTGTTGTTGGTGGTTTGTTGATTTTGTGTTGGCAACTAACAGAGTACTTCGTATGAGGCAGGCGTTCTGCGGCGAGTGCGAAACCACTTGCTGATAATCTTTTGGCCACATTGAATTAAATATCATTAGGAGAGCAAGCAACATGTGTCACTCGGTTACAGGAACGTGAGGCGAACATTTCAACAATTCGAATATTTGCCACATCTTATAATAGATTTCCTTCGTAAGTCACATTTGTCAAACTCATATCTAATTAAGCCCCAATCACTTCAGCTTTATCTGAATTCAAACGGTTTCCAGTCGATTTAATTAGAAACTCGACACAAATTAAATATTTTCTTATCAAATTGAATTAAATGAATTTCTAATTCGATAAATATTTTACTGCCATTTTCTCTGCTAATTTAATTTATTTTTTTACCATTTCACTTTATTCCCATTTCGAGCGTAAATTCAATGCGAAGTTGCGACGCGCAACCGAGCCACAGCGAACAAAAAGTTCCTGAACTTTTGCACAACTTCACCATCTAAGCGGCCGGAGTGACGGCAAGACTTCCTTGGTTTATCGTGAGGTGCGATAAGTACTCAGACATGTCACGATTTGTTACGGTTCGGGACTTTTACTGCGTTTGCCTGTTAGAGTCAATAAGTCAATTACGCGGAGCCGATTAGCAGACGAATTGGCTTGGTTTCGCTCGTACTACATGTGGCACTGCTATTTGTTATGTTACGCCCGCAAACATGCCGAATGCGCTGCGGATCGACGTATTTAGCATAACATTACAAAGTGCCTCAGTGCGAGGGGTGAATAGCGCAGCCTTGCAAGTGCTAAGTGATTTGGAGCCACACACGCGGCGTTCGGCGAGGTGTGTTAATATCGAGTCGCGGGTAATTTGCATGGGGGCTGTACTTACATATGGTGCCCGCCTGTGCGTGCGACTCAAAGACGATTATCGAGGATAATTCACGCTTGATACTGGTCGACAGGTGTGAGAGGGCGGCAATGTGCAACAGCTCTTCGAATACTAGTTCCAACTCTTCGGGTGTGCGTTCGTGCGATCTGGAAAAAGTATAAAATCGGAGTGTGAAATTAACTTCTTTTAATATATGTTAGGTTTAGATGGGTTCAAAACAGTTCTTGGAGATAAAATCGGATGCATTTAAATGAAAAAATTAAAAAAAAATGTCATAATTAAGAAAATATTGGAAAAAATATATATCTACTATAATTATACATGGGCAGTCCGATAAGTACTTAGCCCCACCGCCCGATGGTGCCACTATCGTAAGAGAAATTTACTATCGTGTAGTACATCTTCGTAGACGGCTACTGTCAAAATTTCAGTCATATTGGATTTGTAGTTTTGTTTTGACCGCGTGTGGAAACGAACGTGTCCGCGGATTTTAGAAAAATGGAAAAAGAGCAATATCGGTCGGTGATTCGCCAAATTGGTCGCATTAGGCTACGAACAGCTGTCCCATCCACCGTATTCTCCAGATTTGGCCCCGTGTGACTTCTTTTTGTTTCCAAAATTGAAAAAGTCACTCGCCGGGCTGAAATTTGAGTCGAATGAGGAGGTTATCGCTGCCACGGAGGCCTCCAGAAAACGTATTTTTCAGACGGGTTAAAGAAGTTGGAGTATCGCTGGGTCAAGTGTATCGAGTTGAAAGGAGACCACGTTGAAAAATAAATCGCCACTTTTCCAAAATTTTCGTTATTCTTTTGTAGGCTAAGTACTTATCGGACCACCCACGTATATATATATTTATATATGCGGCAGGGATGTCCTTCAGGATATTGGTGCAAGCCTTTTGGATGGATTCTACGTCTTTACGGTCACCGCATTTTTCGTAAAAAGTAGAAGTCGCACGGTGGCAAATCGAGCGAGTACGGGCAGTGGTGGCGGTCAAAATTAGATTTTTAGTCAAAAAATCAGTCATAAGTGTCGATCAATGAGTTAAAATTCTCAACTTGTGCAATTTTCATCTTGTGCAGAACAAACACACACTGCTCGATAGTCTAAATATTCATTTAAAATTCTATAAACTTATGTTATTGTTATTGTTATAATTTCAAATTGTTATATTTTCAAAAATTGTAATGAAAATTTTGGGTGATCTTTGATGAATTCAAGCACAGTTTTGATGGAATTTGCGGTGGTCACTGATTTCAGTCGGTCACGACCGAACTTATCAGCTTATTTTCAAAGTGCTTTGAAATTTTGATATCGTTTATAGGCATTTTCGAAGCGACTTGAAAATTTAAGAACGCATATGAAATACGCATTGACTCGATATACATAATCGGAATTTTCGAAATTAGGAAATAGCTAAAAACTGCTATCTGTAGTGTATATACAGCATATACAAAGTAACAAAGGTATGTATGAATAACTATGTGACTAACACGTGCACGCAAGCATGCACAGTTCCAGAAACAACTCTTGGAAAATATCCTTGAAATTAGATTAGAAAGCGCTATTACATGCAAATCCGAATGCAAATAGACAATGTGAGACATTCACATCGTTATCCTTCTGATTGTTCGATTTGTGACAGCACTGAAATGTGTTAATATGTATGAATGTATGTGTCATGTATATGAATTCGTGTGCATTTGCACTATTCGAGCAATGCCCGCCCTTGCATTATTTTGTTGCAAAAAGGGAAAATATGCAAAATCCTTCAATCAAATGTTGCTTTTGTTTATGCAACAAAATGTGCATTTGCTACGCAAGTGTGTGTGAATGTGCATTTACAACAAAGCGCAAGGCGTAAACATTTGCGCCGGCCTAAAAACTCGGACAGGCACCTAAGGCGCCGGTAAATGCCGCATATCGTGTTGTAAAAGACTTCACTACTATCTATATGTGTGTTTGTACGTATAAATGTATTCAGTCATGTATTTGTCATTGACTTGAAATTCCTAAGGTTTTCATTGCGTTTGCATTGCTGCAAGTTGAATGGAACTACACAGGGATGTGATTGCTGTGCAGAGTGCGGAGTGCGCCGAATGAAGCTTGCAATCAAAATTATTGAGCTTCTGCACTACAGCTGGCTCGCTGAACACTTCATGTCAATATTATTGGACATTTAATGGCATTGCAGTTGTAATTGAATGTGTGGCTGCTGTGACGCTTATGCAAGCGTGTGCAATTGGGCGTGCGCACGTGTGTGTGGGGTGGCCGCATGCGGATGCCAATATCCGGAGGATATCAATTGCAATCCATATTGATATTTAATTAGCGTTTGCGTAATGAAACAATTTCTTTGGGGATTTGCTAATTAAAATGTGGTTTACGTAAGTCGCTGTCGTAAGTTGGGACATTGTGTTTTAGTCCATGAAACACATACCGATGTATATACATGTGTTTGTAGAAAGAATTCCATTACTTAAGCCTCGAACATATCGCGAAATTGTTAAAAGCAATTTCGTTATTAAAAACCACTGAACAAGAACAAAAATACAAAAAAGTTCATATTTAAATTCAATGATATTAAATGTTTCCGCGTAGTAATGTGTCTTATTGTAATTTCATACTTTTGGTTCATTTGTTATTTGATGATAACTCAAAGAGCCGATTGCTTTTAGTATATTTTATCTATTCTATCGTAAAAAAATTACGAAAAAAGTGGGGAATAAGAATATGTTTGGGCAAAAAAGAAAGTTATCGGTATTTCATACTTAAAAAAGTTTTAACTAGTGTCCAACCAAATACGGGTTTCGGCCATGTTTTGGTTTCGTCCAACAATATGGCCGTAAAGCTGGTCGCAACCAAAACTTTTTAAATTGTAAAGTGAAATTCATTTTGATGTCGTGGAAGGTAGCAAAAGTATTGTTCATTAAATTTTCTTATAAAAGTGCTGTCCTGATGTTTCTGTCGATTGTTAATATTGACATATCATTGTGTCTGCAGATGTTGGTAAAACAAAGTTTCTAATTCCGTTTGGCGTTCTCAACACATTAGATAAAAAGAGTCGGTCTCGGTTTGGCCGAAATTTAGCTTCGGTTAGGCTTTCAAAAGTTGATTTTCGTTGGACACTAGTTGATAGTAATTTTTTTATTTTTGGCTGTGATTGCACATCATAAAACACATTATTTTCCTTCATCCGTCCCACATATCAATTTGATACGAATTGCAACTTTCGGTAGGTACGACTTTTTTAACCGAATTTTTACCGGTGCCTATTTGAAAACGATTTTAAATTAGTTTACCGTTGGTGTTGTCTTCTCAGTAGTAAAATTTACGAAAAAGTGCCTTGCTATCAAATTCATACGAAGGCGTTATTGTCAATTATACCTGGGTGAAAGTGTTGGACAAATTGGAAGCGAGGGACTGATTAGAGTGGCGTGACTGATGAGAGGGCGGTTGAAGGATTTCCATTAGTAAATTTTTGATTTGTTAAGTTCTCCTAAGTAAATATGTATTGAAGTGGCTAGTGTTATGAGTAGTCCAAAATATTCCAATATTTGAAAAGGTTAAATAAATTTTTGAATTTTTGTAAATCACTAAGCCGACACAATGTTTAGTTTTGATTACCTATGATTTTTGCAACACGGTTATGGATAAACAATAAAAACAATAAAAAACAGTAGGCTTCTTCCCATCATTGATAAAAACAACTACTTTTAATAGATGGAACACAGGATGGTAAGAAAAAATGGTGGATCAGAGTTAACAGATGTATCTGTACTCTCGGTAATTAAAAGTTATACTATAGAAATCAACATAGTTTTTATTTTGCATTATTTAAATTAATTATTTAATTAATTAATTAATACTTTTACAGACACTGGACCCTTAAATCTGTCATTAATACATCCTCCGGGTGTTTAGGGTAACACAAATACTTGATTACCCAGTTAACGTCAAACCAAATCCGATTTGATTTCATTCTCTCTTCGACATCGCTGGTTTCATTTGCTTCCGTATGATTACGAGTGTAATCTAACTAATACTGCTAACGATTGTACCGGAAATTTGTAGCAATATTGTAAGTTTGTGTCAATGACGTTTGCAGTGTTTCCTATTTTAGAACAAATATAATTTCATTCACTCATGTCCCCTGTTTCTTACTTCTACCTAATTGCTTCATGTAGCAAATATTTGCAACATGTTGTACTTACGGTTTGCGCAAAATCATGCGTAGCGTTGCGTCCGGGCCACGCTGAAACAGGGTGCTCAACGCCTCGCGAATGTGCTCATTAGCCGCATTTAGGTCGTCTGTCGAGGGCGAACCACCGGCAGTGCCGTCTTCATCAACACGGAATCGATACAAGAAACATTTGTCCTTGAAGGGTTGCTCCTTGTTAACTGTTGCCGGTTGTGTGGGTGTTGTGCGAGCGGTTATTTATTTACGTCAGAAGCCATGCCGCGCAGGGTGAAGCAGAAGAAGAAATTAAACTTTTAAGACTTTGTAAAACGAAATATTGTTGTTTGGTCGAGAGCTGAAGGCATTTAGAAGAGATGCCACTTAGGTTGCGATGGGGACGTGGAAAACCATACAAATTTAAGCAGCAGAAAGGGTGATGATGCTGGTACCACTTTTATCGCATATTCACGGAAGTAAATTTTAAAATTACAACAACTCGCAGGTGATGTGGCAAGATTTCATGGCTATTTCAAGGGCATGTTTACAGCCTATTTAAACCAAAAAAATCGATATAAATCGAGTTTCCTTGCAAATCCGTTTGGCAACGGTAGGGAAAACTCTTTACGAGTCAAACGTCAAATTAATCTTCACTTAACACTCAATCGAAATATTCTTATGTTTATTTCTGGATAAATAAGGAACTGGAATATGAATCACTGTATAATAGATAATGTGTGGATTCTTTTTTTACTTAATTTACTTAAACATAAGGAGTGCGTCGTTAAAAATAGTGACATCGAAAAATTAAAACATCTCAGCAACCACTAGTCCAATTTTTGAAAAGTCTGGTTTTTTATAACATTTTTTTTATGTAGATTTTAGAATTTATTAGAAAAAAATTATAATAAATTTTCAAGGATAAATTTTCTAACTTTTTCTGGAATACCCCTCATAAGGGCTTTCATTTTTCCTTATTAACACGCATCCGTCGTTAACAAAAAGTTCCGAAAGAGTCGTTTGTCAAATCATCAAAAACAAACATCAAAAAATATCAATGCAAAGTAGTAGTTAAAAAGGAAAAGGGAGGGGAAGTTTATTTTTGTTTGTGTTTTGCCAGTGAGCCAAAATCTCATTCGATTTCGTGAAAAAATAAAGGCGCAATGACAGTTTGAATTCGGAAATTGTGTCAAATTGACACAAACGACGGATGCGTGTTAATTTTATAATTTTATCATTTATCGTCATTTTCTCATTTTATCATTACCATTTTATCATTAAATATTAACGAAGTTATTAGAAAAATTGCATGTCACAATTTTTAACGACGCACTCTTTAGTTCACTAAACTAAATAAATTAAGATCTTTTGACTGTAATATATTGAAAAATCTATCTCAAAACCAAAATTCCGAATGCTGAGACTGAATTCGCGTTCGTGTTTCCCATAATTGTGTGTGTAATAGAAGATAAAAACACCGTTACAATAGATTTCTAAAATTGGAATATCTGCTTGAAATGCGCATTTCTTAACTAACCTTTGTTGTGTTTGCTACATATCAAAGTTTTAAGTTTGCACATCCAAAACTTAAAACTTTGATATGTAGTTTTCACATTTTTAAAATCAAAATAATAATTAATTTCATTTTCGAAAATTTTGAAAACAAAACTCTTGGGTTTTTGAGGTCGCTGAGTACGAATATTCAGTAGGAATTGTATCATTTTAAATTCGGTATGTCAGTTAGATTTGCCGAGTTCGAGCTATCATTTTTAACATTAAAATTCTAACTACAGATTCGTTTTCAGCGATTTTAAAGACATGTTTTTTCCAATTTTCTTTTAAGAAACTCACAACGTAAATAAATATGCAGCTGCTTTTACAAATAACTAAATTGGTGGTTTTCAAATACGAAGGAAGAGATTGCAACAAAGCGACACATTCTGGAGATGTCCCCGCGGACATTGTGTGCAAACAGTTGTGCGCTTTGTAAGCCAACAACTTTGCAGGCACAATGAACCCAGCCATAAGGCACACGCTGAATAATTATGCACGTTTTCCTTGGAGAACTTGTATTTAGTAGGGGCCAGGGGGGTTCTTCTACTCACCATGCGATAGTACTCCCTCCTCCAGTAGGGCCTGCCACATGCCAGCCGCCTGGGCGCGCGTGTGCACAATCGGAGCCAAGTTCACCAGCCAGTCGACTAGCTCAGTGCCAGGAGCGCATTTGCGAATTAATTTACCGGAAACCTGTTGCAGCCACCCGAAAAGAGACACGTTGTGAGTAAAATGAATTATTTGTAAGAGACGTCAGTTTAATTGCTAGTTTGCGCAGCAGATGAGCGAGCGGACGGACGGGCGTCCTCACTAAACGTGAAATGTAACAATTAAAAGCGCACAATAGTCGCCAGATGGCGCCGCCATGAGCACCGTTGTTGGTGTTGGTGGCGCCGCCATCTTTGGCACTCTGTGCACTTAAGTGCCACAAACTTACTTACTTTTCTATCCTTGAGACAACTTGAGCTATCAGCGACGAGCAAAGTGCGCAGAGCCCATCCCATGCGATTCATAGCCGGACTCGGCGACTGCACATATTGGACAGCGGGAAGCGGCGTGCGAGAACGAGAAAGGAATAACGGGAAAAATATTTAGAAAACACTTTAAAATGCAGGCGGTTCCAGGACCAGCGGGCACAAAAGTAAACTGCAAGCAAGGAAGGAAAATATTTTGACAAGCTCTTAAATGAAAAATGACAGTGCTGCGTTTCAGCTCGAGTGTCGTCTGTCACGCTGTGTCTTTCGTACATTGCTTCCGAGACATTGGACATAATGCTATACTGTCGTGCTGGCAGCCTTTACAAATGTGTTGGCAACTCTGAAACCCTAATAAATGACTAGACGCGTGCGGCATAATCGAAGAAGCTGGACAGGCTACGATTGTGCGCCATTTGAAATCAATTGAAGTTGAGGCGCCACTGAGGTGAAATACTGAAGCTTTGTGCGGCGCACACAATAAGTAGTCGACGAACGGCTTGTCGCAAGTAAAGGATGTTGCAAATTGTAAGTCACTGTTAACTGAAATTACTAGAGCACTTGCGACACTTGAAACGTTGTAAAACGGTTTACTTCTGCTTGAATAGTTTTTGTTGTAGAGCAACATTTTGAAATTAAAATTTAATTTACTCTAAACTTTTAGTTGCGTCAGCACTTACATTTCATTATTAACGTTTTGAAATAAGATTATTATTTTATTATAAAATTATTTTATAATTTATAAGCGGAATTTTGAGTTGACGGAAATTCAGCAGGGAAAATTATAATGAAGCCATTAAGAGTTGTTAAAACTGACACAAAGTCAGGAGAAGATCAAGAAAATCATCACCAACGTGATGATAAATACATATTATGGGGTACGAATCCCGAAGTGAAGCTTTAAAATTGCTCAAATATACACAGAATCGAATAGAGCTTCTTTTAGGTGTTCAAATTACTTACAAGTAATTACCTTCTATTGAATTGTGCAGTAATTTTCGTCTATTCTCTGATTTATATTTTCCTCACAGTCTATGTGAGGGTTAAACAAAACCAATTATAACTGTAAGCCACATTTCAGGCATAAATTTTTATTATATTTGCCGCCAACCGTCAAGCAGTGCGTCTCATTGTTGTGTACTTATCACATGTCGTTTTGAAAAATTATGAAAAGGGCGATAAAAGGAAATAAATGACAAAACTTTTGTGCGGGTGCGCTGAAGTGCGAAATTCGAGGCCGATACTTTTGGGATGCTTTGGACAGGATAATATCGCTTTTGAAAGGCGCAACTGTTGGTATTGGTGTTGGTACTTTTTTGGAAAATCCGGTTTTCGTCTTTTAAACATACGTGAGTTCGAATTCGTTAGATGCAAATGGCATTTTATGGAGCAACGAGTCGAATATTGGTTAATTGAGTAAAAAGTATTATAAACATCGTTTATACCTTGATTGGTATTTACCTCTGTTATTGGTAGCGCTGGATTGGGATGGTCTGGACTTAGAGGTCGCTTGGTAGGTGAAGATGCAGCTGGTGATACACCAGGTCCGAATCCTGGAACGAAAATATGCAAACATAAAGAGTTATAACACCGTTCGATAGTAACACAAAATAGTAACACACGAAAAACTCAGTTTCTGTGTGTACTTGCGAAAGCTGAGAACGGGTTTATTAAAAGGGCTTCGTTGATTTTCTCTATAACGTCAAAACTTTGTCTACAAAAAATGTTGTTCCCTTAGAATTTCCATAAGTAGTTTATATCAATTATACCAATCAATTATACCAATATTCGCGATCCCGGGATTGCAATCCCTAGTGCGAACAAAACTTCTTCTTCTTCTTTTGCATTGACATTTCTGGGAGTTCGTTTAGGAAAATCTTTGTGCTCCCGACACAGGAATTAAGTACATATGTCAAAAGAAATGTTTGTTAAGCAAAACTAATTATCGATCTAGGGAGAATTCTGCTAACCAAATAGTTAAATTTTCAAGTCGATTCAATGTTATTAGGAGCAGATTTATAGCGCAACCACGGCTTTGGTTCTGTTCTATGCCAAATTATACAAAAAATACATTCTCTGCAACACTTTTTTCGAATCGTGTATGAATAAGTAGGAGGGCAAATTTTATTTCAGCATTAATATAACACAAAATTTCACCTGTGTGTTGTGTAAATATGTGTCA
Source organism: Melieria omissa (assembly GCA_963971225.1). Lineage (NCBI taxonomy): Eukaryota > Metazoa > Arthropoda > Insecta > Diptera > Ulidiidae > Melieria > Melieria omissa. Next base: position 35,002,460 of record OZ020269.1, read on the forward strand.
TTGTCTTTGTTTGTAATTAAGAATCAATTATATAAACGTTTGTATTATGAATTGTTTTTGCAGTCACCTGAAGGTATACATGCACTCTAAAAATCCATTTCAAGTTACTTGCATTGTTGAAAGTGTTCGTTTCAGATGATTAGCTCGAAGTGGACACTTTACTCTCTAAAATGAATTTTTGACTAAAAACCCATCTTTCACAATAAGACCCAATGCTCAATTAAAACGTTTAAGCAAGTAAAAGCCTTCAGATCTTACTAATTTTTTAGAGTGTGTAATGCGTTATTATCGATTTAATCTTATTTGCAGACAAGCGTAATTCTTAATTAAATACCCACACATAGGCTTTGAATATAATTGCAATATTTTAATGTGGGACATAATTAAATTGTTTCATTTTTTGAAGTTCGTTTGATTCTATTATTTGGATGGTTAATTATTGAAAACTTTAAGGAATATTTATAATGCAAAGATGACACGTAGTTTTTAGGCAAAAAAACAAAAAAATTAACGCGAAATAGTTTTAAAATTATACAATTTCATACAAATTGATTAATGTCGACTGAAGTAAAAATTTAAAACTATATTCAGGCGGTAAGTGTCAGAAAGATGGTGAGACATTTTTTTATATCCACGCAATGGAAACAAAAAGGGGTATTAGGAAGCGAAGCTAAGGAAGTTCTTTCAATTAAATAATTAAAGTTAAATTATTAATAAAATTATGCTTACTTAAATCTCTGAACACAAGTGTTATACAAATATTTTGTTAAGTGTTATATATTTATTTTTCCCATGATTAATTAAAAACAAATTTCTGGTTTGGTAAACAAAATCTGACCAATGAAAGCGCTAATATTTTATTTGTTTAAATGTTTAAATACATTGCCAGCCGAAGAGGCAGGAGAAGTTATTGCATTATTTCTATGGGGGTTTCGGAGCCCGAGGTGCAACAGTTTTCCGGATAAACTGGATAAGAGTGAAAGCCTTCTCATATTTGAGAATCTCTTAGCTTTTACTTGTCGGATGTCTTTGCAGTTTGTTCACAAAAATATGTAGGTCGAAGTGGCTGCTTCGAGTTAGGCCGCAGAGGCTCATTGTGACACTAAAATATTTCGTTCTCAGATCCTCTTACTCATATGGAATAGTCCTATCGGCTGGATGCCCTTTATTGTCGTAGAAGACGTTACCTATCCCTGTCCATGCAACTCCTGTGGAAATCGTATAAAGCAAAAAAACCTGGGTGTTTTTGGAACCGTCAGAACACCAATAATTGCTTGCAGCGGGTATCTTTTTAGTACAAGAAGCCCTCTCTTTGCATTAACTTTTTCTTTTCTATTCAACTGATTTTTTTTAATTGTATTTTCGCAATATTGGCAACTCTGCTGTGCCAAATTTAAACCGTTTGGACCAATAACAATATAATGTGGTGCTGAAGTATGTATGTAGGTATGTGTGTGTGTATGTAAACAAGCAATAACGATAAGAAGTTTGAAATGAAATTTGAAATTATTTGCGCGCCGTGTACTCACCATTCTTCAGTTTGCAGCTGGTAATTATGTCATTCATTAATTCTTTATTCTTCTGCAACGAGAAACGAGAACGAAAAGTTGTTTATTGGTGAGTGCGGCGAGAATGCGAGTAAATAGAGAGACAATTTTGAAGTTAATTAAAGCGTTTCTAGCGAACGGTTGGAGGAAACGACCTCGGCGCGAACGACTACAGCGAGCGAAAGCCAAAAGCTGAAAATGTAAACAAGCAGTAAACAAACAGAAATTTGCGTGAAATAACAATTGATGGCGTTGGCCGGTGGCTGGTGTTGTTTGACATTCAATTACGTTTGCTGTCATTTCGCTGGTGCTGGCACTGGCGCTGGCGGACACCGACCGCAGAAGCGAGAGCGTGCGTGTGTGGGTCTTAGCGCGAGCACGAGTCCGCACTTGTGCGGGAGGCAGCTGGCGCTGCTGTAATGGTCGGAACGGTTGGACCGGCATCGCGTAGTGGCGTGGCGTGGGCCCGGGCGGTGGCGGCATAGTGTGGTAGCCATTGCATGCAGCGCCCGTGTGAGCATCGTTGAGCGGAAACTCCTGCGAGTGGCGGCGAGTGTAGCGCAGCAGCACGCACACATCCACGTCATCAGTGGCGATGATTTGCGACCAAGGCTGGTCGCTGTGTTTGCTGCTCTTTTTCAAGTTGCCGCCGCTGCCACCACTGCTGCCACTGGTCATGGCGACGGCTGTTCTAACACGTTAGCAAGTACGACCGTGTCTTTCCGTTTTTGCTGTTTTGCTTTGCTTTGTTTTTTCGATATATTTTGCAGCTTGGAAATTCACTTTCATGTTCGACTGTGCGGCGCTTGTTAAAAAAATGGTAGACAAATAATCGAAAAGCAAGCAACAGCTGCTCTCACGCGTTCACGACTGATTGTGGGAATGACGAATTGAGTTTGCAAAAAACAAGAAGGCGAAATCGTACGAAGTCGTTAAACAAAAGCGCAGAAAAAGAATAAATTAACTTCTGCTAAAAGGCAAAGACACAAAAACCAGAAAAAATACAAATGCAAAGTGCGCTGATATCAACGTTGGCAAAGCTTTTCTTGCATGCGCGTATGTATGTGTGTACGTGTACGAGTTTGCCTACGGAATATTCTTATCACTGCAGTAACAGTGTCCCAACCAGCCACCGCTCAGTGGGGCAAGTCAAGCCAAATTGCTATGCGAATTGCACTAGCGACATACAAAATCTACGTACGCTTAGGGTTGCCATCGCTTGAGAAAGTTAAAAAAAATTTGATTCGCACAACATAAACTGGCTTCAAGTCCAAAATACAGTGGAGTAGACAATAAAAAAATGCCTACAATAGTTAAACCTGGGCGAAACCAACAAATTAGAAATTCATTTAGTTCGTTAAAGAAGAATTTCAAAACTTAGATTACTGACTCATAGAGCAAACCGAAGTGTATTTACCCATTCGCGCACACAGGAGGATCCAAACCCCAAAACACAAAAATTGATCTTACAAAATGGTATTCGGCTCAAAACACAATTTCATTTTTGTGGATGTTGGCTTGGTATCAACTTATTCTGTCGCCTTATATCCTCAATTTCAAACCACATCGAAAATTCGCAATAACCCGTCACTATTCGCGACCCATAGGTTTCTCGACAATCACGTGTGGGTTTTTGGATTCCTAAGTGCGGTCATTTCTTTTCTAGCAAAAGATGTTTTTTGGCCAAATTCGACGTCCAATTAGAGTTGCTGTAAGGACAAACAAAGAGTCGTTGCCATCAGTTGCCCTCAGTCGATTGGGGCGAACAACTTGAGATCATTGTGCAAAATTTTCATCAGGATGCTGCGTGAAATTTTAAGTTGATTAGATCGATGGCTAGCCGATGTTTCCCAATTCAGACCGATTTTTCTGCCACCTTCTCGTCTGTACGCACTGCGTAACGACGGGGACATGAGCTTTGTCCACTAACAACTCAGTCTTATGACCTTTTTGCAAAAGCTGCGTGCAGCACGCGCGGCTGCTTTATTTGAACTTATTAACTCATTAACTCATCAACCTGCCGTTCGGAACCGGCATAAAACTGTAGGTCCCTTCCACCCGCGTACAAATTCACACGCACAACACGGGTGGTTGCGGGAAGCTCGGCCTTAGTCTCGCGTAAGCGGGATTATTATTATTAACTCATCGGGAAAAATTCGCTTATATCAAAAGCGTTTAAAATGCTCACATGGCAACTCAGCATGAAAGTCAGTGATAAGAGAAGATGCATGCCGTAGGCAGTTAATAGTCATAATAAAGTGCCAGCTTATCAGAACTGAAGCAATCACAACAATGACGCCACTGAAAGTGCCAACAAAGCAGCCAAAGCCCTAAATTAAGCAGTTGTCGGTTTTTGGTGGCAACCCAATTAACCCTTTCGCTACAGGTTTTTACTGGGGAAAGTTAAAATTTTTAATTTTACGTTTTAGGCTTCGTTGTGGTTATATTAGCAACATTCCAAAAGACATTTTTTAATTTGTATACTTGGACCCTGTATTTTAGAGTGTTTTTCTATGAGAGCAACCACATCGTTGTGGCTGTAATAATTACTTAAACATAAAACTTTTTACGCATAACGAAAATTTGGATATTTCTTCATTTATTTCAGCCAAAACTAAAAAAAAATTTATCTAAATTGAAAGAAAACGTCAAATTAAAAAGTTATCTAAAGTTTTCTGTCTCTTCTTCCTTTTCTATGTCAAGATCTACCACTAAAAAAAGTGTGTACTTCTCTTCTTAAACTTTAATATTCAGTTTAATAATTTCGTATTTTTTCTAAATTTTCAAACTATTCTATGGACCAAAAAAAAATGTATTCTTGAAACCACAGAGGGCTCAGACGTCCACAAAGTAGCAATGTGCCATATGGCAACAAAATAGCGAAAGGGTTAATTGCTGTTAAAGTGCGCGACTTTGTCACACAATCTGCAAATGTCAATGCCAACGAAGTGAATTTGAACTTGAAGCTTAAGTTTCGTAAAATCGTGTCGTGTTTGTGGTTGTTTTGATAGTTAGGGGCTTTGCCAAATGAGAGCTGAGTACATTTCGATTATATGGAATTAAATTTGCATTAGTGCGCAAGCGACATCAAAAGCAAGCTGAGAACTTTTTCATGGGGGATATCAATCTCAGAGGTTTTCAATTTCCTGATGGGAAAAATGGCCTTTTTCTTATTGAGTTGTTGGCAGGGATCGACCTGCGTGTCAAATTCGCAACCCATTGCATTAACTAGCTTAGTCACTCCGGTGGCGTTTTTGATTAATTTCAATTCACAATTTTATCTCTCTGACCGACTACATAAAATTTTGTTTTCGAGATCAATTTTCCCAGATATTTTAATGAGGGAGCGTTATGTTAAGATATATAAATTAAATAAAAATGAATTTTTTTTAATACATGCAGTCAGTGGTGCAAGCAAGAGTTGTTTTGGGCGTTAAAACTCTCCCCCAGGACACAGAAATTGCTGGTACAAAATATGGTTTCGAATGGTATTTGGTTCGAAAGTTGTACGCAAAATCCTGTGAGCGTCACTGCATGGAGTAATTCTTTTCTATTTCAATTCGTATTTTCACACAGCTCAATGTGTCTGCATCTGAAAATCGGTAGGAAAATAAAACTAAACAAAATTAGCACAGGAAATAATTTTGACGTGTTTTCATGAATTTCGTCATTGCGTTTATTAAGAAAACTGCGTTTATTAAAGAAACAATAACTTAAAGGTTGCCCTTTTTGCTTAATTTATTTTTTTACTCACTTTTACTTTTTTGTGATTCAAATTTTCTGCGTAACTTTGATCGCAGATCAATGGCTCTCCAGATCTTGGACTGCAAGAATAAGCTGAGCATTGTATAAAAAAGCGTGGCATCGCCCATACAACTCAAATCAATCTATATGTAATGTTTTCCCTTAAATGACTAATTCATCACCGCCCAATCCAAACCGCTAAAGCTACGAACATGACATTTGATCTCTAGGTACGTTTACGAAATTAATTAAGACGGGATCTTTTGATATTTGGGGTCTAAAGACGCAAAACATGGGTTAAAGATTGTATGAAGAAACTTAAGTTATTGGTCCCATTGACTTCAAATAAAGATAAAAAAATGTGTTTAAAATGTGTTTTCAGCTTAGTTTTTCCGAGAGCTCTCCACTTCATTCGTTTATAGTTCATTGCTGTAGCAACACGTACCAAACACAATGTGGTTGGAAATATCAAGTAGATTTTATTAACTAAATAAACCATAAATAAAGACTTAACAGCACAAAGGAGCAACAGTTTGCCATCACATTTCAATAAAATCTTTTTCCTTCAGAATCCTGGTTCTGTCTCACGAAATGCCGACAATCAATATTTAGAACTTCAGCAATTTTGTGTTATTGAGTCAAGTTTTGTAGGGCAATTTATTTACTAGTTTATGACTGTTTATTTGCATTTAACTATAATAAACATCGCTTGAGCTTTTCCAAATACCTAAGTTGTAATGTACATGAAGTTTTGCACACTTCCGACCGGACACACTGTGCATACAGACGAGTTATGAGAAGACATGTGCTTGGTGCAAGCAATCCCAATCCAATCCGGATTGCGTAACTGTATGAGGTCGTCATGACTTATGAGAAAAAGTAGTTTGGGAAAGTGTAGAATGTTGCACACTCAAGGCACAAAATGTTGCACATGAATCTCGCATATTTGAATCTGTTTTAAATTTGATGCCCCGAACACCTGTCAAAAGATATGTAGAATCAGAAAGATTATATGAAGACGATTATTTTGAAGACTGCATGGCTACACAACCACCGCAACCATTGCGACAAAATCTAAGCAATTGGCATCACTGCTTGAAAACAGATAGTTTTAATGTAATTTTTCTTACTTACAACATTCAAAAATTCATTAGTATTTCTGTTAAAAATTTCATTATCATAAAAATTAGTACGCACTGTCGTTTGTTTTACAATTATTGTAGAACGATAAAATTTATATAGACAAATGGTTAATAAATAAATATCTTAAAACCAGGTACAATGATCGCTCGATAAGTTGAACAATTGCTAGTTAGTGTACGACAGCTAGTTAGGGTATGGCATCGTCTATGATGAAATGAATACAAGACATTAAAAAGAATGATTTTTCGTTTAAATTTTGTGAAAAATAAATGAATTCTTCAACCTAAAAAATTGCCAAACTCCTTTAGGTAGTGAAAAAAGAAAAGGCAATAGCAATTCGTAAATGTTAAATGTTGGCCATTTTCACAAGTTGTGTGCTCTGTCAAATGAGTTAATTTATTTGTTGATGGACCGATGGTAAATTGACTATTCGATTACCAATTGGTTAACCAGAGACTGTGAAATCGAAAAAGGGTAGTTAACCATTGGTTAAAGGCTAACAAACAACTGTGAAATCGGACTTTACAGTGTTAACGGCAATGCTGTCTTTGAAATCCGCCACGAAAATCCGCACATTCATTTATTTGCAACATATGCGATTTCATTGACAACGTCAGCGTGGTTGCAGGCGCACACCCCATTGAGATATTTTAAAATTAATTACACAGCCTCCCACACGTGTACATAGGTACACACAAAATACATACGAACAAAAAATTAACCCTGTCGGACTTGAGACAACTGGTTCCCAAAATACCCTGGTTTTTTTTTGTAAGTCAATTGGACAACTAGTTGTCCAAGTAGCTGTTAGCGAATTTAAAAGTCAGTCAGTTCGCGTCTAATCGTTCACGTTCTGTGTGTGCATTCACAGGCGAAAGACAGAGATGAAATTATCCACAAAAGACTGTTAGGTCTGATCCTATGATATTTTTGTGACAACGAGGACATAGAAATGTTTCAATTTTTTTCTGTATTTCTGTTTTATGAACGAGTTCATATTTTTCAAGGCTCGTTGGATTTACACGTTTTGTCTTGAATGATTTCAGTTCGAATTTTGCATGGTTGCGTGAGGCAATGAAATGAAATATGGGGTTTTTGGGACATTTTTGTCGAAAACACAGTTTGAATGTATTTTTTTGGATTGGTGTCTTAAGCAAATTTGTTGGTCGTTAAAATATCTACAAACTTGCCGAAGACAGTAAAGCGATATTCGGAACCATTTAGGACCTATTAGCATTTAAACGTTCGAAGACTTAAGCGACGAACTCGACTAAAATGAGCAAACTTCAACTCTTAAACTGGAGCCAATTATTAAACGGCTGGTGGATCTCAACTCAGTATACCTATAGAAAGTCGCTCAGTAGGTCCCCATGTCTGAATTTTCGACTTGCACAGTGTTATTTATTAATTCATTTACTTATTTATTAATTGCAGGCGTGGTCAATAGTGATGAGGAATTCAATTCAGGCCCCAAACAGTTTCGGCAAAAGTGTGTCAACGAGTCAATTTCATCGTGGCCCATCTTTATGTGCACCAATATGTTTTGTTTTTCATTCGCAAACAGATATTTGTTGTTTTTTGAAAATATTTCTAAATAAAATAATCCCCCCTTAAATTAGAAAACTAACCCAGATGCAGTTCTAAAATTACTAGCTTCGCAACTGGTTTAGAAACTATTTACTTAGGACTTAACTTCGGACTACTTACGAATGAATGCAGACGGGACAATTTACTGTCATCCAGGACATCGTCATCTTATAAGGATGAGTTTGCTCCAAAAAAACGAATCGGTTCTGCAGTCAGCTACGGTTGGCAAGCAACCAGTTGACAAATTACATTCGGACCAGTCCGAATTCCTACAGGAAAGTTCCCATCAGAGACAGCGACAACCCTATGAAACGTATTTTTGTGGGTCTTTCACGTGTGTGAGTGTTTTGCTTGCATAGCGATTATTTAATTGAATTGCCATGCCTGAATGCTTAAGCCCACATCCATGGCTGCCTCAACGACTACGCACACGTACATACCTACAACTGTATGTATACACAAAAGTGAGTAAAGCCGAACGTGAGTGCGCCCATTGTTGGTTGTTGCGGCTGCTGTTACAATTTCCATGGCGGATTTTTCTTATTGTTTATTATGCAATTTTTCTCGCCAAAGCGAAGCACCTAATACACTCATTATTTGGCTCTACGGACGCTTATCACATATTCTGTTTATTGAAGCCGTTGTCGGCGCTTGCGTTGACTTAGGAGCTACTTAAAATAAAAGTAATTGCGTTGTCATGTGATAGTGAGTGTCGAAAATTAAGAATGGTTAAAAGAACATGTTATATGTTTCAATAAAGAAGAGCACTTCAGTCGCTTTCGACCGACTTATTCATACCCTCCAGTTGAAATAACCAAGTGTTATTGGGCGGTCCATGCACCTTTTAGTATTCTTTTGCTTTCGATTTTCTCCTTCCTAGTTAATGTGGTCTACAATAGCTTTAGAGGGCGCGCCACACCCACTATCTATTGCAAGCATTCATTAACTAACAGCTTATTTCGGTTAATATCAAAATTCTCCTGTTTGAGTACAATCGAAATACAAAATGGGGAGCTCGATTACGAAGCTCCTGAGTAATGAACAAGAAATACTCCATCAATACTTTGATAGATCTGAATGGATCAGTTCAACGAACAACTCATATCCAATTTTTACGGGCAGAAAATTCAGCAATGACAGCAACATCGCAAAACGAGATGTATTCATACTCTTCCTCATTGCTTAAGACATTTATGAATTTATTAAACAAACAACTTTACTGACGTATCATAAGATGACCAAGGTTTGAGATCTATTGGAGAGATGTGATCCTATGGTATCACAAGAGCCGAATTTGGCCTAAATCTGCTTCTGTTTCGAAGTTGCTTTTTAGGTATCCATCCAAGTTGGCATTAGATAGGGAGCTGCCACTAATAATTGGAATAACAGACATACAGATACTAATTCTAAATCGATCGTGATACCTATTTATTTTATATCGGCCGCGATTTTTTCTGGGTGCTACAAACCTAAGGTTAATGCGTATCTATTTTAGGGCCTCAATGCATGGTATAAAGATGGAAACGGAAATATATGCTAAATTGGGACTGGTTAACGATTTTTCGGTTTGAATTTTGATAAAAACACAGCCAAATTCTTAGCCGATATCGAGATACCAATGTCAATTCTCCGGTTGAAAACAAGGTTTTCGCTGTAAACGGGAGGATGTTGCAGTTAGAAAAAACCAGTAGCCCATAGCACAGACTTTAGTGCCACAAAGTTAATGTAATGTTTTGGATTAGTTGAAAATGTTCCCCTCACAGCCACTTATACCCGTCATCCGTTGACTATTAATAAAAAGTTTGGCGAATACATTTCAAATTATGTGAATTGCAAACACACGCATTTGGCGTTGGCACGTCGAATAGAGAAACAGCTAAGGGTCAATTCTGAATCACCGCCCAGTTTCCACGCTAATCCATACTGTCATTTCAGTTTGTAGCATCCCTTGCGGTCGTGATGCAGAGCGCGGCGACCGGCCGTCCTAATTGGGTTTTGATGACTGGCCGAGCACACTTGAAGGCCCATTTTGAAATGGAATGCAATTTGCCGATGGGTGTGAGCGTTTTCATTTTCAATTTGCGTTGGCAGCTCAGCGCGCCAAATTGCGGTTACGTTTGCATACGGCAGGTGCAGGGCAGCTGCCACTGCAGCCGCGAACGCAATGAAGGTGAGTGGAAATTGCGTTTGCATTGCGCGCGCCAAAGGGAAATTGCAAAAAAGCGCAAAATGCTCTGTGAACGTGCTGGCGAGTTTTGTCACTGTCGACTGTGGTTGTGTGTGTGCAACAATCAATACAGCAATAATCTTCAAATTTGAATATCGGAAGAATGAAAATTATTGTTGTCAACAACTTTTTGTATGTTTGTATTTTTGTCTGTTAATTGGTTCTTAAAGATATTCAATATAAAACAGATTTCATTGAAATCATGTATACAATTCATATCGTAGGCTATTTGGGGGAATCCTTAAGCTATACTCATTAAAATTGTATTTATGCGTAAAACTGCTATATGCTTTTTTCATGTCTGACTGTTTTTCCGACAATATAAAAGGCAATTTAAAAATATTGACAACGAAAAAGTTTTATTTTTCCATTGTGCAAATATATTGTTAAAGGTGGTAAGCCAATGAGGTACCGTTTTATAAATCTGAACAATCGCAACTATGAAACATCTTAAAAATGTGAATACACTGTAGTTATTGGTTCACATTATTGGGAATTCACTATTGTTTGTTCTTTTTTCTTACAAACGGCTAAAACTATAATTGCAAAGTTTTTTGCAAAGATCAATATGTATAGTTGACAGTATAAAGTTCGATAAATATGGTTAGTTATATAAGGTCAACCAAGCCTGTCGGATGGGAATACAAGGCGGCTAGAGGTGGGTTAATATGAAATGTTCATATAATATAAGAATCACAAAAATATTTTAATTTCAGACATGTTTATTGTGTTGTAAGTATTCCTAATTTTAGTTTAATAATTAATTCTAAACATATTTATATGTATTTTAATGTTTAATCTTTGGATATTTTGAATATAATCTGTTGCTTTAGTTATTTGTTTTATATCTTTTCTAGTATAAAATGTAAGTACATTGAAAAAACTTGTTTATTTGTTCGTACAAAGAAGAGATGAAAAGGAATAATAAAGGGATGTTTTTAAATTTGGAGCTTCACTCTCACAGCCATGAAAGTGAAGATTTTCAGTTAAAATTAAATATTTTTTTAAAGTAGATAAGTGAAGAAGTTGTGTTAATTAATGTTATAGACATTCATATTTGCAGGCCGTGTAGAGAAAATACGGTCCGGATGCACGAGACCGACACCTATTTAGAGCATTCTTAAAGTATTAACAATTTTGCATACGTCACCCAATAACTCCGGGTACGGTTAAAAATCCAACCCCCCTCTCGTAAGGGCCCTTTGTTTGTTCAAACACTTTCAGTTGCGAAGACAAAACGAAACTTAAAAGAATATATTTTGTTATGTTAATACAAACCAATTCCCTTCCGTGCACAAAAGGCACTTTAATTTAATCCATCAAGGACTTCAAGGACTTGCATATTTCCGCTGCTATTAAGTGATGAACAAAAGCTAGGATACGCTTGCTATGTATGTAAGTATGTATATAAATAAGTAGGTATACGTGAATGTGAATATTTGACCCTAAACAAATAAACCCCCTACTCGAGTTTGACCTAAAGCCGCATTGACAAATAGACAAGCAACGTGTTGCACGCTTGAGTTTAATTTCATTAAAAGTTCTAAAATGCTGTCAAATGTGCTCGGCATGCAAATTATCCGGCAACAAATATGTCAGAAAGGTAATGTGGCTAATGTCCGCTTGAGGTAAAACTTCTGCAGAAGCTGTCTAAACTGAACCGCATAGACGTGAGTGGAACGAGCGAGCGGTCCATACAAATTAAATTTCCAAAACGAAAATTGCAATTTCCATGTGCTATCTGACAGCAGTTGCCTTGTCCCCGGTTTACATTGTCTGGTAGTTGTGGTCCTAAAGTTTTCGTTTATATAAAGTTTACACTTGTTTGTCTTCGCATAGCCATGCATGTTGGTGAGTAGAGCCACACATATGACGAAGTGGAATACTTGAACAAAATATCTGCACGTAAAAAATAAACCGCTAAAAAAAACAACTTCTGCACGAACAACTTCTGCGGCTGTTTTAACACACACCTACGTACCTACGTGCGCAGAGGTTCGGCATGTTTGATTTTTAATTGTTTACGTACAATTGAATTTTGGAGGGTTTCAACTAAGCAATAGAGAACTGTTTCGGTCGGCAGGACCAGCACTTTAGACGCGAATATTTTATGTGTATTCAGTTCTCTTGGACTTATGGGGTTGGTGCTATTGCAAGAGAAGAGATAAAAAGTCCAAGTGGAGAAATACTAGACATCCCGAAATCTTAGAGGAAGTAGAAACGATGTAATCAATATCTGCTGTGCTATTGACCAATACTCCAATAGTAAAGTCTCTGAGGTTGATATTTAAAGGTTCTTGTCAAGATTCATTGAATAGAAGATTGCGCCTTCCGGGAGAAAATAATTTCGAAACCGCACCAGTGACGTTATACAAAATTGCTTCCTATTGGCTGAAAATGTTGATTGAATTTTGGAGAGAGAAACACAGTGGGGCAAAATTAAATATTTGTTACTTCATTATTTTTTTCCATTTTCAATTCCCTTCTTAATTCCAGTAAATTTACCCTTACCGATAAATATTGAGTATTTGCCGTTCGAAGTCGTTTTGGGTGAAGTGCAGCGAGCAAACTCTTGCCGTTTAACATTCAAATAAGTCTCCCGGCCACAGAACTTCACTCAACGCTGTATAAGGCTTGCATCCTTGGGGAACTGGAAGAAGTGCACTGCGCAATCTAAATCATATATATGCATATTCCATTTGAAAAGTACTTCACCACTCATGTACCTTTTTTTTCATTATTTTGTGTACACAGGCCCACTGCACACCGCATGATTCTCTTCTTTTTTGCTTTTTTCTTTTTTTGACATTTTTCCGCGATATTCTCACTACACGCACTTTTACAGCAAGGACTTTTGAAAATCAAAATTATTTAATTATTTTAACAAAAAACAATGAAAACAATCAAGCAAAAGCGGCACGATTTACAAAAAAATAAATATTTGTGAATACAAAATTTTCAACTAATGAAAACAAAGCACGAAATCTGAATTGAATTGCAGGGTTTCCTCCCGAATTTCACTTGTTTTATTTGTGTTATTTATATGAACGAATTATACGAATTTATATTTAATTTTGTAAAGATAAATATATGTATATATAGGGGCTTAAGTATAAAGAAAGCCATATATTTGCTCAAAAGAGTAAAGCAAAATGTAAGTTCAAAATAAAAGAGTTTAAAAAGTACTGATGGAAACCCTACATATTCTCCGATGACGTCACTGGTGCGGCTTAAAATTGATTTTCTCTCGGAAGGCGCAATCTCTGTATTCAATGAATCTTGGGTTCTTGTCAAGTCTACCTAAAACAGTGGAAGTATAGTTACTGAATCTAATTGGGCATATGGAGAATTCTAAGCTGTTAGATTTGTGAGACAAAAGAGGGACTTCTTCCATTATACAGTAATTCTATTTGAAAGTACGATTATCGTTGATTGCAGACTTCTCAACCTAACTTAACCTTATCTAATCCAACAAATCCTATTCCGAAATTAAGAGAAATTATTTACGACTTTATTAAATTGGCGGCCTCGATAGCCCAGCGGGTAGCGCGCTGGCTTCTCATACCGAGCGCCCCAGGTTCGATTCCTGGCTCGGGCTGGAAAAAACGCTCATCTACTTCTATCGCTATCCATATGAAGGAGCTGAGAATTACAAGAATCGCACAAGTGCGCTCTTGGCAGGCAATCCTCCAAGTGTGAACGAAAAAACTGCCAATCGCCGTTCGGATTCGGCGTTAAACTGTAGGTCCCCTCCCCTCCCTTTCCCCATCCGTTTGAAATGTGTGTTGTATCACATGTTGGAAAAAACAGTGTTGCATACGCATTTCACACGGGTGGAATTTGTGGTATCACAACGGGCCCGTTAAGAGGCCTAAGTGTGTCTCATACAGAGGCAGCCACTGCAACCGAACCTAACCTAACCTAAATCAGTAATGGATTAGAATAGAATTCACAAATTCTCTGATTTATATAAAAAGAAGGAGGAAAAAGGAGGGGAAAAAAGAGGACTCACTTTTGAATAATATTTTTAACAAATATGCACCAACGAAAAAGGAGATTTTGTAACACATATGGACTCAATAATCTTGCAAAAAGCCCTCAATTGGTGCGTAATTTGAAATTTGGTAATTTGCAATCAATCCAGGAACAGAAATGACATCTCTTCACATATTTACATACATATTTACATACTCGTACATGTCCTCTGCATTAGATTGGGACTGAGCTGCGTCAATTTGAACCCAAATGAAAACAAAATAAACAACTTGTGAAGAGGAACTGGCGTTCTGAATACGTTTGTTTACTTAAAGTAGTTTTGTAAAAGAATTTTATTATTGCTTATGTGTAGCACTTGCGGTGCCATTGTGCGAGTTTATTACTTCCAAAATTGGCATAGTTCATAGTCTTAAGCCGAGCCCATGGAGGCCCCAGTGCACACGTATGCACGTAATTCACATGCAACAATAACAATAGCGCTGATTGCGAAGGCTTAGTGCGGTTCAGTTGGTTCGTTTGCTCGCTTCGACTTGTGGCACTGATGAAGTTATTACAGTTTTGTTGATTTTTGCGTCCCTGCGCTGTGCTGCTCCATCCCACGGCGCTTCACCTGTGCTGATGCGGAGTGTGTCGCTGTGCGTATGAATTTTTTTAGTTGGCGTTGTTCTGGTGAGTTCCAATTCCACAGTTAAATATTTTCATATAATCATTATTTTCACTTTTCTAGTTTAGTCGCAAAAGTAAATCAATCTAAATTTTTTCAAAACTCTGAGAATGCTTAGTCATCTCAATGAATAACAAGTCGATTTAAAAAGAAAATATTGTAGATAAAGATAGACATTGAGGCAAAGTTTTCCGCAACCATCCCGTGTCAATTTCTGGGAGCTTTTTCACAAAAAATTTACAGGTTCTAAATACCAGAGTGCATTTTTCAATCACAATGTATTCATTCCATGAAATAACCAAAATTATATTTTTTGAGCATTCCATAATATTCATTAGTATAGTATTGGTAATATAACACAACTTTATGAGCCGAGACTCGGATATTTTAAATGAACAAAAGGATTCATAGTTCTCCTTTTTATAAACATTTCATAAGGAAACGGAACCTGAGCTGAACCATCAAATACGTAACTAATTTTAAAAACAAACACCCGCAACACAAAGAGACACATATTGCGCCAAAATACTTTAAAGTTGGCTATAATTTTTTAATTATCCTTTTTGTTAAAGCTAATTAATTAAGCTTTGCTCTGCGCAGATACAATGAATCTATTTTCTTGAACTTCAGTTTTCATATTTCCTCAATCGAAATTTCTGCGAATTGTTTTTTTGTTAGACTTATTTTGGTTTAAGGGGGCTTTCCCGTTTTTCGGTTTCAAAAAATGTTTTTTTTTTTTTTTACAGAAATCGATTTATAAATACTATAACAATATGAAGCCAAAGTTTCATAATGAAATATGCAATAGTTTTGAAGTTATAGCCAAAAATGTTTCGGCGCGCACAGCCTCGCGTACGCTCCGCGCGGCGCGTGTTGTAACTTTAAACGCGTTTTTCTCGAAACCATGTTTTTGTGACGTTTTTTACACTTTTTTTCGGATCTAATGAACCGATTTGGATAAAACTGAATTTCACGTGTTCACAAATGAATTCTCTATCGCACATCATAGGATTTTTTCAATATTGTGAAATTTCGATTTTTAACAACACTTTTAGTACCAAAATTATGCAAAAAAATCGATTTTTTTTTCAAATTTGCGCCAAATTTCACCAAGTTAAAATTTTTCAAAAATCCTCCGATGTGCGATAACTAAAACTATGTAATTAATGAAAATGATGGTCAATTTGATTTCAGATAAACCGTACCCGAGAAAAGTGTAAAAAACTGGGAGTATGTTTTCCAAACAAGGCTACATAAGTACTTGGCAAGCCGGCGGCCATTTTGTTTTTTTTTCCAAAAAAAAAATTTTTTTCAACTCACTATTGTAACAACAAACAAAATAAAAAAGAATTACAACATTTTATCAAACTGTCTTTCCAAAATTAATTCTTAAAAACACCTCATTTTTTCGACGAAAAAACGGGAAAGCCCCCTTAACTAAAAACTGCACAATTAGTGAGTCCTAGTAGTAGATGTAAGTAGTATATTACTTTTAAAACTTCTGACACAGCCGATGGCCAAAGTCGCTAGTGCTATATAAATTAAGTGCAAATAATATAATAAAAATAAATAAATAAAACTTCCGACAATTACGGTTCCTAGTTTTTTTCAATATGTTACTTCGCAACGAACTAACTATTGAGCCACTTGCTCAAATCCCTCAGCTAAGCGGATTACTTTAGAACCCTTTTAAAATTTCTCAATGATAAACACTTTGACGACAAATTTACAAATGCATTTTTGCTCTTCAAATTTGTGCAAACGCTGTGCCGGCAACTGAAGCGCAAAATCCTCACGCATTGCACACAAATTGCACGTGCACCAAAATGTCCAAGCGTCACTTTAAAGCCGGCGTAACTTAAAAATTCTAATTGTAATTAGCGCTGTTCTCAAAATTACAAATACCGCGCAGCGCTGAATGGGCGAACCTTTCGTGCGCGCACACCAATTAAATTCTTGCTCTGACGAACAGCTCGGCGCGCACTCGACACGCTGCCACGTCCCATACGAAGTCTGTCCGCTTGCTCAGGCGCTAGTTGCTGCTGGCGCATGTGGTGCAACAGCCTTTGTGCGCGCATCCTTAAAGCTTCCGAGCAGTGCTGCAAAAAGCACAACAACAACGAGTACGCGAACTCACCTCCCAAATGAGACGGAAATCTTGTTGCTCCACGCGCAGCAATTCACAGGTGGTCTTCGTGACGACAGTGCTGTCACGCGGCAGATCGTGCAGTATGGATTCGCCGAATGTGGCGCCCACGCCGAGGTTGCACAAAGTTACAGGCGCCTGAAACGACAGAAACGAACAGAGAAGCATTAAATTTTGGATTGAGTAGAGTGTAAGTGTGAAGGAGCATGTATTACGTTAGTATGTACAATGTGTGTGTATCTTTATTATGTGTGTGTGCGAATTTGAGGAGAAATTTTACCGAAATATGTATGTCACACCCAACTACTGGAAAATACTTGACCAGAATTTGAGGATATTTATTTACTTAATCTTATTTTGATATATTCTGAACATGTGCAAACTGATATCAGAAACACTGAGACAAGACGTGGTTCATTAAAATGGCCTGCGTGCAAATACATATCTACGAGGTCCATTAAGAAACACGATATTCTTGTTATATATGTTGGTACATATTTACCCAATATATGCCAAAATTATCAGTCTTTTTGCATGTTTAGTTTTTAGATATTTAGGGTAAAAGTATTTTGGTGCGATTGGTAAATTTTCTGCTATTGAACAAAATGCATCCAGATGCTGTTCTGATTTCGTTCCTAATTCCGTGAAAATTTATTCCCATAGCATTGAATCCATTGCTACGTATTAAGCCCTCAATATCAAATTGGCAATATTAAATGGCAAACTTATGGAACATCATAGTGTTAGCCCCGACAACATGAAATTGCATGGCATCCATCGTGTGGCCACATGACCAGCAGGTGGCCATGTCACCACCACCCAACGATGCTGTACGAGACATCCGACAACAGTTTCAAGCGGCATGTTTTTTGCAGCAATCAATTTGTGGTTAGCTGGGTACGTTCCAGCGTTTGTTGTAAGCGTTTATCGGCCGGCCTTGTTTAACCAATAAACACTCCCCTCATGCCCAATTCAACTCCGGGTTGCACTGTGGCCGTAAATGATGAATGAAGTGTTTTCGTTCGGCTCGATTTGCTCAGTGATTTCCGTTTGCACGTCTACATTTTCTCCAGCCAACGCTGACCGCCTGTGGAAAAATGTTTGCAATTTACCGAGCTTAAACATTAACGAAGTAAGCAAATTATTTTTATTTCATTTTATTGCACCGGCGAGCGTTGGCATGACTGCCGAGGTGCATTTCCACTTGTGGAGCCCAAAATGGAAGTTGGCACCGTTCAGCAGCCAAATAACCAGTTTCAATCCGGGTGCAGCATTTTCGTATGCGAGGGTGTGTGTGTCCATAACGAACAAAATGTTTTTCCATCTAATAAGCTGATTTTTTCATGTTTATAACATTTTTATGTGGAGATTATAACAAAATTTAAAAGACTGAACTGATGCAAATTCAGTCAGTGCACCAGTCGGTAACATATGATGGATGCAGGGGCGTGGCCAAATCTTTGCCATGAGGGGTTTGAAAATTAAGTAACTACTTTCTGTGTTCTAAAGTAAAGAGGACTTTTGGAACCATTCGCATTTAACCATCCAACACTTCTGCCTGATTTGCCTGATTTGGCACCATGCAACTTTCACCTTTTCGGAGAAATTTTCTTGTCGATTGGAGGAAAGCCTTTTGGGTCCAAATGGCTTATGCCGACATTCTACAGCACATCCCGGCCGACGATCTAAAACACTTATTATAGCTTGAAAATCGTTGTATTGAATCTGAAGGAGATTATTTTTTTTCTTTAAACTGTTTAGTATTATTCTGAATGGCACAAATCGGTTTTGCCCAAAAATGTTTCGTCTTTTGAATGTTTAAAAGGTAAAACAATTATTTTAAATTTCTAGTTATAAGACAATTTTATATTTATGCATACATCATAAAAACTTTAAAATACCTAAAAGGACATTTTTTCCATGTATACAGCACGCATAGGGATTGAAAATGTTGATTAATGATGGGCTAAGGGATGACTCTATCACCCGAACCAAGGCTACGTCGCTAAAGTAATGAACTATCAATTCACAATCAGGCTCCATTAATTGCAACTGTTGGCGTGTGTCCAATGTTTGTGTTGTCTAGCATTTGTCTGTTGCAAAAATACACTTTCTCGATTTCACAATTTTAGCCGCTTTTCGTTGATTGCTGTCTTAAATGTGTTCGGTTGTTGACAGTGCACAATCGAGTTAATTTGTTTAAATTGAAGTACCTTAAGACATGCTAAATCTTTCCAATCTTTCTTCTATTGGGGGTGGTAATTTAGAATGATTCAGCCCAAATATCTAAGATGCTTTTAGTCCCTTAGGGAAGAGCAATTTTAATATAATCACTTAAACCTTTATTGATTTCGTTTATTTAATTTCAAAGAAACTACCCGTAAAATTGTCGGACTCTTTAAAACTCAACCAGCGTTAAACAAACCAGGACGAAAAATGTGTTTTGAATTGGTTTCCAACTTTTGCTTTCACTTTCGTACCACACCGAGGTCGGTTAAATAATTGCTGACCGAAAAAGACCGAGATCGCAGTCGATTCCGCTTAATCGGTCCAACACCAAACAATTGCAATTGTGATGCGCAACTTGTTGGCGATTTCGCCAGCAGCGATGAATCCATGACACAAATTTATAAATTCTTAGTATGTGTGTGTGTTAGGTTAGTGGGAACAGCGTATGGCTCTGACAACAAAGTGGGAGCGTGAACGCGCGGCACAAACGTGACGAGAGACGAGCTTGTAAAAGTGTTTTTAACGACGCGTTGCAGTAACTTTGTCACCGCTGTAACCGCCTCGTAAGCACTGACAACAATAGTCAAAGGCCCAACAACAAAAACAATAACCAATACGCATTTACACGTAAAATTTGTGCCGACACTCTTTGTGGGACGCAACTGCAATCGCAGTTGGCACTTAAGAAGAATGGTTAAAATCTCATTTGTTACCGCTTCCTTTTACGATTTTCGACTTTTTGTGATTTTCCTCTTTATGTACTTTAAAACGCTCAGCGCGCGCGGCGGCTAACAAAAGCGAATAAAAAGCAGAAAAGCGTGTTGAAAGCAATAAAATACATTTAATTAATGCGCAGTTGTTTGAACTTTTATGGCGGCCTTAGACTTATGTCTGTATATGTATAACTAGGCTGCTTCAACATCGTGTGTAATATTTGAGTTTCTGATGTGGCCTCCAACCATCATCAGCTGCGAAAGGACAAGTGATACGAAATACAGCAATGAAAAGTCGAAACTGTCTTGAGAAAGCACCGAATGGACAGCGCCGAGAGCGCACTTACTGTTGAGGTTTTGGTTTTAAATAACGAATTTGCATAGCTTCTCATAACTTATGTTTGTAGTAGGGAAGCCAATTGTTGGCCATTTTGCAATTCCGGATTTTCGGGATTAGTATCTTTTATACCGAATTCATATATAAATTTTTCAAATACAAAAAACATCCATATTTTGGTTGGTTTGACATTGGTTTTTGTTACAGCATCAATGCAAATAAGAATAGCACTAAACACTTACCACATTGCAAATAAAATCTACAAACTTCCCACCTATCAATCAATCTCATCTTACTTATAAGAGTACTAAATATATATTGTGTTTTATCACAGGAAAAATCCCAATCCCCAAATCTAGGTATTGGCATCCTGAGATTTTGTGCACAACGTGCTGGTCAATGCCGTTTCTCGTATTTCACGTCATTTTATCTCTTGCGCTTAATAGCCGCTTAGATGTGGCTGGTAATGCACCAAACCATTTAGATGCTTTAAATTCACCGCAGGACCCACATGCACGACTTCTGTTTGCATGAATTGCTGGGTCATTAGCATGGAAAACTGCGCTCCTGCCATGCCATCAAATGTGATTTACAGTTTCCCAACACCGTCTCCTTATTACAAATTCAATTTGAATATTTTCGTTCAATTTGCATAGTGAATAATGGTCGGCCTACCTCGGCGTCCAGTCGTTCCGTCTGCTCCACATTGTACCACCCGCGACGCGATAGCATTTTGACGCGTCAATTGGTCGCTAAGCGCAGCAACCACGACTTTGCATACTAACGACGGCGGCGGCGGCGCCGACGAATTCGAGCACGTGATGAAAATACAACAGCAAGAACAACAAAAACAGAGCGAGCAAATAAAATTAAAGCCAAACAGGAAAAATATAAACAAAAACAAACACAATTCGCGAACGACAATAGCAGAGCGGCAGAAAATGTCCAAATAAGTGGAAGGCCGACTGGCTCCGCTGGTCAGTGCGTTTGAACGTCTGTCGGCTGGGATGGAGCCGCCGCCGACACGTCCACGCAGACAACAAAGCCCCACACTCACTCAGAGATTACAGAAGCAGACGCCGATATGGCATTAGGAATGTGTTGAACTTTCGGTGATTTAATTTGTAACACGCGCCGTCATCTCCGCCGGCGAAAATGCTAATACGAGGAATTCCAAGTTCACAACGGTCATTTGCGCCGACAATTAAATCGCCGATGTGAATGTGTAACACTCGGCGGAGTTTGTTGCGGTTTGAGTTCACTAAATTTAATAAACGCTTCACGTGTTTTGTTCTCTTTTAATTGTTGTTGCTACCCATTAAATCGAAGTAGAAGAACTCTGTCAATTCAGCACACCTTCACTTCCGTTTTATTAGCACGAACCTTGGATAAGCTTTAATGAGGTTCTGAAGTCATTACAAGTTAATGCAGAGCCCGATACGTGGAGTAAAATTTGCGTATTATATAGTAAAACTTGTATTAGGATTTCGTGGATATCGATCGAACATAGGGACGTATAAATGTCGCAAATTAGTTATAAATGTATATTGAATATTGAAACCTATCACAAAATGCAGATCGTTTTATTTTGGTAACAACCAATAAAAAAGCTTTCGAATTCCGTTCACGTATATACAATCCCGCTCGCACTACATGATTGCTTGTGGGCAGCTGGATCCAGGTCCTTCATAGGTCCATGGCTATTTATATCCTGTTTATGAACTTTATTAAGTTTCTTTCAATATTAAATTATTGTCCGAATAAGTCACGACACTCCTATAGCGTTGGGCCACACTTAGGCCGCTTAGCAGGTTAAATTATTTTCACGAGCGTTTTATCTATGAATTTGTGCTCATTTCCCCCTTTTTTACATGTCGTATGTTATATTTTCAACGCGCTGCTCTTGACTTAACGCGCCCGCTTGACGTTGAACGAAAAACTGAAAAACCAAAAGCCGCAACAAAACCAACGCGGCTCAGAGGCCAAAGCTTGCCACATCGACGCTGGCTGGCGCAGCGCTACTGCAGACAGTGGTGCGCATTAAATTGGAATTGCATGTGAAATGAGTCGCGTACCTATGTATGTGGTTGAGCATAGTAGTACCTATATACATATTGTACATAAATACTTGGGTATACACACATTCATCTACCTCTACGAGGGCAGTCCGATAAGTACTTAGCCCCACCGCCCGATGGTGCCACTATCGTAAGAGAAATTGACTATCGTGTATTATACCCTCGTAGACGGCTACTGTCAAAATTTCAGCCATATTGCATTTGTAGTTTTCTTTTGACCGCGTTTGGAAACGAACGTGTCCGCGGATTTTAGAAAAATGGATGCTGTATACGGTGACTCTTCTTCTTCAATGGCGACCGTCAAAAATTGGTTTAACGAGTTTCAACGTGATCACACGTCAATTTTTGATGGGCCACGCCCAGGTGCCCCAAAAACGGCTACAACGGAGGATAACGTGACAAATGTCCACGATCTCGTATTGGCAGACCGCCGATTGAAGGTGCGCGAGATAGCTGAGACAGTCGGCATCTCAAAAGACCGTGTGGGTCATATCCTGCATGAAATATTGGGTATGAAAAAGCTGTCGGCTCGATAGGTGCCGCGTTTGCTCACTCCGAACAAGCGCATCCGTGAGACCACTTCAGAGCAGTGTTTGACACTGTTTAAGCGCAATCCGAAGGAGTTTCTGCGTCGTTTCGTGACCGTCGACGAAACATGGATTCACTGGTACACACCAGAGAAAGGAACAGTCGAAACAGTGGACTTTGCCCGGGGAATGTGCTCCGAAGAAGGCAAAGACTGTACGCCACCGTTTTCTGGGATTCACAAGGTGTGGTCTGGAGAAGGGCAAAACGGTCACAGGGCTCTACTATGCCGAACTCTTGGGCCGATTCAATGCCGAATTGCAGAAAAAACGGCCCCATTTGGCGAAGAAAAAAGTGCTCTTCCACCATGACAACGCACCAGCTCACACCTCCGCCGTCGTCAC